>JAGWCC010000530.1:0-726985 GCA_022651775.1 Drusus annulatus | reverse complement strand
ATGATACTTCATGAAAAGGGAAAAAAAATTTATTTGAAATTTTTACAATTATTTAAAATTTTATTACCTTTGTACTATTTTGTGCTGAAAAGTACATGGCATAATAACCTTTAAATATCATTTAACCCTTTTTGTGGAAAACCCCCTTACATCGGGGTTTGGGCCCATCTCTTTAAAGTCACTCCCTAGTTATAAGTACACAAGTACTGAGAAATGTATGTGATGTTTATTAAACCTGTTCGGGGGCCCTAGCACTCAGAGCAATAATATACAGGAGAGAGCGCTTCTGTAGTCAGTATTGAAGATTTTTCCTGACTCGGCTAGACCTGGGCGTGGCTAGGACTAGGACTAGGGTATGTATACATCCATTTATAGCACATGTCAACACAATGTTTTTATTTGTTTGTAAAACCACTTTTTTATAGTATTGTTAAAAACAAAAATAAAGCATATAACCTAAAAAACCGTCGACTAATGTTCAGTTTAGTCCGATATATGTTTTTGATAATTATATTTTATTTGTTTGTCCACCATGTCATTATTGTTGTGTGCATCAGGTGTTAATTACCTAGGCACAATGTTGCGCGTAGTGCAGCGTTTGGGTATTATACTTTGTTAATTACAATGTTATAATGTGTGCTGCGAACACATTAATTTGAAATCTTTACACTCATCTCTTTATTATTTCTAATTTTATAACTGTTATTATTTCTTAAAACAAATTTTAGTTCATGGTGGAATTTTATTTTTTGTGGACGGTTTAAGCCTATAACGGCCATCTTCAGACTAGTACAGGTTGTTTAACGGTATTTTCAGGATGTCAGGGCGTTAAACCATGATTTTACTTAAATTATATATTTATCAGTATTGCTGCATGATTTTACTAGTTACAAGTTACTTTTAGTTTCAACTAGTAAAATCATGCAGCAATTTTTATAAATATAATTAAAAGTAAAATCATGGTTTACTTGACATCCCAAAAAATAGTATAGAAGCCATAGAATAAGAACAACCTGTACCTAGTCGGAAGATGGCGTTATAAAATTAAAAAGTGGCGTGCTGTGAGTATTACCTGCGCTGGCTGTGCAGTGGCGTGCATGGGATACTGCCCCCGAGAGACGGCGACCTTTGGGGGGCAGCCGCTGGCGGCAGGCCCGACTGCCTCTCTTTTGCGGCTCGCTCGTTCTGCAATCTGCGGGAAAATAAAACTCATGATAGATCGGCAACTGACGCTGCAGACGTCGAATGAACGCACTCAACGAAAATGCACTATCGTTGATGCGGTAACGGTTTTATCTTTTTTTAAATGAAATAATCTTAGACATTTTGTTTTTGGTATTACTTAGAGAGAAAAATATTCATAATATTTTAGGAATCTTTATCTAAGATATAGCACAAAACTTTCGTTTGGGGTTACATTAGAACCCCTCTTTGGAACGGGAGTGTTAATAATAAATTCCCTTTGACAATTATCAATGGCCAAGTAAATATTTATGATAATCGTCCAGTTGAACACTTAAGCTTTAGACGTCCATAGACTCCGTCAAGCGAAATTGCTGCGATATTGTAAAACCAAATCGGAAGAAAATTGAAAAAAATGATATTAATAATTTTCAATGAAAGTATGAGATCGATTAAAAATGCCGGTTTTTTATAAGGTTTCGGTGGCTCAATTGGCAAAAGCATTACTCCCGGATAAAGTAGAGGTTCCGAGTTTTAGTCTCGGTCGTTATTTTTTCTGCTTCGTTTTTGCGTTGAAGATTATTGATATTATTTCAATAACTAATATAAAAATAATGAGCATAAAAGCTTAATTTTAATTTTAATTAAATTTAAAAAAAGCTTTATAAAGTAAAATATTTTACTTACGTTGACTCCAAATCCATCTTCCCATACACTTTGTTAGCAAAACACAAAAGACATTAATTAGATTTGTTATTATTGTTCTAGTGATATAAAACTAAGCGTCTACATACAACTGGACCAGACTGGCAGTCAAAGTTAGGCAGGCAAGTTATTGCCAAAATGGACACATGCGTATCATCTGTCTTTGTTGCCTCAATTGCTATTAACTCAAGCCATGGTCTTGAAATTTTTGGTACCAGTCTAAATGATTTTTGTCATTCTTTGCGACTCTACCAAAAGTTTGACTTGACCTTGGCTTTGACTTGAATGGTCTTTCTCATGTATATTTTGTCCTATTTTTGTCATTGCTTCATTTAATATTATGTATGTGCTGTTATTTCTCTGGTGCTCTTTTTTTCCGATTTCGTGTTAAAATATATGAATTAATCAATGTTGAATGAATTCACAAATGATAACATGACCATAGTTAAGATATGTAATTCGAATATGAATATAATATGCCTTATCGTTAAAGAAGTGCGTAGAATAATGATTTTTAAATATATTTTTCCTAGCAAATTTATTCTTTTGGGGTTTTAATGAGAAAAAACTCCCCTAGCTTTTCACAAAAAAATAGACTAATTTGACTAACAACACAAAGTAAATTGACTTTAAAAAAACTCTAGAAAAAAATGAATTAATTTGGTATATTTTTTAGTAATATTATTTTTAATAAAAATGTAACTTACTTATTTTTTGATTGTCTCATAAATTGTTGGATTTTTCTTGCAGCTTGGTGTTGTCGCCTTTGGGAATAAGTTCTTCTGTGAAAATACGATAAAAAAAATTGTTTGAGCAACTGTGATAATAAAAGAAAAAAGTTTTTTTATCTTATTATTCATGGGTGTAAAAAGTTTTTTTTCATCTAATTATTCATGGCTACTAAAATGTTATCGCAAGCAATAAAACATTCCCACAAATATATTTTTATACATTTATAAATATTTATCGGTAATTTTTTTCCGGCAAAAGATTAAGATAATTTTACGACTTGCTGATTATAAAATGAAAAAAAATACTTGAAAGTATTTCCCGTACCGGGAATCGAACCCGAGCCTGCTGGGTGAAAGCCAGCTATCCTAGCCACTAGACCATACGGGAGGATGATGATTCTGTGAGATTTAATGTACAAACATATTTTTTATTTCGAAGGTGTACTGAAGATTTATTAAAAGAATGAGATCAATTTATTCTAATTCATTTGAATCTCTCTTATTGTATAATAATAAATTTTACCAGTTAGAGATATCATTTTAATAATGTTATTGCAATTAAGTGATGTAGGTACTCTATTCAAAAGGAAAATAAGTTATTAAATATAGTATTTTCGTAGAAAGCAATCGCTTTTTGGTTTGACATAAGAAATGAAAAATTAACTTTAATAGTAATAATATAATAAGACCTCGAAAATTATTTTAATTTGTATTACCGACCGGTTTCGCTTTGGCCTAAGCATCATCAGGGTAACTGCATATAACCGCACACTTTGTATTTTTTGTTAGGTTAAATTTTTTACCATGATGGTGACGTTAAGCGAAACCGGTCGGTCATAAAAAATGAAACAATATTCGTGGTCTTAAACAAAGTTATTTTTTCATTTCTTATTAAATAAAGATTTATCCAAAATTTTATTTTATATATTTTTTTTTATATATTCATTGTTGGCCAGATTTTTTTTTTTATACTCTTTCACTATCAGAAATATTCAAGATGTGAACATGGAAAATTGAAAATGGAATGGAACATGGAGAAGATTTCTGAATATGGATGAAGCAATAAGTGTGTTACAAGAGAGAGTAGTGAGGCATTCCCTCCTCTCTACCTACCCCTGTGGTGAAATTATTCAATGTCCAGTTATGACTCTATCTCTGAGAGATTCATTTCAATCACTTTTTTTATTACACGCACCTTTTATGAGAAAGGGTTACGAACTTGTTCATCTTTACAAATTTACGATAAATCACTTTCTCCGGGTTTTTAAGTCGTATACCATGAGAAAAAAGAGACAAAAAAGTCGTCACATAATATCGCAGCATTTTTAAATATGTAAGGATGTTCTCCCTCGCGCTAAGTTCACATCATCGAGTCGCATATACGTCAACGGATTATGAGGTTATTTTCTTTTCTTTTTTTATTAAAATACTTGCAGTGGTTGTACTAGTAAATCAAACATGGTGGTGATATGTGCTATGCGCGAATGTTCAAATAAGACCAAATAAAGATAGTGAAACGTCACTTTTTAAAGGTATTTCAACAGTTTTAAATATTTTTGATCAAATTTTCACATTTTGACTAATATAAAGACATAAAATTAACAAAAAGCTTCCATCATTATTTAGGCAAATTTTCTGTTATTAGTGTACGTGTGATATTTTGACTTTATAAATCATGTGTATTGATATTAAATTATCGAAGGAAGCAAACACTTTGTAGCTTGACATTATAATTTAAATAAAAAATAATTTTGTTTTAAGCCACTTTATTTATACACATATAACAATTCGACCGGTTTCGGTTAGACTTAACCTTCATCAGGAACGTATAAGTATAAACCGAAACCGGTCGAATTGTTATATGTGTATAAATAAAGTGGCTTAAAACAAAATTATTTTTTATTTAAATTGTATTGATATTGTTTTGTTTGATGTGTTCAAATGTACATATTAAAAATGTCACTAATAGGCTATCCGACATCCTTTAACATATCTTTGTCTCTTTCTATCGAGTCAGTATAAAGTCAACAATCCTGACTACACTGTTTCACAAGGATATCTCTCCATGCCCTCCAAGGTTACGACGCAGCTCTTAGCGGTAGTCAGAACTTTCCTCGATCTAAAAACAACAGTAGGTTGGACTTACTTCAAACTGGAAGGGCTTCCTTTCCCCTTGCCGCCCTGCGTTACGCTGGTCACGGCCGAAGTGGGGGCGACAGAGGCCGCACTGCCGATGCTGACGTTTGCAGCGCTGAGGCAGCCGCCGCCGCCGCCGCTGCTGTCCGCGGCGCTGTGCCCCTCCTGCGATGCGGCCTTCTTGAAGCGCTTGTGCGCGCAGTACGAACGGTAGCCGTGCTGGATCACCATGGCGGCGTGCGTCATCTGCTTGAAATATGCGTACTGCAACAAAGAAATGATAAACTTTAAAGTAAGGTTACAAGGGCTCTTGAGGCCGGGGGATTTTTTTTGTTTCGAAGTTGGCGCACCTGGAGTGTGGGGGAGTCCTAACGGTCAACTTGTTTGGTCCCGCATATTTGTCGGCCATTTTTTTCAGTCACAGTAAATTCTTTCGACGGAGAGGTCGTCGCGCGCTCCCGCCACCTCCCGTCCGTGCGAGATCCGCGCGGAATTTCGGAATCGTTTTGCACAGAAGGGAGAAGTAAAGTCGTGTCATCTGTTTTTTGGGAGCGTAATGAAGTATTTTTGGGGTATTTCATACCTAAAGGGATTACCAATAATGCAGAGGCTTACTGCAATACTTTTACTACAAAACTGACATTTTCAATTGAGAATAACTTTATGATGCAGACACAAATCGACTAATGTTTCTATGGAGTTATATTGAGTGGTATTGTAGTCACAGTAGTTCAAACCACTAGGCCTATATTTGCTAACTCTTGTGGGTATCGATACACAGTTATTTTGATTAAACAATTTTATAGCGTTAAGTCTTCGTCTTCCATTTATTATTTCTAATTACATTTTAAGCATTAAGGAAAATTTACTGAGGAAATATTACCCTGATTTTGATCTTATTTTTATCTTATTCAAAATAAACCTACTTGTTTATATCTCCGATAGTAATTCTGTATACAGATGGCTGCAGCCCTTTCCTTGTCCTGCTCTTCGAGCTTTTGTCTGCCTTTGTAAGAGCGATATGCCTTCTGGATGATCTTAGCTGCTTCGTACAGTTCCCTTTGCTCACGATCTGTAAGAGAATTGAAATGGTTAGTTACTTTTAAAGGTGAAATACTATCTGTACAGTTATATATGTCATACTGAATCTGAGAATACATATTAAACCAATCCGAACCTGAAAGTAAAAATTCAATTGTACGATTCTATTATGTACGGGTGAGAGAGATTAAAAACACTTTTATAAATTAGACATTTTATTATAGACTTCTTAAATGGACAAGGTCACAAGCCAAAGTGACTATATAAGGAGGGATAGCTAATAATTTTACCCAACCTATACAAATTTGTGATAAATTACTTTTTCCAGGTTTTTTACGTTTTTTTTTTTTTTACGTGAATACCGCACAAGAGTCTCAACTGCTCCCAACCGTCTAGAGCCAGTGAGACTATGGCATTCCCAAATAGGATATGTTGTGAGGCTGAAGGTAGTGGGGAGGGGAAGGAGATTGGGAAGGGGAAGGTTGGGAAGTACCTGGCTATTCAGATCTGACGTCGTATACCATGAGAGAGAAGGAGACAAGAAAAGTCGTCACATAATATCGCAGCACTTTTCAATATGTAAGGATGTTCTCCCTCCGCGCTTATTTCGCATCATCGAACCGCTTAACTTACGTCGACGGATTTTGAGGTTATTCCCTATGTTTTGCTGATTAAAATACTTGCAGTGATTATACAAATAAGTCAAACATGATGGTGATATGTGCTATGTGTGAATGTTCAAATAAGACCAAACAAAGATTTTAAAACGTCGTTTTTCAGAGGTATTTCAACAGTTTTAAATATTTTTGACCGAACTTTAGAATTATCACATTTTTAATGATATAAAGACGTAAAATCGATAAAAAAGCTTCTATCATTATTTAGGCAAACTTTCTATTATAAGTTTTTGTGTGATATTTTTACTTTATAAATCGATTTAATGGTGTATTGATATTTTTTTGTTTATTGTGTTTAAATCTTGTTAAAATACATTTATTAAAAATGTCCGAATTCCATGTGAGCGGTAACTAATAGGCTATCCAACATCCATCAACATATCTTTGTCTCTTTCTATCTGGTGTGTCTATGTAAATCCTAACCACGCCTGAGTCAGTATAAAATCATCAATACTGACTTCACTGTTTCGCAAAGCTATCTCTTCATGTCCTCCATGGTCGCCATCTTAAAGCACTGCCCACAAATTGGGTCCAGTGATGCCAACATAAAACTGGATACAACAGATTCGAAGGAGGATGAAGTACTAATTCTTTTTAATATTGCTTATTAAAGTCGGTTAGTAAGTAGCCTGGTTGAAAAATGCGTCGGGTTCCCACCCAAGTGTCGTGGGTTCAATTTATCTGCTAGCTAAGCCCCAAATCATTGCACAAGCAATATTTTCAGCTTATTATGATGATAGTAGGAGTTTTTCAAATATCGTCTGGTTATTCCTAAGCCAGGAATGTTTGTCTCTCTTTTTAATTAAAACAATCGAAGTGTTTTCATGACATAATCTTAGGTAATTTGTTTTGGTAATACTTATAGAGAAGTGTATTCATAATACTTCAGTCACTTTTATCTAAGGTGTAGCACAAAACTCTCGTTTCGGTAACATTACGATTTTAAGTTCACACTTTCAAGTAACATTAACCATAGATCAATTTAGTTACCATTTTTTTCAAAAGTAAAAAATCGAAGAACACACAAAAACGTGACTAACCTTTCCAGTTGTCAAAAACAAACCACTAATCCAAAATGGCTGATAATGCTAACATATGATAAACATACGTGTACCAACATAACAAAAAAAAATCGAGAATCGAATGTACACAGCCCGCGAAAATTCAAAATTCACCTTTTCTTTTGAACAGGCCATGTATATACTGTTTACAATGTATGGATCTCATACTAAAATATATAAATGTACCTACACCTTTATACACCCTATATATTTTATATGTTTATTTTGCTTTATTTTTATTATTTTTCTGTTATTAGTGTAAACTGTATTTAAATAAAGATTTATTATTTATTATTATTAGAACCCCTCTTCGAATCGGAAGTGTTAAGTGGTTATTTCAAAGTGATAGTTTTGCAATAGATAGAAGATGTTGCAGTTTACTTTTCTTTAACTGTGGCAGAACAAATATTTGAACACACTATACCTTACACCTACAGCATATTAAATTAGATCCCTAACATTTCACTTTACCCTCCCAGAGGGTAAACAGATTTGTAAGGCTACCATTTACCCCTACCTCCCCTTGCTACCCTGCTAACTTTCGGTGTCAACAGTAACCATTAATTACAGGGTGACCGGCAGCCATTCATTAACAATTTATCAATCCGGCAGATTCTAAAGTTTAAGGGTGAATATCCCGCAGTGGATTTGATATAATTAATTTTACCAATTCTGTTTTTGGCTAGTGATTTATGCTCGACTGAATGGAAATAGATTTCGGGTAATAGGAACTAAATAATCCTTTTAATTACCTTTGCCAGAATTATAGCAAGCAATTAAATTATAGATAGTAAATTACTATGGAAGATCTACAGCCTCTTTTGTCTAGGATGAACGAAGTATGTATGCTGAATGAGTTAATGATGAATCTAAGTCAGTCCAAAGTCATGGTGTTTGAAAGAGAGAGAGAGTACGAGAACAGCGTGCAATATACTCGTAGTTGTGAATGATGAATACTTGGAGCAAGTGGATGAGTCTGTGTATTTGGGAAGTATGTTCTAGAGAGATGAAAAAGCTGATCCATTTATGTAAGACTTAACGCGGTTTTAGCAAATAAATAATTGTCCAATGAAGCGAAGCTAGCAGTCCACATAGGATGCTGATTCCAACTCTGATGTATGGCAGCGAGGCATGGAACTGGCATAGAAAGGATTTAAGTGGATTGAATGCTGTAAAGGTGAGATCTTTTAGGGGAACGTGTGATAAAACTGTATATGACCAGGTCAAAAATGGGGGGATCCGAAAAGAATATAAGGTTGATGTAATGAAATTAAGAAAGGGATGCTTATGCGATTTTGATGATGTTTTGGGCATGTAGAGCGGATGAAAAAATAAAGGAGTGTGAGGAAGACATGGCACGATCAAGCAAATCAAATATTTGAGTCGGGCCATGTCAAAAGTCAGAATAACAGAAAAAGAGTCAGAATAACAGAAGATTATGTATTAGACGATGTATGAATGTGAATGAAGCGAGGAGTGTGTTCCAAGATAGGGTTGTGTGGCGTTTCGTCATTTCTTTTACCTCTACGGTCAAACGGCGTCATGGTTAGTTAGTTAATTATTTCTTTACATTAGAATGCAATTTCAGATGCAGACTCCGATAGCGTGCAATTAGAGAATTTGAGTGGAACCTTTGAAAATATCTGAAAAACCTATTTTTGCCATGCTCAAATTATGAAAGGCTAAAGTATGAATAAGTTTTACGTTTAAAAAAATATTATAAGTTCATACATTTTCCACAAAATCACTCTAACTATCCCATATTCAAGTCTGAGTCTCGAAAGTACATTGATTTTTTAAAATGACAGCGAAGTGATAATCTAAACAGTCAAATGCAACTTTTAAGACCCCTCAAAGAAAATAAAACACCTTAAAAAAAACTTTACATCTAGTCTGGTCGGTACGGTTGGCAGTTAAACTCACCAGACAGCGTGAGGTTATTGAAATCTCTCTCGCACAGGTGGTTGCAGGAGGCCTGAAGGAACTCGCAGAAGTCCTCGGTGGTAGGGGGCGGCGAGGGGGAGTCGGCCAGGGGCAGCGAGCGCGGGGACGGCAGACAAGAGGAGGAGGCGGGCGACAGGCTGGAGCAAGGAGTGCCCACGTCGTAGTACCTGGATAAGAAAATTACGTATGGTCAACAATAGAATTTCACAAAATAATTTTGTTTAAATAGCAAAAGATATCATTTTTTTTTTTAAACTAACGGACTATTGTACAATTACAAAAAAATACATAACACGGAATGGGAAGAAAGAGCAACAGAGAAAGAACAGCACATGCATTATATTAAATGAAGCAATGACAAAAATAGGACAAAATATCCTTTAAAAAAAGAACATTCACATCAAAGTCAAGGTCAAGTGTAAGTTTTGGTAGAGTCGTAAAGAATGAAAAAAATCATCTGGTACCAAAAATTCCAAGACCACGGCTTGAGTTAACAAGTCTCGGCATTCTGGACAGTGGAGAATGATATCCATAATTAGTAGAGTGATGATTGAGGAACAACAATTCATTGTTTCTGAGTATACGGCAAGGAATGTTGAACTGGATGAGTTGCAAGAAAGAAGGTGAGTCAATTGAATACTGGAATTAATTAAGGCTCTAAGTGCCAAAAAATTAACAACTTTTTTTTTTACAGAATCGTATTTTATGATGGAAATAAAATACGATTCTTTAAAAAAACAGTTTTATTTTTTGGTACTTAGAGCCTTAATTAATTCCAGTATTCAATTATACAATTAATAATTTTGAAAATGCAAATTAAATCATAGTCTTTCCTACGATTTCCTATTGAAGAAATCAATAATTGTTCAATTAAGAATTTTATAGCATATAAGATAAGATAATAATGCAGCGTTGAAAAAAAGATTCCCAATGGCCTTAAACGCCTAAACAGCCATCACTAACAACAAAAAACTAAAAATAACAGAACTCAATAATAATAATTTTAAATAAAAGTAACTTTGTTTTAACACCACTTTATTGGATACAAACACCTTTTTCAGGATTGAATAAATATGTATTCAACCCTGAAGAAGATTTAGGTAGAGCCGAAACCGGTTGGTGTATGTTTCCAATAAAGTGGTGTTAAAACAAAGTTACTCTTATTTCAAATTTAATTATTTCTTACCACAAGGTGAGTGCTTTATGTCAAAGTTTAATAATATTAAATTTAATTCAACTGGATTATATATATATTTTTTTAAATGGAGTTCGACAAATTGAACACAAAAACTATAAATAAATACAAAAATCTGGGTTTGTTGGAAAAACTAAAATAAAAAAATTTATATATTCGTAAGTGGTAAAAGTAAAGTGGTTAAAAACAAAGTGTATGTGTTCTATTTATAAAAAAATTTAAATTCAGGAATTATGATTGTCAAAGTAAGAATACACGCCTGTAATTGTGATCGGAGAACTCAAAGTTGAACTCGGCGGGTTCGAAGTTTCCAGTCTGCGGAAGGTCCAGCAGGGGCTCCATCAGGCAGTCGCTCGGGGCGCCAGGGTCGGACACCCCAGGACTGCCGTCCACCACCATGTCCTCACTCTCGTTCTGCAACGATGGCCAAGAGTACAAGTTATTTATCCAACGATCGGGAGAGGTCGATTCTATGTTGGAGAGAGGAAGTAGGATACTGAGAAAGAAGGAAATAGATGTACATATCAGTAGACAGCATTCACATTCCGATAAATCCGAAGAAATTAAGAGAATGGTAAGGCTAGAAATGTACAGGAGACAATATATCATTTTACAAGAAAGTGATGATTTTCTGTGAGTCATATTAAAAGGATACAAGGAATCAAAAAATGTTGGAGTACCGAAGCTTTTTTTTTTTACAACTTTATACCTTCCTTGGTTTGCTGCATAAAATTAGGTTATGAAAAAAAAAAATGAAAATTAATTACATATTATTATAACATCATAGTCTTTTTAAGAATAAGTGTGCACTAAAATATTGCAATGAATACAGTTGATGATATATTGACTGGCACAACATATTGAAACGTTGCTTCAAATGACTTTAGCTAAGCTTAGTAACTAGATAGATACTTCCCAAACTTCTTCTTTTTTTATTTTCAATGCCATATTCTCACTGACTACAGACAGTGTAACTCCGATTTATGTTGAAACGTAAAACAATAATTTAAGTTATTCCAATTCTGAAATAAACTATGTTTTGAAAATGTGTTTTTTTTTCTGTGAAAGTGTTTTTAGATAGTGGCATCGTGTAGTATCGATGGTAATAATACTTGGACATCTCCTAAAATTCTTTTAACTGTGTGATACATTTACAATATAAATATATTTATTTATATCATAAACTAGTAAAAGGCATACGTTCTAGACATCGAGAGATTGTAAAACTCAAAATAAGAGACCAAATACGAAAAGAAGAACATCGATCAGCGTAACAAAAGGAGATAGCCAAAAAAAAATGTCAACAAACCTTGATGCGGTCGGGCATGGCTGCTATAATCTGTTCGGCGAGAGTGAAAACCCTCACATCTTGTTCCCCTGTAAAATTGTGTAGATATTTAAATTAACATCACCTGCCAGCTCGACAGAGGCCAAAACAACCATCGACATCTAAACTTGCAGCTAAACACCAAACATTGATAGCAACACCAATAATAATCATACGAGATGTAATATCTTACAGGTTAGATTGACAAACTTTTAGTGGGACAGTTCAGTGGAGGCTGGAAACTAAACGCTAAATAAATAGTCATAGCAGTTGAGGAGGGAAAGAGTTATAACATGAATTATTGTCAAATTCAAAACAGAATACCCCTACAGACAGACAAACTACTTTATACCACCGTCAGTAAATTGCAAATTTGATGCCGTAATATCACAGATCAAAGAAAAAATAGAATCGAACTAGAGCAAATCACGTAAAACTATGTATATTATGACGAGGTTATATATTATGGTTACATATTATTTCAATAATTAATATAAAAATATTAAGCACAAAAGATTTTACTTTAATATTGATTCTCGACTTTGTAAGAACTTAAAGATCTTCCATAAAATAAAAATGGACGGTTCATCCTAGACACCATCTAGGGTAGAGCTTTGTATAGTATTCAAAGATGGCAGCCAAATCGGAAGTAAAATTTAATAATAATAATAATAATAATAAAGTTTTATTCATTTATTATATTAATAATTTTCAAATTAAGAGTGTGATCGATTAAAAATTCCGGTTTCTTATAAGACTTCGGTAGCTCAATTGGCAGAAGCGTTACTCCTGGATAGAGAAGAGGTTCCGAGTTTGAGTCTCGGTCGGGACAGTTATTTTTTCTGTTTCATATTTACGTTGAAGATTATTGATATTATTTCAATAATTAATATTTCTTTTACTGTCCAAATATGTCTCTCGACTATCATATGTATGTTTACACCAATCGAAAGCTGGCCTATTTCTCCATCATACTCTACATTTATTAAAATCATATATGAATAACCGCTTGAGCAAAGAATTAGGTTCAAGTTGATAACTTATTCCTAGTTTCAAAATTGTAGCACACGGGCAGTGATAAAAAGAAACTTGTCTGTAGGAGCAATTAGTATGTTGGTAGAAAAGTTAATTAATTTGAAGGTAGGGAGTTTTATAGAATGTGCAAATAATTAACAATTGGTTTAGCCAAATTGAAAGATCAAAGGCCAGTTTGGTAAAATGAAAATCATCACCAGGTGGTCTAGCGGAATTGAAATTATTTCTGGTCTCGTCTTGTAAGGTCAATCTGAGTTGAAGAAAAGTGTTTTTCAATTACAAATCTTAATTTGTTTCAATTATTTTAGTAATTATAAGATTTCATAGAACCTTAGTTGAATTACATTGAAATGTAGAAACCAATCTGTATTTTACTATTAATCTACTGTTTCAAAATACTGTCATTTATTCGGTTTGTGTTCGTTATCAAAGTATTTATTGTTTTACTGACGCTGAACACTTTCAAATAACTCTTTAAAAGTAGAAAAGGTTTTATAACATTGAGAATGTTTTTGGAATTTGGATGTATCAGGTACATAAAATGCTAGCTCTATGGAAGTTTGTGTTAGTATAATATTTGTATTTATATAGATATTTTAACTGAAGTAAATATCATATACATGTGGTGTTTATTTTAACGTGTTCATATAAATGTTAATCAAATTAAAAGTAAAATTAATCTGGGAAGCTGGTTGAAGTTATTTGGTGTTCAAAAAGTAAAAACAAATTACATGTATACAGATTATGGAATTATGTACAGAGGGTGATATGGGAATGGTTATTTTGTCTTTGTGGCAGTTTTACTCTGAATATAATATGAACTAATTGCACATGTAAACTACCACATTTAATGGCCAGGAAGAAGTAAATACTCTTCACAGCCATTCAAATACATATATTTATATATTACCTCAAAACATTGAAATAAAGCAAGCACTTTAATATTATATTTATTAATTTATCGCTTTCATCAAACTTACCTTTGAAGTTAATTATTAAGCTTTTCAAAAAAGCACAAGCAGAAACCATTCATGAAAAAACGCAATAAAAAATTAAAGCGGCTAGTAAGCATCTACGATAAAGCGTTTTTTTACGTCATGCTGAAATATTTGACGCCTTTCTCTTTCTATGTAGCGCACAATACTTTGTAAAAATCATTTAATCAGCATCCCCAAAGATGACACAGGCTCTGAGGGAAATTGCTTCCAGCGGGGCCTTCAATGTAGAGTTAATGTAAAAAAATAAAAATTATAATAGTTCTGGTTACTGACAATACTCTGTTGAAACAATAATTTGATGTGTCTTTGTTGAACTGTTACAGCAATAGCATATCGTTTGATAATTTGTCTTAATTAAAGTCACCATAACAACAGTAAAATAATTGTTAAGTTACTTTTATTATAGACAAAAAAACCACAATGATCAAACATATCATCGCCGGAAAGGCAAAAGGGCTGAAAAGTGATTTTAAGAAGTTTGCACCAGAGCACTTAAGGTTTTTTTGTTGCTGAATAAAATTCATAGGTCTTCGGAACCTGGTTGGATTTTGTAAAAAAAGTTAACTTAGGTAAACTCAATACTCTAAACAAAAAAAGTTCCAAACTTGTGTCGCTTGAGTCAAGCCTCCTCCCAAATGGTAAATGTATTTTAGATGGCTGAAGGGCCACAAAAGTCTTCAGAATCAAACGAGAGTCGGAGCATTTGATGCAGAAACAAAAACTGATCAAAACTGCATATTTAACTCATTTTTGACCAAAGTGTCGCTTAAGCCCTTTTGCCTTTCCAGTTACGATATTGTATGTCAATGAAGCAGTTTATCCACTGATTTTCTTTTCATACAAAGCATACCAAGGCCTTGCCAGATGGTTTTTATAAAATTTAATAATAAGAGGAATGACGAAAAATCGTATTTCATGTTTTCCAGTTAACCAAATTATATTTTAAGCCGACAGCAATTTAATTGTAACTTTTAATTTATAAGGAGCTGAAAACATTTCTACGTTGAACTAAATGTAAGAGTCAAAATCGTTTCAAACAAGAGCTGTAAGGTAACCAGATCACATAAAACCACATCTTAAATCACATTCCTGTAAATATTTGAATAAAGGCAGAGATTGGCTTCAAGTATTTTGATGATTTAGGTAGAAACATACAGTAAAGATAATGTTAAAAAATAAGTAGTAACCAAATAATAAAAATGGAATGAAACAATAGTGAACTGAGAAACAACTAAAGCAACATTGAACCATCACCTATATTAGAAGCTAACACTGATCATAAGGGACACAAAAACACTCACTAAGAAGTCTGAATCAAACATGTTGTAAGGAATATGCGTTAAAAGGTATTGATGACCATACTGCATAGGTTTAGACACTGTTTCCTCTCTTGCGTATTTCATTCCTTATGCTGTGTTTTAGAGGTTTCGGACCTCATGATGGATGTACGAAATCCGAAATATCGGCAAAAGAAACAGAATAGGTACAGAGATTATCAGTAAAACTAAATTATGCATGGGGTTGGGAAAATATTTTTGAAAAAAATATATAATTGCTTGTTTGATATTACTTATAGAGAAACATAAAAAAGATAACATTAAATTAGAATTAATTTTAAAGCTTTTATGCTAATTATTTTTATATTAATTATTAAAATAATATTAATAGTCTTCATCGTAAATATGAATAAGAAAAATAACGGTTGTGACCGAGACTAAATTGGATGGTATCCAAGACACCATCTATGTATATAATGTGTGTAGAGCTTTGTATACCGTACAAAGATGGCAGCCAAATCGGAAGAAAAAAATAAAAAATGATTTTAATAATTTTCAAATGAAGAATGTGATCGATAATAAATGCCGGTTTCTTATAAGATTTCGGTGCCTCAATTGACAGAAGCGTTACTCCCGGATAAATTGGAAGTTCCGAGTTCGAATCTCGGTCGCGACCGTTATCTTTTCTGTTTCATATTTACATTGAAGAATATTGATATTATTTCAATAATTAATATTAAAAAGATTATCTTTAAAATGAATTATTTGAAGAATCAAAGCAATCTACAATTTCCGTTGTAGTGGGATGATTTAAATATAATATTTTAAAGCAACCAAACTCAATTGACTAGATGAAGACATCTCCAGGTCTCTTTCGTCTTTTTTTAGAGGGTTTGGTGGGTGCGGGAATTTCAATACCCACACCAAATGTTTTTGAGACAGAAAAATTTCAATGAGAACTTTTTCGACTTCATTGGGAATTGAAACCTAACCTAGTAGCCAAAATTCAAAGCTCTAACTCTGGAGGCCCAAAGGGTAATCATTTCTTTCGGGGCTTTTGTTATTTTTGGGGATTATGTGTAATTGCTAGAAATGTATGTACTTGGGATGGGTTTGACATGGTTAATAGCGCGGTTATGAGTAGTAAAATGGTCCATACTATATTCTTCTAATAGACACTTTCACTAATCAAACAAACAATCGCATTTGAAAGAGTTAATCCTTTGCTAAGGTTAAGAAGATTTGACTTTGCATACTTAGCGTTTGCAAAGTTGTGATGGGTGAAAGTGGCCAATACCTTACAAGCTTTAAAAGATCATATAAAATCCGAATTAGAAACTTAAATAGGGACATAAATAGAAAACTGAATACTCATTCAAAACATATTCCTTACTTGTTAATTCAGTGAGAAGAAGTTAGTTATGATTAATTAGTTATACACTGAAGGAAAATACACACATTTAGATATTATCAATGCATAGGTGATGTTAAAATTCTTTTAGAACCATTTCACTTAAGATTGACTCACTCAATAAATTCTTAAAAATTTTCTTTAGGTAATAAAAGTTTACAATTCAAAGTTTATGATGTTGTGTATCAATGAATACTTAATCTTAAGAGATATAATTCCAAAGCAATGCATCAAACAATCACAACATTCATGGGACTACTCAATTGTTAATTAAGTGTTAATATTCAACAGAACAGATGTTAGTTAGTAAATGTTATCATTATATGTAATTCCAAGAAAATTTTGATAAATTTAAGCAAAAGTCAAGTTTTGCCATCCAATAAACATAATCATTTTATTCTTATGAAATACAATTCTGATAAATTTGTGTTTTCTAATGACATTAATTTTGACGCATGTCAATTTAACCCATCTTATCTGAGCGGCACAAATTTATCGCCTCGGGGCAGCAAGTTGATTTTTACATAAATAAAGGTATCCATCGTCGTTGAACTTTGAACAATTTTTTGTAGTGCTTAGTAGATAAAACATAGGAAAATATTTCCAAGTCCTAATGAAATCATCAGAGGTGTTGATTATCAGGATCAAGAAACGTTCTTTATCCCAGTCAGGCGCAGGTATCTCAAGGGAAACAAGTGTATTTTTAATCTTTCTAATATGGCAATATGTAGTGCATTTCATATGTATAATATTTGTACTTTTTATGTAGTTTGCATTTTTTTTCAATAGTGAATACCTCACAAGAGTCCCAACTGTCCCCAACCGTCTAGAGCCAGTGAGACTATGGCATCCCCAATTGGGGTATGAGGCTGGAGGTAGTGGCGAGGAAAAGGAGGTAAGAAGACAAAGGTTGGGAAGTACCGGTCTATTCAGATTTGGTCGCCGAACACGACTAAAGCCATTTCCAGAAACGTTTCAACATTTTCAATTCTGAATGGTAGTCGTTTACCAGGGCGACACTTAGAGTATCTACCACTTTGGAACACGTCGCAAATATACCATACATTATTTTATGTTAATTAAATGTGTTATGACACATATTGATTAAATAAAATTTATTTGTGTACGCCGGGTTTGAACTCGCAACCTCTGGATTTGTAGTCAAGCGCCTTACCACTCGACCACGGAAATAGTCAAATTTTTTGCTTATTTCGTTTGCACTACCCTCACAAACGACTTTTTTAAAAGATGTATTTTTTAAATTAGTTCATTTCAATATCAATAAAATTAATATTCAACATGTAGCAAAAAGTTTTCATTTACTATTTCGAGATATTTATGAAAAGTTTACACCAAAATTAATTCAATTAAAGTGGTAAGTTTCGGCGCAAATAACTCAGAACGGGATGGATTAACGCAGATATTCACAGCTCTGCAATTCCTCAAGTCTGCATATCATTATGCATGCGATAACAAATTTCCTGTAGCTAAGCTTCGATCAGATCAGCTAGGTATTTTATCACCATAAGGTTTAGGTTGCATGAAAACTCCTTGCTTCAATTGAGAAGATAAAAAATCACAGCTTAGTTACATCCTTTGAAATGAAACATATTGTCTCCTTAACTTCTTACGAAAGGAGAGATTGAGGGAAAATTTAGAATCTGACTAAGTATTTGAAAAAATGTATATTATGTTACCTTGGCCGGTATCTATTTAAGTCCAACGAATTAATTTCACCTTTACAGGTACATCAGTGGAATAAATGTTTGAACATAAAGTGTAAAAAGGACCTCTCTTATCACAATACTGCCTAAATACTGATTTATGATTTTATTAGTAGAGAATATAAGGAAGGCAGGCAAAAACTGAAAATATATATTTTAAATTATAATTAACTTTAAAGCTTTATGCTTTTATTTTTGATATTAATCATTGAAATAATATTAATAATTTACAACAAAACATGAAACAAAAAAAGACACAGAAAATAAAAAGAATTAATTGTGCATACCATTACAAAGAGAACTGCCTATATTGGTAGAATTGGTTTTTTTTTTTGTAAGGAAGTAGAGATTGATAAAAATGACGATTTTTTTAAAGGTTTCGGTAGCTCAACTGGCAGAGAAGTTACTCCTGGATAGAATAGAGGTTTCGAGTTTGAGCCTGGGTCGAGACCTGATTTTTTTTATTTTCTGTGTCTTTTTCTGTTTCATATTTCATTAAAAATTATTGATATTATTTCAATAATTGATAACACGTTTATTGCAAAATTGATTAATACACATTGCTAATCCCTAAAACATGCATAATATTAACACCAAACTAGTGCAGAATTATTTGTCTCTTGACCGACACTGACTGAGAAGAGATCTGTTAGAGTCCATGAATGTTGCGAATGCTTGTATGTTTATTTGTTTATTGCAGACTTGTGCCCCATTAAACTGACCTACGGCGCCCGTCGGCTGTTTGTCAATTCGTTCGGCCTCTTCGTCCGACATGGCCTCTACGTCGATCAGTGGACTGTCCGACCTCGGGCCCCCGGCCACCTCGCCTAGATTGCCACCAATCAACCAAGGTCAAAAACCCAACGCAACAAACACAATATAATCTAAATTATAAGAAAACAAGATCAAAACTAAAACAAAACAATGATAAGTGAAAGAATTACAAAACTTATGAGGTCACAGCTCATATTCATACAACAAAGAGTTAGAGCTCTTGTAAAATCTGTATAAATTAATGGCAACTACGTGAAATAGATTTAGGAACAGATCTTTTAACCTTTATGTGACTGAAAGGGTACCTGGGTACCCTTTTCCATAGATTTCTTTAATGTTCCAGTAAGTCTAACCGGCTGACACTTCCTGACTTTTCCACAATAGTAAAAATGAACAATTAAACATAACCGTTGGATATGTGGAAGTAAAACTTCCACCTTTTGATAACTGGAAGGGTACCCTCATGTGTTTTATAAGGAATTTAAAGCTTGTCCATATTTATTAATCATTTTATCTTATTTTAAATGATAAATATGATGTACTATTGTGTTCAAAGTACATCACCTGTATCCTTAATACTATTTTTAATCACCTACTGAATTAAAAACCCCAAGAAAAGATGGTACTGGGTGAAATTCCTATCCACTTCCCCCAAGTCTTGAAGTGAGTCGAAATGTATTACGTCATAAAAGTTGTCCAGCAAACTTCAACAAATTATATACTGTTAAAGAAACCTTCAAATTAATTTTAAAGAGGTGTAGTTTTCTTCAGTCACATAAGGGTTAGATCAGAACTCAAAATAAAGTTACGTAAATTACTGGTAAAGGGTTTAGTTCTTAAAAATCACAACTCAAAAAAGTGATCATAGTTAAAAGCAAAAGAGTAAGACTCAAAATAAATTGACGGTAATTACAAGTTACAGAGTTTATCACAACTCTTTAGATCTCAAAGATCACAACTGAAAATAAATCGACGATAACAGTTTTAAACGAAAGAGTTCCAGTTCTTTTCTGGAACTTGCTACTTATTGTAATTTAATTCTAGTGTTGCTTTTTAAGCGTTCAAGGTTTCTATGTTTTGCATACTCAGCGGTTCTTTACTTTTAAATTTGTGACAACTTTATAATTTGAAACTCAGTGAAACATATGACTACTGGTTTGAAAAATAAATAATTTCTAGAAAAGTAGCTATTTTATGTAAAATCATGTTTTATTGACATTTCAAAATACAAAAGTTATCATACATTAAAACATTGTAGAACTTTTGGAATTTCCGAACTTACTACGCTGTGTGGAATTGATTTTCTGTCAAGCATCAAACACCTATAAAAGTATTGTTATTGCGTATAAAATATTATTAAATCCATGTCAAAGCTACTAATTTATAAGGAATGTGATTTGTTAAGTTCATTGACTCTGTAATGCACAATTGGTTTTTTCTTTTTTACGAAAAATACATTTAAGTAAATACAAAATAATAAATTGTCCATTAATTTTTGTGCAATCCATTAAACTGATTCTATCATCTCTTTTGAAAATTTAGCTTCAGATAAGTACAATTATTTTTGTCTTTACATCGTAACATGGTTCATAGGTTGGATAGCACATTTTTGCAAATCCTTCACTTTAAATAATTTTATAAAATTCAACACACTTGCCTTCACAATCTTCACATGCCAATCGATAAAAAAATCAAAAGTTAACCAAAATATAAGAAAATGGGCACATTTAGATTCACTCAAAACCTTCACGTACCCGTAAAAAATCTACGCGAAAATAATGCAAATCATTGTAAAGCATTAGTACAGTTAAAATATTTAGCCAAAAATGTTTATGGTAGTTTTTTTTTAAATCAACTGATGAGCAGCGACCAAAAATTGGGTCGGTTAAAAAAAAAAATGCCTAAACTATAAAAATATTTATGAAAAACTTTTAATGCAATCAATTTTGACTTCTCACATGATGCAAAAATATAATCTCCAGCTATTTTACACATTTTGATGATAAAATAAAAAGGTTTGAAATCAAATTGTATTTTAATACAGAAGTGGCTTTTGTACGTATCGTTAGACAACTTACACAGGGCGTAATCCATGCGACGGGATATCATCTGCCGAGTACCGCTGTCAATTACGCTGGGGTAAGGTATGTCTCCAGCACTAAACGACGACAGTGGTAAAGACATGCTCCTGTCAAACCTGATGGCGAAATTAAATACATTAGAAACATCTTCATACAACAGAAACATACTATTCAAAAACTTACGTTATCAATAATAACCATTTCAATTGAATAAATATGAAAAAAATATGATTTTCTTTCAATATTTGAAGAGTTTAGCAAATTAGCAGTGAACTTATTTAATTTCAATAATACACATTAACCATTCCGTGTCTGAAAGTAAAAATCAAACGTACGATCCAAAGGAGGGTGAGGATGCTGACCCATTTGATCTTGCTTATGAAAATGTTTTCATGTAAATATTCATGTTAATTTGTTCTTGGTTATATGTACTAAGAGAGAAGTATATTCATAATATTTCAGTAATCTTCATCTAAGATATCGTACAAAACTCTCGTTTGGGGTGAAATTTAATTATCCCCTTCGGAACAGGAGTGTCAAAATGTGCATCGATGATTTTGTATTGCTTTTAATTTTATTGATTTATTTAGATTACTAGAGGGGCTTAGAAGAAAAGGCAGAAATCTCCAAAATCGGTTCTGTAGCATTGTCAACCTTTGAATGATTATTATAAAGAAACAGAATTTTGTATGTCAAATTTTTTGTATACATTAAACTAGGAACAATTAAAAACAATAATCTCTAAATGTATCAACATATTCATGAAAAAATAATGAAAAAGCATTTGTTTCTATACCCCTCACTTAATCCAATTCCTGGAAAATGAGGAAAATATTTTTAAAAAAATCATCCAATGGTAAAACGTACAAATTATATTTGATCTTTAAAAACTGATTTAATAAGGTAAGTACCTTGAAAGTTTGGGATTCTCCTTCCCTCTCCCAGATCTCGGCCTCAGTGAAGGCAGACTATCGGTAGACTGCACAGATGTCATATTGATGCCACTATCTACCGACGACCTTTTGATCAACTTCTGCGAAAGAGACGAGTCGTTCCTATAGCTCTTGCTGGAGCTGGGACTGCCTGCCGTCTCCATAGGAATGCTCATGTCCTTTTCGCTGCCAGGTGATTTGCCGATTCCGGAAGATTCGTTCTTGTCCGGGGAGGGTGGAATGTTAACTTGGAGGACCTTGAACTTCTGCGTTTCACTTCTGAAAACAAATTTCCATTTCTTTAAAAAAATGCTAGACATAAATGTCAAAGAAATCAAGTTGAGACTAACTGATCAATTTAAAAGTTACCATTTTGATAATACTTGCTATCTGATAATTAATCAAAACCTGTGTAGAGCATCGATTTGCTTTAAAATCACTCAAATGTGTTTGAAAAGAACGATGGATTACTATTTTCCATCAATAAATATGGGATTATGGCGGTTACAAATAAAAATAGTTGTTATTTAAAATACAATACCCTTCTCCACATTTCAAATAAAGTTGAGTGGTGCTATTTTATTTAATTATACTATAAATGTATTTACTCGTATGTATGAAAGTTGTTGGTCTAATGATCTTGATAAATTGATTTTGTCAACATAAGAAATAATTCTTAACTATTTTACAAATTTATAGCTCCAAGCAGTGTACCCCAAGATTCACATTTAGGCCCACTACTTTTTTTGCTTTTTATAAACGACACAATTACTGTATTTGATAATAATGTGTATGTGTTGCTTTTTTGGAGATGATCGGAAACTTTTCAAACTTTAGAAACTTAAAAAGAAAACTTTAGATGGTTGTTTTCACATTCAATTTGATTTAAATAAATTACATGATTGTTGTAAACTTAAGAAACTATTTTTAAACATTTATAAATGCCATTCAATCAGTTTTTTTTTTTAATAAATCATCCTTTCAACTACGAATATAAAAATCAACAACATTTCATTCACATCTGTCAACGAAATTAATAACCACTGCATTATTTTCGATTCTAAATTAAATTTTCTTTCACACATCAATACAATAACTAATAAAGGTTTAAAATTCCCAGGCTTAATTCTTCGAAATGCCAGTGAATTTATAAATATTTCAACATTAAAAATCCTGTACTCTTCATTATTTCAAAGCCAAGTTGAATAAAATTCTTCTGTCTGGTCCTCTCACTTTGAAATCCACTCTGATTCCATTGAAAAATTGTAACATAAACGTCTAAGATATATTAACTACAAACTCGGTCTAAGAACCATAATTTTCAAGTATTTAGTGAAAGAATTAAAATTATTAACACTCTTAGACAGAAGGCTTATTTCCGATTTGACTTTGATTTTTTATCCCGCCGTTTAATTTCCAACTCAACAACACTGTGTTAAAAAAACAATTAACAATCAAGAAACAGAAGAGTTTGGTGAAAAATGTGTTCGGTCGTTGGTTTTTCGCTTGTTCGTCGGTTTGTTGTTTAAATCTTCAAAGAATATAAAATTAAGTTGTTCGTTCGTCGATGTCTCGCTTGGTCGTCGTTTAGTTGTTATCTTCAAGTAAAACTGAGTTTTAGTGTTGTGATTTGTTGTGTAAGAAGAATCAAGAGCTTAAACATCAACTTCATCGGTGAGTGAATTGGTTTTCCTTACTTCCTTCACCTCTTAATCTGTCCACCATCCATAATTAGACACTTCGTTTTACAGTCAACTATTTTCAAAATTCATCTGAAGCTGAAAACACATTCGGTGTTTTATCGCAGCTTCGGATACAACAATGGTTATAAACTCTCTAACTTTAGCTATAAATTATGAAAATATAGATTAAAAAAGAACAGTGCCTACCTCGTCACGGCCCCTGGTCTCAAAAACACTCCGTCGTGAATCCTATTCGACGACACAGAAGACAACGAAGAAATGGAAGTTGCCGGCGAAACTCCGTTGGAGAAATTGGAGGCGCCACTGTCGGTCCTCAGGGAGTTGATCTGCCCGGAGAAGGTGGGCGCGCTGCCGCACTCCGTGATCTCGCGTTTGGTCTCCAGGCGCCGGATCTCCAGCACCAGGGCGGAGTGATTCTGGATGGAGGCGCAGTCGAGGGCGGTCTGGGCGGCGCGGTTGCGCACGTTGAGCGCCGTGTGGTTCCAGCGGTATAGCACGAGGGCTGTCTCGCTGTGCCCGCGGATGCACGCCCACATCTGGAAATATTTTGAGTCAAATTTAATGTGGTTCAAATATAAAGGGATTCAAATTTAATATAATATAAATTTAATGTGATCCATATAATGTGATTCATATTTAATGTAAACGTATCGATGTGATTCAAATTTTATGGGATTCAAATTAAATGTGATTCAAATTTAATGGGATTCATATTTAATGTGATCCATATAATGTGATTAATATTTTATGTAAGCATGTTTGATGTGATTCAAATTTAATGAGATGCAAATTTGGTGTAATTCAAATGTAATGTGTAGATATTTAATGAAATCCATTTTTTATGTAAACATATTTGATGTGATTCTAATTTAATGTGATTCATATTTAATGTGAAACATATTTAGTGTGATTCACATTGAATGAGATTCAAATTCAATGTGATTTATATTAAATTTATTCATATATAATGAAATTCACATTAAATGTGATTAAAATATAATGCTATAATCGTATTTAATATGATATTTATTAAATGTGATTCATATTTCAAAAAAAAAGTAAAATCTTTTTTTTCTAACAATTTATTAAACTAGAAAGCAATAACTTGTTTCTATTGAAAACTAATTACCAAGTTGAATTATTAACAATGTAACCTCCAACGACTATTAAAGACACATTTTTCTAAAAATATCCTATTTTTTTTTTTTTAAACTCCTACGCCAAGCTCAAGAGCTAGTTCTCTTCTTTGGCGTAGTAATACAAAAAAAAAAGAAGTTATAAACATATCAAATGTACTATCAACCTTTATATCGCTAAATTACAATATGTATTATGTTTAATATATATTAATATATATGCTTTTATTATTTAATCGAATTACTTTTCTTCAATATTATTTTTTATATATTTAAGTAACTATCCATATTGTGTAACATTGATATAATTTCTATATATATGTAAACTTTTTTTTTCTTATTTTGTAAATAAATAAAAATATATTAATGTGAAATATATTTAGTGTGATCCAAATTTAATAAGATTCAAATTTAATGTGCTATGTATAAAATTGATTCATATTTACTGTGATCCATATTTAATGTGATTCAAATTTAATGTTATTCAAATTTAATGGGGTACAAAATAAATGTGATTTACATTTAATGTGATGAAAATCTAATATGACACAAATTTATTCATATGAAATAAGCGAAAAGGGTATTCATTTGATTTTAGATTGAAACGAATGGTAGAGCAGGTAAATGTGAATGAAGCAAGGAGTGTGTGTCAAGACAAAGTTGTATGGCAGTCCATCTTCTCTGCCTATCCTTGCGGAGAAACGGCATGAAGGTTAGTTAGTACGATTGATTGATTGAATATTCAATATCGTAACGGTAAATGCTAGAATCGTTTGCGTCATTCTAAAAATAAGATCATTAGAAGCCAACAAACCAGAGGGGTGTATCCGTCATCGTCCTGGCTCAGGGCGTCCACCTCCGTCTCGAGGAACATGGAGGAGTTCTCTGCCCTCCAGTGCAGCATGGCGCACACCAGCCGGGAGTAGCCCAGCGAGGCGGCCAGGTGCAGGAGGGTCATCCCTCGGTGCGCCGCCTCGGACTTGCACAAGGACCCGGAGACCAGCGCCCCGCCGAAGTCATCCGTCCGCCATTGCCGGCTGATCATGGTGCGGCAGAATGTGACGAGGCGGTCTTCGAAGTTCGGCTGCGTGAATAAGGCGCTGTCTTCCACCTGGAATGTCAGTGATACCCCGTCAATAAGGTATCTTAATATACTTCTGTAGGTGACTCAATTCGGAAAGTGTTGTGTTAACATCAATTTCAATTTTCTGTAGCACGATAAATTCGATCAAATGCGATTTTGAATTTTCGCGCTGATGAAAGTCTATTTATTATGGCGTTTTTTTTTCTATTGGCCTCTCTGAAAGCCGAGAGGTGGCAGGGGAGCGTTCGCCAGGCCCATCCGGAACGCGTTTTGAGAGTAAGTTATCATTGGACAGCCAATCAGAGTTAACATTAGACCGTGAATCAAGACCGGAGGTAGTTAAAACGAGTCAAAACAGTGTTTGCCGCCTATTGTGTAATTTTCAATTCAATTAAAAATTACGAGTGATAATCGGGTACCAGGAGTAAGGTAAGAGACGCTACGATCCCCGCAGCAGACCTCGATGAGCGAATCAGCTCGATTTTTCGACTCCGAGCGCGCATTTTCCGGGCGTTTTCCAGTATCGGTGATAAATAAAAAAATGGTTTAATAGTTTGTCTCTGCGGGTATCAAATTCTAACGTTATCCACTAAGTTAATCAAACTTTTCCTGGGCGTAGAATCACTATCCTCAAATATAACCTAGAAAACATTCGCCAGAGTGTATTATTGTTAAAATTCCTAAAACCCTGTCCAGTAGGAGGCCCTTTTGTAACTCCCAACTTTAACAAAGTAGAATAAGATCCTCTCTAAATCGACATAAATGAATTTATTCTATTCGTTCTATCCGTTAGAGCTACCGGGAGGGCAATTAAAAGGTAAGTGGATCTGTAAGAACCATGACTTATCTCTGTCATTATATTTTGTGCATGTTTAAAAGTAGTTGGCCATACCGCTACGTAACACAATGCAAGCTTATAGACACGCTGTAGAGCTCTCCAAGTGGCAAGCAAAAGGTAAGGTAATTGCTGTACTTTCGATTCAGCTGATTTAGTGTTAAACTGCCACGCGTCCCTTGAGGTCGTATATTATTATATATATATAAACAAATTGCATAAATAAGTGCCGAAATGCCCTAGTGTGTGATGAGAAAGTGTTTCCATTACACTGCAAATACTAGTATAAGCCAAGGAATAACATTTCATTCGTAAGTACACGCAAATTACTTATTATTTTGAATGAAACGATTATTTCCACTGTTTTCCGAAGATTTTAAGCGCCATTAGAGAGAGTGAGATAGTGAACGTAGCAACACATAAGTATAAGATGGACAACCGAAAAGGAATTCATATGTAATAATAGAAAATAAGATCTGTACAGCGCCCTTGAGGTGATTTTTCATAAAAACGGCGCTATACAAATCATCCAAATATTAGTATTATTATTAACCTACAGTATCTCTATGGATTGATTATTTTGTTGACAAGCGATTGCGGTTCATTTAAATATGCG
Organism: Drusus annulatus; assembly: GCA_022651775.1. Taxonomy (NCBI): domain Eukaryota; kingdom Metazoa; phylum Arthropoda; class Insecta; order Trichoptera; family Limnephilidae; genus Drusus; species Drusus annulatus. Next base: position 699,380 of record JAGWCC010000530.1, on the reverse strand, counting down.
AACAACAAGATTTAAAGGATAAAAAGCCCCGAAAAGATAATGATGAATGCCCGGTGCCTATAGGCACCGCCGGCACACTAGAGGTTAATACTCACAGAGTCATGTCCGTCTGGCTCTTGTTTGATCTGCAGCTTTCCATCCATATCCTGGAGGCGATGCAGCAGAGTGAAGCGCAGCAGACCTTCGGGCGGGGGCCGCACTCCGCACGTGCCGCGCTCGCCGCGCTCTCCCGGCGGACACTTGTACTCGAATATCACGCTGTTGGAGATGACCAGGCCGTCGCAGGCCACCTGGAGAGTGGCTAGGCCAGCTTCATGGGCTGGAACAGGCGAACAAAAATATGGAGTATTGAACAAACCTAAAACCGTTTGAAAGCTGTGCCAGTTGTGTTGGATTCTAAATAAAACAACTTGTTAGGTTCTCACCTTTTGTCTATTCTCCACTCCCAACCTATATCCCGGTCAGTTTGCTTTTTGAATTTATCTGTGACCAGCCTTAAAACAAATCGACGACGGTGTCGCTCTCACCGGGGCAAAAGTTTTCACAACCCGCTCCTGACAAGACAGCGGGTATATTCACGGCCATTCGTCTTCAATCGTTCGTCGCAGTAAGTGCCTCCAGGGACTACGCCTCTTTTCGTCTTTCGTCATTCGCTTCGCATCCGTCTCTAGAGGACACATCAAATTTCGTCATCCATCGCTCGGGACAGCCAGCCGTTTCCTCTCAAGGACCTCAGGTGAGCAAACTGGCTTAAATCCTAATTTTTCTCCACAATATACAATCAAATCTTCCATCAAGTAATATTCATTGTACAGTCCACTTTAACTTCACAATTCATCCGAAGCTGAAACGTATTCGGCGTTTATCACAGTTTTCGGATCGAACAGGTTGTTTGAAGAACCATCAATAACAACATTGATTGCAAAAAACAAACCACCATGAGAAGCATCTTTGATTGGAAAACTAATATTGTTAAAAGGTTCTGCTTACCAGGGCAATAGCACCTTAACACCCCGCTCTGCACGAGGGTAGTTGGGACGGGGAAGGTGTCAAACAGCACGGTGTAGGACGACGACGCTGAATTCCATGGTCCGGTGACGAGGACCTTCACTCCGCCCTCGGGGTAGGCCCAGTCCGGGGAGAAGTCGCTGATGCTGGCGGTGTTGCCGGGAGACGGCCGCCCGTCGGAGTGCGGGCTGCTGGAGTCGTTCTTATGAGATAGATTGTCATAGTGGACTATGGAAGACTTATCCTCGATCTGTGGAAGTTATAAGATCATAATGTATTAAGCAAATAGTTTTTAAATATATATTTTATAGTGAAGGATGAAAGTAGACTGAATGCTGTGGAAATGAGATCTTTGAGACGTATGTGCGGTAAAACCATGTGTGACCGTATTAAAAATGTGGATATCGGGAAAGAATGCAAGGCTGATGTGAGCGTAATTCATAGGATCAAGAAAGGGACGCTTTGATGGTTTGGGCATGTAGAGCGAATGATCGAAGAAAGGAGTGTGAAAAGAATATTTGATGCGAAAGTGAATGGAAGAAGATGTCGAGGACGCCCGAAAAAGACATGGCACGATCAAGTAAATCAAATACTTGAATCGGGTAATGTGAAGAGTCAGAATAACAGAAGAGTATGTATGAATGTAAATGAAGCAAGGAGTGTATGCCAAGACAGAGTTATATGGCGATCCGTCCTCTCTGCCTACCCCTGCGGTGAAACGGCGTGACGGTTAGCTAGTTAGTTTTTATAGTGAAGCGTGCGGAGACTTGAATACTATTGCTTTTGGCATTGTTTTTTCGGATGGTTATGTTGGTGCCTACAATCATAATATCATTTTATTTTCAGGATGCAAGACTGTTTTGTTTTTTTTTTTAAGAATGACGAACATTCCCGGGTTGCAAATTACCTCACAATATTCGAAAAACTCTTACTGCCATCATAATAATCAGAAGATGTTGTGTTGCTTGTGCAGTAATGGATGACGGTCTCTGTGCTCAAGTGGTAAGACGCTCGACTACGAATCCAGAGATAACGGATTCAAGCCTGACGTGCACAAATAACTTTAATCATAAGAGTTCCAACTGCTCCCAACCATCTAGAGCAAGTGAAACTGTGGCATCCCCAATCGGAGTATGTTGTGAGGCTGAAAGTAGTGGGGAGGGGAAGGATATGGGAAAGTTGGAAAATACCTGGCTATTCAGATCTGGTCACAAAACATGACTAAAGCCATTTCAAGTAACGTTTCGATTCTGAATGGTGGTCTGTTACCAGGGCGGTACTAAGAGTATCTACCACTCTGAACGTGCCGTAAATATAGTATTTTTTTATTATTATTTTATATGTATTAAATGTGTTATGACACATATTAATTAAATAAAAGGTTTTAGCGCACGCCGGGTTTGAATCTGCGATCTTTGGGTTCGTAGTCGAGCGTCTTATCACTGGACCATAGTAAAGGCAAAAAAAGTACTGGCAAAAAACAATCCTAATGGCGATGAAATTCCCAAGACTGGTTTGGCCGCAGAACTTTATTATCTTTATTACAATAGTGTCAAGGTCTAGGTGATGCTGTCCAACCTCAAACAATTTTGTATTTCCTTAACTATTTAGTATTTACCTACTGTCAAGACTGAAGGTACAGATATGTTGATGTTATGTCAGGCTAACACAGATAGCGTTAATTTAAGTCATGGGGTCGGGGTTCGAAACGTATTTTGCTAGTCACAAAAATGAATTATGTTTACTTCTAACAAATAAAACTATTACAGTGGATGTTATGTTAGTTCAATTTGTCCGGTATAATATGGTAGTTAGTAGTGAACCATAAACTTTAGTCCATAATTGATGACATTTTTGAATGCAAGAAAATCGCAAGGTAATGTCTTAAATGAATTAAATAATGTAGATAGATACGTTACTGAGACAACGCGCGTGGATGCGTTAAACCGAGTTCGCGAGACATAAACCCGAGATTTACTGCGTTTAGTATCACACAAACAGTCGTTCGACAGACAAGCTGTTACCAGCTGTCACAAACGCGTCGCCCTAGTCTCTTTTCTAAGAAAAAATGCCTTAAAAGGTGTAAAAATCATTCGGGAGCAAAAAACACATCTCATGGAGTTTCTTTTCATTCATAATTATTACCCATAATTCACTTATTATTTCAATAAATACAATTATTCACAAGATTTTTAGCTACTCGAAAACAGTGTGAGATAGCGAATGCAGAAATACATAAATGTGTGGAAGACAACCACGGCTAGTGACGCGATACCCGATTATAACAGTAGCGTGGGACGTTCATATAGCTCATGTCATTCGTACCCACATATTTTTTGAATGGCTATCCTTTTCGTACTAGTTGACTACCATTGCGGTACTAGTGGTGCTACATTTTTCGTAAGATTTGTATGAATATGACGTGTCTCGTATTTAATGTCTATGGGTAATGTCAAAGAAACTTACTTGTAATAAGCTATGATTGGAGACAGTATTAGGATCCAGCGCCTCCAGCTCGGGGAAGTCGCCCAGCATGTCGAAAGCATCAAGATTAACAAACACGTCATCATCAACTACATGTGTCGGTGACACCACTACATCACAGTTTTCTATAAAGTCCATCGGGTTTATTTCGGAGACTATCACGTCGTGCGGAGATAGCTGCTCACCGGGGACCTGCCCAGTGTCCGTCTTAATCACTACGCTACTTGAATCTATTATGGAATCACCGGCGGCCAGCCGGTCTAAGTCTGATGAACACAGGGGCATGTTGGCGGAGAGAGTTTTCTGTATATCCTCGTGGGAAAGGTCTAGAGTTTCATTGAAGAATGCACCGTTCACTATGGACGAACCATCACTCTGACTGATACCGGATTCAGTTCCGAAAAGCACGAGAGTATCACTGTATATGCTGCTGGGCTTTCTGTCCATCGAGTCATCCTGACTATCGGAGTATTTCGAAGGCGTTGACGGAGCGCTGTTGACTGTGCTGATCCTATTCTGGTTGATCTTGTCAGAATTCCTCTCTCGTCTGCCGTTCGTCAGCGTTTCGAAAAGAACGGTGGAAACGTTGTCGTTGGCGTCCTCAGATCTAGATACCCTGTTTATCATTTTCATATTGGTGACGGTCCTGGTGTTGCTGCTGATGCTGTATCCACAATCGGAGTTGTGGCGACAAGAGGACGGAGAATTGGTTTCCATGACTTCTTGCTTCAGCACCAATGTACCGGTTTTATACTGCGTAGTTTCCTTGGAACGCGAATGATTGTTTCGCGCATTATCACTAGTGTTGCAAACGAAAGAGGTTACGGAGAGCGGGGAAACTAAGGACTGGTGCACTACAGAGTTGGTGCTCGTGTTCCCCGAGGAGCTGTTCAAGATGAGAAGCCCGCCCCCCCCTTGGATCTGAGAGAGACTCAGAACAAGCGGCGGAGAAGTAGTTGTGGGGTTGGACTGGTTGTTTCCGTTGGAGCTGTGGGTCACTATTGAGGAGTGGGAGTGGTGGAGCGAGAGTCGGGAGTCCCTGGAGTAGACCCGGGGCGGGTGGCTGTTGGTCGTGAGCAGGATGCTCTGGGAGGTGGTGGTGGACACCGGCTGGAAGGGGGGGTGCGAGGGCGCGCGGGCCCCCAGTCTCCTGACGGGGTGGGAGCAGGGCTTGCCTCCCTCGGGGCAGCCGCACTCCACCTGCTTCACGAGGGCCGCCTGCCGGGCCATTCGCTGCTTCTCCATCAGTTGACCCACGATGGATTCCACCGTTTCCGCCGTCTGCAAATAATTACCGATTTGAGAATTGAACAAAATACACAAATCTCGTAAAAAACATGAGTCTATATTGAAAAAAACTTTGACTCACCGATATTTCCAGCTCATTATGAACATCTGGCTCATCTTCGCTGAAAACTGAAAAAAAAAACAATTTTTTAGATTGTGTAAATGATTACTTGTACAATTATAATGTCGCCGAGACTCCGTCACTGCTCGCGATCAAAAAAATAAAATATCGATCTGCTAATAAAATTCATTCTAGGTTATTCCACAGACAAATTATTATGAAATTTTCTAATTCAATATCCACACTAAATTATTAAAAGCAACGATGTGTTTGATACGTGGCTCGTGTTGTCACATAGCGGACACGCGGGTCGGCGTAATGGAACTTCTCCACGCTAAGCGGAATACGCTAGGAGTTGGGATATGAAACGATCTAAAAATAATACTGAAACGCTAAGTTATGCAACCACGCAACAACCCACCTCCGCGAGTGGCAAACTTTACCCGCGAAGGCCTGGGGAATCGCTCAATAATGTCAGCGTCTCTGACTCTTTCCATCCTTAAGTCTTTCAATGATTTGCCATGTTTTATTTGGGATTTACTGTTGTTCCATCGGCTTGGTAAGTAAACACCTTAGATTCCTTTGTAGAGCAAAATAAGTGTTGAATTTGGATAAAACTTTACTTCAGACTAACTTTTGAATGGTGCTGACAAGTCTGGTCTTCTTATATAGTTTGTCAAGCTTGATGGACCCGACAATAAATAATTATATTTGAAATTCGGTTTTAGTCAAATTTGCAGAAGCTATTAACAAGGCAGATATGAACACGGTCTCGTTTACCCTGGTGAAACGCAATTCCAGCTTTGTAAAGGCAAAATATCACAAAAATAACGCTGTTTTTTTGATTTTTAATCGGGACTTTGTTGTGGACTATTAGCTTTCTTACTTTGACAAAATCAGAAACTAAATTTACTATAAATTTAATATAATTTATTAAAAAACTAAACAGTCCCTAACGCTTTAGTAACCAGTTGTTAGAACACTCGAACTGCCGACTCGTTTTTGACTTTAGTTTTAACTCCTAGTTTCTCTTCCGATTGAATACATCGACGTTTCCTGCCAAATCACTTAATTTTATAATATTTCATTGTATATATTCGTATTTCATTTTAATTGGCGAAAATCAACGGTCAACAAGTGAATACAAAATTAGTGGGAGAAATAGAAAAATATGCACTTTTATATAACTTCACCACTTGCACACCGTATAGAAAACTGGCGATTTCAATCACTTTTGAGTAACCCGCGTGTGCGGCGCTGTGTCACTAAAAAGTAAGTAACGGGCTAGTAATTTAAATCACAAACCAGTTTTTTTTAGTATTTTCGTGTGCATACAGCCTAAGAATTAAAGTATCGTGGTCTAAAAATAGTTTTAAAACACGTATTAAGCAGCTGGTGTAATAAGACTAATAAAAATGGAGCAGGAAACGACCGTAATTAAAAATATAATCAAAGACTTTGATCCACAGTGGCAAAATGTTTTTTTTTTTACTAATGTTGTTTTCTGTCTTTAGTGCTATCAATCAAATGAAAATAGTACGATGCCAAGAATTGTAGTTCGGTCTGATAGGCAGTGTTCGCCTCATTCGTTACGACAAAAAACATGGAAAATTCAGCTCTTTCCGATAGGGCATCGAAATAGAGTACAATTTGATTACATACCTACGTAAATTAAGGATTCTCTAAATACAGTCACATAACAAAAACTAGAATAAAGATAAGTATTCTGTAATGAAATCTTTATAACCAAAATTGTATGTAGAGCAGAAAAAACCTTCGAAGGTTCACTCTAAGCTTAAAAAGCAGGAAAAACCTTCGAAAAAGCACAGCTTTACGTGATGGCCTGACAACGTTCCAGAGTAGAAGATACTGTCAGTATTTATTTATTTTAATTATTGATGTTATGTTAGTTACTTTGTTCATTCAAGTTTACAAGTAGCTAATTATTTCATTTTATTTTTGACTTTATAATATTTTAACTTATATACTAATTAATATTTTGATTTACATGCATTTTAAATAATTTTTTCAGGCTATTTTAAATTTACTGAAAGGTATAATTTTGATGGTTTCCGGCAGCGCATTATAAGGTTTCATGTCTTTATATAGTAAGCTATTTTGTGTGTTGGCTTTATTATTTTTTAGTAGTCTAATTTCTTTGATTAATTATTAATCAAAGAAATGAAAAAATATTGATTCATTTTTAATCTCTTTATTGTCGTAGTGAAAGACCACTATTCAGAATCGAAAGGTTGCTTGAAATGGCTTTGGCCATGTTTGGTTACTAGATCTCAATAGCCAAGTACTTCCCAACTTTCCTCTTTCCAATCTCCTTCCCTTCTCGACTACCTTCAGCTTCACGAGATACCCCGATTGGGGATGCCGTAGTCTTGCTGGCTTCCAACGGTTAGGAGCTGTTAGGACATATGAATAGATGTCACAAGTTGTGAAAACGTGTCGTTTTGACATTTATATATTATTAATATTTATATTGTAATGCCAATACCAATAAGCAAGACAAGCATAAAAACACAGTCTTTGTACTTTTCAGCTGATTATAATTTGTTCAAAGGCTGAAATGAACTAACAAACGGCGTTTAACGGGGACCGTTAAAATGTAAAAAAAAAAAACAAATCGCAGTAATCATTGAATTACTAGTAATAATTTAAATTTGATATTTTCTATTTTAAATAATTAATATTTCTCTTTAGATATCAAAGATAGTAGCACTTTCGTTTGTAGCTAACACGTGGATGCTTCAATAGCGTGTAAAGTGTGTACTACAGACGTTTTACGGTATTATTATCACAGGTGGAACTCCTAGCGTGGAGGACAATGTATGTACAACATTGTAAAAACATGAAGTTAAGTAAAAAAAAATAAAATAAATACAGTATCAGATGACGATGTCAAATATGTCAAAAGTTTGAAATACTAACCAGATATTTTTTCTTTTAAACGTAGGTACATTTTTGAGATATTCCTGTTCCGGTTACAAACCTGTTGTAAATCCTTTGAATAGCGAGGAAATGGTTTCTGTTATTTACGATTTCAAAATATCGCCAGAAAAAAAAATTGGACTGCTATATCAATAATATTAACACAAAAAAAATTATATATTAAAAAAAAAAAAAACATCTTCTTGGAAGGTTTCTGGCACCAGAAACCGGTTCCGAAAATAACTAGACAAATAACCGGTTACTCGCCAGTCACCAGTGACTGGAACCGCAGTGACACCCAATTCCCGATATAAACTATCCCTAGTACCTATTAATGGTGCCTCGCGTTTAAAGGCGTAAAATTAAAATTCCCTGTTTGTGGGCAATAAACATTATGCGAGTTGATGGGTTATTTTTCTGCAGTTAAGATTCAGCAATTCATTCGCCTGTACGCAAGCTATTCGATTTGGGAGTCCCCGATAGCGCGCTTCTGCGTGTCTGATAGTGCCAGGTGCTTCCCCTATTCTAGGTATACCGACTAGGGATGCCCTCAATTGAAACACGTCGATTTTCGAAACATTTCAACGGACTAGATTTAGTTTTTGAAACTTTCAATTATTTTCGAAATCTTTAAGAAACGACTTTTATACAGTTAAATGGATACTGATAAGATTCATAGAACGTGATGGAAATGACGTTGCCAGCTGAAAAGAGATTTATTATTAATATATAATATATATATATATAGAATACCGCACAAAAGTCCCAATTGCACCTAACCGTCTGGAGCCAGCGGGACTTTGGCATCCCCAAATGGAGTTTGTTTCAAAGCTGAAGGTAGTAGGGAGGGGAAGAAGATGGGTAGGGAAAGAGTTGAAAAGTACCTGGCTATTCAGATATGGTTACCAAACACGGCTAAAGCCATTTCAAGCAACCTTTCGATTCTGAATGGTGTCCTGTCACCGTGCGATCCTTAGAGTATCTACCACTCTGGAACGTGCCGCAAGTATACAATATATTATTTTATTTGAATTAAATATGTTATGACACATACGAATTAAATAAAAGTTATAATCAAACGCCGGGTTTGGGCCGGTGACCTCTAAATTCGTAGTCGAGCGTTACCACTCGACCACGGAGGCCTTCAATGCATCAACCTAGACATTCTCTAAAAAAATATTATCAAATTAAAAAAAAAAAACACCGCTCTATAGTTAAAATGACATAGTCAAATGCATTAACATTTTGATTGCTATAATAATTCATTCATATAATTTTTAATCGACTGTTTCGACAAGGATATTCGATTATGTCCATCTCTACAAAGTGTGGTACTATTATACCCTGCACTGAAGGTTCCATTGGCACCAATATTTCATAGGATGAATTCCGAATTCTTGGTTAATCTGGGATGCCACATGCCATAGGAAGTATGCCAAATTCCAAAGTTATCTACCTTAACCATTATCACATAAACCAAGTTCAGCACATTGCAAAAGTTTCGGGAATTATAGACGTTTTCAAAATGTTTCAGTATTCAACATAAGTCGATCTTTTTAATAAGCAAACGATTTCTTTCGCACATTTTATTATTTATAAATTTGCAATATAAACTATTTTAATTCACGCACGAGATTTTCGAGTTTCCCGCGGGACCAGTTCAGTTCCTACACATTCACATGGACTTCATATTATATTACTACTAACGAGCTCTTTCTTGGTCCACTTCTTCTTGTCGCCCAACTTTTCTTGACTTGGGGTGACAGCGGCCAGTTTACCAGCGTTATGCCCAAACACTAAAAGGACTATTGTTGGATTTCAAAGTGATAATTTCCTAGGTTACCTTGATTTTTTTCACCCAAGTTCCCTACCCATCCAACCATTACGCTTTTTTGAATTCCGTATTTAATAACACCGTGTTCGAAACAATTTAATATCAAACAGAAAGGTTTTGGTGTGAAAAACGTTGTTTTTTGCTGGTTAGTTTCCCTTGTTTGTCGGTTTGTTGTTTTGATCTCCAAATAATATAAAATAAATGTGGTGTTTTGTGAATAATAAGACTAAAATCAGTGTGGTGTATTCGTTTCGAACTTCAAGAACTTTCGACTTCAACCACATCGGTGAGTGAATGGTTTCCCACTTTTCCTTCATTAAAATAATCTTTCTACAAGCTACGATTAGACAATTCCATCAAGTTTTTAGTAGTGTCGTTTACATTCTACTATTTTCCAAATGCATCTGAAGGTGAAAACACATCGGTGTTTTATTGCAGTTTCGGATCCAACAACTATGATACAGAAAAATTAATATAAATTTCATACACATACACATGGGCTTCAACTGGCTGACGAGTTCCTCTTTGGTCCACTCCTTCTTGTCGCCCCACAGCGCCAGGCTGGGGGTGATGACAACCAGCTTGTTGTCATCAGGGTAGGGCACGTTCAGGTAGTGCACCAAGACTATGTCAGGGTTCTATACAAACAAACAACACAATTAATTATGTAAACTTATCTATAAATAAAACGGCAAGGCAGAGCAAAAATCACAATACTTCCATATTTTAGAAACCCATAAAATGAGTTTGAATGAAACTAACTAACTAACCATCACGCGGTTTCCCCTCAGGAGTAAGCAGAGAGGACGGACCGCCATACAACTCTGTCTTGGCACAAACTTCTTGCTTCGTTTACATTCATACATCGTCTCATGCATACTCTTCACGTAGTCCGATTCAAGTATTTGATTAACTTGATCGTGCCATGTCTTCCTCGGATGTCCCCGACTTTTTCCATTCAATTTCTCATCATATATCATTTTCACACTCCTTTTTTCGTTCATTCGCTCTTCATGCCCACACCACCGTCCCTTTCTTGGTCCTCATTACGCTTACATCAGTTTTGCATTCTTTCCGGATATCCACATTTTTAATACGGTCATACATGGTTTTACCGCACATAGGTCTCAGGGATCTCATTTTCACATCATTCAGTCTACTTTCATCCTTCTTCTGCCAGTTTCATGCCTCACTGCCATACATCAGGGTTGGTATAAGCACTCCATTGTGGACTGATAGCTTTGCTTCTTTTGTCAATTTCTGATTTGCGCCAACAGCGTTCAGTCTTCCGTTAAAATGGAGTTTCCTGCATTCACCCTTCTTTCAATAGCAATTTACGTTAAGTTCGTGTTACTTATGTTGTAAATTGGACATTAGTTCGTTAATAAATAAATATCCTTATCAGCCTTTCCATCTCTCGTGAACGTACTTCCTTAATACCCAAACTCATTAACTTGCTCCAAGTATTCATCATGCACAACTATATTGCACGCTGTTCGCGTACTCTCTCTTTCAAACAGCGTGACTTTGGACTGACTTACATTCATCATCAACTCATTCTGCATACATACTTGGTTCATCCTAGACACGAAAAAACTGTAGATCTTCCATACTGTCAGCTATCAGCAACGCATCATCCCAATACAATAGGTAACATACTTTCAGATTGTTAATTAATTAAAGACTTTAAAATTAAAAAATCTAAAATAAGTAATTTTGAAAAGTTGATCATGAAAAAGTATTTTTCTTTTTAGAAAAGTATTTGTAAATAAGTAATACTCTTTTAATGGATCTAATTAGAGTGTTGTATTGCGTATTAGAAATCTTGAAAACAGAATGGTCTAGAAAACTCTTGATACATAAACAATGATGGCCATATTACAAAAGATTTACTTCCGAATTTAGAGATATCTAAAAGAGGGTTTTTCAATTGTGGGCCTTTTAAGGGTCAAAACAGGCACATATACATAACATGTCAGTCTTAACTGAAAAGCAATAGAAATGGAATTAAAATAAATACATTTTAACCGTTATGTGACTGAAGAAAACTACACCTTTTTAAAATTGATATGAAGGTTTCTTTTACAGTATATAATTTGCTGAAGTTTGCTGGACCACTTTTATGACGTAATACATTTTGATTCAGTTCAAGACTTAGGGAAGTGGATAAGAATTTTACCCAGTACCATATTTTTTGGAGGTTTTCAGCTCAGTGGGTGATTAAAAATAGTATTAAGGATACAGATGATGTACTTTGAACACAACAATACATCGTATTTATCATATAAAATAAGATAAAATGATTAATAAATATGGCAAAGCTTAAAATTTCATATAAAACACATGAGGGTACTCGGATACCCTTTCAGTCATCAGAAAGTGTAAGTTTTACTTCAGCGTTTTTCGGTCACAGACCAGTCTCCACATGTCCAACGGTTATGTTTAATTATTCATTTTCACTATTGAGTTGAAGTTAAGAAGTTTCAGCCGGTTAGACTTACTGGAACATAAAAAAAACTATGGTGAAAACCGAAAAGGGTACCCGGGTACCCTTTCGGTCACATAAAGGTTAAAAATCAGTATGTAAGATCGAAGAAACAATAAAGATGTTATCATAATAATTTCAACGATCTGGGCCACACTCAAATAATGAAAAAAAACATAAGCGTGTGAATAAGCTATTATCCGAACGCTCTTCGCTTGATAAAAATAAACTGAAAAGAAAACAGTGTTTTGATTTAAAAAGATCTCTTTTTTGTTGTAAGTTTCAATGTCAAAAGGATCAAAGAAAAAAAATCTGAATTTTCTTTCGGGTAGCGTAAATATTTCTGCTTGCTTTTTTTCGTGTCAGTGACGGTTAAAATACTGCGAAATTATGCAAACAGTCTCCACGCTGTAACCGTAACTGGATACAAGTTAGCACCCTGCAAATAACACCATGTTCCCTGAAGCATCCTAAGTCGGTGGGAAGTGCTATCTGGAGTGTGGAATCAGCCATATTATTGTGCTGCCCAGCGCGGTGTGCCTGTATCTTTACCTCGACAATTTAGCGTGTTTTCCACAACGTCATTACTCCGAATGCATAAAGCTGGATTTACACGTTCGCTAGTCGGAGCGGAGGTAACCGTAAATTAATAATGGCACCGCTGGCACCGATCAGTGGTAAAGTAAGGGGTTTTTCACAACCTTTTTGAAATGAAATACATAAATAATTTTACAATCTAAGTCTACAAAAATATTTTTCGAAAAGAAGATCAAATCAAAAATTCATGACTTCCTAATGGTAATAAAAAATTTACAGCTCGTTTTACGATGTTTGTTCATAATTCAATTCAAGTAACGTCACATACGTGGCCTGTTCAAAAGAAAAGGTGAATTTTGAATTTTCGCGGGCTGTGTACATTCGATTATCGATTTTTTTGTTATGTTGGTACACGTATGTTTATCATATGTTAGCATAATCAGCCATTTTGGATCAGTGGTTTGTTTTTGACTACTGGAAAGGTTAGTCACGTTTTTCTGTGTTCTTCGATTTTTTACTTTTGATAAAAATGGATCAAAGAATAAAATCCATGATTCGTTTTTCCACAACTCCAGGACGCTCATCGTCATTGACATCTTCTCGGCCTTCTGTAAAGCGCTTATACCACTTACAAACACTTTTTTGAGACAAAGTAGACTCGCCGAATGCCACAGTCAACATTTTAAGTGCGTTGGAGCACTTTATTCTATTTTTAACGCATAATTTAATACATTTTCTTTGATCCATTTTTTTTTCAAAAGTAAAAAATCGAAGAATACACAAAAACGTGACTAACCTTTCCAGTTGTCAAAAACAAACCACTAATCCAAAATGGCTGATAATGCTAACATATGATAAACATAATATGTGTACCAACATCACAAAACAAAAAAAAAATGATAATCGAATGTACACAGCCCGCGAAAATTCAAAATTCACCTTTTCTTTTGAACAGGCCTCGTATATTTAGGTTTAATTTATGCCGGTATATTTGTTCCTTTGAAATGTATATAGGTAAGCAGACAGGTTTAGCATAGACCGGTTAGTAGCTGAGTAGACAAACGCGTCTGATTCCTCATTCAGGCGTTGTGGATTCAATTTCCCTGCTTGCTAAGTCTTCTATCATTGCATAAGCAACATTTTCCGCTTATTATGACGGTAGTATTTTTTCAAATATTTTCAGGTTATTTGCGACTCGGGAATGTTTGTCTTTCTTTTAATGAAAAAAAAAAAAAAACATTATCAACATCTATTTGATTCTAATGGAAATTATTGTATTTACTTTTGACATTATTTAATTATAATATCCCTAAATACAATGTTTCCTTGTGAAATATCGCCAACTATGTGAACTTTCTTGCTAATCTGAAACTTAATTTAACATCTACCCAAAGGGGGGTTAACTTTCTACTCAACTGAAGAGGCTTTGGAAATGAGCTGTTAAATAAACTGCCCCCTTCAAAGGTATAACTAACACTGTTTCCGCCCTTTTAAACTCTTTCATTTCTCTGCCCCGTTCCTCCTCACCTAAAATACTTTTTTTTACATTCACAATCTCTGGAAAAACCAGTTACGTTATGCATAAGTTTTTTTACGCTGTTAATTGGGAGCCCATTTTCATTCAAATTGTAGAAGGTATGACTTTTAAAATGACGCTACACGTTATTTGGTAGCATTTTAATACAAACACTACAAATGATTAATCTGTAAATTTTCTATTGGTAGTTAGAAAAATGTCTAATGTTTCCAATGAATATATTTTTTTTATCTGTAATCTTTTAAATTCTGTGAAAAACATACTCAAATATCAGTAGAGGGTGCAGTTTGAAATTTTGAACGTTCTACCTAAAATTCTAGTATGAATTTCATATAGAATTTAAGAGATTACTGTTTTAAAATTGCATTCACTGGAAACCGTAGACATTTTCCTAACTGCCTGAATAGAATTGATAAACAAATCATTTGTAGTATTGCTAGTATTAGAAAGCCAAAAATAGTGTATTTTTGAGTGCTGACTCTTAACATGATTTTTTGTGAATGATAAAAAAAACAATAATTGTAATAAATATCTTTGTTTTGTTCACTTTTCTATTTATAAATGTAATTAAATTTTGTGTTTCTTTATGTTCCCGAAGATGTCGCCAGTGATGAAACTAATTGGAAACAACGAGCTACGTAGTCGAGTGGTAAGACGCTCGACTACGAATCCAGAGCTCACGGGTTCAAACCCGGTGTGCGCAAATAAATTTGATTAAATTAATGAGTCAGAACACATTTAGTTCATATAAAATAATATATTGTATATTTGCGGCCCGTTCCAGAGTGGTAGATACTCTAAGTATCGCCATAGTGAAAGACCACTATTCAGAATCGAAACATTGTTTCAAATGGCTTAAGCCGTGTTTTGTGACCAGATCTGAATAGACAGGCATTTTTCAACCTTCCTCTTCCTTATCTCCTTTCCCTCTTCACTACCTTCAGCCTCACAACAAACCACAATTAAATTAGTGATGCCATAGTCTCACTGATTTTAGACGGTTAGAAGCAGTTGAGACTCTTTTGCGGTATGGAATATTTGAAAAAAAAAAATTGTGTAATAAAATAAATATAAAGAAAAGTGAACAAAACCAAGGTGTGGCTACTGGTTGGAGCTGGGTTTGCATTCAAAGAGCATTGTAATGCCCCAAGCAACCGGTTATCCACAACTGCAAAATATCGAGTAGCGATACATACTGACTACTTACTGCTGACTACACGGCCAGTATTGAATATTGCAATTAGTTGAGTAGCACCTTAGCACTACACAGTACACAGCACACAGCACTTACCTGTAGCAACCAGTAGCACCTCCGGTGGAAGGTCGGCAGGATGGCGGAGTGGACGTAGCAGCCGTATATACACTGGAACAAAGTTAATCATTTTAATCGGGAAGATACAGCGTGTATGTACGGGTTTATGGGACGTGCTGCAGAAAGCAACAATGGACTAGGTTCCAAGGAGAGTTACTACACGTATTATTTAGCTTAGAAGTATTATATTACATATATGTAAGTTAAATTATAAATCATATGGTCGCCGGAAAGTCAAAAGGGCTGAAGCGCCGTTTTGGAAAGTTTCACAAAAATGGTAAATATATTTTAAGCCGCTGAAGGGCCACTAATATCTTCACAATCAAAAGAAAGTTAGAGCATTTAATGCAAAAGAGAGAACTGATCAAAACTGCATGTTTAACTCATTTTTTTACCAAGGTGTCGCTTAAAGCCTGATTCACACCAACGTCCGGTTCCGCTCAGTGCCGATATTGCTCCGCAAGAAAACTTATCGATATAGTATGAATATCAATCAAGGAGTATATGCCAAGTCAAATTTGTGTGGCAGTATATCCTTCTGCCCACCCTTGTGATATTTAACTACTTATTTAGTTAAATAATTATTTTGAAGTGAAAAAATACTTACATCGCAGATTTTTTTTTATCAAAAACCATTTTTTTATCACTAAATAATATTTTTATTAATTATTAATTATTGAAAATATTATTTAGTGATAAAAAAATGGTTTAAAAAAAAAAAATCTGCGTTGTAAGTATTTTTACAATTCAAAATAATTATTTAACTAAATAAGTAGTTAAATATCACAAGGGTGGGCAGAAGGATATACTGCCACACAAATTTGTCTTGGCACATAATCCTTGATTGATATTCATACCATATCAATAAGTTTTCTTGCGGAACAATATCGGCACTGAGCGGAACCGGACGTTGGTGTGAATCAGGCTTAAACCTTTTTGGCTTTTCAGCGACGATATATCAAAGTCAATGACCTGCACTTTGACGGCCTGCATGGTCGAGTGGTTAAGACGCCCGACTACGAATCCAGATGTCGAGGGTTCAATATGTGTTACTTCACATTAAATGAATATAAAATATATTCGCGGCACGTTTCAGAGTGGCAGATACAATACTAAGTATAACCTTAGTTGAAGACTACCATCAAGATTCGAAACGTTGCTTGAAATGGCTTTAACCGTGTTTGGTGACCAGAAGTATAATACAAGGGCATGCAAAGAAATTAGACTACCAGAAAAGAATAAGGCCAACACCCAAAACAGCTTACTATATATATAATGCGCTGCCGGAAACCATCAAAATTATGCCTATCAATAAATTTAAAAAAGCCTGTAAAAATTATTTAAAATGCATGTAAATCAAAATAATAAGTAGTGTTTAAGTTAAAATATTATTAGTCAAAAAGAACATGAAATAATTAGATACTTGTAAACATAAATGTACAAAGTAACTAATATAAAATAAAAATAAAAATAAATAAAATAAAATCGTTATCTGAGAAGCCAGGAACTTCCCAATCTTCCTTTCCCCATCTCCATTCCTTCCCCGCTACCTCCAGCCTCACAACATACCCAAAAAGGAATGCCATAGTACCACTGGCTCCAGACGGTTGAGAGCAGTTGGGACTCTTGTAATTAAGAGAAGGGTTTTTGAAAAAAGAGTATTCAAACGTGTTTTTTTTACGTGAACTCCGCACAAGAGTCTCAACTTCTCCCAACTGTCTAGAGCCAGTGAGACTATGGCATCCCAAATAGGGGTATGTTGTGAGACTGAAGGTAGTGGGGAGGGGAAGGAAATCCTGTACTGTATGACAAATTCAGAAAGTCCATTATTTTAATTTCGCTCCCATGCCCTAAATCGGAAAAAAAAAAAAATTAAATAATAATCATAATTTTAAGTTCATAATTGTGTCTATCTGATGGAACCTGCCAGGTAAGTATGTTCCTGTATATATTTTTTAATTTAAACTAGGAATTAATATGTCATTATAGAAAGTAAGATCTGTACAGCGCCCTTGAGGAGATTTTTCACAAAAACGGCGCTATACAAGTCGTCCAAATATTATTATTATTATTATTAAGGGAAGGTTGGGAAGTACCTGGCTATTCAAATCTGGTCACCAAACACGGCTTAAGCCATTTCAAGTAACGTTTCAATTCCGAATGGTGGTCTTTCACCAGGGCGATACTTAGAGTATCTACCACTCTGGAACGTGCCGCAAAATATACAATATTTTATTTTATTTCACTTAAATGTTTTATGACACATATTAATTAAATAAAAAATATTGACGCACGTCGGGTTCGAACCCGCGTCCTTTGGATTCGTATTCGAGCGTCTTACCACTCGACCATGCATTTCTGAATGAGCAAAACAAATGCTACATCAATACGAGCTTATTTATATTTATAAATAGAACATATATACTTTGTTTTTAACCACTTTTTTACAAAGTATATATGTTCTATTTATAAATATGGCAAGCCACAAAGTTAATGCTTTTTACGAATATATTATTTATATTTAATCATGTCTTCAAGCATCCGTTTTGAGGGGGAGAGTGGGGGGGTAGCATTAGGCGAGACAACCACCTGCCCTCTTGGCCACGTGACCACGTGATTGGTACGGTGGGTGGTACGGCAGCCTTAAAGCTGTGCTCTGAATAAAACATCAAATAGTTTATCGGAGGAAGATGCTGCCTGCAACATGCTGACAGCAAACACGTTGAACTTTAAGCTTTCAGCTACATATCGGAGCTTTCGACTGATTATTTTACCGAGTACAAAAAAGGAAGTAATTGTTTAATGAGCTGCTTGGTGTATACGTTCGTAGTGATTTTAGATTCAAAAGCCAAAGTGCTTGGGAAAGTTTTTTCTTTACACACATAATTATTTATGGAAATTTCATTGTAGTGCATTGATATTTTACAATTTGACTATAAAAAAATATTTTTAATATTTATTATTTATTTATAAATAAACAGTATAAAGTCCTATTAAAACAATATAAAACACGAAATGGGAAAAAAAAGCAACAGAGAAAGAACAGCACATACATAATATTGAATGAAGCAATGACAAAAATAGAATCCCGGTAGCGTAAAAACATCCTCATTTACTGCACTTCAGGGTTTTATTTTCCTCAGTTTGTTTCTATTTATAATTAAGTTGTATCTTATATTAAAACTAAGTACCTAATTTTGTACACTGTATTTCTTATTATGTTAAATTGTTTGATTTATTATGATTTATGCTAGTTTTATTACTCTGTATTTTCTTGAAACTCGTGTATTTCTTTAATTCCATCGTCCCAGAGTGAGTTTTTATAACTCATCTGGATTACTATGCTTGTTAGCAAGATATTAATAATAATAAAGTAAAAATATATACATAAGAAAGAACATTCAAGCCAAGGTCTAGTAAATGTTTTGGTAGAGTCGTAAAGAATGACAAAAATCATTTAGACTGCTACCAAATTTTCAAGACCGTCGTTTGAGGTAACAAGTCTCGACATTCTGGAAAGTGGAGAATTATTCCCATAATTAGTAGAGTGATGATTGAGAAACAGCAATTCATTGTTTCTGAATCTACGGTAAGAAATGTTGAACTGGATGAGTTGCGACAGAGAAAGTGAGTCTATAAAACAATTAATAATTATGAAAATGCAAATTAAATCAAAGTATATATATGAAGAACTATAGATATATTGAAATAACTATAGATGCGAGTATATTGGAAGAACTATAAATACATTATAGATATATATTCGACCGGCCGGTAGCTGAGTGGAGAACGCGTCGGATTCCCACCCGGGCGTCGTGCGTTCAATTCCTCTGCTGGCTAAGTCCTCCATCATTGCACAAGCAACATCTTCCGCTTTTTATGATGGCAGTAGGAGTTTTTCAAATATTGTCAGGTTATTCGTAACCCGGGAATGTTTGTCTTACTTTAAAAAAAAAATAAAAAAATTAAAAATAAATAATAAAAATAATAAAAAAAATAAAAAATAAATAATAAAATTAAAATTTAAAAAAAATATTGGAAAAACAGAAATAGGAATAATAGAAAATAAGATCTGTACAGCGCCCTTGAGGTGATTTTTCACAAAAATGGCGCTATACAAATCATCCAAATATTACTATTATTATTAACAACTATAGATATATTGGAAGAACTATAGATGCATTGGAAGAACTATTAAATACTTAAAAGCCACCATAGACAAGAACCTTTTTTTGCACAAGCAAGAAGTGGCACATAGCATTCGTGCCAAGTGTAAACACATTATTTTTCACGTTGGTAATGTAAAACTTTGACAAATGTTAAAATATACAGTGAGAGGGTCGTAAGGTTTTTTTTTACACTTCTTTTGGCTTTTAAGGGGGTCGTGACGCTTAAAAGGTTGATAAATGTTGGGTTATATTAAATAAATCAGATTACGCTACTCATCTACAATTTAAGTTCTGTCATAGTAAAAAAACTTCAATTTTCTTATCTTTAATTAGTATAAGATAATATAATAGAAACTATTAGAAGAAATAGGATATAACAATCGAAAAATCTTCCTCCTGAATAATAACAATTATTATTTTTTTAAATCAAGCGTTTTCATCTACAAATAGGCATTGAAATACATTTTTTAAAAGTGCAATAAAACCTGTTTGACGCACCAAACACATTTTCTGAAGCAAAATATTCTTGTTTTACTTTTTTTATGTAAAGCCAATATCATCAAAATATGTATTAAAAAAATGCCTTAAAACGCTAGGAAGAACATTACTATTTTAAAATGCTTAATCTGTTAAAGAGAGAGGCTAGGTTTATTTATTGCCACAATACTTTATATGTTTAAGTAAGTAAGATCTAAGACCCTCTGCAGACAGAGATACTTAAATGAAACTGATCACCGCTTCGTCAGAATCGCCCTGGTAAAACACCACCATTCAGAATCGAAAACGTTGCTTAAAATGGCTTTGGTGACCAGATCTGAATAGCCAAGTACTATACCTAATAATATAACCTTCCTCTTATCCATCTCCTTCTCTTCCCCACTACTTTCAGCCTCACAACATACCTCAATTCAGAGATGCCATAGTCTCACTGGTTCCAGACAATTAGGAACAGTTAGGACTCTTGTGCGGTATACACTCTTAAAAATATAAAAATCGTTTATTTTACAAAACGCTTAGAACTTATGCATAAACCAAATACAAATATGAAAACGTTTCACTGTAAAAACTATTCACTTTATTTACACACAAACAATTTCTCATAAAAACTCGTCAGGAAACTTTAGGATCACTGTATACTCGTACACCACAAAGAGAGTGATAAAAAATAAAGTTTATTTTATAATTAGTAAAGTTCGAAATATATAGCTCAGGCAGACGGCATAATATTTAAAGAACCTAATCCATAGAAACTACGAAGGACGATTTTCATACAAAATGATATTTTAATTTCCTGCACGCCTACTTTAAAAGGACTAAATTGCAGAAAAGCATGTTTTGATATACCTACCAGACGTCAATTTTCGATTCCTAATACTTCTTCACGCAAATTTTTAATTTGTCATTGTGACAACTTTGTTAAAATGCAATGAAATTTTCTTCAGAGTGACGTTGCACGCAACATAAGCCACCTTCTTCTAACGGTGATTAGTGCCTTCATAGTGAGGTCGTATTTTGTAAAAACATATTTAGTATCTGATCCTGTTTAATCAATACTTTTAATTAATGCTCGGGATTAAATTGAACCCGTAGAAAATAATAATAATAAAACAGTTAAAAAAAGACTGTCACATCTTCAAAATACTAACAAACCAAAAAAAAATAACGAGACGGACAAAAACACACTATATCCCTTTATCACCTAAAACAGTACCCTCAACCTCAAAAATATACTACTCATTTACACATCGACAATTCGGCCAAAACTTACATACGCCCTCAGAGTAATAATATACAAGAGAGAGCCCTGTAGAGAGAGCTGTAGTCAGTTTATACGAGGTTTGCCGGACTCGGCTGAACCTGGGCGTGGCTAGAACTAGGGCTAGGGTATTTATACATCCATTCATAGCACATGTCCACATAATGTTTTTGTTAACTCGTATAACCACTTTTTCACAGTATTGTTACAAAAATATATATAACATGTATCCTAATAAACATAACGTGTAGGCGGAGTCAACGGAGATGCGAGACACGAAGAACATTCTAACAATACTTTAAAGCGGTGTGATAATTCGAGAAAAATTGTTGTCTCTTTCTTTCTCATGGTGTACCACGTAAAAACCAGGAGAAAGGGATTTATCCTAATTCTGTATAGGTTGGGTAAAAACAATTAGCTCTCTCTCCATATATTGTTAATTGAACGTTACTTAAAAGACTCTAAATATAACCGAATGCATTGCTTCGACGATTCACGAAAAGTCCCTGCTTCGTCAGGAAAAGCATAATTAACGCAGGCCCTACAACTCTTCCACTCTAAGAACACATAATATATTTGGCCAAAATACTTTACTCCAAATGAGATTCAAACCGGAACCTTTATATTTTCAACCTTTACCGCTGAAACCCCAGTACAGACCCCCTTCGTTTCCGTCTAAATTACATCTTATTCCCTTCTTAACCCTGTTGCGTAGGCTTTAGTAAAATATTCCTATAAGCACACAAAACACAGTCTAAAAATTTTCACTAAGTACTTGTATATAAACATATACACAAAAAAGTCTACAGTAGCAAAATGCAGTTAGTTCACCGCTCACAGAGTAGAAAAGATTATATCCTCATGAATGCACCCCTAACCACAGTTGTCACAGGAAGAGGGACCATCGTCCAAAGAGTTGGGTACAATGAAATAAAACAAACAGGAAAAGTGCAAAAACCGATAGAGCAGAGGATGTGTATAGGCACGATACATTATTTTTACTGGGACTTAAAAGGTCTGTAAAATAACATTCGGTCAGAATTACGGCCAAGATATGTTCTAATCAAAGAATTTACCTAAAGAATGTACAAATAATAATTTATTTCTTTTTGTTGTTGTTAATACCAACTGCTCCCAACCATCTGGAGCCAGAAAGAATATGGCATTCCCAATTGGGGTATGTTGTGAGGCTGAAGTAAGTAGGGAATGGAAGAAAATGGGAAAGAGGAAGGTTGGGAAGTACCTGGCTATTCAGATCTGGTCACCAAACACGAGTCTGAATAGTGGTATTTAACCAGGACGATACTTAGAGTATCTACCACTTCTAAACGTGCCGCAAATATATTATATATTATTTTATAAGAATTGAAGGTGTTATGACACATATTAATAAAATATAATGTATTTGCGCACGCCGGGTTTGAACCCAGGACCTCTGGAATCGTAGTCGAGCGTCTTACCAATCGACCACAGAGGCCGTAAAATAATAGTAGAAGAATTTTATTAAAGAATCTAGTACCATATAATAGCCGAAGAATTACAATAAATACAATAGAAAACTTTCATATTTTATTAACGTCGACTTTTTCAATAATCACGATTTTGTAATTTCAGAAAAAAATATTCGCCGTAAATATACTCGCAGTAAATAAAATTTTGAATTTTAAATTCATTATTGAGTAAGTAATTTTGAATCGATTTTTCTCCGAAAATCTCTACTTTTATATGTAGTTAGTGTCCCGTTTGGAAAAAAATGCGAGAGGGACAAAAATGTCGTCGCCGGAAAAGCGAAAAAGCTTAAGCGACACTTTGGTGAAAAATGAGTTAAATATGCAGTTTTGATCAGTTTTTTTTTCTGTATTGAATGCTCTGAATCTCGTTTGATTTTGAAGTCTTTTGTGGCCCTGCAGCCATCAAATATATATATATATATATATATATATATATATATATATATATATATATATATATATATATATATATATATATATATATATATATATATATTATTTGTAAAAAGGCTCGACACAAGTTTGGGACTTCTTTAGCTCTTCAAATAACTCAGTGGGAGCCTTGAGTTACCTCAGTTAACTTTTTTATTCAAAATCCAACCAGGTACTGAAGGACTTATGAATTTTACTGTAAAACAAAAAAACTTTGGGCTCTAGTGTAAGCTTCCCAAATGGCACTTCAGCCCTTTTGCCTTTCCGCGCGACGATATGACTTTACATTTATAATATAGACAAAGAAATACGTCACAAAATATTCAGAACGTTTTGCGAATTTATTCGGATTCTAACTTCCTTCAGAACTTACCCACGGCAATCATCTCGCTGGGAAACAAAAATGAACAATCGTGACATCTCTCTCATGCACCCTGTTGTTGACATGATTGATGCAACTGTATTATACAAAGTGCCAAGCGGAGGAACGGGAATGGCTATATAAATACCAGTGCATCCCCCAGACAGTACGTTTACGGTGATAAATTGTGACAATTTTCATGTTGCATTCGTTTCATTTAATATTTTCGCAATTTTATTTCGTAAGCCCGGCATTAGCGGAGTTGTAATTGGACAAAACGTGAAACAAGTAGGTACGTAAGTATGATATTATTTCTTAAAATAATTAGGATTCTTATAGTAAATAAAAAATCATTTGTTTAGTGCATAAAAACTAGTTCCCAAATATTGATGAATATTTTGAAAGATGTCACAAAATTACTATTGTTTAGTTAAGAAAACTACAATTAGTAGGAATAAAAGTATTTTCCGACCGTAAGAAGGTTTAATCGAAGAATTATGATTAAAAAAAATCTAGATTCAAAATATATTGTATGAGTTGATAAATATAAAAATCATAGCTTTTAAGCTTAATACTTTTGTCTTTGATATCAATTATTGAAATAATATCTATCATTTTTGACAAAATGTGAAACAGAAAAATATACAAAAAAAAAAATAGAGGGTGCTCCTGGATAGTGTAGAGGTTCGAAGTTCGAATCTTGGTCGCGACTTGATTCTTTTTATTTTATGTGTATTTTTACAGTTCATATTTCCTTGAAAATTATTGATATGATTTCAATAATTAATACATATTTTATTTTTTACATTTACTCTACCCAAGAGGTCTCGTGTCCATGTCATCTTTGGGGATGATGTGTGGAGGTTTTTTTTTAGGAAAGGAAGAAATGAACTTGGTTCTCGAAGAGGTCCATGTTGTATAAGGGAGGAAACACAGAGGCTGTAAAATCATTCCACAGCCAAGCTGTTGAACAAGAAAACGGGTCGTAGAAGTGGTCCGTTCTCATGTATCGGATGTCGACCGTGTCCAAATGTTAGGCGCGCGTTTGGCGAGTTTCTCACTATGCACCGGTGCTGAAGAGATCAATGATGCTAGTTTCTCGGAGCATCTTCCATTGAAATACCGGCAGAAAGAGGAAAACGTTCCCGCCTGGCGTTTGAGCTCCAAAGATTTCAATCCGTTTGTGAAGATAGGAGAATCTATCGAATGGACCGCCTGTTTCTGCATAAAGTCCAAGATTTTTTTTCATGTATTGGTTCCGGACTAGAGGTGGCTGCCAAATTCAATGAATCCATCTTGAAATACGTTATTTGTCTTCATTAATGTTGTTTCGTATGCGTAGTTCAGTAAACATCTCGTTAACTTGAGCATAAAATGTTTAAGCAACATTTTAATAATTTTGTCAAATTTTAATAGACGTATAAGATCAATAATTCTTTAAAGGTTTTTTTTCATGTATTTTTAGGGGCTCCAGATCAGAGGTGAGAGGTTATAATAGTTACTAAGAAACGCAAAGGGAAAATTCGCATAAAACTGCATAAAAAAAAGATTTATACAGTTTTTTATCGAAATTGAGAAACAAGATGGACACTAACTAACCATCACGTTGTTTCACTGCAGGGGTAGGCAGAGAGGACGGACCGCCATATAACTCTGTCTTGGCACACACTCCTTGCTTCGTTCACATTCATACATCGTCGCATACATACTCTTTTGTTATTCTGACTCGCCCGATTCAAATACTTGATTCACTCGATCGTGGCATGTCTTTCTCGGGCGTCCCCGACTTCTTCTTCCATTCACTTTCGTATCATATATATTCTTTTCACACTCCTATATTCGTTCATTTGCTCTACATGCCCAAACCATCTAAGCGTCCCTTTCTTGATCCTATTCATTACGCTTACATCAGCCTTGCATTATTTCCGGATATTTACAGTTTTAATACGGTCATAAATGGTTTTACCGCACATCTGTCCCAGGGATCTCATTTCCACAGAATTCAATCTACTTTCATCCTTCCTCTGCCAGTTCCATGCCTCACTGCCATACATCAGGGTTGGTATAAGCACTCTATTGTGAACTGCTAGCTTTGCTTATTTGGACAATTTCTTATTTGCGCCAACAGCGTTCAGTCATACATACTTGGTTCATTCTAAACACGAGAAATTGTAGATCTTCCATATTGTCAGCAATCAGCACTGCATCATCCGCATACAATAGGCAACATGCTTTCAGATTGTTTATCTTCGCGCCCAAGCCCACACCTTTCAAATTTTGCATACAATTATCCATGTACAAATTGAACAACCACGGCGACATAACAGAGCCTTGTTTCACACCTTTTGTGATGTTAAACCACTTTGTAAAATCACCGTTCACTCTAACGCATGCAACGCTTCCCTCGTACAATGACGTGATTGCTTGTATAAGATTCGTACATTCATAACTCCAAACATAGATAATACCTTCCACAATTTGTTCTTATCAACTCGATCATACGCCTTTTGCAAATCGACTAAAGCACAGAAAAGTTTCTGTTTTTTTTTGCCAGAAACTTTGGTTACTAAGAAACGCAAAGGGAAAACTCGCATATAACAACATTAAAATAACAATTGACACAGTTTTTTTGCAAGTATTTAAATATCACATTGAGAAAAAGGGTGGACAGAATGAAATATTTTCTTTTATCGCATTTTAAAACGGCGGTGAGAAGGTAACAACGTATCTTTCAGACTCGCAAGGGTTGCGGTTATACAGTGTCAAAACTAACCAACAAACTCACACAACTTTAATAAAATATCTGCTCACCTACATTTCATTTAATATCTGACGATAAACACAATTTATTCGCGTTAACGTCTCACGGGTTAGAGCCAGTTAGAACGTGAAAAATGGATTTGAACTTTGTCAATTCCTCCCACGATAAAGTTAGCCCGTAATTTCCAAGCGTTGCGTGATATCGCTAGACGACGAGCATTCATCCATCTCTTTAATCTGTCCGACATTACCATCTTTTCGTAACTGAAACTTACATATAAACTAAAAACATTCTAACTTTTTTACATGGAAAAAACTGCCAAGGCGTATGGTTTCATTGATAAACCGATTTCAAGCAATAAAACACATGACCTTTTTTTTTTTACAGTGATAACTTTTTTTTTCAGATATTTTAAATTTTTATCATTAATTTCACCTGCAGTAATTGAGAAATGAGTTAACTTCGGGCACGCGGATACGCCCACAATGCAGTTCTATCGGTTAGTAATTTCAGTGATTTTTCAGTGATCCTCGCTTTATACACGAAAAGAAAATCTAAAATATTGTTTTTAGAAGCTAGCTTTTTATACTGCCAGTTGTAAAATTAATAATTTTTGGAATACTATCACACTCCAATACTTATAATCATAAAAGAATTTCATCTGCTCCCAACTGTCTAGAGCCAGTGAGAATTTGGCCACCCAAATCGAGGTATGTTGTAAGGCTGAAGGTAATGGGGAAGAGAAGGAGATGATGAAGAGGAAGGTCAGGAAGTACCAGGCTATTCAAATCTGTTCACCAAACACGGATAAAGCCATTTCAAGCAACTTTTCGATTCAGAATGGTGGTCTTTCACCGGGGCGATACTTGAAGCGCACTCGAGGTGAAATATCACAAAACTGCGCTATATAAGTTCACTGATATTATATTATTGTATTATTTTAAATGAATTAAATGTGAAATGACACATTTAAATAAACAAATTTTATTTACTTACGTCGGGATTTGAACTCCAGACCTCTGGATACGTAGTCAGGCGTCTTAACCACTCGACCACGGAAGCCGTTAAAATATTAAAAAATAAAATCACCAAAAACGGCTTGAGCCATTTCAAGCAACGTTTCAGTTCTGAATGATAGTCTTTTACCAGGGTGATACTTAGTTTCGTATCTACCACCCTGAAACGTGCCGCATATATACTCGTATTGTTTATTATTTTACTCGTATATGAACTAAATGTGAAATTACAAATACTAAATGAATACATTTCTTTGCGCAGAGTATCTACCACTTGACTACGGCCGCGAATATAATTTATATTATTTTATATGAATTGAATGTGTTATGACACATATTAATTAAATTAAACTTATTTGCGCACGCCGGGCTCGAACCCGCGACCTCTGGATTCGTAGTCGAGCGTCTTACCACTCAACCACGGAGGCCGTCAAACATACCTCACCGATACCGTACGTACGTACGTGGAGTTCCGAGGGCACGAAGCCAGTGGGACTATGGCATCCCTATTTGGGGAGTGTTGCGAGGCAGGTAGATTGAGAAGTGCCTTGTTATTCAGATCTGGTAATTAAACTCAGCTAGAGCCACCATAAGCGAGGCTCCGAAAGGTGGTTTCACACTGGGGCGACCTCTGTGGTCAAGTGGTGAAAACGCTCTTCTACAAATCCAGAGTTCGCAGGCTTAAATAAAGGCGTGCGCAAATAGATGTTATTTAATTAATATGTATTGTTTCACATTTAATTAATATGAAACAATTTATTGCGGCACGTTCTTTAATATTCCCCTGGTAAAAAAACACCATTCAGAATTGAAACGTTGCTGAAAATGCCTTGTTTGGTGACCAGATCTGAATAGCCAGGTACTTTCCGACCTTCCTCTTCCCCTTCTCCTTCCCTTTCTTACTATTTCCAATCTCACAATATACCCTAATTGGGGAAGCCATAGTCCTCCAGACGGTCGGGAGCTGTTGGGACTATTGTGATTAAAGTTATTTGCGCCCTCCGGGTTTGAACCCGTGACTTTTGGAATCGTAGTCGAGCGTCTTACCACTCGACCACAGAGACCGTCAGCTAGCTCTGTTATTACACAAGCGAAAAATTCCGCTTATTGTGGTGGCAGTAGGAATATTTTCAGGTTATTTGCAATCCGGGAATGTTTGTCTAACTTAAAAAAAAAAAACAAAAAAGTTTCAATCTAATCTAAATATATCTAAAAATATAATGTTATTATGATGTTGATAGGCACCAACATAACCATTCGAAAAAACAATGCCAAAGGCAATAATATTCAAGTCTTCGCACGCCTGAAATCAGGAAGCAAAATAAAACGCGATTATTGTCTCCATCGTCAGATCTGCCGCTTAACTGCTCCCGGATTTCCCGTATTTCCCATATTCCCTTATTTCCCGAATCCCGGCTAGTTGGCAGGGCGCCCGCTCTCCGCTCCCCGCTCCCCGCCTCTCGCCCCCTGCCCACTCTGTGAAATGGGAAACGCGGGCGATTCCAGATCGCTGGGGATTATAAAAAGAATGAATGCACCTTTGTTCAATTGTTCTAGACTTCTGAGGACGTGAGAATTTAGAATAAGTTTCCCTATTTTTCTTCTACTCTCAAAGACCTAAGTGTAAAAAATAAATACATATTTTCCACGAAAGAAAAAGTAAATGAAACAACAGGAAGATTATCACACATTTAGAACAGAAAAAAAACATTTCTTGAAAAAATTGAGCGGAAAAACGAAGTACGCTGGTACAAATGTTAAAAAAAATTAAAATACTGACCCATCCTTGTAATTAAATTAGCAAAACTTTTAGTTAACAAAAAACACATACGTATTTTTAACAAGTGATAAATATACGTACATTTTTTAATCGTTAATTTATATGATGAGGCCATAATAATTTATATAATGTAATAAAGAGTTATATCGATGCCGGAGAGGCAAAAGGGTTGGATCGCTATTTCGGGAAGTTTACACCGTGCTCCGGTGTAAAAAAGTCTCAAAGTTTTTTATGTCTCACAGTAATAAATCTTAACTATAAGTTATTAGTTATAAGTTTAAGCGATAAGTTACAGGTTAGATAAAGTAATTTGCTAAGCGCCCTTGATTGATCGACATTTGACAGCTTCATTTACTAATTAAGACACCACAGGAATCACCTCACAAAAACCAAATTTACATTTACCATCAAGAAAATTGATTGACAGTATAATTTCAGATGTGATGTGAGTACGTTACATTCTCAAATTCAAAAACACACAATTCTTAAATTAATTCAAAAGTACAGATTTCTTATATTCAGTAAGTTCAGTGAAATTATACTGCTGTTCTAATAATAGTTGGTAGTGTATTGGTCAACTAAGTTGTCTTTCATACAGTTGATCGGCGTTTGATTCTCGACCTTTGCAATTTTAATATCCTGTAAATTTTCACTGGGCTGCGCTAGTATACAATAAGTAATAATCTCGTAATGGATAATTTAAGGCTGAGCATCCAAAAATACACACTCTTTGATTTTCTAATACAAGCAAAACTACAAATTATTTATCTGTTCATTTTATAAAAGTACTGAGGCAAACGTCTAAGGTTTCAAATGAATGCAATTATTATACAGTAATCTTTCAAACCTTTTATTAAAAGGGAAATGGAATTCTGGGTAATACTTCCAAAAATTCCTTTGCTGGTTTTCAAATCGTACTTATCACTGTCAATTTATTATGTTTTTCATGGAATTTCAAAGATTGAATTTTAAAAATTTCATTAACTGGATATCTTAGACATTTTTTAAACTAAATAAAAAAAATTATCGATAAATCATTTGCAGTATTTTTTTATTATTTTACTTGTGCATACATTTTTTTATTAGTTGGTAAATTGCCCACCCCACAAGGCATAAGCCTGTGTTGGGATGGCAATTTGCAAAAGTGTTTTTTTAGCTACATAGAACATGTTAATATCGATAATATAGTACATACATAATAAAAATAATACAAGTAAATGACAAATTTGAAGATATAGAATCTACATATTAAGAACTAAATTGAATTTGGTTTTAAAGGTGAGTAATGATATTGCTTTTAAAGGAGCTTTTGGTTTGTATGTTTCTGATGGTGCTGGGAAGAGAATTGAATTTCTAGTGGCGTTGTACTTAAAACTTTTTTGTTCGTAAGCGGTTTTTTAGGCTGGGATATAAAAGAATTTTATGTGTGACTACCTTAAGGTTCTAGAAATTTTCCTTTCTTCAAACATATGGACATTATTTAATTGGTGCAATAGGATATTGAGTATCGTTGTTTCAAGTTTAGGACTTCTAGTTCTTTTATAATATTGCTACAAAGTGACGTTTAGGGCCATTTTGAGTGCTGAGGCTCAAATCAGTAAGTTCAAGTCAAATTTCACGGAGATTCGGTTTTTAAATGAAAAAATCACCAGTAAAAAAAAACACAAACTAGTCAAATATTTTCATCACAAGATAATCGTAGTGTGAAAAAAATTGCAATTATATACTTTTAGATTAAGTCTCGGCAATCACAAAAATGATTTTTAGTCGGAACGGCCTCAATAATTTTAAAGTACGGCGCCGAATCCAATATGTTTTGAAATAGGCCATTTGAAATCAGAACAATCCCCGCTGGTTATGGCGGGAACGGTTTCGGCGGGAAATATGAAAATATCTAAAACAAACAACCGCCAAAATGGCGATATTCCGCGCTCCGTTGATAATATCGTGATATGGATGACGTGTCGATAGTAATGCCTGCCGTGTGCGGCGGACATTTCGAAACTCGTATTGTACGGATGGGAATTTAACAAACTCATTTTACTATTATTTGAAGCGAACTGTAGTGTTTTTATTAAAAATATATATATTCATATACTCGTATATTAAATTTAATGTAATGTAAATGAAATTATAGCTTTGTAAAAGACCATAGGTTTTATTTTAACGACCGACCGGTTTAGCTTAGCCTAAGCATCATCAGGGTAAAAGTCAGAAAGTCCATTTTTAATTTCGCTTCCATGCCCTTAATCGGAAAAAAAGTTAATAATTTTAATAATAATAAACAATAATTAATAATAAGTTAATAATTTTAAGTTAATAAGTGTATCTATCTGATGGGACCTCCAGGTCAGTATATTTTCTCTTTAAACTAGGAATTAATTGATCTGTACAGCACCCTTGAGTGATATTTCACAAAAATGGCGCTTTACAAATCATCCAAATATTATTATTATTAAATAAAAAACAAATAGTGTGCGGTTATATATACATACAGAGGGAGAACACAATATAAAATTTAAAAAAGAGAACAGTAAGAAAACAAACGAATAACATTTAAATTATAACAAAGGAACCGAGAGAAAGGGACAGATAATACGAAATGAAAAAGGCAAAACGTCAACTGAGAGTTTGATAAAAGAATAATGAGAAATTTTATGAGTTTACGGAAAAAATACCTAATATTGAACTACTGGACAATTTAATCAACGTGTTATTTCACAGGTAAATAAAAATAAATAATTTATAATATGATCGCGACACGTTCCAGAGTGAAAGATATTCTTAGTATCGCCCCAGTGAAAAATCATAATTCAGAATCGCAACGTTGCTTGAAATGACTTTAGTCGTGTTTTGTGCCCGGGTCCGAATCGCTTTGGCATCTCCCATTAGGGAATGGTGTGAGGCTGAAGGGTGTAGGGAGGCGAATGAGATAGAAAAGAGGAAGGTTGAGAAGTAACTGGATATTGAGATCTAGTCCTCAAACAAGATTTTTTTGTAAAATAACACTAAATAATATATATATAAATATTTATATATATACGAGTACATATACGAGGCCTGTTCAAAAGAAAAGGTGAATTTTTAATTTTCGCGAGCTGTGTACATTCGATTATCGTTTTTTTGTTGTTGTTATGTTGGTACACATATGTTTATCATATGTTAGCATTATCAGTCATTTTGGATTGGTGGTTTATTTTTGACAACTGGAAAAGTTAGTCACGTTTTTGTGTGTTCTTCGATTTTTTACTTTTGAAAAAAATGGATCAAAGAATATGTATTAAATTTTGCGTTAAAAATGGAATAAAGTGCTCCAACGCACTTAAAATGTTGACTGTGGCATTCGGCGAGTCTACTTTGTCTCATAAAAGTGTTTATAAGTGGTACAAGCGCTTTACAGAAGGCCGAGAAGATGTCAATGACAATGAGCGTCCTGGAGTTGTGGAAAAACAAATCATGGATTTTATTCTTTGATCCATTTTTTTCAAATGTAAAAAATCGAAGAACACACAGTGTACACAGCCCGCGAAAATTCAAAATTCACATTTTATTTTGAACAGGCCATGTATATGCCCGTTTTATGGTGATCTTTATTCTTTACAAAATTATCTAATGGAACATCAACCAAAAACAAGCTCAAAACGACAACAAAATAGAACCAGTCCCAATAAGTCACAAACAAGTCAGTCCGGGGATGTCACGATGGACCACAGCGGACACAACCTGACAGCAGAATCCAAGTAATCCGTTTATCCTAGCGGAATCCTCTTCGCATCAGCATCCTCGAAGACCTCGATCATCCGCTGTCATTGGGATGACCTCTCTTCCACTCGGAAGGCAGTTCATTTTCGTTCAGCTTTTCAATGATTTTATTGAGGTAGATTTCTAATTATTTGGCTTTTTTATATATTTATGAAAATGAAATTTAAGAAAAATTATTATTGTCTTTGATGTTGTTATTGAGCAGTGCTATGTTAAATATTATAATTATTTAGAATGCAGACCACCATGATTCGGGTATATGCTTAGTTTGGGAGGTTGTAATATTAAATGTTTTTTTTAAATCTGTATAATATTTACTATTTTTGTAAAAAAAAAATCTTCTGGAGCTAGTGAAACTATGGCATCTTCAATTGCGGTATTGTGTGACGCTGAAGGTAGTGGGAAGGAGAAGGAGATGAGGAAGGAGAAGGTAAGGTTTGGAAGTACCTGGCTATTCAGATCTGGTCTCCAAACACGGCTAAAGCCGTTTGAATAAACGTTTCGGATTCTGAATGGTGGTCTTTCACAAGGGCGATACTTAGAGAATTCACCACCCTTGGGCGGTTCGTAAATATACCACATCGTCGCTGGAAAGACAAAAGGACTTAAGCAACACTTGGGTCAGACGAGAGTTCAATATATATTTTTGATCAGTTGTGTTTTCTGTATCGAATGCTTTGACTCTCGTTTGATTCTGAAGACTTTTGTGGCCCTTCAACCATCTAAAATATATTTACCATTTAAGATAAAACTTGACTCAAGCGACACAAGTGTGGGACTTTTTTAGCATTTTATCGTTTCAGGTAACTCAGTGAGAGCATTGAATTGCCTGAGTTAACCTTTTTTTCAAAATTCAACCAGGTACTGAAGACTCATGAATATTATTGTAAAACAACTCTGTGTAAAGTGCTCTGGTGTAAACTTCCCAAAATGGCGCTTCAGCCCTTTTGCCTTTCCAGCGACGATATATATTAAATTTTTAAGAATATGTATTAAATTTTCGTTAAAAATGGAATAAAGTGCTCCAACGCACTTTTTATTTTATTTTATTTTTATTTTATTTTTTTTTTATATTTGCAAAAACAGTTTTACACCAAAACATTGTAAAAAACACAAAAAATGGTAATCATAATTACACAAAGATTAAAGTAAAAAGAAGTTTAAAAACAAAAAAAAACAGAAGTTTAAAAACTTAAAATGTTGACTGGCATTCGGCGAGTCTACTTTGTCTCGAAAAAGTGTTTATAAGTGGTACAAGCGTTTTACAGAAGGCCGAGAAGATGTTAATGACGATGAGCGTCCTAGAGTTGTGGAAAAACAAATCATGGATTTTATTCTTTGATCCATTTTTTTCAAAAGTAAAAAATCGAAGAACACACAAAAACGTGACTAACCTTTCCAGTTGTCAAAAACAAACCACTAATCCAAAATGGCTGATAATGCTAACATATGATAAACGTATGTGTACCAACATAACAACAGCAAAAAAATCGATAATCGAATGTACACAGCCCGCCATGTATATCGTTCTAGCTACATTTGTTTGTGAGGTAATACTCGTTGAACTTGTAGAATCTAAGAGAGAATTTGTTGATGTATCTCTTTTCTATAGAACATTTACACAATGTCGTTAACTCACCTCTGTCCCCTGCACCTTCAGCTTCATGTGATCCTCTCTCGTGGTCTTGCCATCCTTCCTCTTCTTCCAGCAGTACCCGTCCCTCCTGTAGCGGACCTTCTTCCTGCTGTACAGCAGCATGGACCCACTCTTCGGTCTGAAATAAAGAGAATACATCATTAGGACACTCTACCTTAATAATTAGTCGATAAGGGGCGTTCCCAATAATAAACGGACGGTGTCTTAAATATAACCTATTATTTTTTGTAATTTTTAATAACAGTTACTTTGTTTTAACACCACTTTAATGAATACATACACCAACCGGTTTCAGCTCTACCTGAACCTTCTCCAGGGTTGAATCAGGGTTCATTCAACCATAAACAAGGTTTAGGTAGAGCCAAAACCGGTTGATGTATGTATCCAATAAAGTGGTGTTAAAACAAAGTTTTTATTTTTTTTTCGTAAGAAGCAATCACATGGTGGTTGGACATTATATTAAATTATATTAATCTATATTAAATTATGTAACAGAAGAGATAATATAATATAATTATATTAAATTAAGTAACAGAAGAGTATGTATGAGACGATGTAAGAATGTGAATAAAACAAGGAGTGTGTGCAAAGACTTTCTTTTAAACTATTATTATTTTTTTATGTTTCCCCTTTATTGTTTTCATTCAACTCCTATGTAATATTATTTATATGGCAGACAGAGTATTGCACCCACCGCTCTGTTCTGCTGAAATAAAATGCTATTATTATTTACAGTTATAAATAAAAAAATTCCCCGTGTGAAGTAAATGTAAAAAAATAACCTTAGATGTACTACGTCATAGTACATAAAAAAACACGAGATTTTTAATTTTACAAACATCCATAATTAGGTTTTTTTGTAAACATGTTGCTTAAAAAATAACGTAACATAAAAAGCAGCTTTCAATTAATTTTCCATAACAAAAGCCCGCCGTCAACTACTTTCGTCTGATCTTAAAAGGCCCAGTCAGCGTCCAATGTCCATCCCTAAACCAAACAAACATCAGAAAGAGCTGCCGCTCGTAAAATGTTTATACTGTACTAGCTGCCTACTGAACCAACCCCTACGTAGTAAATAACAAAAAAACAGAGATAAATTAATTAAACTCGGACACAATAAAAGTTTTATTTCTGTTTTGCAAACATCCCATAAACCTCGCTCGCTACCAGAGGGATTAGTACAAATGATTATTTCCAAGCACGCTATTTCAACAGGAAATAATTTCAATGAAGGTTTAAAAACTGTTTATAAGACATATTAGTATCGTAATGAAACAACGAACGGCAGACAGACTTTGTGACGAGAATAAATACATATAATTACTTTAGAATACCGGTTGGTTTAGGATGCCTTAAGTTAATGTGCACAGGGAGATTCTCAAAAGAAACTGAGCTGGTCTGTGATTGAAATTACTAGCCGGTTTGTAACTCTTCAGTGACGCAACTCCGCACACACGGGCTACTCAGAAGTGATCTAATTCGGTAGATTAGTGTGTGCAAGACGGTGAGGTTATATAAAACGGGATATTTTTCTACTTCTCCCACTAATTTTGTATTGACTTGTTGATCGTCTATTTCCGTAAATAAAAATCAAATATTTACATATTTTATAAAACATATATGATATTATTAAAAAATAAATGATGTGACAAGAAACGTTAATGTATTCAATCGGACGAGAAACTAGGAGACTCAAGACTCAAGTCGACAACGAGTCGACAGGTCGAGTTTCATACAAACTGGTTACTAAAGTGTTTGTTATGTTTAGTGACATTTTAGGAAGTTAACATCAGAGCACTTTAAAGTTTTTTTTGTTTTACATTAAAAAAATGATGAGTCTTTAGTAGGTAGTTGAATTTGAAAAAAAAACTACTTAATGCTCTCACTGAGTTACCTGAAGTGTCAAAAAGCTTAAAAAGTCTGAAACTTGTGTCGCTTACATCAAGCTTTCTGCCAAACGGTGAATATATTTGAGATAGCTGAAGGTCCACGGTGGTCTTCAGAATCAAACGAGAGCATTCGACGCAGAAAAAAAACTGATCAAAACTGCATATTTAACTCATTTCTGACCAAAGTGTCGCTTAAGTCATTTTTCCTTTCCAGCGACGATATATAATAGATAAACAAAATATTATAAACAAAATAATTGCGGATATGATGTGATGTAAGTACGTAACATTCTAAAATTCCGCAATACATCTTTCTTATTTTCAGTGCATACGGGCGGCCCGTTTGATAGATTCTCCTATCTTAATAAACGGATTGCAAACTTTGGAGCACAGACGTCAGGTGGGAATGCTGTCTTTGTTCTACAGGTATTTCAATGGAAGATGCTCCGAGGAACTTGCGTCATTGATAACTTCGGCACCGGTGCATAGTCGGGAAACTCGCCAAACGCACGCCCAACATTTGTACACGGTTGACATTCAATACATGAGAACGGGTCGCTTTTACGACTCGTTCTTATGTTCAACAGCTCGGCTATGGAACGATTTGCCGGCCTCTGTGTTTCCTCCCTCCTTCAACATGGGCCTCTTCAAGACCCAAGTTCACTCCTTCCTTTCCTCAAAAAAACCCTCCACAAAGCATCCCTAAAGATGATATAGGCCCTGAGGGAAATTGTATTCCTCAAGGCCTCCTGTGTGGAGTTATTGTAAAAAAAATAAAAAATATATGTAAATTTATTTTTTTAATGAAAGACAAACATTCTCGGGTTACGAATAACCTGACAATATTTGAAAAACTTCTACTGCCATCATAAGAAGCGGAAGATGTTGCTTGTGTAATGATGGAGGACTTAACCAGCAAAGGAATATAATGAATATATGCCGTCCTTCTTACAATAGTTGTCTGTGTAATGGTTAGCATTGTTGCCTTCTAAGCAGTTAATCTCAGTTCGATTGTCGGCCGTGGCAATTTTTTTAAAACTAATCCTAGATTTATTTTGATAAATACAAGTTTTTTCTCAACTTAACTTCTAATTTGATATCTGAAAAGTAGGGTGCAAACTTTCAGCTTAACAAATCTTAGAATAATCATATTATCTCGAGATTTTTCACGGTTCTGCGCGCTCGTGAGAATAATAAAACAAAATGTATGATCTTTCACAATAAAAATATCTTTGAATTTAATCGTAAGAGTTTCTTGTTAAACTTTTATTTATTCATAGGAACGAAGAAAATTGAGATTCAAAAACTACTGCGGGAGTACCTTGGAGAAACAATGTATGGAGAGAGAGCTAATTATTTTTACCCAACGGATACAAACTTGCGATAAATCACTTTCTCCGGGTTTTCACGTGATGCGCCATGAGAGAGAAAGAGACAACAAATATAATACTCCGCTTCTACGAGTATGTACTGGTACAATGATCTTGGGCTCCTGGGTCACCGCGGGACTCCACCCACATTTTTTTATTATGCCACTAAACTTGACACAACTAAACTCATCAAAAACGGAATACACTGCCTTCGATTGATACCATTCTATATACTCTAAGGGGAGTACTTATTTGAATTTACTAAACAAGGAATTACATTATACAACCCTGATAAAGCTTCAGTAAAAATGAAACACGGTCTGCGTCTAAAATATACTTATATTTGTAGCGGTGTTAAAACAGAGAACTGTTATTAAATTCAATAAAGTAATTAATGGTACAGGTTCAAGTTTATTATTCATTCAATTTAGAATGTGAAAATATCAGTTTCACCTTACCCCAACGTTTACGGCAGGTAAATAATTATCTCAATAAACAAATGAAGCGTGAAAAAAGGTGTATTTTTTATATTTCTGATTTTCTTTCAGAATAAAGTGAGATACTTTGAATGTTGGTTTAATAGCTTCGCGATTCTCTGAGGCGCGTAAGCAACTCTAGTTTTTATACAGTCGTCTTTTTGCGTCAGGGCCTGTACAAGATAAGCATTGGTGACGCGTATTCAAAAAGGCTGACGTAATAGGGTTGCGAAGGTTGTATGGACTGTGCAGGGAATGGTTTACTGTGTCAGCTTGGGTTAATTTTTGAAAGATTTTTGCAAGGAGCCATAATAACTAATATAAAAAATGTACAACTTTTTTTTAAAATACAGATTAACATTCCCAGATTACGAAAAATCTAACATATGAATTTCTCACCGTATTTATTTATTTATAATTGTATACGCCCGAGTGCGCTTTAACATATAAAAGCTTACATAAAACAGTGAAATAATAAAAATTATTTGCACAAACAAAATAAAGAAGAGTAAGTAGTACATACCAATTTAAAAAAATTATTCCATCATCTATTAATTTAAACTATTTTTTTTTATTTACGACCTGACAGGTTTCACCTTGTGACGGGCATCTTCAGACAAAATAGTGGAATAAAGTTAAACATTTGGTATTATTAAAATCATTCAAATGGAGTTCCACCGCGAATTAACAGTTTGAAAATTAGAAATAGTGTATGATATAGATACGGCAAATTAATATGGAATGAAGTTATTTTTATTTTTTATATGGATACCGCACAAGAGTCTCAATTGATCCCAACCGTATAGAGCCAGTGAGACCATGGCATCCCCAAACAGGGTATGTTGTGAGGCTGAAGGTAGTGGGGAGGGGAAGGAGATTGGGAAGAGGAAGGTTGGGAAGTACCTGGCTATTCAGATCTGGTCACCAAACACGGCTAAAGCCATTTCAAGCAACTTTTCGATTCTGAACGGTGGTCTTTCACCAGGGCGATACTTAGAGTATCTACCACTCTCAATTATGATATTATAGCCTTCTTGTATCTACATTCCGTGCTGTTGAATACATAAACCACCTTTGCGTATGTATTACCAACTAATAATAATATTTGGATGATTTTTATAGCGCCGTTTTTGTGGAAAATCACCTCAAGGGCGCTTACATGCAATCTAGGTACAAGCTAGCAACTTAAATAAGTCCCGATATTATTGTTGCATCTAAATAGTTTTTTGTTCTTAAGTTGTTAAGCACTTAATTTTATTTACACAATGATGGAAGAATTAACCTGCGAAGCCTGATGAGAACCCGACGCTTCAGACCACTCAGCTACTCACAAGTAATTTATAATATATATTCCTTTATTTGAGTTTCAAAGCCAGCTAGGTTCAGCAAAGCCACACTTTCTTCATGGCAGATATAAAGCTGTATAGATAAATATGCGTCGACCAATTTTTATTTTAATAAATTATATATTGTCTCGAAGATACACAGTTTTAAAAATAAATCGAATACGCTATGCTAGTTATCCCATTGTGAGATGGCGATGGCGAATGAATGGAAAAGGAGCTAGACACAGGTATTAAGCCATCAGATTAAGTCATTGGTTTCGAAAAGATTTTTAAAAAGTCGCCCACGGAAGAGATGGGCTGAAGATCTAAATAAGTGAAAGGAAAGAAAATACATCAAAAGGCGTATTAACCCTTATCTTGGCAAGGTAAAAAATATATTATAAGGTTAAAGATAAGATAATTATATTAATATATTATAGATCAAAGATAAT
Source organism: Drusus annulatus (assembly GCA_022651775.1). Classification (NCBI taxonomy): domain Eukaryota; kingdom Metazoa; phylum Arthropoda; class Insecta; order Trichoptera; family Limnephilidae; genus Drusus; species Drusus annulatus. Next base: position 659,178 of record JAGWCC010000530.1, on the reverse strand, counting down.
AAGCTACATCATTTTTTTAAACTGACCATAGGTATCAGCAATTAACTGGACGATAAAGAAGATATTTTCTCAAGTGTTGTAATTACTAAAAAAAAATATATTTGTTAAAAAAAAAAAACAAAAAGATGGCAAAAATGGTGTAACATACATTTTACACTGCTAAGACAAGCGTTAAAGAGAATGCTAAAAATAATAAATTACTTGAGAGATATAAAAAATAGACAATAATATACTCGTATACTTATATTGAAAAAAAAAACATATTTTTTTAAGTAAAGCCTTCCGACCCCAACACCCTCAAAAATATATTATTAAACCCGTAAAACAGCATTAACATTTCCCCGTCGCAGCAAAACGAAGGTATCCGTCCATTACGAGACGCCCGCCCTGCCCCCTCCGCCTCGGCCCTACCCCCGCCACCCCCGCCCAACCGCCAACCGAGCTAATAAAAACACCCAAATGTTGTAAAATAATTAAAAGCAACTGGACCAACACTTCACCCGGCCCGGTGCACACTGGTAAGTTGGTCGAATTAAGGGAAAAAATATACTCTTTCAACTGACCAACTAACCATCACGCAGTTTCGCCGCAGGGTAGGCAGAAAGGACGGACCGCCATACAACTCTGTCTTGGCACACACTCCTTGCATCGTTCACATTCATACATCGTATCACACATACTCTCCTGTTATTCTGAGTCTTTACATAGCCCGACTCAAGCATTTGGTTCACTTGATTTTTTCCCTACGTAAACTCCTGTAGTCACGTAAAAGCATTTTTCCACCCACATGAGGTAACAAAGTAAGGCGCATAGCGCCGTTCTATTGGTATAAGGAACATGAGTTAGAGTCGGTAACTTTAAATGATTCATCACTAAATGATGAATAAGAATCAAGAAAATGAAAAAAAAAAATGATCGTGCCATGTCTTCCTCGGGCGTTCCGGACATCTTCTTTCATTCACTTTTGCATAATATATTTCACAATCCATTTTTCGTTTATTGGCTCTAGATATCCAAATCATCTAAGCATCTCTTTCTTGATCCTATTCATTACGCTTACATCAGCCTTGCATTCTTTCCGGATATCCATATTTTTAACACGGTCATACATAGTATTACCGCATATTCGTCTCAGGGATCTCATTTCCACAGCATTCATTATATTTTAACCTTCCTCTGCCAGTTCCATGGCTCACTGCCATACATTGTTGGTGTAAGCACTCCACTGTGTACTGCTAGCTTCGCTTCTTTGGACAATTTCTTTTCAGTGCCAACAGCATTCATTCCTTCATTAATGGAGTTTCCTGAATTCACCCTTCGGGAAAAATATAAATAATGCGTATAATACTCTTTAGTATTTCAAAAGTTTTTTTATCGGTATAGAAATTTAAAATATTATCTGTTTCACTATCGCTGAGTAACGCTACCCATTAAGCAAATGTCTGTTCAACTAACTAACCATCAAGCTCTGTCTCCTCAGGGGAAGGCAGAGAGGACGGACCCCCATACAACTCTGTCTTGGCACACACTCCGCTTAATCCACATTCATACGTACTCTTTTCTGTTATTTTGACTCTCGGAGGCGCTTCTACTTTTTTATTCTCTTTCGCATCTTATATTATTTTCATACTCCTTTTTAACTTGTTTAAGAATAATTTTAATAATCATAATATGGAAGTTACTTGACGAGAAGTTACTCAAATATTATCGGTGAAATACACCCTAAGCCTTGTGTTTTTTATACATTAAAATAAAAAATACATATTTCAAATTAAAAATATTTTCTTTCATGTGAGAATTGGTTGGAAAATCAGGTTATGATTTTTTTGGAAAAAAACCATTATAGATAGAAAATCATTAAACGTCAACACCCATCAGCGTATTTTTAATAAAAATCTAATGAAACAAGAAGTTGTGTAATGTATCAACCGGAATAAATCATTTTGCTTTCACTACTATATTCAAAATGTTAAATTAAAAATATCCAGCTTTTTTACCACTGTACTAGTCGGATTCTCCATAAAGCTCGCGACAAGCTCGCGATCGCCCGTAATAATGCCTTTATCCCAAGCCCGGGAGCAGGCTATACAGAGTGGTCACGTTTCGACCAAGAAAATTTTGATTATCACAAAAGAAATCGACAAATTTCTAGCTCATATACGAGTTTATACTATGTTCTTCGCGTTCTCACTATTATTTTTTTATTTATAACTTTTAAAATAAAACAAAAAAAACTTTCACGTTTTGCCACTACCTAGAACTTTCAAATGGTTACTAAATACACCCCCACCCCTTCGTACAATCCTTTACTACCCATTTCTGCGGTAAGGGGACGGTGCGTACCATGTGTTGCAAGATAATATTTATTTGTTTTTTTTTAAGTTCCTTACAAAAGCTCGCAAGCCAGTTTTATAAGACAATATCAATTTTATTAAGTAAGTTTGACGGCCTGTGTGGTCAAGCGGAAAGACGCTGGACTACGAATCCAGAGTTTGCGGGTTCAAGCCCGGCGTGCGAAAATAAATGTTATCTTATTAATATGTGTCATCACACATTTAATTCATGTAAAATAATGTATGGTATATTTGTGGCACGTTCCAGAGTAATAGATGCTCTAAGAATTGCCCAGGTGAAAGACCACCATTCAGAATCAGATCTGAATAGCCAGGTACTTTCCGACCTTCTTCTTCTTCTTCTTTCCTATCTCCTTCCCTTCCCCACTACCTTCAGCCTCATAAGATACCCCAATTTTGGATGCCACAGTTTCACTGGTTCTAGACGGTTGGGAGCAGTTGGCACTTTTGTGCGGTATTCGCTATATATTTTTTGTTTCCACAAAAAAAACTAATAGAGAAAACCTCTCTCTAACTAGCTAATAACCACGCCGTTTCCGCAGGGGTAGGCAGAAAGGACGGACCGCCATACAACACTGTCTTGGCACACACTAAACCGCTCTCTTTTAATTATATGTACATAATTTCGTATAACCCGATTGATCAATAACTAAATTAAAGTAAAAGTATTTATTTGCCATACAAAATCATATAAATGATTTCATTATTATAAATTGAAATATTAATTTCAATATTTATTTATTCTTGCTAAAATATAAAAAATACATGGGTTTGGTCCATGTCTATCTCACTGGGATATTCCTGTGTCGAGACAGACGTAGTGTACATAAATTATATAATATTAAATGTAAATATTAATAAAGATAAAATAAAAACAAATAAAAAGGAAAAAGGAGAAAAGAAATAAAAAGGAAAAATAAATAAAAGGGAAAAGAAGAGAAATATGAAATTAAATAAATATTAGAACAAATTTATTACGTGGAGGTAACATTTTTTAGATATTGTTTGGGAGTATAAAGGTTGTGCATAAGGTAAATTTTTTTTTTTTTGGTGTTTTATGATCTAGGTAAAGGTTAACACAGAAAATAAAAAATAGGATTGTATAAGCCTAGAGATAGAGATAGATTGTAAATTGAAGTATGCACGTCTAAGTAGGTGTTTTACAGTAGTTAGCAATATTAGAGCGACCTATTTTATAAATCCAATGTTTTATTTCATGTTTGAATTTGGTCATTGTTTTTATTTGCCTAGTCGCAGTTGGTAGTAAATTGTATAATATCCGGGGTGTGTTGTGAGCAATCAATTATGCACGTGGTAAACCATCTACTCATTCGATGCGATGTAAAAAGTACGACCCGTATGCCAGTATGGACGTCGAACAAGTTTCCCGCAGTCACTCGAGGCGAGCGCGGAGCAAGCCCCGCCAACAAACGCTCGCGATAAATCCCATTGAAGGGGATTATTCCAACAAGTACCCGGCGCCGTAATGCCTGTTTATTCCGGGGACAGGTGGAAAAAAATAAACAAAAACAAACAAAGGGGAGGCGGAAAAAACAAACAAAGGAGAGCGGCAAAAAATCCGCGCGAAGGCGGCCAATAAAAGTCGACTTCCGTCGCGCCTCGCGTTCCATTTTCAAACGAGGATCCAGTTGATTCCGCACATTTTATTACGGAGCCTTTTGTTTTCCGCGCGGATTTCAAACCAGAGTGGAATAGCGGTAAATAATTATATTTTTTAAAAGTTTACCCTGCCGGATCAATTGATGACTAGCGTTAATACCTGGCACTACGCCAAATCTATAAGTTATATCGCTAAGGTTGTAACAGCGTTTAGCTTAACCTTTCGGTAAGGTGTCTGATAAGGGTATTAATATAAGGGTGAATGCAGGAAACTCCATCAATGGAGGACTGAACGCTGCTGGCGCTAATAAACCTTTGTCAAAAGAAACGAAGCTAGCAGTCCACAGTGGAGTGCTTCTACCAACCCTGATGTGTAGCATTTAACGTGAAACTGACAGAAGAAAGACGAAAGTAGACTGAATGCTGTAGACATGAGATCCTTCAGGCGTATGTGCGGTAAAACCATGTATGGCCGTGTTAAAAATGTGGAAATCCGTAAGAATGCAAGGCTGATTGAAGCTTAATTAATTGGATCAAGAAAGATCGCTTGGATGGTTTGGGCATCTAGAGCGAATGGACGAAGAAAGGAGTGTAAAATATATGATGCGAAAGTGAATGAAAGAAGAAATCCGGAACGTCCGAGGATGACATGGCACGATCAAGTGAATCAAATACTTAAGTCGGGCCATTTGAAGAGTCAAAATAACAGAAGAGTATATTTGATAAGATGTACGTCCTCTCTAACTACCCCTGCGGGAAACGTCGTGATGGGTAGTTAGTTGGTTAGTTTGGATCTTGTTGTCTGTGTGAAGCTTTATTTGTTTGTATCATTGAGAAGTAAAATACATTTTTAGTTCTATGCATCTTGTAATATTTGTTAAAGTCCCTACACACGGTCTGACATGTTGGACCCAACATGTGTGGAGTGGGGGTATGCAAGTTGAATGGATCCCATTCCAACGGCCCGACAGCGGAATAATAATATTACGGCTGGTGGTTTTGCCTATACAGGCTATCCAACACGTTGGGTCCAACTTGATGGGCCGTGAGTAGGGCCTATTAAATATATCTAGTATTATGTTTGTCTTGTTGCCTTTGTTCTTGTAACCCTTTAGGATCTTTCGAAAATTGTTTAGGCTGTCGTTGTTTTAGTGAATCCAAAATTCACTTCAGTTGCATGTTAATTATATTTAAAGCCTGTTTTTTTTACTATTAAGTCCACGATATGCCAACTACCCAATATAATAATTACCTTAGTGAGTACGTATGTGCAAGTGTAAACTTTTCATATTTGGAAACGATGTTTATTGAAATCATCAAATTCAAAAGTAATCTTAACACAACTTATGATAAATCTACCTAGAATGTAATTTAATAGACATTACTCTATATTTGAAATGAAACTAATATTTTTTCTTGGCAAGTCAAGTTATATCCCATGATAATAACAAAGTTAATAATAACACTAGTTTATAATAACAAATATATAATAACAAAGTTTATAATGACAAAGTGAATAATAGCAAAGAAGACCTTCCGTCTCTTCTCAGAGAATATTAACAACTGTTAAGCAAGTTGGAAATAAAGATGAACCTGTGAAAAATCTCGGTCATATGAACCAAGACCCGCATTTAAGCACTAAGGAAATATCAGTAGAAAATCTACAGAAATATAATATTGTAGACTCTTACTTTCTTCAAGTTCTAAAACCAGTAAAAGATAACAAGGCAAACGTCATTGAGAGTGGAAGATTGTCGAGATTAAAATGGGCCGCCTTCGCCAAACTGAATAATATTCTGAAAATTAAGAACCTCAACACCGCCAAACACGTTGCAATCATTGAAATAGTTCAACCAGCACGCAAGCTTTTAGAGAGCAGCCCAAAAACGTTATTACGAAATGGTAGTCACATAGAGAGTCAGGCTAGGCATCCTTTTGCGAGATAGAAAGACTAATGAATGAACGGAAAGCAAGACAAAGAATTTTTCAAACAACCTGACGTAGTCTGTGAACAAAACAAATCAAGTACGGTATTTATATTTTGTCCTTGGTTAGTGTGCTTTATATCCCAAATGCATATTTACTATTTATTTTTTGTTTGTTAACGTTTGAATTTTTAAGAGGAAAGTATTGGAAATATGTGGCTATTTAAATCTGGTCACCGGACACGGATTAAGTAATTTCAAATAATTCTTTGTTAGTTTTCATGTTCAATTTGCAGAACTTCATATTAATTGTTTTATAGAATTCAATTTTATTGAATCAAATTTAATACTATTATTATGGTATTTAGCATAAGTTTTTTTTAAGTGACAGCTGTTCCGACGTTTAAGGCCATTATCAGTTTGATAATGGCCTTAAATCTTACTTTATTTATATTCAATTCAATTGAATTATATACAAATTTAAGAATAAAAAAAAACATTAATTTTTGTTGTTTTTTTTTTAAAGAAAGACAAACATTCCCGGGTCACGAATAACCTGACAATATTTTAAAAACTCTTACTGCCATCATAAGAAGCGAAAGATGTTGCTTGTGCAATGATGGAGGACTTTAACGCACGACGCCCGGGTGGAAATCCGACGCGTTTGTCCATTAAGCTACCGACCCATTTCAACTATTATTTTGATTCTGAATGGTGCTCTTTCACCAGAGCGATTCTGGAAGTATCTACCACTCTGAAACGTGTCAGAATATACCATATATTATTTTATAATAATTATTTGTGAAATAACACATATTAAATAAATAACATTTATTTACGCACGCCAGGATTTGAACTTTTGAATTTACAGTCGAGCCTCTGAATCACTCGACCACGGCGGCCGTTAAAACCAATTTTTTGTAAACATCGTCAAAACCTCCCAACTCGATAGTTTTGTAAACATTCCTCCCTCCCCCTCATTTTTAAATGACCACCACTCTAAATTCTTTAAACAAGTGTAGAACATAAAACGAAGGTGCTAAAAATTGACGGGTGTGAAAACTAGTCAAATGAAAAACCCCGTACTTAAGTATTAGTACCTACCTAACTACGTGTTTACTGAGCAGGGAAATGGGGATTAACGGGGCGTAAATCGTGGCAGTTAAAAATGCGAAAGTTTTTAAAAACTGTTTGCCAAATTTTGAAGCGTTAGTTACGGCTACTGGCACGCTTTTACTGCGTTTTGTTTGCTTTTACTGCGTTTTGTTTGCTTTTACTGCGTTTTGTTTGGACATTTATTTGATGGCTTAAGCCGTTGAAATATAAAACTGGATGTGTCTCTCTTGCAATTTACTATTTGAATACAACGTGACACTAGAATTGTGTTTGTTTCGACAGCCTCTGTGCCCTCATGGAATCCGAACATTTTTAACTCTTTGAACGCGTGACGTTTCTATGCTAGGTACCCCTGTACGCGGCACTTTTTTGTTGATAATGTTTCACATTATAGCAGTATAAATACCAGTGTTAAAAATAATCTATCTACTTGGATCTGATAATTTATACATAAAGATTATTATTTATCACCAACTGATTTTCAAACGTGTGTATTTATGATGATAAACGACGAACAAAGATCTCAGTATAAACAAACTCACCATTTGGAGACGCCATTTTCGGAGACGGCTCGTTACGCTTTGACCGAGAACGGACACCGCGCCGATTAACTATTGCAGCCAGCCAGCACTTGACGTATTTATACACACATCACATTTCACAAACAAAATATTTTTTATAAACATTTTATTTTCGATCCTATTCTGTTATGTATTATTGTTCTCATATGATTCTATTATTATAATTAAGGCTTGAGTAAATAATTATGTTTAGATAGGCAGACACTTGACTTAAATATTTATAACCGTTAAAATTGTTTTGAGAAGTGGTATATTTTATAACAAGGAGATAAGCACAAAGAGATTTCACACACTTGACACATGAATCTTGTATTTTGTTTTTTCTTCTCTCGCCTACCACTATTAGCGCATACGTAGCAGCACCTGCGGGGCTTTTGGTTTTTTTCTGTCGGCGGAATTAGTTCAGGCATATGGTCGGTAAAGTTTTTAGGGAAGATTCTGTGCGGATTTGAGCTCGTGGAGGTTGTGGGACGTGCTAATTCAAATGTTTTACATTTTTTGCCATATTTTCCTATGAGCTGCTTTATTACATTTAGCTGGAAATCAGCTAACGGTATTTTTATTCCAGTAACCGATTTATAAATGGCGAAAGCATTTAACAAATATAAATCTATTATGTGAAAGGCCACTTTCTTATACCACTTGGTGGATTTCCTCATACAAGACAAATTACTTAAAATCATGTCAGTCTTGTCAACTGCACCCATTGACTTATTGTAATCAAGCACACATTTTGGCTTTAGTATGGGCTCATTGGTTTGATGGTTTGTTTTACCGGAAGCTTCCATGGAATCGTCATGCAAGGTGGTCAGCATATGCACGTCTCTTTTTGTCGCACCATTTGAGGGCAAGTAGTGATCCACGAGATTTTGCCTCAATTTCGCCCTTTTTTAACTTTCGAAAATCAGGCATCATTTTCCGGTTTTTTTTAACAGTCCCACAAGCATTTGTCTTATTGTTATGCAGATATTCGAATAACTTCGGACTTGTATACCAATTATCAACCCACGAATTGTGTCCTTTCCCAACATAATCTTTTAATAGCGTAGTAACAACGGCCCCAGTCATTCCAAAATTCTGTTCGTCTATAATATCACTTCCATCTCCACAGTAAATAATAAAATCAATAACATAGCCAGATGTCACATCGCATAACACAAACATTTTAATACCAAAACGATGTCTCTTTGATGGAATATATTGTTTAAACATAAGTCGTCCCTTAAACACTACAATACTCTCGTCAATACACAAGTTTTTCTGTGGCACCATTGATTCCTTAAATATTTTTCTAGTATGTTCTAAAAGTAATCTAATTTTAAAAAGTCTGTCATGAGCAACTGGGAAATTTGAGTCCGAAAAATGTAACATTTGTGATAATAATTGGTACCGAACTCTCGCCATTGTTTTACTAAAGATAGGAGCTCTGAGGAAAATATCACTACTCCAATGTTCTTCTACAGTCAAATGCTTATTCCGTTTCATCAACATGGACAAAGCAAAGAAAGTGTACATTTCTGGTATATCAGTATCTATCCATTTATGTGTACGGGATTTTGGAGTCGGTTCTATCTCGCTAAGTTTAAAAAAGTAAAATTTGTTTGTTTCTGCAACAATTTTCTCCATTATATCCTTATTCAGAAAATGTTCAAAAAAATGTAATTCCGGAGAATTTTCTGTTAGGCTGTTGTTTGTTATACCTGACTGAAAATCATCGAATTCATGAATTATTGGGATATGGGGACCAGATGTCCAAGACCCAAAATTATCATCATTTTGTTCCTCGACGACCTCAATGGGTTGCATTTCTATATCCATATTTTCATTCGATACATCAGATGGCTCATATTCTTCTTCGGACATTTCATAATCCGAATCTAGCGCGCCGACAAATTCGATGATTTGTTCTTCGGATAGGTTTTGGTGCTCCATTTTGGGTTAGTTATCTAATATTACAAGAACTTATAATGCTGAATTAATGTGACTAATTGAATCGTATTTGTACTCACAATTTGTATACATACACAATCCTGCTCATTTCCTTTAAATGTTTTTGTAACTCTTGCTTTAATAATAACAAACTTCACTATTTCTTCACGTAAATTTTCACAGATCACAATATATAAAACGTAACCGACATATTATTAATAAGAACACTATACTGTAATATTTTAAACAAAATGTAGAACAATGAAAAGTTATTTCATAAAATAAACATTTTCTTAAATGTAAATAAACAAAAGTAATGCGCTTTCACGGAATCAACGCACGGACCACTCTACACAAACTCGATGAATCAAGTGCGCAGGCGCGCGAGTCGGTAGGGCGAGCGGCGGGGAGATTTGAATGTTTACGCAAAGGGGATCCCGACCACCGATCACGAATATTTACGATTTGAGAACGAATACAGAATGTTAAAGTTAAAATATTATAGGTGTCGCTAGCATGACGAATGTATGAAGATATTTGTGAAGATTTTACAAATATAGAGCACAGGATTCCGACTTTATCGACGCCAAAACTTCAGGTCCCAACTGTTGGGCATGCTATTGAAATACCTCTGAAAAGTAAAGTTTTAAAATTTTATTTGGTCTTATATCATTGACGCAAAGCATAATATTTATAATATTTATCACTATCATGTTTGATTTATTTGTATAACCACTGCAAGATTTAATCAACACAAATATAGGAAATAACCTTAAAAACCGTCGACGTAAGTTATGCGACTCGATGATGTGAAGTTAGCGCGGACGGAGAACATTCTTACATACTTAGAAGTGCGGCGATATTATGAGACGACATTTCTTGTCTCTTTCTCTCTCGTGGTTTACGACGCGAAAACCCGGAGAAAGTGATTTACCGCAAGTTTGTATAAGTTGGGAAAAAATATTAAGCTCTCTCTCCATATACATGTTTACTCCAAGGTCATATCTAAATATTTCTGTGCACAATATTATTTCGGTCAAGGGCTCAGTTGTTCACCTTCGTAACCGCTAAGACCTGCATATGTGCCGGGTTCTATGACAATGGTAAGCGTGTAGAGATTAACAGCCATTCAATTGTAAAATATATTCGTTTGTTCCAGCGGAAAGATTGATCACCGCACTAGTCGCTCGCATTGGCCGATGGCATTTCCTGGCAGCGCCGTTTGATTCTTGTTCTACGCTCAGTTGAATGAATAATGGAAAGGGGTGAACATTTCACAATGGATATTAAAATCAGGTAATACGTTTCCAGTCGAAACCTTCGGCATTATTACAGTATGATTGTTCTGTATAGCTTATAAATACATGTTATTTACGTATTCCACTTATTTCTACCAGAAAACACAACGTTACCTCAATCAGTAAATCTTTTAAGTATATTTTATGAACTTTTTAGAAGAAATTAAAAATGCCCTTTTTTTAATCAAGTACAAACTTTTAAATTTTGCGTTTTTCACTTTGAACCTACATACTTAGTAGATCATAAGTGTAGGCAATTATTTTTTTATAAATAGAATACATACACTTTGTTTTTAACCACTTTTTTATTTAATATTTTGTCTACCGGTTTCGGAAGTACCCTTCCATCATCAGGACAATATTAAATTAATCCCATAAACCAGTCGACAGTATCCCTTAAGTATTCTGGTAAGCGCTCCAGCTTGACGAAAATTTATATATCGCCTTATCTCACGAAAATAGTCCGGGAAATCAATTCCCAGGATCACCTGCTGTAACTGTCAATAATAATTCACAGGCTTGCGTCAAAATTAAATTGCACTTCACTTTTTTTTCACTTCACTTCACTCAAATAAAAAAGTGGTTAAAAACAAAGTGTATGTGTTCTATTTATAAATATGGCAAGCCACAAAGTTAATGCTTTTTACGAATATAATTATTTTTTTGTTTTCTTATAAAATAAAATACGGAGATAGTAATTTTTTTAGTGTTTCTGCACCAATCATCACAAATGAAAAATCCTATCGATTTTAATGACTGATTTTTGTTTTAATATGCGTATAAAAAATGCTTGAAGATGGCATTCAAATAACCGGTTAGTAGCTGAGTGGACAAACGCATCGGATTCCCACCCGGCCGTCGTGAGTTCTTCTGCTAGCTAAGTCGTCCATCATTGCACAAGCAACATTTTCCGCTTATTATGATGGCAGTAGAAGTTTCACAAGTATTGTCAGGATATTATTATTATTATTGTTGTTGTAATTATTATCACGGGAATGTAAGTCTTTCTTCGATGTTTAAGAGTTGATGTTTATAAAAATTTTGGAGAATATTTATTTACGCCCGTTAAATGCTTTTACAGAAGTATTTACATTTGAAAAAATATATATATACTCATAAACAGTGCAAACATATTTTACAATTGTAATATGGTAATATTGAACAGTAATGCAAATTTGGTGCAATAATGAAAAGATAATGAAGTAAAAATAATGAAATCTTATGTGTAAGTCACTAGTTCTAAGTTATACTCAGTAGTAAGTTACAAGCTATAAGTCCTTATTGTAAGTCACTAGATGAAAACATTAGTTGTAAGCCATTAGTAATAAATCTTAACTGTAAGATATTAGTTATAAGCTTAAGTGATAAATTATAGGCTAGATAAATCAATTTGTAAAGCGCCCTTGAGGTGGTTTTTCCACAAAAACGGGACTATAAAAGTTATCAATTTATTATTATTATTATTATCAAGAAAAAAAAAATTGTAGTAAATAGAATAGAGTTAAATGGTTTCATAAAATAAATTATTTCTACTAGACGGAAAAAACTTTATTAACGTACTAAAACTAAATATTGATATTGACGTACTAAATATATCAACAAAATCGGAGTATTTGTTTCCCAGATGTTGAATTTGTCGCATAGAAGCATAATATTGTGAGATTGAAGTAGAATAATTGTCACAATAATATGGTAGTTACTGTTTTGTAACTGTAATATAATAATTGTAGTATTTAGACGTCTCTTTTCATTTCTGCTGGAAGCGGTGAAAGCTTCTACTATTCCCTCGTCTTGATAAAACCACATTTATCCACACAAACCCCAAAAATATAGCGTTAAATGCATAGCTTTATATCCTCCCGGTGATCTACGAAGTAAAGTTTCCGCTGCCACCAGGGGGGCAGAGACAAGTCGGGCAAACTTTTCTTCCGATCTCACCACTTATCTGTTTAATGCCTCCTTCAACGTTCCGGGAAAGCTTACAGCCGAACGATTCTGACATCCTTTGGACAACTTGGTGCCCTGGTATTCGGAGGAATCTATCCGTCTTTCTTCTAGCTCTTAAGCTGGGTGCGCCGTTTAAATACGGTTTTCATTCTGAGAAATGGTCGAAATTTAAGGATCTAAGGAAGAATAAACAGTAAATTACACTTTCTTCCCTGTTGCAATGGCCTCAATCTCAATAACACGCAAAACTTTTTTATCAATCAGACGTCAATTGGATTTCTTTAGATATCAAACTTAACACGCGCGTTGTGCAACATAAATATTTAAGAAATATACAATTGCCAAGAGTTTCAAACGTTAAAGTAAGGTATTTTTAACTTAAGTAATTAAAATATTGTTAAGGCGTTTAGGAACATGTACATCTCGATGGTGAAAATGGCACATATTGAAAGTGATAACAACCTAAATGATAATGATTCACAAAAGAAAAGTTTTTCTTTCAAATAGCTTCACCTATTGAATAAGTATATATTTTATTACGGTTGGGAGCAGTTTCAGTTTTTAGAGCATTCACTTAAAAAATAATATATATATATATATTATTTTTTAAGTGAATACCACACAAAAGTCTTAACTGCTCCCAACCGTCTAGAGCCAGTGAGACTATGGCATTCCCAATTGAAATATGTTGTGAGATTTAAGGTAGTGGAGAGGGGAATGAGATGGGAAAGAAGAAGGTTGGAAAATACCTGACCATTCAGATCTGGTCACCAAACACGGCTTAAGCCATTTCAAGCAAGGTTTAATTCTGAATGGTGATCTTTCACCAGGGCGATACTTAGAGTAACTACCACTCTGGAATGTGTCGCAAATTTACCATATATTATTTTGTATAAATCAAACGTGTTATGAAGGGCTTGAACCGGCAACCTTTGGATTCGTAGTCGAGTGTCTTACCACTCAACCACGCAGGCCTACATCGTATGGCTTTTATTGCGAATATATACTTTAATTTACACAAAAAAATGTTTGCTTTTGGGTACATTCCTATACACAAAAATTGATATTTATCTGAAAAAATATCTGAAATGCCAAATATATTAAACGGATTTATTGTTAAATATTAGTTAGCGAATTCTATAATAAATAAATAAAATTGTGAGCACTATAGAGTTCATGACATTTGGAGTAGGTAGTGTATAACCGTCATAAATCTTTGTCAGCCTTAGACTTGTGTACGCGTGCAAACTATATTTATGGCACAATCTGTTTACTCGCATCTAGTGCGCTAAACATTATCATATTAGTGTAATATTGTTGGAAATTCTGAAAGAGGAACAAAGTACATGCGCAACAAAATCTCAGGTAGACTTTAAGGACGCGGGCAGGAGAGCTATCGTGCAAATCCCGAGGGGATCTGAGACCGGCAGTGACTTTGATAGATGGAACCTCTTACCTGCAAAACGTTAAATATGTACCCGCTCCTGAAAAAAGACCTTTCAGGAATTGTCGGCGGCTTCGGATTAGAGTGAGTGATACTCCAAATTTTGGAATACTACGTTCCGGAGACCCGGTAAACACCGGAATTTGGAGTTTTAACAAGCCTCCAGAAGATTGATATCATTACACCTCTAGAAAGATCAGGTGAGGTACACATTCGTTTAATTAATGCTCTATATTATGTTTCTCCGTCTACAAACAATTATTTTGATAATTCTCCCATTCAAAGACTGCATAGACTTGGTAATAAATATGGTTCAATAGATGTTTACCGTTACAACACTGTTTCCAAATTAAAATCTAGCTTACTTGAATGTTTTCAATAGAACACAAAGGTTATTGTTATTATATGTATAAACCTACGCTATATTTATATACTTGCAGTTAAATACTAACTTTTCTCTTAATGTTATATTCTACCCATCTATTGTACTCCTTTATTTAAAAATGTATTTATGTAAAAGCCTTAAAAGGCGTTAATAAAATAAAATAAAATAAAATAATTAGACCTTAGAAATTACCCAATTAAGAAAATGCGTAGTTATTCATTCATTCTTACCCATTGAACAAAGTAATTATACTAGCTTCATGAAAATATTGTCAACAAACTGACTTATCTTGCAGAAGAGCCATGAATGACCTAGTATTCTTTTAAAATGAGTTAACGGTGTTCTGGATGCACTCGATTTAAATGAGCTGATAACGCTCCGAGTACCTAATCGTGACACAAGACTTTCTGCCTTAATTCATGTTGATTCATCAAGAACTAACTATGTAATGAACTCCTCAGTCCAAAGGTTACATAGCCTTAGAAACGAATTTAGTTTTGTTAATATTTTTCTATATCCCATCGCGAAATTCAGATCAGAGTTAAATAACATAATTAGGTTAATTGAACATCTTGTATGTCATACATAATTTAGTATGTTGTTTTTTATGTTGTTTTTTTTTTTTTTTTTCTTTCTTATCAATTTTATAATTATTATCTTCATATACAATTATTGCTATGTTACTTTATTGCTACACTTAGTTTTTTCAGTTTTATTTTAATTACTTTGTACATTCAAGTTTACAAGTAGCTAATTATTTCATTTTCTTTTTAACTTTATAATATTTTAACTTATATACTGCTAATTGTATTGATTTATGTGAATATTAAATATTTTTTACAAGCTATTTTGATGGTTTCCGGCAGCGCATAATAAGATTTCATCCCTTTATATAGTAAGCTATTTTGTGTATTGGCTTTATTCTTTTCTGGTAGTCTAAGTTATGTGCATGCTCTTGTATTATATTAGTGAATATCAACATTGTAGATAATTTTGTCAGAAAAATATTTTGGTAACAAGTTACTATACAGTGTACTCTTCCTGTAAAAACCCAATGGGCGTTTATCAAATAAATAGTAAATTAATAAATGTTAAGTTAGATCATCGAGGGTCGCGATTAGATATACTGGAGGCTCATAATCAGTTTTAAAAAAAATAGGTCATGTATATGAAAAATCCTTTTGTTAAATAATGAATTTCAAGTGACAATAAAGTGCTACTACATATACCTATTTCGTTGTAAACTAATAAATAAAGATTTGTTAATTAATTTATAATTGCGACGGTTGAGTTTGTTTTTTACTTAAAAGGTTTTCGAATCAACATTTGAAATACACATGAGTAAATTATTTTCAAGTGATAATGGACAATTTATTTACGTATTTAGTTTTTAAATCAACCATAGACGAGAAACCTTTTTCGCACAAGTAAGAAGTGTCAAATAGTTTCGTGGCAAGCGTAAACACATTATTTTTCACGTTAGTAATGTAAAACTTTGATAATTGGTAAAATATATAGTGAGGAGTGGTAAGGTTTTTAACACGAGTTTTTGTCTAAAGAGGGTAGTGTAACTAAAAAAGATGAGAAACGATGGGTTGGATAGCATTTTTTTTCCGGAATATACAAACTTACATCTAGATAAAGCAACAAATGTTAGATAATCAAAATCTTTTTTTAAAAAATCATCTATACATTACTTTTATTGCTAATTTCCAATAACTTTCAGTTTTTTCAACAAACTAAAATAAAATTTCAATAAATGAGTTCATCTAAATGGCGAATCAAAACGAAAATTTAAATGAAAGAATCGAACAGATTCGAAAGAAAGACGGAAAATTAATGCATCGAAGATCGGTATTTAAACTTTGTGCAAAATGGAAAAAAAACAGAAGAAAATAAAGTGCATTAAAGTGTGGAATATAAAACCAAAAACCACTACATTTCTACATTGTTATAAAGTACGACTCGTTGAAATTCTTCGCAGATTTTCAATTGAAAACGGTTTCGTAATTCTTAACTTTATGCGAAAGGTCTAAAAACATGAAATGGGGCAGAATTAGCAAGGAAAATGATTTCAAACTTACTGAGGGAAATTAACTTGATTATAAATTACGATAAGCAGTATTTATCATGCTTTGAAATGATATCGACGGGAATCTAAAATGAAACCGATATTGATGAGGAATGTCAAACATTTTGGCGTTGTTAACACGATTATGGGGTTGTCCATTTTGCTTGGATTGAATCTTTTAGTACCTACTCACTGAATACTTTTGATTACAGCAAAAGTATTTTAAAATAATAGGATATATTAACTTACTTAAGATACTTTTAATTAATTAAAATAATACTCACTAACATTAAGTCAGCGAATGGACCAAATAAGAAATTATCTGGGTATCAAATTGACGAGTTTCAAAAGTTTAATTTTTTAAATTAATATCAAACAGTCCATGTTTTAACTCAAAGTCAACGAATAATTCATTAATGAGCGAGATGAGCTCAAAAGATTAACAGTCGATAGACAAATTTGACGGGCTCCGTGGTCGAGTGGTAAGACGCTCGACTACGAATCCAGAGAATGCGGGTTCAAACCCAGCGTGCGCCAATAACTTTGATTTGACTAAAATGTGTCATAATACATATGATTAATATAAAAATAACATATAGTATATTTGCGGCACGTTACAAAGTGGTAGATACTCTAAGTATCGCCCCGGTGAAATACCACCATTCAGAATCGAAACATTGCTTGAAATGGCTTTAACCGTGTTTGCTGACCAGATCTGAATATCTAGATACTTCCCGACCTTCCCCTTCCCCATCTGCTTCTCATTATATAGTCATGCCATAGTCTCACTGTCTTTAGACGGTTGAAATCAGTTAGAACTTTTGTGCGGTAAAAATAAATCTATTAGAAGGATAAGAAGTCTTTAAACCCGTTTTATCCATGATGCAACAAAATCTGTGGAATTCCAAAGCAGAGTCAAACAGAGAAGAAACGATTTGGGGGACCTTCATCCAACAGTAAAAAGAAACCGACGATGACATTCAAAAGAATTAAGACGATAAAAAAATTCAGTAAGATTTAATTAGCGTTAAAATTTCAAAACATTGAACAGGAAACACAAGACAAGTTCGCGTGTAAACCTACTCAACCCATTTATAGTGATATTAACTTGGTTTATGCATTTTTTCACGTAAAAACACGCAATAAATTAAGCTCTACTCGCAATTGCGAGTAGGTGAAAATAACAACGGTAACACGGAAATATCATTCCACCACCATTTCGCACTAAGCTAAATAACCGGCCGTCTGTGCAAATTGTTACTATTTTATTTCCGCGTATCACGAGCCCACTCGTGTACCATTTTGTGCAGGGTAGAGCTTTCCAGCGGACAGCCATTTCCACAGCAAGAAAAAGCTTTAAAAATGAAAACAAGTTGAGATCAAAAATTTATGGTTCGTTTGAAGATTTATTAAAAAATTATATCGTCGCCGGAAAGGCGAAAGGGATTAACTACTCTTTGGTCGAAAATGAGTTAAATATGCACTTTTGATCAGTTATTTTTCTCTCGGTTGATTCTGAAGACTTTTGTGGCCCTTCAGCCAGCTTGACTTAAATTTGAAACTTGTTTCGCTTTTTTTCGAGATCGAGATTTCAACCTTTCTCTTCCCTATCGCCAGCCCCTCCTCACTACTTAGAGCCTCACAACATATCCCAATTAGGGATGCTAAAGCATTATCAGCATCCCACTTGCTCCAGACGGTCGGCAGCAGTAGGGACTATTGTGAGGTATTCACATTTTAAAATAAATATATGGCAGAGATAGTATAGCACCCATCACTGTGTAACGCTGAAACAAACTCTTTATTACTATTATTATTACAACTATAGCAATGATAAAATATAATACATTGTCACCAGAAAGGTGACAATGTATTATGCGCCATTTTATAAAGTTTACACCAGAGCATTTAATTTATTTTTTTTTACAATAAAAAATAAGTCTTCAGTACCTCGGTTGGATTTTGAAAAAAAAAAAGTAAACACGGGTAACTCAATGCTCTCACTGAGTTATCTGAAACGACGAAAAACTAAATATGCCAAACTTGTCTCGCTTGAGTCAAGCCTTCTCCCAAATGAGAAATATATTTTAGATGGCTTTAGGGCCACTAAAGTTATCAGAATCAAGCGAGAGTCAGAGCTTTCGATGCAGAAAATAAAACTGATCAAAACTACATATTTAACTTATTTTTGACCAAAGTGGCGCTTGAGCTTTTTTCCTTCCCAGCGACGATAATGTCTGTGAGTGGTGAAATATATTAATACTAGGCATGATGCCTCTAAAACGGTGATGAACACTTCAATCGACTGTAGTATAATATCGCTTGTTATCGCTATCTGTTTCTGGAAAGTGTTTTGAATTATTGATATCAAATTGAATAAACAATATCAACCTAGGTACTTCATTAAACATTTTATATAAACTTAGATTCAATGGTCGGTTTCAACCGTAGAAACTTGAAATTAAAAAAATTCGCTCAGCAAGACGCATGCCTTTCGTGCTAAAATATTGACGGCGGAAAAGTAACATATAATTGGGTGTTTAAAAATGCTTATGGTAAACTATGTTAATATGGGTTTCGTCCAAATGCATTTCTACATTAGATCCTGATGCTAACAGGCCAATTACGGTGGCTTTCTTTAATCAAGCTGAGCGATCGCTTAGTTAAAATGTAGCTCACACGCACAAATCTCGGCGTCACAAATTCGACAGAGCTAAATTTTCACTTAGGTGTATCTACACAAAAAAATGTATCTACACTGTCAACTGACTCGCGTAAGAAGACCGTAA
The DNA here is from genome assembly GCA_022651775.1 of Drusus annulatus. Taxonomy (NCBI): domain Eukaryota; kingdom Metazoa; phylum Arthropoda; class Insecta; order Trichoptera; family Limnephilidae; genus Drusus; species Drusus annulatus. The sequence goes on along the minus strand of JAGWCC010000530.1, from coordinate 639,719 downwards.
TCCAAGAGTCATTTATTATCAGTATGATGATTTATTAGATTAGTGAGACCAGCACCCAAATCTTATAACAACAGAAATCCTACCAAAGAGTGAATATTTTTTTTAAATAAATTTAAAAGAGTGTTTAAAATTATTTTATTGTGTTTTCAAAATGTTACCCTTATTATTTTTTAAGAATCAGGATTTTTATATTAAAGCTTTACGTTTTATTTTGATATTAATCATCGAAACAATATCTATAATTTTCAACAAAATAATATTAAATGGGTAAAGCTTTGAATACCAATACAAAGATGGCCGCTTACATCGCAATAAATTGAGAAACAAAATTATGTTTTTCAAAGAAATATGAGATTGATAACAATGTCGGTTTCTGAAAAGGTTTAGTTTTGTTTAAAGGTAGCTCAATTATTTTTAGAGTGAATACCGCACTAGAGTTCCAACAGCTCCCAAACGTCTAGAGCCAGTGAGACTATGGCATCCCCAATCGGGGTCTGTTGTGAGGTTTAAGGTTGTGAGGAGGGGAAGAAAATGATAAACGCTATCAATATTTAAAAAAAAACCTCTTTTCTATCCGGGAAAAATCCAAAGTGGTAGATAATCTTTGTATCGCCCTGGTGAAAGACAACCATTTAAAATCGAAACGTCACTCGAAATGATTTTAGTCGTGTTTGGTGACCAGATCTAAATAGCCAGGTACCTCCCAACCTTCCTCTTACCCATCTCTACTGGTTTCAGACGGTTGGGAGCAGTTGGAAAACATGTGCGGTATTTACTTGACAGCCAAAAAAATATATTAACTGTTCAGATCAGGTCACTAAGCATTACTATTACTAATTTAGGAAATGTTTCGATTCTGAATGGTGATTCTAAGAGTATAAAGCACTCGAAAACAGAAAGCTTTGACTAGCTACTTCAAACCAAAAACTTTCAGAAGAGCTTCAAGAAGAAACGTGGCTTGAGTAAACTTTTCATATTCTCCATTATTTTTAAATCTACATTTTACTAAAGGCGAAACAGTTACCGAACGTGGTTGAAAACTGCTACCGGGCGAGGTAGAAAATAATGGTTCACTGTCAAAGAAATGCAAACTACGTTGACTATTGATATTAAACCATTGTTCATTCGAAATTATCGAGCCTTTTTAACCGTGTATTAATTCAGCGGAAGCGTTCCACACGCAAAATCGTGTGAGGAAGTTATTCCTCGGTCGGCGGACACGGAAATGGGGGCTGTTTTTACTTTTAAAATGCCATTATTTCATAACTTAATCCCAACCGACCATTTACGCTCCAAACTCGACATGCTGGAGAATTTAACTGTTTTCGATCGTTAACTAACTAACCTTGTTAGTACATTGAGACAAATCCTTTGTTAGGAAACAATATATACAAAAGATAGCTTGAACCATATTATTTATACTGTTACTAACTTGAGATTCACGCGGCCAAAAGTGTTGTCACGATGGATTTTCGAGTTATTATAAATCCATAAAAACCAAATTACCAAATAGGTAAGAGGAAGGTTGGAAAGTACCTGGATTTTCAGATCTGGTCACTAAACACGGCTAAAGCCATTTCAAGCAACGTTTTGATTCTCAATGACCATCTTTGACCAGGGCAATACTCAAAGTATCTACCACTCTGGAACGTGCAGCAAATACACTACATTTAAAAAATAAAAAAAAATTTACATGAAATAACACATGTGTATCCAATAAATTTATTTTCGCACGTCGGTATTTGCCCGCGACCTCTGGATTCGTAGTCGAATGACTTAATCACTCGACCATAGGGCTTTTTCAGCCATCGTCTTTCTCTCCCATCTCCTACCCCTCACCACTTCCTTGAGCCTCCCAAAAAATCTGAAATGGGGATGTCGTAATCCCACTATCTCTCGGTAATTGGAACTCTTTTGCGGTATTTACACAAAAAATATCGTTGAATTACCACTATCGGAATATATAAGATAATGTTCCGCAAGAATGTAGAATAGCGAAGTATTCAAACAATACATAAATAATTATTAATTACCTCCGTAAGGTCTCCCCACATCACAGTTTTGTGCCCTTGAATAGAAAATCAAAGCATTTACGTAACATCACCGATATAGGGGAAAACACAAATGCCACAGAGCAACAAAGGGGTGGAAGAAAACCAACCCTTACTTAGGCAAAATCTTCCTAAGTCATCAGTGCCACAATGCTTAAGATATTCATAAGGGAGGCTGCGCTAAGGGCTGCCTGAGATTCTTGGGATAAGGGCAATTAGTGTCTCTATGAGATGATGTTTGAATCGAAGTAGACAATTGAACGGGAAACGAAGAACGTAAATTGTCTGTAATCAAAAGGTTCATCTATTCATATCTACGTTATAATATAGTAAATAGGACGGACTAACGTAGATTAATGATAATTTTAAAGTTTATTATTATTATCCAACGACCTTCGTAAGAAAGTGGAAATATTTTCAGCTCTCGCCCAATTTCCTTGAAATCAGATAGCGGCGAAGTGAAAACAAACTTATAAATTTATTTTTCCCGTATCTCCGACACTATCTAGTAGCTATTTCGCATTAATAATACATTTGCAAAGAAATAAAGTTAAGCGACAAGGAGACCGGTAGAGACAATAAATTAAAAAGCATTAATAAATAAACATGGTTCGTACTATTCCTGACGTGACTCTCCTTTCCCCTTCCTTGCCTGTCTCTTTTTTTTCGGCTATAATAAAACAGTTTGTACTTAACACTAGGTTTACGGGCATGTTAATATACATTTTTCTATGGGCGTCCATCAAATTGATGGATTTATTTATTTATTTATACTGGGTTTTAACAGATGTTATCACTTTCGTGAAAAAAATCCAGTTATAAAAAAAACCAGTTAGTGTACAATCATTGGTAAATACAATACAAATAGACAAGATACATTAAATTTTTAAAAATTGTTGTTTTTGTACTTATTACTACTAGATACATACAAAATATACTTAGGGAATTACTCTAACACCCTTTTAAGCAATAACATGACATTCCGTCTGAAACCGTACAGACCATCAACAAAAATGTCTACATCAGCACACTCTATTAGATTATATAGTCGGCACATTTGCGATAGAGGGCTAAAGTAGGCAATATTGTTTCTGAATGTATTCAGATGGAATGTACTATGGCGTCTTAAACAATGAGCATTGGGTACATTAATTTCAATAGCGCTAAGACATATTGCAGTGTCGAGATGACCGTGAATTATTTTATGTAAACATATCAACTCAGTTAATTGCCTTCTAGTTTTCAGTGTATCCATGTTAAAGTATTCAAGGCGTGCATCATATGATCTAAGATGGTCATGTAGACCACATTTGAAAGATAACATTCTTAGCATTTTTTTTTTTGAACAGATTCAACAGTGTTTACATACTTGTGGTAATGAGGATTCCAAATAGTGCTACCATATTCCAATTTACTTCTAACCAAGCTGTTGTAAAGGGTTAGAATTGATTGTGGGTCCTTGAATGGTTTACATATTCTGTGAATAAATCCCATCATTTTGAATGATTTACACTTAATGTCGTTAATGTGAACATCAAATATGAATTTAGAATCAAGAGTGATTCCTAGATCTTTTATCGAAGAAACTTTATTAAGGATAGTATTATTAATGACGTAGGAAAAGTTCTTTGTAATTCTATTTCGAGTGAAGTTTAAAGTGTAACATTTATCAAAATTTAAGTGCATATCATTGTCAATACACCAGTTATTGAGTGTGTTGAGGTCATTCTGAAGTAATTGATGATCGGAGATCGACTTAATTTTACGAAAAATTTTAAGGTCATCAGCAAAAAAGGCATAATCACAGTGTAATTTTGAACCAAGGTCATTTATGAATATGAGAAAAAGTAGAGGGCCAAGATTCGATCCCTGTGGTACACCAGAAGTTACAACTATATGGGATGATTTGTATCCATTAATGAGTACTAGTTGTGTTCTGTTATACAAATATGATTTCACCCAGCGAAAAAGATCTCCATGTATTCCTATTTGATCAAGCTTATTTAGTAAGATGGAGTGGTTAACTTTATCAAAAGCTTTTTGGAAATCAGTATAAATTAGTATAAATTAAATGGATAAACACAAATACTGTTTAAATAAATGGTTTACATAATTGAAATTAGACTTCACGTCTCCACACACTGACTACATCTCTATAATTGACGATCGATTTATTTTCTTACACTAATTTAGCTGTATGTTCAACTTTTCCAGACTTCCACTCTCAAAGAGATTTATTTTTAATGTGCCGTGTGTAAGCAAAATATCTTTCAAACCGATGACGTTCTTTCTTCATTGTTTCACACAAATTGTTACACTGTGATTATGTTGTTTTAGAAGTAATAATTTCAAAAATGGAACAAATTCAAAAGCGTTATTTCACTATCCGAATAAGCAAACACTTTGTGGATTGACATGATTAATTAAATAAAAAATACACGTTGTTTAAATCCACTTTATTTTGGTATAAGTCAACTAATTTCGACTCTGCTGAGTCTTCATCGGGACTTAAAAATATACTGTATATTTTTATATATTTTTATATATACAGTATATTTTTAAGTCCCGATGAAGACTCGGCAGAGTCGAAACTAGTTGACTTATACAAAAATAAAGTGGATTTAAACAACGTGTGTTTTTTATTTAATTTAGCGTCATTTCAATTTGACAGGTGTCCGTAGGGATAAGTATGTAGTGACTAGATTTTCAAAATAAGAAGTTTCCGCAAATAAAAAGACAGTAAATATATTAACACTGTTAAATTATAAAAAAATCGTAATAAAAAACTTCAAGAAAATACCGTCTGTTTAGTAAAATTTGCAAAGCAAATCGGAAATCCGTCAATTTGACGGGTGCCGTAAACCGAGTGTTGTAGTATTAGATTCTCTCACCTTCTTGAAAGACCACCATTCAGAATCAAAACGTTGCCTGAAATATAATTAGCCGTGTTTGGTGACCGAACTCGAATAACTAGGTACTTCCCAACTTCTTCACCTCCTTCCCTACATGATTAGATTGTTTAGTAACTAGGCCTAAAAAGTCAGATTCTGTCCAATCGTCATTTTCCTTCTATTCCATTTCCTTCATCATCGCAACATTCCCAAATTGGGAATTCCAAAAATCCACTATCCCGAGCAATTGGATATATTACAAAACAACAAAAATATACAATTTTTTATATAATTCAATTGAATTAAATTTAATATTATTATTATTGAGTTCTGCTATTTTAAGTTTTTTATTTTAGTTTTTAGTGACAGCTGTTTCGGCGTTTAAGGCCATTGTCAAACTGTACAGTTTGACAATGGCCTTAAACGCCGAAACAGCTGTCACTAAAAACTAAAATAAAAACTTAAAATAGCAGAACTCAATAATAATAATATTAAATTTAATTCAATTGAATTATATAAAAATTAAAATGGAGTTCTACAAATTAAACACAAAAACTATAAATAAAAATATACAACAAAAAAATAGGTAATACGATAGCGTGCGGTCCACCACAGTTGTCGTGCTCTAGAGCGTAATTATTGTAATCGTAATTTGATGGCCTTATATACGAAGTGTACATCGTTCAAGCATTTGAATGTAAATCATTTAAAGGATGTGATATATAATTAACAAAAAGTATGTCATTGAAAAAAATAATGTACCTCTGTGGTATTTTTTATCGTTATTATTAATTAATTTTCAGGTTTATTGTTAGGCTGGGTTAGTTAACCAAAGCGCTAAGATGACACTCATGTAAACTATTTTGTTCAACTATCAAAACGTACAAGTAAAACCGGTCTACGAGTATATTTGGGTGAGTTATAAGTTATTTTCTTGAACCTATGATAATATTTTGTCCAGTACAATTCTTATCAGTATTTTTGGCATAGTTTAGAAAAAATGTCCAGTACTTTAAACATTAAGGAGGTTATATGTAACAAAATTTATTAATTATATCGGCACTGGAAAGGCAAAAAGGCTTAAGCGACACTTTTGGTCCAAAATGAGATTAATATGCAGTTTTGATCAGTTTTTTTTTGCATCCAATACTTTGACTCTCGTTTGATTCTGAAGACATTTGTGGCCCTTCAGCCTTCTAAAATATATTTACCGTTTGGGAGAAGGCTTGACTCAAGCGACACAAGTATGGGACTTTTAGAAAATTTTGTCGCTTCAAGTAACGTAGTAAGAGCATTGAATTAACTTAATCCAACGAGGTACTGAAGACTTTTAAAATTTATTGGTTTTGAAATTTATTGTCAAACAAAAAAACTATAAAGTGCTCTGGTGTAAGTTTCCCAAAATGGCGCATCAGCCCTTTTGCCTTTCCAGCGACGATGTATTGTTTTAGGGTAAATATCCCGGTAGACCGCATCAAATAGGGCACATATTCCGGTAGACCGCACGAAATAGGGAAAAAGTCCCGGTATACCGCAAGACCTGGGTAAACGTCATGATACACCTCACGCAAGTGTCGAAGGACAAAATGCTTGTTATATGATAATTAAAATATGAAATGAAAATAAACAGAGCACATTCAATACTAACACATTATTGTAATGATGACAAAGGTCCTTTCCGTAGACTATATAGTTCTTCCAATATATCTATAGTTATTTCAATATATGTATAGTTCTTCTAATATATCTATAGTTATTTCAATATATCTATAGTTCGTCGAATATATACTTTGAATAATTTTGCATTTTCAAAATTATTAATTGTTTTATAGACTCACCTTCTCTGTTGCAACTCATCCAGTTCAATATTCCTTGCCGTAGACTCAGAAACAATGAATTGCTTTTCCTCAATCAAAACTCTTTTTCATTCTTTTCTGTCCAGAATGTCGAGACTTGTTAACTCAAGCCATGGTCTTGAAATTTTTGGTAGCAGTCCAAATGATTTTGTCATTCTTTGGGACTCTACCAAAGCTTTGACTCGATCGTGGCTTTGATTTGAATGTTCTTTCTTACGTTTATTTTGTCCTATTATTATCATTGCTTCATTTAATACTATGTATGTTCTATTCTTTCTCGTTGCTATTGTTTGTAATTTTTTTGTAAAACCCGTGAATTTGTAAATAAAAACTTTAAAGAATGTATTATCTCTACGTGATAACTCCTATTCATCTAATTTAGAATGACCCGACACGTGTGACACAGTGTACAGAGGACAGTGTGCGGAGAGCGAGGTACAGAGTACAGAGCGTACTGGGTACATCGGGGGGGGAGATCCGTTACAGGGCGGTGTACTTAAGCGGGTACGTAAACCTCCCCGCCGGGACCTGAAAGTCGTTTACGGTTTTCACGAGTTCGCGTTACCCCATTTGGGGGCACGGGGGACGCCCTAACAATGTCACGCTGGAGCCATATACAGGACGACCAAAATTATGCAAGGGCTGTGGGGCCTGCGGAGGGTGAATAAATAAATCACGAAAATAGTTTTAGTTTTAAATTAGAATTAACTTGAAAGATTTTTGTTTTTGATGTTAATCGTGAATATCTGGAAAGAATGCAAGGTTGATGTAAGCGTAATCAATAGAATCAAGAAAGGGACGCATAGATAGTTTGGGCGTGTAGAGAAGATGAACGGAGAAATGTGTGTTAAAAGAATATATCCCGCAAAAGTTAGTGGAAGAAGAAGTCGGGGACGCCCAAGGAAGACATGACACGACCAAGTGAATCAAAAACTCAAGTCGGGCCATGTCAAGACATAACAGAAGAGGATGTGTGAATACGAATAAAGCAAGCATAATAAAAATAAATAATAAATGATAAATGATAATAAATCAAGACATGCACATCAACTACAAATACCTAAAACATACACATCCTATGGAAAAAAGCATTACAGATACCAAGCTATTAAGTTTTATAATTATCAATAAACAAATTTACAACTGGTTGTAATCCTCCTAATTTATAATTATATACATAAATAATAATAGTGCTACTTAGGAAATTTATTTATTTGTATGATTTTATGATGTTGTTTTTGTTTTAAAGTGGCTTTATTTTCCTTTATATTTTTAATTTTTAATTATTTTATCATATAATTCTAAAAATGTTCTCCACATCCCAGGTGAACTCCTAGAGTGGATGACAATGTATGTACAATATTGTTAATAAAAATAAATTTAAAAAAATGAAGTTAAGTAAATAAAAATAAAAAAGGATTGTGTGTCAAGACAGAGTTGCACGGCGGTTCGTCCTCTCTGCCTACCCTTGCGAACGAAATGTGAAAAAGAAAAAGACATAGGAAATAAAAAGAATTAAGTTGCGACCGAGAATCCAATTCGGAACCATTACTCTATCCGGGAGTAACGTCCCTGTCAATTGAGCTACCGAAACATTTTAAGAAACCGGCATTTTTTTATTACGTTGTAAAATATGTCTTTACTAAATACTGACAGTAAATAATACGAGAACATAAATAAAACGTATTTAAAATGATAAATCTATAATATCTAATTTGTGATAATTACCTCCCTAATAGAAAAAATTATCGAATACCGCACAAGAGTACCAACTGCTCCCAACCGTCTTGAGCCAGTGAGACTATGGGGTCCCATATCGGGGTGTGTTGTGACGTTGAAGGTAGTCGGGAGAGGAAGGAGATTGGATAGAGGAAGATTAGGAAGTACCTAGCTATTCAGATCTGGTCAGTAAGCACGGCTGAAGCTATTTCAAGCAACGTTTTAATTCTGAATGACGGTTTTTCATCAGGGTGGTACTAAGATTATCTACCACTCCGGATCGTGCCGCAAATATACTATATATTATTTTAGAGTAATTGAATGGATTATGACACATATTAATTGAACACAATGTATGTACGCGACCTCTAGATTCGTAGTCGAGTGTCTTACCACTCTACCATGTAGGCCGTCAAAAAAAAGATGAAAGTAGACTTAGACGTAGTACTTTTTCCATTTACTTTCATGTCATATATTCTTCTCACACTCCTTTCTTCGTTCAACTTCTCTTTACGCCCAAACTATCTAAGGGTCCCTTTCTTGATTCTATTTATTACGCTTACATCAGCCTTGCATTCTTTCCGGATATCCCCATATGTAACACGCTCATACATGGTTTTATGCATATTCTTGATTCTATTTATTACGCTTACATCAGCCTTGCATTCTTTCCGGATATCCCCATATGTAACACGCTCATACATGGTTTTATGCATACCCGCCTCAGGGAACTCACGTCTACAGCATTTACTTTACATGCATACTTTCTTTGCCAGTTCCATGCCTCACTGCCATACATCAGGCTTGGTATAAGCACTCCACTGTGGACTCCTAGTTTCTTTTCGGCCTAAAAATCATTGCCTTTATGATAAACTGAAGGGCACAAGTCATCTCACAAACCTGACAAAATAACTTTAAAATAAAATAAATCAACACCCACCCTGTGAGGGCGGAGTGACGCAAAGCCAGTCCACGCTCCACCTCCACCCCGTGTGTCGGTATTGGTGCGGCGCTGGAGACATACGACGGAACAAAAGGCCTTTCGGGGGCGGTGGCACTAATTACGGCCGGTGAAAGGCCCGAGAATCCGCCGGCATAGCACAACAAGGGACCGAAGGAGGGCGTCGTAAACTGTATACCTTCCTGAAACCCTGAAAGGCGTGAGGGGAGAAGTCTGGTTTAGGACGAACGGGGTTGAAAAATAAGCTAAGTACTGTTTTCGTTATCTTTTAGAGGGCTATTTGGAACTCTACCGTGTTTTTTAGTGTCTGGAATAATTGTTATTACACCTTTTTTAACACTATACCGCCGCCGAAAATGCAAAAGGGATGAAGCGTCATTTTAGAAAGTTTACACTGAAGCACTTTTAAAGGTTTCAGTACCTGTTGGATTTAGAAAAAAAAGTTAACTCAGGTAATTCAACGCTCTCACATAGTTACCTGAAGTGACAAAAAGCAAAAAAAAAGTCACAAAATTGTGTCGCTTGAGTCAAGCTTTCTCCCAAATGGTAAATATATTTTAGATGGCTGAAGGGCTACAAAAGTATTTAGAATCAAACGAGAGTCAGAGCATTCGATGCAGATTTTTTTTTACTAAAACTGCATACTTAACTCATTCCATACCACAGTGTCGCTTTAGCCCCTTTTCCTTTCCAGCGACGATGTATCAATGTATTTATTGACAGATCTTGCAACTATCAAACAAACTAGGTGAATGCCCGTTAGATAATTAACAACTAACGGTAAGACCTACCTAAGATTAAATAGCACTCCAAAAACAGGAGGGGGTTACCTGAAATTCACATTTGAATCAACTCTGATAAACTGTAACATAAATATATATATTAACACTCCCTCTTATTATTCACATTTTAACCATCTAACATTTTTTATTTTATTTCAATTTTTCGTTTTTCATCAGTGACGTTAGCGGTAAGTAATCATATTTTATTTTTCAATGCGATAAATTAGTTACTTCTCGGGATATACTTCTGGAAACACCTGAGATTGTAGTAATATGTTCATCAGAATCAATTAAAAAGACCACCTCGGCTCGGACAGAACATCTTTCTAGGCGCGTTACAGCAAAATCGACCCAAGAGCTTTCCATACGCCGTGCGGTGAACATTCGTTTTATTTAACACGCTTTTTGCCTTAGGCCCTTTTGAACTAGATTGCTGCTCGAGAGTCGGCGGATAGATACGTCTGATTTGCGTCTATTAATAGCGTGTATTCATATTTTTTTGACGAATTCTTGGTGAATGATGGTTTCAACATTTTGACTTTATCTAAATTTAAATAAAAGGTTATTGTATTTTTCCACAATTTGATAGAACATGTACAAACACGAATTAATTATTATCTATTTTGAAGTCTCCCCCGATTTTTTTCCGAACGCCTCATATTGATTTATATTTAGATTAAGGCCCTAGGTAAAATAAACTCCACTCTAATCTAACGAATGCGTCAGTTATTTTTACATGTGTCTACTAAGAAAGCGTTAGACACAAATGTAATATCAAAAATCAAACGCCTTCAGAATTTTAAGTAAAAAAATGAGAAAAAACAATTGGCTTTCTGTAACATTTGTTCGTATTTTCCAAAGCATGAAGATTGCGTTAGATATATTTTAAATCTCTAGAAAAAGTTGTTTGGAGATTACTATCTCAGAAATGAAATTTGTGTCTAAGAAAAGCTAAAGCTAAAAAGAAAAAGCTTTTAGCTTTAAATCGTTTTTTTTTTTTGTAAACAGGGAAAATTTGAAAAGAAAATAAAAAGAGGAAACAGATATTTACCTGAGTTCTGGCATTATGAAAATAAATATCGAGAGCGTTGGTAATATTTTTACAAAAGATTTTTTTAAATTTTATAGTGATTGCCGCACAAGAGTCCTAACTGCTCCCAACCGTCTAGAGCCAGTGAGACTATGGCATCCCCAATCGGGGTATGTATTGAGGTTTAAGGTAGTAGGGAGGGAAATAAGATGGAAAAAAGGAAGGTTGGGAAGTACCTGACTATTCAGATATTATCACCAAATACGGCTAAAGCCATTTCAAGCAACGTTTCGATTCTGAATGGTGGTCTTTCACCAGAGTATCTACCACTCTGGAACGTGCCGCAAATATACCATATGAATTACATATGTAATGACACATATTAATTTAATAAAATGTATTTCCGCACGTCGGGCTTGAACCCTGAGCGTCTTAACCACTCGACCACGCAGGCCGTCAAAACTTAATGTTCAGCCATTACACCGTGAGGTTAGGTTAGACCGTTGCCGTTAGGAAGTTTATATATGGCTATCTAGGTAATATTCCGTAAAATTATGTCAACAAACATTATTTTATAATGTTTAGTGGTCACACAACCCGGAAACATGTGAGTAATGTCCACGGGGGATCTAGAATATACTGCGCAGGGTACACACTATTATGTGGGTTAGTTAAACAAAAGATTTCCGCCCACAACGTCAACAATTAATCGATGTGATTCCACTTTATTGCGGTCAGTAAACAAAACCCCACGACCCTCTCATTTCTCGTTTGTGACGGCGAATCGGTAAGGATATTTGACGTTTATATCGAGGTAGAGGAATCTGCTCGGATTTGCTTCGCAAGCATTATTGGCAGCACGGAAAATCTCACAAAAGCTTTAGATTTTTCCCCGAAAACTACAAGAGTAAAATAATGTTATATTAGGTAAGCAATAAAGCGAAAACATAGCACAACAATACTATTTCTATAATAAAACAAAGGATTTTGATATAAACCCCAAATGGTACAAAAGATTACGACAGCATCTGTAAAAAACATCCATTTACTTCTGTCGAATGCGTTTAATTTAAAAAAAACATATAATTTAATCAGAAAGAGAATATACTAAACACATGAATACCATCTGTAGCCTAATTTTAAACCATGGTAGAGATTGTAGTCAGAAGTTAAAGCTGCGAGAGTTTATTTTTTCATGGTCATTACTGATTACATTTATATGCATCGTCTAGTTATTAGAATATCTATAGTGTGTTTTATAACTAATTCACTGACCAACTGTCACACCGTTTTGCCTCAAAGGCAGGCAAAGAAGATGGACCGCCACAAAACACTGTCTTGGCACACACTTCTTGCTTCATTCATATTAATACATTGTCTCTAACATGCTCTTCTTACTTACGTGTGATTTATTAAGGCTTTAAATGCTGGTATTAGAGACAGTGGCGACTCGTGATTTTTTAGTGTACTAGAGTGAATTGATTGAAAAAAAAGACGTTTTTGTTGTTATAGCCGATAATTATTTTATTGTTTTTTTTTGTGTGAAGATTTTCAGGATTTTTTTCAGTTACGGTCGCGCACTGCATGGCTTTCTAATAAATCTTCTTGTAAAAAAAAAAGAAATTTTCAAAAAAAAAACAGTTTTCGGCTATAATAATAATGACATTTTTTTCGATCTTAGCACTTTAGCACACTAAAATATCATGAGCTGCCACTGATTAGAGACCCAATTAGAATAATGGGCGAATTATTTAATCAAACTGTTCAAACTTCTATTTTTTTTAAATTCATTAATTACTCTCGTTAAAAATTTTAAAATTCCTGTAAATGGCAAACTCGATTTAAAAACTGTGTATTTTTTCCAGTTTTTCCTTAAATGTATTTTTGTGCGGTTACTGTACTCAGCTTTACCCCTTGAATCATCCCTCATTTTAATTAGAAAGATGAAGGCTTTAATTCTGTAAAGGACCCGATGACAACATGAGATTTACTGCTTATTGTATTTAAACAACGTTTGCCGTCACTTTTATATTTATATTAAATTTATTTGTATGTAGGTATTATGCCATCTACTTTCTTTCATTTATTTTTGCTAATGAGTGCTTAATCTGTGGTAAATAGTTTAAATGTAGTGCAATCTTTGTACTTTATGTTTAATATTGTGTTTTTATAAGTATCTGTATTTTCTCCTCAGTAAAATTTTTCAAAATAAAATTATAAAATATACTAAGCCTATCTTGATGCCTCACAATGGTTGAAAAATCTTTTTCCTTGGCGAAGTTAATATCTCTAGAATTAAGAAAATTGCTTAAAACTGTCAATTTTTTGATTTTTTATTATTTATAATTTTGAATAAATTTTCAAGTAATTTTGGTTATTTTAAGTCGAAACATCAACATCACTCACAAATAAACCATATTATAATAAAACAAAGCATATTTCAATGAAGTTAGCTGCTAATTAAGTAGATATTTACTTTTTCAATAAAACAAGCCCAAGCATAAACACGTGGCTAATTACCATAACGCCATTTTTGTAAAATAGCAGTAATTTTATTTTTTTTAATGACCTTATTAAATGGCCTTAAAAGCATCTAATGAAGAAAATTTTAAGCGGAGCAAAATGAGCACTTGACTAAATTCTATGCGGTCAATTTTCGTGAAGTATCTTTTCAAGAGTGCTTCAGTAATAATCATTTGAAAACATTGAAATTAACATTTTGAAAGATAACATTTCTCTATTATTTTTCAAAAATATAAGGTAAGGCTTTTTATGAATATCAAATCAGATAGTGTAATAGTTATGGCAGCTTTTTAATTGTTATGTAGCGTGACAGCCATTTCGCCAACAGAAAATTAAAACGGCTGTCACGTGAAAAAAAATTACGTGATTAATTTTCAATTTTTTAAAAAGAAATGGTATATTAGTAATATGAATTTATGATTAAAAAAACTTTTGTAACATATTTGAAGAGGTTTTTTAATCATGAATTCATATAAAAAATTTGAACTCCACAACGATTTATCAGCTACAAAATTAGAGGTATAATATTACATCTTTTTCAGAACTTTTTTTTTACTCTTGTAGTTATCTTTATGTTGCGGAATTAGCATTTCCCGGATTTCACAATTGCCTTTGTTAACGGTTCCGTTACGGAGTGGTTGCATCCGTTAATTGTGCAATAAAGAATAACGAATAGCGAGAGATGCCAGTTTCGTTATGCTACTACCAATAGAAATTCTAAAAGGACGACAGGCCGTTTATTCACGGATCTTTGAAACATTTACATCTGTTTCTTTTTAGGACTAAATCTCACGAAATTCGCAAATATAAATGTCTAGCGGTCTAATAGAAATTATATCCGATAACATTATTATTATACGAGTACATAATTTAATTTCGACCATTTCTGTAAGCATTATTTTAAAACAAACACTGAAATAATAATATAACTACATAAGCTAATGCAACAGGAAAACTAATCCTGACCAAAGTTTCTTTTTTTTCAGCAGCGTTGAAAATACAAACACTTTTTAATAAAATTTGAGAAAAAAAGATTTATGTTTTTAAATAACTTTTTTTATTGCGGGATCGAAAAATCTTTTCCTGGAAAATTTTAAATAATCACTGTCAGTAAAAAGGCCAGGATAACCTTCCTTCTCATAATTATGTTCATAGATAGTAAGGGGATAAGGGTCAAACTATTTATTTGTGTTTTTTAGAATGGTTTTTTGATATGCTTTGATTTAAAAAAAATGTCATTAGTATGTTTGTGTGTTTTTTATTTACTCCTTGCTTTTTTTAAATACTGTCTTTGTTTAAAGGATAAGATCAAAAGATCAAGTCGGTAGGTAGTTCGTATAATAATTAAAAATCCCAATTTTTCCTATAACATCCAGCAGTATTTTCACGATGTTTTGCAATAAATAATTAAGATTAATTAGTTAAAAAATCCTAAAGAATATTAAAAATCTTCAAAGAATACGAAATAGAAAATCTCATGATGAGAACGGAATGTTTTTATTTTATTTTATTAACTCTTTAAGAAAAGTATACGAAGAAATGTTTTTTTTGTACTAAATATGAGATGAGGTTGGGACCAAAACTCGAACCCGGAACCCCCACACGATTCAACGGTGGCGCGTCTATTAACTCTGCCATCCCGAAAAATTCTAATGAATTTACTAGCGTCATTAAAAAACTCATATTCGTACAGTTCAAACATTATTTTTTTCGATATTTTTGGCAACAATCTTTAAAATGATTTAATAATACCATTGTTATTAACTTTATTTAACTATTTTATATCGAAACCGGATCGGTTTCACCTTATAACGGGGATCTTCAGTCATCTTTATAATCGTCAGCAAAGCTCTATCCGAACCCAATGGCAAGCATAGATGGAATCATGGATAGAATAATAATCATGCATTTTTATTTGTACATCTATGACTTTTTTGAAAGTGTAGAATGAATAATTAATAATCGAACCTTTTTTTGTTTTTTTTCTATTCTTTTCTATTTTCATATTCTTTGAAGATTTCATATATTCTTTCGGGATTCAATATAACGATGAAACGTAAAGCTTTAAGAAGTAATTAAAATTTTGAAATAAAATATATATATTTAAAACTTGTATTGGCTTTTCAATGCTGGCCAATGGGTCGCATATATAGCTCGACGGTATAGAGCAGTCATCGGGTTTGCAAGAGATTCAAAGGATTAAATCTGAGTTGTGGGAATGGCCTGTTTCCTCATGTGAATTGAATACAAATTACGTACATATCAACCGCTGTGTCTACAGGGTACATTTACCACTATTTTAGATGGAACGGAATTTCCTCCCTGGATACATCACTTCGTATCTCCTTCCTTACTTAGTACTTCTATGCTTCCAAGGAATTGCGTCTACTACTTCCTATTTTACATATTGAAAGGACGCGAGTACCATAACCTCATTTCCCATCCGGAAATGGCATGAAACACTTTTCCGGAAATGCAATCACTACAAACTTGTGAATAATATTGTTGGCTGGTACGCAAATAAGGCTCACGAAGGCTGACTTCAATCAAGAGAGAAAATAAAACCCAGAAAACATGGAGCCATCTGTTTTTGGCACATTAAATAATATCACATGTTTGAATCAGCAAACAAATCAGGGTGTGATAAGATCAAAAACCGAATAAATCTTATTGATTATTGAAATACTATCAATAATCTTCAACGTAAATACGAAACTAAAAGAATTAGGTAGCGACCGCGACTCGAACTCGGAACCTCTACTCTATCCGGGAGTAACGTCTCTGCCAATTGAGTTATCGAAACCTTATTAGAAACCGGCATTTTAACCAATCTCATACTTCCTTGAAAATTATTAATAATATTTTTTTGTCGATTTATGCCAATACATACTGCCATCTTTGTAATGGTATGCAAGTTCTGCCCGAGCATATATTGTATACTTAGATGGCGTCTTGGATAAACTACTCATTTTTGTTTACAGAAGACCTTTTGACTTGTTAAAAAGTCGAGAATTCATATTTTTATTATAAAAATTATTCATATTATATATTCAATAAATAATTTTAAAATAAAAAGCACTAAGCTTATAAGTTAATTCTAATTTTTTTACTAATAATTCTGAGACCAACAGAAATAATACTTCAATAATTATTGATCTGCATCTAAAAGAAAGTTTTAGAATTTAATAAAAGGCCAAGCAAAATGCCAATCAGTTTATTTATTTAAAAAAAATAAAAATGTAACTCAGTTCATTACAATGTTTTGCCGTCGGGAATCATACCTGTAATCGTTAATGAAAGTGGTGCATCTTTTAAAAATAATGTATCTTTACATTTTTTGACATTATCATAATATTACGTATCAACTTGTTTAGATATTTCAGATTTTATAGTTTTAAAAGATATTTCTGTGTTATGCATTAAACTTTATATGATTTTTATGATTAAAGCATTACTAACTAACTAACTGACCATCACGCCTTTTCTCCACAGGGGTAGGCAGAGAGGACGGACTGCCAAACAACTTGGTCTCGGCACGTACTCCTTGCTCCATTCACATTCACGCATCGTCTCATAGATACTATTCTGTTATTTTGACTCTTCATATGATCAGACTAAAGTATTTGATTAACTCAATCGTGTGATGTCTTTAATAGTGTATACGAGTATACCATAGATTTACTTAAAATTGTACTGGTCTGAAGATGCTCGTTATAAGGTGAAACCGGTCCGGTCTTAACAAAAAATATTGGAATAAAGATAAATATTTGGTATTATTAAGTCGTCGCAATAGCCATTGTTATCTTTTTATGAAGATTATTTTGTATTTATAACGAAGAGAATAAAATTGAAACAGATTTTTCCATATAGACTATTTCTATCAGCCGATAAAATTTTATGAATATCTGATTTGTATATATTTATATAATACGCCGATATGTGCTTAGTCTGATGATCGTAAGATCCTAGTAACACGATTTTATATTTATTTATTAACTTATTGTTTCTTACATATTTTTTACATAACCTACCTCACTAGATCATAAAACTTTTTCTGAGGTAGGTGACAGTGAGTACAAGTAGAATAATATTTAAAAAAATGATGATATTTTTACACAATGTTAGATGATGCAACAGATACTGACCGTAAAACTCTCTTGATACCATATAAGATACATTGACAGTAGGTAAAGTTGCATGGCACTAAATCCTTTAATTAAAGACAGTGGATACGATACAAATATACATACATTTTACATCGTAACAATTCTACAATTGTTTATAGTGAACACATTATATTTTATACTTAAAGAAAAAACAAAACAAAAAATGCTAATTTGAAAGTAGTATATAATAATAGTGGACCTAAAAGAATTATTATATAATTATGGTGCAATATTTATAATATTAAAAGCTTAGAAAATCTCTTAGTTATGCAATATTGTAATCTTTAGATCGCTTTAACTTTAAAAGCACTTTCATCCCAAAGTTTACGAAGACGGTCTTCGTAGCGTATTGGAATACCTATTTGACTTCGGGTTTTGAAATACGTCCATACATGGACAGTGCAAGTTGGTGATCATCTAAAAATAGCTTTAAAGCTCTCCAATAAAATAATATATACGTAAAAATGGCAGCAAGCTGTAATCAGGAGAACAAATATTTTTTTTATGTCAAACAAAAGCCACTTAGAAAAAGTCCCCAAGCGATCTATTTCAGTGAACTCTATACAACTTGAAGCTTTTTTGATTACGTCTCGTTTCCAGTGAATTAATGCTATCAAAATGTTGTCATAAATCATTTCATTTAATACAATTTTATGTGAAGCTTTTTTTTTGTATTTGAAAACATAAAATTTTATGTTTTAAAAACAATTATAAAATAACATATTTCCAAAAATCTGAAGAAAAAGTAAAAATATTATTAATTATCAAGGAAGTATCGATCAAAATGCCGGTTCCTAATAAGGTCGTGGTAGCTCAATTGGCAGAGGCGTTAATCCCGGATAGAGTAGAGATTCCGAAACACGAAGTCTTTGAATGGCTTTAGCCGCGTTTGGTGACCAGATCTGAATATCCAGGTACTTCCTAACCTTCCTCATCCCCATCTCCTTCCCCTCACAACATACCCTAATCGGGGATGCCATAATCCCACCGGCTCCATACGGTCGGGATCTGTCGCGACTCTTGTGCGGTATTCACAGAGAAAAAGAAGAAAAAAATCTTTCTACTTTATAGTATAGACCTCTTAGAATAGCACTTAAACTTTCACCGTGACAAACTAGAACATCGATAAAAAAATCGATAATCGAATGTACACAGCCCGCGAAAATTAAAAATTTACCTTTTCTTTTGAACAGGCCTCGTATCATCATTTTTTTTAAATTATTCTACTTGTACTCACTGTCACTTACCTCAGAACAAGTTCTTATGACCTAGTGAGGTAGGTAATGTAAAAAAATAATGTAAGAAACAAAAAGTTAATAAATAAATAAATAGTTAAGATTGAACCCAATCCCCTTTACTTATAAATGAGGTGTAATTGTTACGCGTGGTGTAAGGTCAGAATAGCGAAAAACTTGCCTTATAACCACGGCTTAGGCGTCTTATTTAGTGGCCTACGTCCGGTGTAACTAAACCAACGCTGAACCGGCGCGTAAAAATCTATTAAGTAAAACGGAATAAGTTTAGCGGCATCGTGTAAAACGGGCTCTTGTTCCTTGTTCCGTGTTCCATGCAAATTCAGCTTTTTCCTTCGTAACACAATTAAGACTGAATATTGGGAAAGCTGGGGAGTAGGGGAAGAGACGAAGAAAGGGAAGAAAGGAAGATGTACAAAGTTAGCATTGAACGTGCTTACGTGAAATAAGTGGCAACCCCTGAAATAAATATACGCCCGGACCGCCCCCACGCGGCTGTTTCAATTCATATCTAATTAAACTTAGGCAACTGTTAACTTATCTAAGAACAAAGTTTGTAATCTCGAACGAGGCTGAACAAAAAAACACACGTTTGAAGTTACTTTTGTGTCCGAACTTATCCCGTCTTACAGGACCTATTATGGAGACGCGTTGAAATTTTAACTAACCTTTTAAATATGCAGCTATATCTGGCGATCATTTTTAACGTGCTCCCTTATAGTTCAAATTGTCTCAGGAATTTGAAATTAGAGGGGTGAGCTCGTCAGAGGATTTCAACAAAAATGTATTTAATTGTATGAAATTATTAAAAAGTTTGTTTTAATGTTCAAATTAAATAATAAATATTGTCTTTAATTTGCCAATCACCGTATAATAAAAAAAAAATCATGCTTCTTACAATGATACAAAGGCAGATATTATTTATCATGACATTATTAAGCTTTCGTTAAATAAATTTATGAAAACCCAAAGTAGTATTTTTAAAGTTATTTTAAGACTAAATTTTAAATAAAAGTAACTTTGTTTTGACACTACTTTATTAGATACATATACCAACCGGTTTCGGCTGTACTTGAACCTTCTTCAGGGTTGAACAAATATGTATCTAATAAAGTGGTGTCAAAATAAAGTTACTTTTATTTAAAATGTAATTATGTCTTACCACAAAGTGAGTGCTTTGTGTCAAAGTTTATTTTAAAACTGTTGAAAATAAAGCTGACAACAAAAGATATTATATAGATTTAAAAAAAAACACAGATGCACCTAACTCATTACTATGTAACCCGTTTCTCAAAGGGTAATAAAACTACTCGAATGTATATTTGAATGTGATTGTAAAGCCACCCCTGTCGGCAATAAAACAAAACCCTAAGTCAAAGATGTTCTCTATAATATAAACAATAGGCTTCCATTCCGGACATGAGTAGTATGAGTATTTATACCATAGATTCACTCTAAATTGTATTAGTCAGAAGATGCCCGTCATAAGGTGAAACCGGTCATGTCTTAATAACAAAATAGTGTAATAAAGTTAAGCATTTTCTTTTATGAAATCACTAATACGCAGAATGCTGTCAATTGCGTTATATTATATTATAATTTTTAAGAAGTGCGACTGATAAAAATAATAATAATAATTGTCTGATTTATATAGCGCCGTTTTCGTGACAGAAATATCACCTCAAGGGCGCTTAAGCATGACAAATGACAGGATTTAAAAAAGTTTCGATTGCACAGTTGGTAGATTGGTAGTTCGAGTCTCGGTGGTAACCTTAAATTATTCATTTTAATTTATTCATATTTTCCATATTGTTTCAATAATTAATTATAATTGACTCCATATCATATTATTAATCATTGTAGACAGGAAAGTTAACATGTAAATCCACAAACACCACAAAATACACAAACACCAGCCCCTTCCTTTAAAATTATCCACGATGGGTGTAATACTGAACGTGCTTCTTGTATAGTTGACGTTTCAGATTGTTTAAAGAATGTTGTTTAAATTCACAAAAATAATTGGACTGAAACACGAGCGTTGGAGTTGAGAACATTTTAAAATTAAATCCGTGGTTTATATGGCAGATACGTGGCCATTTTAAATTAGGGGGTGCGAAAGGTGCTTCCTCCGGGGAGGGTCTGGGGGTGGTGTGGATAATTCGGATATTGTAGCCTTTCACACGGATAAAACCGGAGATCAAAAAACTTTGAGACAGTAAATATTTAATAAGACCAACAAGAAATATGAAATTTAGTAACTGCACACAATATATTATGACAAATAAAATAAAGTGGCAGTGCTTGAACAGCGGTTACATTTAGTTCAATTATATTAATTGGGTCAGCACCCAAAAATACACACTTGTTGGCTTTCTAATACAAGCTGCTAAATTATTTATCATTTAATTGTATAGGGGTAGTTTTCCCTTTTTATAGTTGTTAGGTTTCCAGTGAATACAATTTAGTAATCTTTTTAATTCTTTATGAAATGCATACTAAGATTTCAGAAAAAACGTTCAAAATGCCTTTGCTTGTTTTCAAACTGCATCTATTATTGACATTTAAGTATGTTTTTCGTAGAATTTCAACGATAACGGTTACAAAATTGTATTCACTGAAAACCTCAGACATTTTTTTAACTGCTCATATATTTTTTTCAGATAAATCATTTGAAGTATTGCTTATATTAGAATGCTACGAAGTAACGTTTAGCGTCATTCTTGAGTGATGACCCTTAAAAAAAATGTTACGTTTTGAACCACATTATTAGAATTGATACATTTCGTCAACTTGTTTTGGTCATAACCGAACCTTTTTCAGGACAGTAATCAGTTTATTTTAATACTGAGTAGAGGTTTTCGAGTTCGAGTCTCGGTCGCAACTTTGTGTTTTAATTTTCTGTGTCTTCTTCTTTTTCATAATTCATTGAAAATTATTGATATTGTTTCATTAGGTTTTATTCGTATAGTAGAGCTTAGTTATTTGATGAAACCATTTAACTCTGGATGAACCTCCTACTTATTAATATATTTTTATTTTTTTCATATTGATCTTTTTATATCGAGTTTTACACCGCTTATTTTTTTTAATATTAACATTTTTCTGTAAAACCTTTAACGGGCGTAAAAAAATATAATTATCTTTAAACTTTAATCTAATTTAAAGTTTTTTTTCAAAATGAAAGTTTCAAGTTTAAGGATTTGATAACAAAATATCATGTTATATAATACCACTAATAGGAAAAACCTAAAAGAAATGGAATGATGACCTTGGAAGAATAAAATGACAAAAAAGACGTAATATAAAGAACACTAGAAAAGATGAAAGCTCATGAATAGTGAGCAATTAAAAAACAGCTAAGAGTGTTAAAGGATTATTTATCCATAAACAACATCAATGGAGAAAACAAACAAGTCGGCTGTAAGAATAAACTTATTGATGAAACACACGACTAACAACATTGATTTAGCGAGGAAGCAGCCTTCCTGAATGGATTTATCTCTAGTTTATATTTTTCGCTGCGTCAGGATCTGCCAGAAGATACAACGAAAATAAAAGAAATTTTCTGGCAAGCGCCCGGGCCAAGACTTCTCGATAAGTCAAAACAAAAAGTCGAAATTAAATACCAGCCAGGCCGGGCCGAGACGCCCGCGGGCTATTGGAGATGTAAAGATCAAACTCGGATTAAATTGAATAAATGAATTGAAAATGCCAAATTATCTGAAAGATTCCCCTTGTTGAATTTCAATTTTGGATTTCAAAATGATAATTTTTAAAGTTCTTACCTACATGTTTTTCTTCCGTTCCTACCTCCAACCATTTTACTATATTCGACTTCCGTATTCAACTACACTGTGTCCGAAACTATTGACAATCAAATAGAAGAGTTTTTATGCGAAAAAACGTATTGCTCGTTAGTTTTTCGCTTGTTCGTCGGTTTTGTTGTTGTTCTCAAAATAATATAAAATAAATGTGATTTTGTGAATTAAGAAGACTTTAACTAGTGTGATGCGTTTCGTCAATAATAGAATTGTTTAAGAAGACTTCAATAACTTTCAACTACAACTACATCGGTGAGTAAATGGTTTCCCATTGTTCCTTCATTCCAATAATCTTTCCAAATCCATCATTTGATACTTTCGTCAAGTAGTATAGTTTGTCGTTTACAGTCCACTATTTTCCAAATCCATCGGAAGCTGAAAACACATTCGGTGTTTTATCGCAGCTTCGGATCCATCACCTATCCTATTTAATATTTCCGTCGAGTGTATCATCATTTATCAATCATTTAAAAACATAAAAACTCACTCAATTCACTATATCAACGGAACCAAGAAATTACCTTCTTTGTTTTTATCTTTTGATTTGGAATGAATTATACATTCAACAAAATTTGATTTGTTGTTGATGATAAAAACTAAAGATGATTTTTTTCTCATTAGGGACATTTATCCATATGGCAGTGGAAGGTTAAATGCCCGACAAAAGCTGTGATAGTATAACACAAACAGAACAAATAATTTATTGGAAAAAGTATAAACCTTGTAAGGTATGCCTTTGATTTCAACAAATATTCACTTTAATTAAATTATAATAAACATAAAAAAACATTTGAGAATCGCTAAATCATTACCGTCGGTTATTGGGCATATTGGGCCATGCAAAATTTAATTTCCATCGCAGGGTGATGTGCAGAAAATATTTCCAATAATAATTGATTGACACGTGGTAATTTCAGCCCACGTAGCTTCTTGCAATATCCTGTTCGAGTGTACACGTGTATCGCTTAATGGAGGCTAATTACATTCACACCGATACATGTAAAGCTCCCCCGGCCCTTGTTAATTAGATATAACTACAAAGGTAGACCTCCAACTTCCAGTTAGTTTAATTAGTAGTCAGACAAGAGAAGTTAAATTTGTGGGCTGCGCTGAATTCTATAGAATTTCAATCGTTCAAACTACTAGTCTCTCGATACCCATTTACATTAATTATTTTAAATTATAAACCAGAAATCTGTTTTCTGAAGCAGCTAAAACTCTTAACCGAAAAGCTCTGGTATCATGAAATATACACTAATGTATTTTTTTTAACATAATATTAAAATTTCAGTCTGAAAAAAAAACATTCATATGGCATTCCAAAAGATGATAAAGGTTTTGGGATAGTTATTTTAAGTTCTGTGAAACGTTTCAAACGTTTATGGTTTGTAATAAAAAATTAAACCACAAATTGTTTGTTCAGTATTTTTAAATGTTTCAACAATAAAAAAATACCTTTACTCGAACGAAACCGGGTACTTTTAAGAGTGTTAAAAATAATAATTGTTGTTTTGCGCTACATACAGGAGTTTTGCAATGCAATATTTTTAACATTACAGCATACAATAAAAACAAGCATTAAAAATAGCAAAAATGAACAGAAAAATAGTAGTTGAAAACTAGTAAAGTTACCGAAAATAGTAGTTGAAGTTATTTTTAAATACAATCTGAATATAAACACATCCACAAATAATATGATCGGTAGTAGTAAAAACAATATATAAATATATTTATATATATTTAAAATACATTGAATTGAATACCAAGAACATAGAAAGAAATTTAATTCAAGCGCCCTTGAGGTGATATTTCACAAAAATGGCGCGATATAAATTAGCCAAGTATTATTATAGACCCTACCAATTTCTCAACAACTTTATAAATCAGTGATATCCTTTAATCCTCCTGATAATTATTTCTGTAAAACCTTTATGTGTGTAAATATCATTAGTTATGTATTTACGATGTTTATTTTTAATCTCTATTTTACGAGTCTTTTTAAAATATATTTACTCGTTTTTTTGTCCAGTTTATTTCGTACTCCATTTTAAAATTAGTAAGTCTTACTAAAAATACTAAAACTTTCTGTTTTATAATTTCATTTTTCCCGGAATAATATATCAAAGAATGATTTTTGTTCTAATACATTATCATTTTAATAAGTATTAAGTATATATATTTTCTAAACACTACCGTCTGAAATAAAAATAAGAATAATATTTCCCAAATAAAGGCAACAGTTTAGTTATAATTAACTTCACTGAAATGTTTTTCAAATGTAAATGCAACCGCCCCGGTTTGATTCTGCAAAATCACTTAAAACTCTCTGGCGGACGCTGATTGGGAATAAAACTGGCTGACTCCCCTCGCCGCGCTGCCTTTAGTGGCATTAATAAACTTTATGAAAATAGTATAATTATTATTCGGTTTCCAATCTTACTGGATAAACATTTTCTCTAGGGCTTGGGAGAATATTTCCGGACTCTAGTTGTGAATGCAATTTCATAAAGGAATTAGGTGCAAAGACTTTATTTAAATATACAATAGAAAGTTTCTTTATCTTTATTGCAGCAATACGACTTAAGCTTGATTCACACCAGCGTCCGGATCCGCTCCGTGACGATGTTGTTCCGCAAGAGAGCTTATTGATATGGTATGAATATCAATCAAGGAGTATGTACCAAGAAAAATTTGTGTGGCAGTATATCCTTCTGCCCACCCTTGTGATATTTAACTACTTAGGTAGTTAAATAATTATTTTGAAGTGTAAAAATACTTACATCGCTGATTTTTTTTTTTTTTAACCATTTTTTTATCACTAAATAATATTTTTAATAATTAATAAAAATATTATTTAGTGATAAAAAAAAAAGATTTTTAATGAAAAAAAATCTGCGATGTCAGTATTTTCACATTTCAAAATAATTATTTGACTAACTAAGTAGTTAAATATCACAAGGGTGGGCAGAAGGATATACTGCCACACAACTATGTCTACACATACTCCTTGATTGATATTCATACCATATCAATAAGCTCTCTTGCGGAACAACATCGTCACGGAGTGGATCCGGACGCTGGTGTGAATCAAGCTTTAGCAGGTTAATTAACAGTTAATTTGATAGGTATCACAGAAACTTTTCATGAGTTTTCATTGGATACCTACAATTTTTTTTTTATAAAAAAAAAATTACCTTTTGATCCTATGTTGATAATATGTAGATTAAGCGGACTTTCATAAATTATTTTGACAATTATCTGTTATTTTTAACATATAAATCATTTCGTTTTACTTTTTGAATTTTCGGAAAACTCCTTATGGGAAAAATTTACCAGGTACAAATTTGTACCATCAGGCAATAAGTAAAAAAATATTATTAAAAAATGATGTGTATATATATGTAAATATATATGAATATATATATTTAATACCGTTCAATTACAACAGATAATTACATATTGGACGACATTATGATACTCGTTGAAATAATATATCTAAAAACACACATACCTGAATTCATTATCACAATAAATATGTTTCCAAGCAAGCACTTAACCCTTTCCGGTCCACAAAAAAAATTCAAAAAGTTCCTTCCGGTCCACAATTGATTTACAGAATTACAAGGTAAAACATACATCCAGGTTTTTATTTTGACACAAAACTGTATTTTGACACTAAACTGCTTATATTTTGACAATAAACTGATGAAGAAGAAAAATGCCGAATCACATTCGACATAGGACTCACTGGAATAAAGTCGATGGCGAATGTTATTCGACATAGGACCGGAAAGGGTTAAATAACTCGACTAACCATTTGACAGCTCAAAGTAAAAGTGGTTCCCCTGGTATCAGTTTTTGTAAATAAGCGTTAAAAACTAGCCTACGTACAGAATAATGTCAATAATGTACTTACAGGATTGATATGTCAGAAATTTGATTTTGGTATAGAAGATACATGAAGTTTCATAAGCGAGTACAAATTTGTACCGCCAGGGAGCGAAGGGTTAAAGAAAGACAAACATTCCTGGATTACGAATAATCTGACAATATTTTAAAGACTCCTACTGCCATCATAATAAGCGGAAAATGTTGCTTGTGCAATGACGAAGAACTTAGCTAGCAGAAGAATTGAACTCACGACGCCCGAATGGGAATCCGACGCGTTTATCCACTCAGCTTTTTCCCGGTTTATTTTCGTACTTGTAGGTACTTTTTTAAATCGCCTGAGTTTTAACATTTTTTATTTGATTTTCTAATTGATCAATTTCGAATACAAATAAAAAAATAAACCAACATTTATTGACATATCAATGAATATTTTTTCACTAATAACGAAAATATCGCTTTGGGTTGAAAAAAGCGAAAATGGGAAGCAGTATCGCTGTCGCTGCTTCGCATGATACATTTTTTGAACAATTTTATATTGTTCGATAATAATGCTCATTAAAGAAAATATTAAACTATGATTTTCGGAAAGATGTGAGTTCCATTTCCATCAGAAATATATGTATATGTGATTTTTCTCAGTTCGTATATCGACACTTATTGTCAGAGTACCGTGATGTTATAGTGACTTTATAAAAAATGGCTTTACAGCAGTCACGGTGACTTTTAATGCCGTTATTATATTCCGATAAGCACCATAAACAATGTGGCCTAGACTGCCTTGAGCAATATTAACCTACTCGGTGTAAACGGTCAGAGAGAATTTAAGAGGTTTAGTACCAATCGTAGTAACTGCAGATAGAAAAAACTACCCCAGGCTGGTAGTTAAGGTTACGACATAGAACTTGCGTTACTTGCCATTAGTGCATCGTTAAGTTTTAATATATTAAAGAACTTCATTCATTCTAAAGCTCAAATAAAAAAAAGGTTTAACCTTTTAAATATATTTATTTATTCAGCATATATGCATCTAAGCTTGGAGTAAGAATATATAGAGAGGTACCTTTGCGAAACAGTGTAGTCAGGTCGGTTGACTTTATACTGACTCGATGGGAAGAAACAAATATATGTCAAAATATGTTGGATAGCTTATTAGTTACCGCCCACATGGAATTATATTTAATATTTGAACACATTAAGCAAAACAATATCAATACACCATTGAAATTATTTTTAAAGTCAAATTTCACACAAACACTAATAACAGAAGGTTTTCCTAAATAATGATGGAAAATTTCTCTTGATTTTATGTCATTATATCATTAAAAATGTGAAAATTCTAAATACCGGTCAAAAATATTTTTTTAAAAGTGTTGTTTCATAATTTTTGTTTGGTCTTATTTAAACATTCACGTAAAGCACATATCACCATCATGTTTGATTTATTTGTACAATCCCTGCAAGTTTTTTAATCAACACAAATATAGGAAACAATCTCAAAATCCACTGACCTAAGTTATACGACTCGATGATGAAAAGTTAGCGCGGACGAAAAACATACTTAAAAGTGTTGCAATATTTTGTGAAGACTTTTCTTGTCTCCTTCTCTCTTATGGTATACGACGTAAGAACCCAAAGAAAGTGATTTATCGCAAATTTGTATTGGTTAAGAAAAAATATTTAGCTCTCTCTCCATGTACTCGTATATATGTCATTTGTCCGAACGTAAGAATGCCCACTTTTAGTAATGGCCTCTACGAAAAAGCCGCACACATATATTTTAAAAATAATATTATATTATTCGTGTAATAGTAGTTTTAGATTCTTATTCGACTCTCTTTGAAAAAACACTTCAATTTAAATTAAAAAGAGATTTTTAGATTCAACATCAGTTTTTTGACGCCGTATTATTTTACAAGCTTCATACAGCCTGTTGGATAAAAAGCTGCAATAAAACACTAAATGTGTTTTCAGCTTTAGATGAATTTGTAAAATAGTGGACTGTAAACGATAAACTATACTACTTGATTGAATCATCTAATGGTAGCTTGTGGAAAAAATATGTAATGAATGAAAAATGGGAAACCATTCACTCACCGATGAAGTTGAAGTTGAAAATCCTTGATGTTTTCTTAGACAATTGTACTATCAACATATACACTATATTGATTTAAGTATTCTTATTCACAAAACACCACAGTGATTTAATATTATTTGGAGAACAAAACATCAAACCGACGAACAAGCGAAAAACCAACGAGCAACACGTTTTTTCACATCAAAACTGTTCTGTTTGATATTCAATTGTTTCGAACCCGGTGTTGTTGAATACGGAAAAAGAATAGCTAGATGGTTAGATAGGTAGAGAACCTAGGTGAAAAAAAATCAACCTAAGAATTGATCACTTCAAAATCTAACACAGTCTTTATAAAGTTTGGGTATTAAAGAAACCAGTTCAACGTCTAAAACAGTGCTTCATTTCACAACAATTGAAAGACACAACAAATAAAGTTTTGGCGGTTGGCAGTGGGGGTTTCATTTCAATGTTTTGAAAGAATTAAAAATAAATTGAAAATAAGAAAATAATTTCAGAATTCAATATCGATGAGTTACTTAAAACTCAAAGGTAGTTTTCGCGGTTACTTTGAATTGACTGGTTGTTGAGTTTTAAGTTTATTTTTACTTCGTTTGGTAATTAGCAACATTTACGTAAAATGAAATCTGTAGGTCAGTTGCCACCTTATGTGATTTTGTTAACTGTTTATTTTTAATATGTATACCGCACAAGAGTATCAACTGCTCCCAACCGTCTAAAGCCAGTGAGACTATGGCATCCCCAAAATAGGGTGTGTTGTGAGGCTGAAGGCAGTTGGGAGAGGAATAAGATTGGAAAGAGGAAGATTAGGAAGTACCTAGTTATTCAGATCTGGTCACTAAGCACGGCTAAAGTCATTTCAAGCAACGTTTCGATTCTGAATGGTGGTCTTTCACCAGGGCGATTCTTATCACTTATAAGTATCTACTACTCTGGCAAATTAGATAAAACCTAAAAATGAAAATTAAATAATAACCTTGTATAACACCACAAATTTTATTTTAATTTTTATGACCAACTGGTTTCGCTTAGCCTAAGCATAATCAGGTTACAAAATTAAACTAAATAAAAGTTCAATGTGTTTTTTTTTTGTTTATTTAATGTTTTGCCCTGATGATGCTTAGGCTAAGGGAAACCGATCGGCCATAAAAAATAAAATAAAATCTGTGGTCTTATGAAAAATTGTTAATCCTTTTTTTATTAAATATCTCAAACCATAAACTGACTGCTTTCTGCAAAAATAATACTTAAATTATATCATTTTTACATTTAGGAGATGACAAATGTGATATGTACCAAACCACGCTTCATAGGGCTATATTAATTCTAGATAATATATAGAGACATATCGTCTGATCCCCTTCAAAACTTAACTACTTTAAGCTAACTTTCAACCCTTAAAACTTTGAACTTTATCTGTTGTGCCCTTTCAAGAGACCTTAATGATTTTCATCCAAAGGCAAAAAATGCCTCCGTTGTCGAGTGGTAAGACGCTCGACTATGAACCCAAAGGTCGCGGGTTCAAACCCGGCGTGCGCCAATAACTTTTATTTAATTGATTTGTGTCATAACACATTTAATTCATACAAAATAATAAAAAGTATATTTGAGGCACGTTCCGGAATGACATACTCCAAGTATCGCCCTGGTGAACGACGACCATTCAGAATCGAAACGTTGCTTGAAATGGCGTGTTTGGTGACCAGATCTGAATAGCCAGGTACTTCCCAACCTTCCTCTTCCTCGTCTCTTTCCCTTCCCCACTTCATTGAGCCTTACATCATACCCCGACAGGGGATGTCTTAGTCTCACTGGCTCTAGACGATTGGGAGCAGTTGGAACTCTTGTGCAGTATTCACTATAATACACGAGACTCAACTAAATTTGAATGACGATTTTTTTCATACAGCCCGAACAATCGTGGATAGAAGAGAAACTAGTTCGGCGTTTTAATTAGTTTAAGTTATTTCTTATACCGTACGATGTTTTTAAAATCTACGTAACTTCAAAATTCTGATGTAAAAAATATAATTTTCCCATTTCCCCAGTTTTTTTTCTTTCTTAATTTGCTTTTTCCGTCTTTACATTAATACGAAACTCGACAAAATAAGCAGGTTCATTGTTAAGTAAATGTGTAACGTGGGTGTTTTTTTCTTTTGAAATAAGGATTTCTACCTCAACTCCTTTCGGCTATAATACAACCCTTCCCCCCGAATAGCAAGGAAAAAAAGGCGGCCAGTCTACACCCTCACCTTTCGGTTTGCCAAAGTTAAGGGATCAAATATTTAACATTCCTTGTGTATAAGCAAGGGCCCCGCTGCCCTTAAAATACGACGAGGGGCAGCTTACCCTTTTAACCTAAAAACTACAGAAGGTTAAAGTGAGAGTTTAATAGAATCACCTCTCTTTTCCATCTTTTCAACTATGTTCCAGCTGTGTTAAAAACAGTTCCACGTGTTTTTTTTAGGGGTGTAATTCTATCACTTTTAAAAATAATATATTGATTCTATTTTATATTCAATATAAATAAATATTTTCAAAATACTTGGTGTGAGATTTTTACTGCACTACTCGCGTTATGCATTTGGTATAATGCAGTTGCATCAATCATATAAACAACAGGATGCATGAGAGAGATATCACAACTTCGACGTTATGAAATTATTAACACTACAAAAATATATTTGTTTTTTAACACAAATACTCTCAGATTAAACACAAATACTCTCAGATTAAAATGTGGTATTCCCCATTAATTTACAATTGAAAAGAATAAAATAATAAAGGCCATGGGTTTTTTATACATGACACTGTACATAGTTGTGGTAGATACTCTAAGTATCGCCTCGCCCTGGTGAAAAGACCAGCATTCAGAATCGAAACGTTGCTTGAAATGGCTTTAGACCAGATCTGAATAGCCAAGTACTTTTTAACCTTCCTATTCCCAATCTCCTTCCCCTCCCCACTACCTTTAGCCTCACAACATGCCCTATTTGGGGATGTCATAATCTCACTGGCTCTAGACGGTTGGGAGCAGTTGAGGCTCTTGTGCGGTATAAACTTACAAAGTTACAAATAAATCTTTCTTAAGAGTTATTTTCTTCTAAAACACGACAGAAAACAACTGATCTTGGTGTTCTAACCAATGCTGTTAAGCTATTTATATCCACATTACTTCTTTATTACGTTCTAGGTCATATAATTTTGTCCCTCGCATAGGAAGCTCTCTCACACACAGTGGTGTAAATCAGTCAACAATTCATTAGAACATGACCTGTACTTACGTTCATTAAGTAAAATAGAAGTATTCAAATATTTTTTTTTGCAATCTGATATATAAATATTAGAAAAGTTATTTTTTTAAAAGAACGGATTGTTGAAATCATGTTGATGCAGTATATGCATGCGTCTTCCGCGTAACCTGACTTTGTAAAATACATCAAAACGCTTATTCATCAGAACACCCTCAACTGAAATCATAGTAAAACAAACACAGAGATTAAGCCACTCGTCGTTTTTCTAACATGAGAGGTGTTTTTTTTCGAAATTAGAATGGTTGGTAAACCGATCAGAATAAGGTTAATAAATAAATTAAATTAAATTACATAGCCTGTTTAAAAGAAAAGGTGGATTTGGAATTTTCGCGGGCTGTGTACATTCGATTATCGATTTTTTTTTGTTATTTATGTACACATATGTTTATAATGTGTTAGAATTATCAGCCATTTTGGATTAGTGGTTTGTTTTTGACAACTGGAAACGTTAGTCACGTTTTTGTGTGTTCTTCGATTTTTTACTTTTGAAAAAAAATGGATCAAAGAATAAAAATAATGATTTGTTTTTCCACAACTCCAGGACGCTCATCGTCATTAACATCTTCTCGGCCTTCTGTAAAGCGCTTTTACCACTTATAAACCCTTTTTTGAGACAAAGTAGACTCGCCGAATGCCACAGTCAACATTTTAAGTGCGTTGGAGCACTTTATTCCATTTTTAACGCAAAATTTAATACATATTCTTCGATCCATTTTTTTCAAAAGTAAAAAATCGAAGAGCACACGAAAACGTGACTAACCTTTCTAGTTGTCAAAAACAAACCACTAATACAAAATGGCCGAAAATACTAACATATAATAAACATTTGTGTACCAACATAACAAAAAAAAAACGATAATCGAATGTACACAGCCCGCGAAAATTCAAAATTCACCTTTTCTTTTGAACAGGCCTCGTATACCTACATTTGGGGTGAAGCTGGAAAACATCTGACAGAGATCACGTACGGGTGGGTGCTTTACGATGATTACAGCCGAGAGGAAACTCATTTAATACGGATCCTAGAAACAAATACATCCAAGGGCCTCGGAGAAATGGTGCCAGCGAAAGGGGTTAATAATTATACCATGCAGTTAAAACGTTTAGCAATGGAAGGAGGTGTGAAAAACAACCAACAAAAACACAATCTTGTAAGAAAGTTGTAATAGAAAGCATTAATACCCAGTCACGAAAGAAAGTTCACCATTATTACTATACTATGCCTAATTTTGAAACTGTTAATTTGTGACATAAATCCATTTCAATGATTGAATAATAATCGTGCTATTTTCTAATTTGTATAATTTTTTTTTGTTTTTGTTTTAAAGTGGCTTTATTTTATTTTCTTTTATATTTTAAATTGTTTAATCATATAATTGGAAAAATGTCCTCCACATCACAGGTGAACTCCTAGCGTGGAGGACAATGTATGTACAATATTGTAAATGAACATGAAGTTAAGTAAATAAATAAAATAAATAAAAATATATAATACAATTTTTTTCTACTTTATTCAATTGTTTTTTTTTTTATAAAGACCGCACTGGAAGTTATATTAAAAACTGATCAAATCTGAAGATGCCCATTTAAGAGGAAACCGGTCTTAAAAAAAACTGGAATTAAATTTGGTATTAGGAAATAACAATCATTATTTTTTCGTGCTCATGTTTTTTTTTCAAATTGCTACCATCAGTGGTGGATACTCTAAGCATCGCCCTGGTGAAAGACCACCATTCAGAATCTAAACGTTGCTTAATAATGTTTTGGACGTGTATGGGCATTTCCAGGGTGGTAGATACTCTTAGTATCGCCCTGGTAAAAGACCACCATTCAGAATCGAAACTTTGCTTGAAATGGCTTTAGCCATGTTTGGTGACCAGATCTGAATAGCCAGGTACTTTCTAACCTTCCTTTTTACATCTCCTTACCCTCCCCACTACCTTCAGCCTCACAACATACCCTAGTTGGGGATGCCATAGTCTCACTGGCTCTAGATGGTTGGGAGCAGTCGAGACTCTTATTCATATAAAAAAAAATATATAAATAAAAAAAAAATAAACGTACAGATCTGAATAGCCAGGTACTACCCAACCTTCCTCTTCCCCATCCCTTTCCTTTCCCCAATACCTTAAGCCTCACAACATATCCAAATTGGAGATGCCATAATCTCACTGGTTTTAGACGGTTAGGAGCAGTTGGGACTCTTGTGCGGTATTTACTATAAGAAAAACAATTTTCATTCCCAAAATATACCGAGTCCCTGGTTTGTCAGGAATAGCATTATTAACGCGGGCTCTAAAATTCCTCCACTCCGAAAACACAAAATAGATTTAGCCAAAACATTTTACTCCAAATTAGATTCAAACCCGAATCATTCCATTTCCAAACATGGCCGCTGGACTCCCGGTGCAGACCCCCTTCGTCTCCGTCCGAATTCCACCTTATTTCCTCCCTAACCTGATGAGTGGGCTTAAATTTAAAAAAAATTATATAAACACAGTCTATAAAACTCGACTTCAAGTACTAGAATATAAACATATATCAAAAAAAAAGATCGAATGAATGAAGAAAGGAGTGTACAAAGAATATATGATGCGAAAGTGATTGGAAGAAGAAGTCGCTAACGCCCGAGGAAGACATGGCACGATCAAGTGAATCAAATATTTGTATCGGGCTACACATGAAGAGTCAGACTAACGGAAGAGTATTGGTGAGACGATATATGAATGTGAACGAAGCAAGGAATGTGTGACAAGACAGAGTTGTATGGCGGTCCGTTCTATCTTCCTACCACTGCGGGGAAACGGGGTGACGGTTAGTAAGTTAGCTATCAAAAAAACTCCCTACAGAAGTTGTTGAATTTCAAATAATTTGTTAGGTTCTCACCTTCTTGTCTTTCATTCAGTTTCTACCTATCCCGCCATTTTTCCATTTGATTTCTTACACAACAACACTGACAAAAACACAACACTTAAAAACAATTGACAATCAAGAAACGGAAGAGTTTGGTGAAAATGTGTTGCTTGTTGGTTTTTCGCTTGTTCGTCGGTGTGTTGTTTTGATTTTCAAATATTTTAAAATTAAGGTGTTTTAGTTGTTGTTTTCAAGTAAAATTGGTTTCAGTGTTGTGATTCGTTGTGATTTGTTGTGTAAGAAGAATCAAGAGACTAAACATCAACTTCATCGGTCAGAGAATTGGTTTTCCTTACTTCCTTCACCCCTTCATCTGTCCAAATCTATAATTAAACACTTCCATCAAGTAGTATTAGTTTATCGTTTTACATTTCACTATTTCCGAAATTCATCTAAAGCTGAAATCACATTCTGTGTTTTATCGCAGCTTCGGATTCAACAGAAGTAAAAGGCAGCCCACTCACCGGGCAGAAATGATCATATCCTTATTGATGCACCTCTAACCACAGATGACACAGGAAGATGGAAAAACATTCCCAGGCACCGTTCAAAATTTTTACACTACGATATATATATTCCCAAAAGATAAGAAAATACAAGAAAAGTAAGTAAAAAATAACTATTTTGAGAATCCTATGTCCAACGTCTTAATTGTATATTCTCGTACGTTTTCTTTTCTTCAGATAATCGGATAATCTGAGCTTTCTGGCAGAAACTCCGCCACGTGGTCCCGACTCCATAGTTAATTCATCCCACGAGTTTCATTCTCCTCTTATCCTTATCTCAAATGAATACAATTTGCTCCTCCTAACTTTTAAGACGATTCCATTACTTACTTTTTTTTATTTTAATCTTGCTCTGCTTTTAACAAAGGGCCAAAATATAAAACGAAGAAAATCGTATCCTTTTAGTTTTTATGATTTCTTTTGATAAATAAAGTGAAAATACCTACGAATAATTACACCGTGGTCGAGTGGTAAGACACTCGACTACTAATCCAAAAGGCACGGGTTCAAATAACTTTTATTTAATTAATATGCGTCATAACACATATAATTCATAGCGAAAGACACTAATAAGATTAATACGTATCGTCCTTTGTAAAGACCACCATTCGGAATCGAACCGTTGCTTGATTGAAATTGGCTTTAGCCGTGTTTGTGACCAGATATGAATAGCCAAGAACTTCCAGACCTTCCTCTTCTCTACTTCCTTCCTTTCCCCACTACCTTCAGCCTCACAACATATCCCAATTATGGGTGCCATAGTCTCACTGGCTCTAGACAGTTGAGAGCAATTGGGACTCTTCTACGGTATTCACTATTAAAAAAAACAAAGCGTTTGCTAAAAGTTTTTAAATTAAAATAATTAAAAAATATTGGTAAGAGACTTAGAAAATTTAACCTTAAATAGATTATCTCCAACCTTTTTTCATCTAAAGAAAAGTTTTTTTTCATCATTAACAAACGTGTGTGACTCGTAAAAATAAAAATTCAGCAAAACATACAAACATATTGTCATTAAAAACTTCAGTAATCTTAAAACGTTTTCTTGAAAAGTCGTTTTTCCTTAATTATTTTATTTGTAAGCTTCATTATGCAGAACGATAATGAATAATTATTTTATCTATCAAATCCATTACAACTACTTCCAAGAAGAGAGGGAGCTGGTAGCCATTCTTTTTTTAAATGCAAAAGCATTTAACCCGTATCTATTCAAGCATTCAGTAGGTCATGGGTGCATGAAAGGCCTTTGAGCTTTTTTGTTTCACTACATAAAATGAAAAAAAAGCTTGTACAGAGATATTTCAACCAGTATTTTTTAAAACATTCTACACCAAGCTTAAACATTTTCTTATGTACCTAAATTCACTGTAAACATTCAGTGTTATCGTGTTTAAAATTACTAGTAACAATAGCTCTCGCAATTTAGTTATAGTTAGATTTATTTTCATAATATTATATTATCGTATGATGGAAAGTCAGAGGCAGGATTATCGCTGAAGAAAGTTCAGAAAGTTCAAATAGTTCAACTTCAGAGAGTTTAGAAGCAAAGTATAGTTTTTCAACATCAGCATTTATTTTGATTTTACTCATATCTTTACTCACTTAGCATTATCAATGATAAGATCTGATTAAACAGCTACCCGCACCGACCTACCACAGACCGCCATACAACTCTGTCTCGACATGCATTCCTTTCTTTATTCACATTCATACATACTCTTCTGTTATTCTGACTATTGACATGGCCCGACTCAAGTATTTGATGCACTTGATCGTGCCATGTCTTCCTCGGGCATCCCAGACTTCTTCTACTATTCTCTTTCGCGATATGTATTTTTGTCACGCTCCTTTCTTCGTTCATCCGCTCCACATGCCCAAACCATCAAAGCGTTCCTTTCACGATCCTATTTATTACGCTTACATCAGCCTTGCATTCTTTCCGGATATCCACATTTTTAACACTATCACACATGGTTTTATCGCACATACGCCTCAAGAATCTCATTTATAGATCATTCAGACGTGGCACGTCTTTCTCGGGTGTTACCTACCATAGACTGCCCCCGACCCTAAGATAACATGAATCCGGCTCTGCATCTTATCTAGCCGTGTCAACGACACCGAATACACTATCATCTACAATGGACCCGGAGGTGGACTGCACACGACTCCAGCAACGATATCACTTATAAAAGGGACCGCAACATCCCACAAGACGTTAATCTACGACCTTCAGTTAAAGAGACTACATGTCTAGTTTGTTTGTTAGATTCTCCATTTGAAATTGTAATTAATCTCACTTGTACTGTTTGTCTACTTTGAATAAATATTGTGTTTCCATCAACGCATTAATTTTATTAAAAACTAATAAAAGTTAACTCGGGCGTCCCCTTCTTTTTATTCTATTCATTTTACGTCATATATTCTTGTTACACTCCTTTGTTCGTTCATTCGCTCTACACACCGAACTATATTAGAGTCCCCTTTTCAATCATATTCATTAAGCTTACATCAGCCTACACAAATAACATAAACAACAAATAATAGCCGAGATATTCATATCGAAATTTAGACAAATTTATTCGAATTGGTTTGTAAAAGACACGATACGAGAAAAAATATTTTTTATTGACCAAATGAAACATGTTTGGCTATAGAACTGATTGGTTGGGAGACAATGGACAATAATACCGAGTACATATCGTTCGAGACATCTCGATAATTGTCGGTGTCAATAACGGAACGAAACCGGTTGGTAGCTGAGTGGAAAAACGCGTTGGATTCCCACCCGGGCGTCGTGTGTTGAAGTCCTCCATCATTGCACAAGTAAAAATTTTCGCTTATTATGATGATAGTTAGAATTTTTAAAAAAATTGACAGGTTATTTGTGACCCGGAAATGTTTGTATTTCTTTAAAAAAATGTCCTTTTAAAAAGTTTTTAAATTAATATTTCGATTGGTCATCAGTAAAATAAACTAAACGAAATAACAACCAAAGCTCTAAAACTGGTGCACATAATAACCTACAAAATACAAAACGTAGTATTAGACTAAGGATTCAAATTTTTTTACACTTTTATGGTGAATGTCTCCTGTCTCCTCCATTTCGACGGTTCTAGGAGATTAACGGAACACACGTGTACGTAATTTGAGAGAAAGGATTAAGCAAGGCGCTATGTTGGTTCCAGCTTAATGGCACATAAGGAATACAAGGAATACATATAACCGAATGGAGTGTGTTATAGGACTGCTGAATGACTTCAAAACAAAGGCGTTTCATCACGAAAACTTCTTCTGAAACTTGAAATGGCCCATTAGAACCATCCCCTTTTCCGAGAGACCCTGAAAACTACTACGGTGGTTTCTTACAGAGAATTCATAATTAAAATCCTGCGGCGAAGGTCGTGCTTTTTAGGCAGTGAGCTGTTACCTACCCCGGGTCGGGGGATGAAGAAAATTAAATGAATAATTTATTTTTGGGAAGCTAATAAAAATCATAAACCGTAGACGGAGCTTGGAGATGGATCAGAGAAAAATATTGTATCGCCCAACGTTTGAGAAATGTTTCTCATTGTTAAATTTTTGTTAGTGACATAATGCAACATAATACGGTGTGTAAATAATATCCACACAGAAGTAAATAAGTGCAAATTACGATTACGAACTGGACCTGGGCAGTTCAGGGTGTGGGCAGTTAATGATGTAGGTAGTTAAGCATTTGGGCAGTCAAGGTTGTGGGCAGTAAAGGATATAGGCAGTTGAGGAGTTGGGCAGTCAGGAATGTGGGCAGTTAATGGTGCGGGCAGTTAAGTATGTGGGCAGTTTATAATGTGGACAGTCACGAATGTGGGCAGTTTACGATGTGGGCAGTCACGAATGTGAGCATTTAATGATGTGGGAAATTAAAAATGTGGGCAGTTAAGGATGTGGAAAAATTAAAAATGTAGGCAGTTAACAATGTGGGCAGTTAAGGATGTGGGAAAATTAAAAATGTAGGCAGTTAACAATGTGGGCAGTTGAAGATGTAGGCAGTTAAGG
Organism: Drusus annulatus; assembly: GCA_022651775.1. Lineage (NCBI taxonomy): Eukaryota > Metazoa > Arthropoda > Insecta > Trichoptera > Limnephilidae > Drusus > Drusus annulatus. The sequence goes on along the minus strand of JAGWCC010000530.1, from coordinate 599,909 downwards.
ATGTGGGCAGTTAAAGATATGTACGGTTAATAATGTGGGCAATTAAGGAGGTGGGCAGTTAGAAATGTGGATAGCTATTTTGGGTGCAAAAATTTTTTTAATAGTGAATACGGCACAAGAGTCCCAACAGCTACCAACCGTCTAGAGCCAGTGGGACTACGGCACCCCCAATCGGGATATGTTGTGAGGCTGAAGGTAGTGGGGAGGGGAAGGAGATTGGGAAGGGGACGGTCGGAAAGTACCTGGCTATCCAGACCAGGTAACTAAACACGGCTTAAACCATTTCAAGCAACGTTTATATTCTGAATGGTGGTCTTTTTCCAGGGTGATACTTTGAGTACCTACCACTCTGGAACGTATTATGTTATATTAATTACATGCGAAATAACACTGATTACAAATTTTGTTTGCGTACGCCGGGATTTGAACCCGAAACCTCAACCATGAAAGTCGTCGAGGAAGTAAATGGTTATATTTGTTGTATTTTTTTATTTAATTTGTATTATTTATTTATTTCACAATAACAAAATAATATAAAATGGCTGCTTTGAATCATATTTTGTAATTCCACTTCTTGAATAGTATTAAAACCGTTATACGTAATAATTCTAAAACAAATTTATTTGTGTATAATTGTACACGTTGGGGTATTCTGTCTGTATTAGAATAAGAAACAATAAGAATAAGTTAGGGGATGAAATCAGACGGAGGCTGTATACTGTGCGCTAGGCTGTATCTGCTGGGGCGCTTTTCAGATCACTGGTGATTGATGGCGCTGGGAAGGGAGCGTGTTAAATATATTATAAACAACAGGGTAGCTGCAAAGTTTATAACACGTCTTGATGATTTCTCAATTTTTAATTTACGGGAAATATTGTATAACGCATCATACTTTTCCCAAAATTTTGAAAAGTCTGAAGCCTCAGCATTCAAAAATTGCGCTCAACGTCACTTTGTAGCATTTTACTCAAACAATGCTACAAATGATTTAGCTGTAAATTGTCCATGGGTTGTTAGGAAAATGTCTAGTGTTTCCAATGAATAATTTTTTTTACCATTATCTTTCAAATTTTATTTTTTTATAGTAAATACCGCACAAGAGTCCCAACAGCTCTTTAACCGTCTAGAGCCAGTGAGACTATGGCATCCCCAATTGGGGTATGTTGTGAGGCTCAAGTAAGTAGGGAGGGGAAGTATAGGAAGAAGAGGAAGGTTGAGAAGTACCTGGCTATTCAGATCTGGTCACCAAACACGGCTAAAGCCATTTTTAGGCAAGTTTTTGATTCTGAATGGTGGTCTTTCACCAGGGCGATTCTTATTACTTATAAGTATTTACCACTCTGGCAAATTAGAAGATACTTAAATTAATCTACCACTCTGGAACGTGCCGCAAATAAACTTTCTATTATTTTATACGAATAAAATGTGTTATGACACATACTTATTAAATAAAAATTATTTGCGCACACCGGGTTTGAACCCGCGACCTTTGGATTCGTAGTTGAGCGTCTTACCCCTCGACCATGGAGGCCGTCAAGGTGAAAAAGCTATTCTTGTTCTACAGGTATTTTGATGGAAAATGCTACAAAGAACTGGCATCACTGATCCCTTGGGCACCGGTGCATAAACTGGAAATTCGACAAACATGCGCCCAGCAATAATACACGGTTGATATTCGATACATGAGAACAGGTCGCTTTTACGACATGTTCTTGTGTTTAACAGTTCGGCTGGGAAATGATTTACCGGCCTCTGTGTTTCGTCCCTCCTACAATATGGACGTCTCCAAGACCCAGATTCACACCTTCTTTTCCTTAAAAAGACCCTTAAAACAGCATCTCCAAAGACGAAATAGGCCCTGAAGAAAATCCCTTCAAGGCCTACAACGGATTATTTTCTAAAATAAATTGTAATAATAAATATTTTTTTGATGTACATTTTTTTTAAGTAATCTGCCTTAATTTTATCAACAGAATCATTTAACTCGATAATCAAACCAGAATTTAGAACAGAGTACAACAGAAGAATCCTGCCTCAGACTTCATATATCTACGATAAAACTACATCGATATTTACATTCAATTAAGTATTCAAGTCTCTGTGAGCTTATTGACACAGAATTGTTATCCAATATTAAAAATCACTCGATTTTTGTTCGAACAAGGTTATTAATAAAATAAAAACACGTGTTCAAACATGTGTAAATATAATCACATTATTCCAACTTTTTTGTCGAATATAATGCCGAAAAGCATTTAAAAAACATCAAGCAGCATTATTCTCTAGATAGAAAATACTTTTCCAAATTCAAAAGTCGTGTTAATTTGAAATAAAGACGTAAAGTTGACACTTTGAAGGGAAACAAAGCACACATATCGATAATGTTGACTGCCTACACTCCTACTGTTTCAGTGCTATATATATGCAAACATGTCAATCAACAATCACGCCATGCATAACCTTTATAACGGTAACAATACGAGCGACTATTTACACTGATCGATTGACCAAAATTACTCATGCTATTTGTAAAGATTTTTTTTTTCAAAAATAATTATGGATATTTTTTTTTTTTTTTCAAAAAGAATTGAAAAAAAAACTCTTTTACTTTTAAAATTTTTCTTTAAATATATTATAAAATAGTTAATTGAATTCTGCTTTTTTATGTCATGCATTACTGTAAATTAATTTAAAAATTAGCCGATTTTGTTTTTTCAATTTTCTTTCTCACTAAACTTTAATTTACGATATAATATAAAAAAAGAATACAATAGTTTATTGAAACGAAAATCAAAGAAAAAAGGAAAAAAATATATATTTATGCTCAACACAAATTTTACTCTATAGGCAAATCAAATTGGATATCTTGACTGCACTGCCATCCTTATTGCTTCATACCACGTATTGCCGGAAATCACGCACTGCTGATGATTTTTCTAAATTAAAATTCATCCTCAGTGTTGATGATATTGAAGGTATTTCAAGAAAATTTCAAACTCGAAACCAGATGTGTTAAAATTAATTTATTGATTATTTGTAGTATAATGTAATAAAACGTGAATAAAAAATAAATCACGAGCTCCACGTATTCAAATGTCACTACCGCGATTCAAACGTACACAAATTTGAAGCGTGTCGCATCGTTGGCATTTTTGACATGACCACGTGGCAGCGCTATGGCGCTTTTTGACACTAAAAAACCAATAAAGATATTTCATATTCGATCCGCTAGAGGTCTAAACATTTAATTATTCAAAACGACTATATTATACGTACGAAATCGACACTTTATGTCGTTGAGAAATGTAATCGTCACTCTGTAGTGAACCAGCGACAGTGATTGTAATCATGGTGGTTAAAGCGTTAAACATCTTGTGGTAATGTAGGTGTAAGTTTATTCAAACAAAATTGATATTAAAAATCAGAGAACTATAAGAAGGTAGTTGTAATTTACTGAGCGTAGAAGCTTTTCGCGAAAGATTCGGTGTATAATTGAAAATATGCAAATGTAGTTCATTTCTCACCTTTAATTTACGTTAAAGACCTTAATACACATATATTTGAAAATAATTCACCTTTTCTGTTTTGACATTCCGGGACATTTTCTGTTGATAGTGGCTTTGAACGCCAAAATAGTTGTCACTAAAAATAATAAAAAAGCTTAAAAGTAGCAGAACTAAATAATCACTATATTAAAATTAAAACAAACACAAATTATTTAAAAAAAATCAACATAATCAAATGACAAAATACGCCTGTATTAGATATTGCTGAAAAAATTTGGAATTCAATTTTTGTTAAAAATAGAATGTACATGACTGAGAAAGCATTTTGCAAACGGCGTGTCTTTATTCTACAAAATTGTCTACAGCCTTAAGCCTTAGCAGCCTTGGATGATGTATTATGTACCTATTCCAGAATTAGTACCTACTGAACCAATTTCCAGACAGAAATGGTAAACCAAGAGCCGGCGGTTAAGGCCATTTTGGCCCAGAGGAATTCCCTTTCCCAAGCCCTATTGTTTGTATACAGGGTGGAATAATGCGAAAAACATATGTACAGGAATACGTCAGCTAACGATTTGGTACGAAATTTGAACAGATTTTGCGAATGCAAAACAAATCCGCCACTTACATTAAATCCTCTAAATCCTCTAAATTTACAATTACATATTTCCAAAAATATAGGACCCGGGCATTCATCATTATATTTTCAAGAGTTTTTTTTATCCTTTAAAACCTATTGTTTGCATATTTAAATGAACCGTTATCGCTTGTCAACAAAATGATCAACCCATAGAGTTATTTTTCATTGCGTTAAGGTCGGTACAAGTCGATTTATAAATGTTTGCTTACGTCAGTACGATTGAAAAAAAATAATTTTCAAAGTGACATTACTACTTGTGTTTACATAAAAAAACTGATGTAATTTTATTTTTATTTGAATAGAAATTTATTCAGCCACACGAAAATATAATAAGCCGAGAAAAATCTTTATATTTCTTGAACAAACTTTTTAAAGTGACATAAGAGAAAAAAATCCAATCGTCCGAATATAAGTAGCTATTCCCAAAAAAACCACTTATGTAATTAGCATACAATTTAAAAAAATACATAAATACATTATTTGAGAAAAAGGCATAATTGACAAAAACATCATTTTGTAAAACGCAAGTGAGTTATTACGAAATTACAGTCAGCAAGGTACGATGGAAGCTGTACCTTGCGGGAATCCGGCATTACAAAGGTTAAGAAAGAAAAAATATTTACAAAGTTTATTTGAAAAAGCATCTGGTTCCCACTTTGAATTATATTTGTAAAAATAAATATTAAATATATATTTTGTCTAAATCATTCCGTGCGCAAAAAATACGACCTCAAGGTGAATGGAATAGTCTAAAAAGTCAGTAGGGTCCTGAAACTCCTGAAAAACGTCTGAAATATTAAGACTGGCACATGTGAGCTATGCTTTTAGCCGCTCCTGTAAAAAAGCTCGTCCGTAAAATAGCCGATGATGACGTTCGTGCGAGAAAAGGCAGCCAGACATGAATTGTTTATCGATCACTGTGGCTAAATCAGGTCAGAGTCTACTTTAGATCGCGCGTACATACAGCCTGCCAGCCAGCCAGCTAGCCTGTTACTATTTAAGCCAGTGGCGTCCTGCAAATTATTAAAAAAATATTGTATTAAATTTTATTAAAAATGATGATGCAATCAAGGGTAAGCACTAAAAAAATATACATTTTTGGTTATCTAATACAAGCAATACTTCAGATGATTTTTCTATAAATTCAAAATGGGCAGTAAGAAAAATATTTTAAGTTTCCGATGAATATTTTTTTTTACGGTGATCTTTTAAATGTTATATGAAACGCATACTGAAATTTAAGGTGAAACATTCGAAAATGTCTTCGCAGGTTTTTAAACTGAACCCGTTGCAGACATTTAAGTATGTTTTTCATGGAATTTAAAAGATCATAATTTCAAGTTTTTATTTACTTAAAAAAAAGACGGGTAGCCATTTTCCAAATTTACTAAAATGTCAGTAAAAGGTGTAATTTGGAAACCAGTGTAGACATTTTTAAACGTTTTACCTGAAATTCCAATATGCATTTCATAAAGACTTTAAAAGGTTGTTTAAGGCTTGTAACTACTAGAAACATTAAATTTATTTAGGATATTGAAAGAAGGGTTAATCCAGGAAAATCCATTAATGGAGGACTGAACACTGTTGGCGCAAATAAAACATTGTTCAAAGAAACGAAGCTAGCAGTTCACAATGGAGTGCTTATACCAACCCTGGTGTTTGGCAGTGAGGCATGGAACTGGCAGAGGAATAATGAAAGTAGTAAAACGTAAGGGTGATTTTAGCTTAATGAATAGGATCAAGAAAGGGACGGTTAAATAGTTTGGACATGTAGAGCGGATTAACGAAGAAGGAAGTGAGGAATTAATATTTGGTATGAAAGGGAATGGAAGAAGAAGTCGGAAACGCCCGAGGAAGACATGGCACGATCAAGTGAATCAAATATCGGGCCATGTGATGAGTCAAAATTACAGAAGAATATGTTTGAGACGATGAATAAATGTGAATGAAGCAAGAAGTGTGTGCCAAGACAGAGGTGTATGGCGGTCCGTCTTCTCTGCCTATCCCTGCGCGTAAACGGTGTGATGGTTAGTTTGTTAGATAGCTTTAATAAAATTGACAGATAAATCATTCGTAGCATTATTTGTATCAGAGAGCCAAAAAATGTGTATTTTCGGGTACTGGCGTATATCAATACATAGGTCGAGGTATTTCAAACTGTCGTCATACATTACATCGTATCAATTAAACGTTAGCACCATTGCGGTTTTACTCACATTTTAGTGGTCTCCGTTCAACGTTTATTCTAGGCATTTTTTCAATATTTTAATAAAAAGTGATCACCTGGCAAATATAACAACATGACAGTCATGCTTTCTAGCTGATCACTTTTTGTTTAAGAGCTGAAACGGACCGGGAATCAGCGTTTGACAGTTTGCTTTCAAATGTAAAAAAAAAACAAATGGCGCTAATGATTTAATTGTGTAAGTTTTTAAATGTTTGAAACACGGCAACCTTAAAAGTGCCCGCACGCCACTGGACTGAACACAACTACAGCGTGTGTTGCCTAGAAGCTTTTGAATTCATTAACTAAAAGCTTCTTTCCTGTTATAATAATAACACTACCATTTTGCGAACTTTTGCGAGATTGATCGCCTAATTCTCACTGAGTTTTGAATTCTATTACACTCGGAGGCGGAAAGGGTAATGTGAAAAGGAAGTTTACCGAAAATTTGATAATAGCCGATAAAAAATCTGAAATTTTTAACAATGTGTTTATTGCGGGGGGGGAGATATTTTACATTTAAATATTTTTTTTATAGTTTTTGTGTTAAATTTGTATAACTACATTTAAATGTTTAGAATTTAATTTAATCAAATTTGACATTACTATTATTAAGGTCATATAATCATTTTTAAGTTTTCATCAAGATAACAGTTCCCATACTTAAATATATATATACAGTAAATACCGCACAAGTCTCAACTGAGCCTGGAGCCAGTGGGGTTATGGCATCCCCAATCAGGGTATGCTGTGAGGTTTAAAGTAGTGGGAGGAGAGATGGAAATGGGGAAGTGGTTAGTTGGGGAGTACCTGACTATTCAGATCTGGTCACCAAACACGGCTAAAGCTTTTTTAAGCAACGTTACTACTCTGAATGGTGGTCTTTCACCAGGGCGATACTTGGAGTATCTACCACTCTGAAACGTGCAGCAAATATACTACATATTATTTTACTTCAATTAAATGTGTAATAACCTGAATGAAGAAGCTGGAGGTAGTGGGGAAGGGAAGTAGATGGGGAAGAGGAAGGTTGGGAAGTACCTGGCTATTCAGACCTAGTCACCAAACACGGATAAAGGCATTTTGAGCAAAGTTTAGCTTCTGAATGGTGGCCTTTCTCTAGGGCGATACTTAAAGTATCAGTACTCTGGAAACAACTACTGATGAAACAAACTTTTATTTTATGTTTGCATTTGTAATAATATCATCAAAACTGAAGCGCGGACAATTTCAATATCCACCGGTAATAGAAAGGTTTCTTAACCCGGAGAAAATTATATCATTTAACTAACTGTTTTTGTATCAATTAGAATGTTAAATATTATTCAGTCTGATTTGTAATGCATTTTTTTGTGAATAACTATTATCGAAGATTAGCAACATTTGTTGAAACTAACGAGCGCCAAAACAGTGTGTTTTTTTGTGACACTAAAAAAAGTATCGCGTGCTCTAAAAAAAAAGGAAATACTCGTGTTAGCAAGCAGGTCAAGAGGCGTATACATTTAGTTTTAAACTTCACTTTGGATCGGCGTTCGTACCGTCAGACCAGCAGTAAACTCAACACCGCTTGAATAAAGAAAAACATTAAAAATAAACTATCATGTACATTTTGACTGTAATACCAAATTTTGATCATAACTTAACAAATTATATGTCCCATAAACTCATTATCTCACCTTCTCAGTTGACGTTTAGTTTCTTTCAATCAATATTATCTGTCTCTTTCTCTCTGTACCTTTTTTATAATTTCAATGTTATTCTATTGTTTTCTCATTGTTCTGTTATTTTATTTTATATTTTGTTTTTCCTCTGTCTGTATATATAACCGCACACTTTGTATTTGTTATTTAGTTCAATTTTGTAACCTAAACTAACTAACTAACTAACCATCACGCCGTTTCCCCGAAGGGTAGGCAGAGAGGATGGACCGCCATACAACTCTGTCTCGGCACACACTTCTTGCTTCATTTACATTCATACATCGTCTCATACATACTCTTCTGTTATTCTGACTCTTCACATGACCCGATTCAAGTATTTGATTTACTTGATCGTGCCATGTCTTTCTCAGGCGTCCTCGACTTCTTCTTCGATTCACTTTCGCATCACATATTCTTTTCACACTCCTTTCTTCGTTCATTCGCTCTACATGCTCAAACCATCTAAGTGTCCCTTTTTTGATCCTATCCATTACGCTCATATCAGCCTTGCATTCTTTCCGGATATCCACATTTGTAATACGGTCATACATGGTTTTACCGCACATTCGTCTCAAAGATCTCATTTCCACAGCATTCAGTCTACTTTCATCCTTCCTCTGCCAGTTCCATGCCTCACTGCCATACATCAGGTTTGGTATAAGCACTCCATTGTGTAACCTGATGATGCATAAGCTTAGTGAAAACGGTCGGTCGTAAAAAATAAAATAATATCCGTGGTCTTATACAAAGTTATTATTTCATTTCTTTAAATACGTCAAACCAACAAGTGAATACTTTCTACGAAAATGTAATTTAACAATTCAAGTAAATGTACTAACATATTGAATCCACGACAACGCCTGTGTAGAAACCCGACGCTTTTGTCAAATCGGCTACTTACCGATCGATAATAATTAAAATAACTTAAACGTAGAAATACACAGTACACCTCAGCACTGGTTCTTCTAGTGAGATAAATATATGACACCTCTAGATGTATAAATTTTAATCAAATCCCTGTATTGTTCCACAAATTCAAAAAGCACTTTATGTAATTCACTCTCATACCTTAAAATCAAATAATTAAAAACGTAAATAATTTAAACAAATACCAAAAATTATTATGCAAACATTAACATTACTCTAAGTGCCAAACTGTATCTTTCTACAAACTAGAAATAACTAAAGTAAATTTGTCTGCCTGAAATCACCTACCAGGTAAGTACGTTTCTGTGTATTAACTCTGTACATTATATAAATAAATAATAATATGCCATGAATTAAATATAATTAGTAATAAGATGGAGCCTGCGAATTAAAATTTGTAAAGCGCCCTAAAGGTGATATTTCACAAAAGCGGCACTTGACAACTAACCATCACGCCGTTTCTCCGCATGGATAGGCAGAGAAGACGAACCGCCATACAACTCTGACTTCACCCACGCTCCTCGCTTCATTCACATTCATACATCGTCTCATACATACACACGTTATTCTGACTCTTGACAAAACCCGACTCACGTATTTGATGCATTTGATCGTGCCATGTCTTCCTCGGGCGTCCCCAACTTCTTCTTCCATTCACTTTCGCGTCATATATTCTTTTCACGGTCTTTTTTTTATTAATTTGCTCTACATGCGCAAACCAACTAAGCGTCCTTTTCCTAATCCTATTCATTACGCTTACATAAGCCTTGCAATATTTCAAGATACCACATTTTTAACACTGTCATACGTGGTTTCACCGCACATACGCCTCAGGGTTTTCATTTCTAGAGCATTCAGTCTACCTTCATCCTTTTTCTGACAGTTCCATGGCTCACTGCCATACCTACATCAGGGTTAGTTTAAGCACTCCATTGTGACGCTATACAAATTATTCAAATATTATTATTATTTATAACTATATCATTCATATTATCCTTAAGGTTTAGCAACTTAACTCCAATACAGAATGAAAAGATACTACTAGAAAGCACATCTAGTTATAAAACTATAGGTAAATTAGCAAACAGTTAACGATAAAGATACCTCGGTTACCCACTATTACAAAACGCAATAGTATATTTTACCCTCTGGCACAATAAACCGAATGAAGCAGATTTTACTCTTTAGTTTCTTATCTCGGTGGTATAAAGCGAGGGTGAAATTTTCATAGATCCGCTAGGGGTGATAACGGCCGTCCAACGGCTAGAAGAAACGAAATTACACCTGGTCGTTATAATGAACGGTGGATTGCGAAATTTGATTTCTCTGAATATATAGAAATAAAGGCCCGAGCTTTTATTACGACAGTACACGATCTTAAAATCGTAGCTTTTAAGATAATGCTCTTGACACCGTTCTTAAATAGATATATTTTCATATTCGTAAAAAGCATTTACTTTGTGGCTTGCCATATTTATAAATAAAACAGATAAACTTTGTTTATAACCACTTTTATTATTCAATATTATGTCGACCAGTTTTGGAACCGCCCTTCGATCTTCAGGACAATATTAAAATACTTTAATATTGTCCTGATGATGAAAAAGTGCTTCCGAAACCGGTCAACATAATATTGAATAATAAAAGTAGTTTTAAACAAAGTTTATCCATTTCATCATCATGACAATATTAAAATATTTTAATATTGTCCTGATGATGAAAAGGTGCTTGCGAAACCGGTCGACATAATATTGAATAATAAAAGTGGTTATAAGCAAAGTTTATCTCTTTTATTTATAGATATATTTTCATATCGAAATGATGTGACTTACAAATAAGATGTATAGAAGTGTTATATAATACATTGGGATTTCTCCTTATTTCAAACAATTCAATATGAAATATTTTTCGTACCACTCACGGCCAACGATATTTAAAACATGTATTATTTTTTCTAGTATTTATTGTATTTTAACTGCTAAAAACTCATGGTGGAATTTCATTTGAATGTAATGTGTACTTCTATTTGATTTATTACCTCTTGAAACATCCTTGAAATAAACAACAACACTGTTACGAAAACACAGATTTATTCACTTTCATAGTATGTAGCCCGTCTCTCAAAAGTTTTGTTGTCAGCATGTTAGTATTGATGTAATATTCGGCACCATATAAAGAGACTTTGATGTGTGTTTTATAGATAAGCAAATAAATAATTGACGGCCTCTTGTGGTTGAGTGGCAAGGTGCTGGACTACGACTTCAGAGGTCGCGGGTTCAAACCTAAAGTGTGCAAATACAATTTATTTAAATAACGTCAAAACACGTTTAATTATTACTATTCATTTATTTTTAAAGAAAGACATACATTCCCAGATTACAAATAACCTGAAAATATTCAAGAACTCTTACTACCATCATAATAAGCGGAAGATGGTGCTTGTGCCATGATGGAGGACTTGAAGGACAGCAGAGGAATTGAGCCCACAACGCCCGGATGAGAACCCGATGCGTTTGTTCACTCAGCTACCGACCGGTTAATATAAAATAATATATACTATATTTGCGGCACGTTCTAGAGTGGTAGATAGATAATCATAGTATCGCCCTGAATAAAAACGTTGCTTGAAATGGCTTTAACCGTGTTTGTTGACTAGATCTGAAAAGCCAGGTACTTCCGAACCTTCCTCTTCCCCATCTTTTTTTCTCTCCCCACTACCTTAAACCTCACAACATACACCAATTGGGGACGCCATTGTTTTACTTTTTAGACGGTCGGGAGCAGTTGGGATTCTTGTGTGGTATTTCACTATAAAAAATATTAAAAAATAATAACCAATATAACATGAAGCAAGGGAATGCTGTGAGGTGGTAGGAAATGAAGAAGGAGAATGGGGGAAAGAAGTAGGGTGGAAGATTCGTAGCAATTCAAATTCAGTTTTGAAATATAGCAATAGCCATTTCAGGCAAGTTCAAAATAAAGATAGGCTTTACCAATGGCGTTACAAATATATAGACACGTTATAGCCTTAGAATATTAACACAAAATGTGGCAATTGACAAACACACTTACATTACCAGTAAAATCATAATTTAAATATCGGTCACGTATCATCGTGCATAACAAGGATTGACATTTATAAAATATGTGTGTGTGAACGAAACAGATGTAGGATCGGACAGAATGAGATAGCACTTTGCTTACTCGCATACGCGAAGACGTCATTATGTTGGTCAACAATGGAGATAATAGTTTAATAATAATAATAATAATAATATTTGGACGATTTGTATAGCGCCGTTTTTGTAAAAAATCACCTCAAGGGCGCTGTGTAGTCTTAAATAATAAGTAATTTGTAGTTATTTGCGCGTACTTAGAAATGAAATGTTATTCCTTGGCTTTTAGTAGTCTTTGCAGTGTAATTAAAACACTTCATCACACACGAGGGCACTTTGGCACTTATTTTTGTAATTTGATTAGAAATAGTAAACGACCTCAAGCGACGCGGGACAGTTAAGTACTAAATCGGTCAAATCGCCGAGCACACCAACTTGCGTGGTTATTGCTTGCCACTTTGAGAGCGCTACAACGTGTCTTTATATTTGTAACGTCATTGGGTTATATCTATTTAAAAACTTGCTATTTGAAGCAGATTTTAATTCAAAAGGCTTTCTTAAGAGTGCCCGCCCGCATTGTTTATCTTTCAATAATAAGAAAAATTATTTTTCATTATTCTCGCATTCAATTATTAAAAAAAAAACCCGTTCAAAAGTCAAACGAAAACACACAAAAACACAGTTCTAAAGTACCGAGTCACGGAATATTCTGCTAAGCGCGGCTGTGTATTTTTTGTGTTATAACTTTTTCTGTTTAGATCCAACAATGAGGCTTAACCATTAATCTTATTAAAACTGTCAAACTAAATAAAAACAGATTCGCGCTACTGTATCCACACAATACTACAGACTTCTGTTTAGAAAACTACTCGAGATTATATCAGATTGCTAATATTCATATTGTTTGGATTGTTATGACTCGGCCCTTGAGATACTTGCCAAAGATTGAGATTTTATGTTTGGTCATTGAGCTGTTGGAAAATACAGGGAATTTCAGCGAAAATGTCACGCACCAAACCTACACAGATAAATCCACACTCGTAACTAACTAACTAACCATCACGCCATTTCCCCGCAAGGGTAGGCAGAGAGGACGGACCGCCATACAACTCTGTCTTGGCACACACTTCTTGCTTCATTTACATTCATACATCGTCTCATACATACTCTTCTGTTATTCTGACTCTTCACACGACCCGATTCAAGTATTTGATTTACTTGATCGTGCCATGTCTTTCTCGGGCGTCCTCGACTTCTTCTTCCATTCACTTTCGCATCATATATTCTTTTCACACTCCTTTCTTCGTTCATTCGCTCTACATGCCCAAACCATCTAAGCGTCCCTTTCTTAATCCTATCCATTACGCTCATATCAGCCTTGCATTCTTTCCGGATATCTACATTTGTAATACGGTCATACATGGTTTTACCGCACATCCGTCTCAAAGATCTCATTTCCACAGCATTCAGTCTACTTTCATTCTTCCTCTGCCAGTTCCATGCCTCACTGCCATACATCAGGGTTGGTATAAGCACTCCATTGTGGACTGCTAGCTTCGCTTCTTTGGACAATTTCTTATTTGCCTCCAAAAGGTGAAAAAAGTTTTATTTTTACTAAAAGAAATGAAGAAAAAAAACTTTGTATAATAACACCACGGATATTCTTTAATTTTTTTATGACCGACCGGTTTCGCTTAGCCTAAGCATCATTAACATAATCAACATAATCTGTCTTTCGATGAATCACCTTTAGATATACAAATTTTAACCAAATCCTGTACTGTACGACAAATTCAGAAAGTCCTTTTATTTATTTCGCTCCCATCCCTTAAATAGGAAAAAAATAAATAAAAAATCATAATTATAATTTTAAGCTAATAAGTGTGTCTATCTGATGGGACCTGCCAGGTAAGTATGTTCGTGAATATTTTTCTATTTGAACTAGAAATCAATATGTAATAATATAAAATAAGATCTGTACAGCGCCCTTGAGGTGATTTTTCACAAAAACAGCGCTATACAAATCATCCAAATATTATTATTATTTCATTAGGGTACAAAATTAAACTGATTATTTTAATGTTGTACCCTTATAATGCAAGCGAAACCGGTCAATCATAAAAATAAAAATAGTATTCGTAGTCTTATACAAAGTTGTTTTTTCATTTCTTTAAATATGTCAAACCAGAAATTGATAACTTTGAACGAAAATATTTGTATCTTTATTTTTTATAGTGACCCCACAAAAACAACTCCTGCCAACCGTCTGGAGCCAGCGGGACTTTGGCAACCTCAATCGAAGTATGTTGTGAGGTTGAAGGTAGTGGGTAGGGGAATAATATGGGGAAGAGGAAGGTTGGGAAGTATTTGAATATTCAGATCTTGTCACCAAATACGGCTTTAGCCACTTCAAGCAACGTTTCAATTTTTATTGGTGAACCTTTACCAAGGCCAATACTTCTTTGAGTACTATATATTATTACCAAATATTATTTTATATTATTAAATTAAATTTGTATGTTTTAATATTGATTAAATTAAATTTGTTTGCGCACGGCGGGTTTGAACCCGCTACCTCTGGATTCGAAGTCGAGTGTCTTACTACTCGACTATGTAGGCCGTCAAAATACAATATTACGTGCTTGAAATTGATATGAAATTATCGGGTTCCTATTTTTATTAATATAATAATAAATAACGACCTCCATGGTAGAGTGGTCAGTGCATGGGTTCTGGTCTCGGAGGTTGCAGGTTTAATGTGCTTCCGTGGAAAAACAAAAGGAAAAAATATATCGTATTTGTAAAAAGCATTAACTTTGTAACCGCCCCTTCTTCTTTGTTCACCTCTCACTTAATGCCTAAATATTTATGTGTATCTGTCAGTATTTTGTATTTTATGAATGTTTGAATATTGTTCTGATGATGGAAGGATACTTCCGAAACCGGTCGGTCTATATATTAAAATTAAGTGGTTTAAAACAAATGTGTGTGTTTATATTGTATTTTGAGAATATATATATATATATTCGAGAATATGTGAGTTTTTTTCTAATTAATATAAAGGTAAGACTTTTTTTGAGAAGTGAGAGAGCCGTTCGGAGTTTTTCGTCGGAAAAATATTTTGGGAACAGGTTGTTTCTTATTTAATGTATAAATATCAATGTGTTTAATGTCAGTACTTATTTCACTGCTAGCCGAATTTAGTTGCTCTGACATTTTAGCTAATTTTGAATATTTATTTCGGCTATGTATAATGCTCATTGCTCTATTTTGGAGAATTTGAAACTTGTTTTGTTATCTGTCGTTACACTAGAAAAGAATCGTTGAGCAATAATGGAGGTCAAAATTGTGATTGTAATTTTTCTGGAAATGTTTTGACAAATTCTTCCAAAAAGAGATATATTTTAATAACGTTTTCGTTATTGTTCCTATTACTTACAGAGATTGCCCTTCCTTAATAAATCCAATAAATTTAAATTACTACCAAGTATGGAAAGTATAGAAAAAAACGAACTGTTTTCTCTTATTACGAGTATCTCAAAGTCTTCGAATATAATTAGAAAGAAGGGCCTTTCTCCCATAAATAATAATTCGTACTCGAGGACACACTTATTCATATAACAGAGAAGAAATGTGAATATTTGGGTAAAGGTTTCAAATTCAATTGAATTTTTCAACATCAGAGCCCGAGATATAAAACAAAATTGGCTTTTCTCGGGTATTCCCCCCACCCCTCCTCCGAGCCAACGGTACAAAAAGTGGGCCGTAAATAAAATTACCGGCTGCCGTTCTGGAAATAGCCGATAGATGGCATTAGGTGATCAGAAAAGGGTCGAGTCTCGGGTGCCTACGATCAGATATGTACAAGACTGAAAAACATCAAACGAGTGTGATACTTAACGTACTTGGCTAGCTAGGTGTGCAGACCTACAAGGTGAAATGCTACCGAACGTTTCACATAAAATGATAATAAACGTCATAACATAAATAACATAAACGATAATAATATTTTTTGATGAGAGAGCTAAATATATTTACCCGACTTATACAAATTTACGATAAATCACTTTCTACGGATTTTTACGTCGTAAACTGTGAGAGAGAAAGAGACAAGACAAGTTCTCACATAATATAACACCACTTTCCGCTTATAAGAATGTTTTCCGTCTCCGGTGACTCCGCTCACTACGTTTTGTCATTCGACATAACTCAACGGTTTTTTAGGTTATATCCTTTTTTATATTATGTTTTATCCTTTATCCATTTTTGTTTATAGCAATACTGTGAAAAAGTGGTTTCACAAATAAACAAAAACATTTACTATGAATGGATGTATAAATGCCCTAGCCACGCCTGAGTCAGGAAAAAAATCATCAATCCTGACTATACAAGCGTTCCCTTCTGGTATATTATTGCTCTGATGTTATGTCCAAAACCGGCTGGTATCAACGAAAAATTGAATTTCGAAGTAATTATTATTTATTTATTTATTTTTAAGAAAGAAAAACGTTCCCGGTTTACAAAAACCATGAATATATTAGAAAAACTCCGACTACCATCACAATTAGCGGAAAAATTTCTTTGTGCAATTATGGAGGACTTGGGCAGCTGAAGAATTGAACCCACAGCACCCGGTGGGTATCCGACGCGTTTGTCCACTCAGCTACTGACATTCATTGTAACAACGTTACATGGGAAAGCCGTAAATAAAATTCTACATATACCAACATAAATTACATTCAGCTTCCAGAGAGTTAGGTGATAACTTTTATACCGTACAAGGTTTCGTTCCAATAATATATTCCCTTCGTATATTTCGCTAAAATATAATATTCAAAAAGCCAATTCAACACATTTTACATATTCACCATATTATTGCCTCTAAAAAGTCGCTCGTAAAAAGACCAACAGACACATGAGGCCGTTTCCACGTTTGACCATAATTTTGCTCTAAAAAGTCCCCCTTATAGGTAGGTGAGGAAAGATGGCGCTTTTTTTACACGAGAGTATGAAAAGAGGGTAAGAAACGTAGAAATGAAGGCTCTTGTAATATTTACTAAAATGTTTGAATAGGGTGTGTTTTTTCTACAATTAAAGGTTAAAGTTTTCTACAGTAAGGTAACCCTACGATTTTTTCAAAATTTAACCTTAAAAACCTCAGAGCAAGAAATATATATGGAGAGAGAGCTAAACATTTTTACTCAACCTATACAAATTTACGATAAATCACTTTCTCCGAGTTTTCACGTCGTAAACGGTGAGAGAGAAAGATATAAGTTCTCACACAATATAGCTCACTTTTAGGTATGTAAGCATGTTCTCCGTCTCCCGCGTCTCCGGCGACTCCGCCCACTACGTTTTGTTATGCGACATAATAGGACAGAACTAAACGGTTTTTCAGGTTATATCCTATATTTTTGTTTACTTTATTTTTGCAATACTGACTCCACTATAATTTATATATATATATATATATATATATAAATATATATATGTATATTGCCAGTCTCTGTGTTTCCTCTCTCTTACAACGTGGGCAACTTCAGGCCCCAGGCCCACTCCTTACTTTCCTTGAAAAGACCCTCCTGACAGCATCCCCAAAGATAACATAAGGCCTGACAGAAATAATTTCCGTCAGAGCCTTCTCATATCGCAACCTGTAAGTACCTCATTTAAGTTGTAAAGCGCTCTTGAGGTTATTTTCTTTTACGAAAACGGGGCAATAAAAATTAGTCAATTATTACAACACTGTAATGTAATATGTATGTAATTACCTTTTTCTCGACTACTTTATAATAAAATATAACCAAAAATTCGTTTTTAGTTTGCTGCTTTTGAATTGTCTTAAATATACATATCCATATTTACATGAATTCCTACTCTTTTTATTGATTTTTTATTTACTTAACTTTGGGCCTTTGCTTTATATGGTCTAGCTTCTTTATTTTTTTCTTTGTTTCTATATATAGTTAAATTATTTATTTTCTTCTAATATAAATAACCCAATATTATTAAATTTATCAGTTTATTAATATCATAACTAATAAATAAACTTATATTAATAAACTCATTTTATACCTCATATCATATTTCATATTTCAAATTTGACCGGTTAGTAGCTGGACAAACGCTTCGGATTCCCAGCCAGGCGTCATGGGTTCAATTCTTTTGCTAGCTAAGTCCTTCATCATTGCACAAGCAACATCTTCCGCTTATTATGATGGAAGTAGAAGATTTCTAAATATTCTATGGTTATTAGCAAGCGGAGAATGTTTGTCTTTCTTTAAAAATAAAAATAAAGTAGAATGCATAAGTTTGATTTCTCTGTAAAAATAAATTATAATTGTATTTACTCTAACTAACTTACCAACCATCACGCCGTTTCCCCGCATGGGTAGGCAGAGAGGACAGACTACTATACAACTATTTCTGGGCACACATTCCTTGCTTCGTTCACATTCACACATCGTCTCATACATACTCTTCTGTTATTCTGACTCTTCACGTTGCCCGATCAAGTATTTGATCCACTTGATCGTACCATGTCTCTCTCATTCACTTTTGCATCATATATTCTTTTCACACTCCTTTCTTTGTTCATTTCCTATGTATGCATAAACCATCTAAGCGTCCCTTTATTGATCCTATTCATTACGCTTACATCAGCCTTGTATTCTTTCCGGATATCCACATTTTTAACACGGTCATACATGGTTATAATTGTATTTACTCATTTAACGTAAATTTCTTTTGTCCGAAAGTGAGTTTTTATAACTCATCGGTATTGCTATGTAGCAAGATATAAAAAAAATCGATGATTTTAATTATTTTCAAATTGAAAAAGAACGAATCTTTACAAAAAAAAAACGTTTTTTCAAATCACCAGCTCGCACTATCAAATTTATGTCAGAACAAGATACCTTTGCACAAAAACGGAAAGAAAAAATACTGCGAAAGGGTACTAAAAAGTTATAAATATGGCATTTATTGTAAGGTTTCGGAATAAATATGATTCGTTCATTTTCCCAGTAAAGCAGAATGAAGAAGTCGGCACTCGATATTGATCCGGTTTAATGTCTGCCAGCTTTTGAATACCAAAACGAAATCGGCAATATTAGTAAAGGCTTTACATTTTTTCCGGCGTACATACATGAACTAGATTGGCAATTTTAAAAGGTTATGCGACACACACTGTCGCTACCTCAGAGCAAGAGTTTATATGGAGAGAGAGCTAAACATTTTTACCCAACCTGTACAAATTTACGATAAATCACTTTCTACGGGTTTTTACGTCGTAAACCGTGAGAGAGAAAGAGACAAGAAAAGTTCTCAGATAATATAGCACCACCATTCGGTATGTATGCATGTTTTCCGTCTCCCGCGTCCCCGACGACTCCGCCCACTACGTTTTGTTATGCGACATAACAGGACAGAACTCAACGGTTTTTGAGGTTATATCCTATAGATTTGTTTATCATAATACTGTGAAAAAGTGATTATACCAATAAACAAATACATTATGTCCTATAAATGTATGTATAAATACCCTAGTCCTAGCCCTAGACCTAACCACGCCCCAGTCAGGCAAAAATCATCAATGCTGACTACACTAGCGCTCCCTTCTGATACATTATTGATCTGAGGTTGCTACCTTCTTGGATATATCTTTCAGATCATTCATGACGAGAGAATATTATTTTATTAAATATTTTATTTTTTATGTGAATACCGCACACGAATCCTAACTGCTGAATCCGGAGCCAGTGGGAATTTGGCATTCACAATCAGGGTATGTTGTGAGGCTTAATTTAGTGAAAAGGGGGAGGAGATGGAAAAGAGGAAGGTCGGAGAAGTACGAGACTATTCAGATCTGGTCACCAAACACGACTTAAGCCATTTCAAGCAAAGTTTCGAATCTGAATAGTGATCTTTCACCAGGAAAAAGTTATTTCAGGTTGGTAGATACTTTTAGATCTACCAACCTGAAATAACACAAATTATTATGATAAATAAATTTATTTGCCCGCCGGGATTCGAAGTAACAATGTCCGAATGCCTGACTTATTACTCATAAGTCGTGAATTCAGATGTTTGATGGTGAAGTTATCAAATAATGGTGGCGTGTTGTTAAAATAATCGAATTATTAAATCGATTTTTTTTTAAACAAAAATTATCGTAGTTTTTTTTTTTGGTCCACATTTTAATGAACTATATACTCGTATGTTTTCATTTAATCTTCTCGCTAGAGTAAACCAATTTGTCTTGGACATAAAAATAATAATTTGTGATATGTTTTTTCCAATATTTGCGATTAACCGGAACAAAAATTTTGCTTCACAAACTTTTTAGTTGGAAACGGAAATTGATTCGGAGAACCCACGAGTCCAATCTCTAGACACTCGTATCTTTACGAAATTGGATATAAAAATAGGTTGTAAGCATTCAGTGATTTCTTTTTTGTGAAAAATCTTATATAAAGTCACGTAACATGATAAAGAATTTGAGTCCATTTTTTTATCAATATCCACCTTCAAACTTAAATACCAGTATTTTTTTTTTCAAGTACGTTTTCATAGTTAAATTAATTCTCAAATTTCGATTTTTTTAAGCGCTGCCAAAACGGAAATATCTCAGAGGTAGGAAAAGGAGGGGGGGGTGACGTGTTCCTTACCGTCAGAAGGGCATTACACGGTATTTATCTTTGACATCCCAAACTGTCGTTATCCAGCTGTCAGTTGCGTATTTTGTTAGTTCGTGTTTTTTCTTCAATTTCACCGCTTTTAAAACCTTATAAAATGCCAGGAGATAATACGTATTACTATTGCATCGTACTGATGTGTAAAAATACAAGCATTATTGCAACTTATCATCATTCCAAGAAATGTAGTTTTACGTAAAAAATGGTGTAACGCCATGAAGGCTGCATTACATCGTACGTAAACGTCGTATTTGTCGTAGGAGTTCGTTCGACTAATCAGGAAGCGTTTCTAATTTATGGCGTTTTAACCAACTTTCAAGAAGAATTTATTAATTCTAAGAATAATATTATGGAAATATAACTATATATTCAGAATCGGTGTTTTTCGATCTACATGCGCATATATTTTAAAGTTACAATATTTTTTACTCAATTTCCTTTTTGTTGCGTAGTTGCAAAATTGTTTATTTGCATTCTAAAGACCAAATGAATCATAGTAACGCCGAAGAATCAGAAGAACATTTAGGTGGAACGTACTTACATACAAGATAGAATAAAAATGACGTAGCTAAATACAACACATTGTTAAGTATGTAGAATATAACTTCACATAGAGAACGTTTACCTTTCTGCTACATGTCTATTGAACAATTTCATTCCATGCACCCAGGTAAGCATATATCAATGCATTGAACATTTCGGCTTTGGTTTCTTGTACCTGTTTGTTACCAGGGAAATATTAATTTCTGAAAATATCGGATAAGAGAGAGGCATTAAATTGAATGGAGTTTCAAGATGTTTTCGCAAAGTTTTTTATTTGAATTATTTTACTACGGGGTGCGAAAATAATATCGAAGTTTGCCTCTTTTTTGTGTGAAAGCGTATTAAATTTACGATTATGAAACTTTTATGCTTGGCTGTTAGATTTGATACGATTCTAGATTTCTCGTTGAAAAAGTGCCGAATGTTTGAACGAGTTATACTGTCGAAAAAACACCTGGATTGTACAATTTAAATTATAGTTCAAAATAATTCGTATTAAAAAAACTGACAAGACAAAGGGAGACCTCGACTAAAATGGCTTGACAAAGAAAAGCTTAAAAAGCATCTTTGTATAAAGTCACCTATCATCGAGCAACAAAACCAAAGTTGTTGTGCTTTTCAATGCAAAAAAATATCAACGACAGATGAAAACCAGACTTACTGTCGATAAACTCCTTAATTAAATTTTATGCCTGAGAGTGCAATACTTTATCATATCAAGTTTTAACGATTATTTTCGGTAGATGATTAATTTCAATTTTAAATCTAAATATATGACTTACACTCGCGGGTTCAAATCCTGGCTTGCAAAATAAAACTTAATTTTAATAATATGTGTTATCACACATTTAATTGAAATAAAATAATATATAGTATATTTGCCGCACGCTCCAGAATAGTTGATACTCTAAGAATCGCCCCGCTGAAATCACCATTCAGAGTCGGAACGTTACTTAAAATGGCTTTAGCCGTGTTTGGTGACCAGATCTGAATAGCCAGGTACTTCCCGACCTTCATCTTCCCCATCTCCATCTCCTTAACTTCCTCACTAATTTCAATCACACAGCATACACGATTGGGAATGCTACAGTTCCACTGGCCCCAGACGGCTGGGAGCAGTTGGGACTCTGGTGCAGTATTCACAATTAAAAATAAAATTATAACGATTGCATATTTAATGAAGATAAAATAATAACTTTGTATCAGACCACAGATTTTATTTCAATTTTATAACCGACTGGTTTCGCTTAGCCTAAGCATAATCAGGGTACAAAATTACACGAAACAAAAAATACAAAGTGTGTGGTTATATGAACATACAGGGGGAGAACACAATATGAAAGCAAATAAGAGAGCAGTGAGAAAACAATAGAATGATATTTAAATTACAATAAAGGAACAGAGAAAAAGAGATGGAAACGAAAGAGGCAAAACGTCAACTGAAAAGGTGATAAAATAATGAGGAGTAATTTTAAGAGTTTACGGGAAATATGCCTAATATTGGACTGCTCTGATGATGCCTAGGGTAACAAAAACGGTAACTCATTAGAATTAAAATAAAATCTGTGGTCTTATACAAAGTGATTGCTTTCTACGAAAATAAAACAGTAAATGTTTTTGTAGGCACTCACATTAAATGATAAATAAGCGGAAAATAACTTAAAATAGTCAAGCTAACAAAAAGCATATCTTTGGATCGGATATAAATATTTTAAATAACATTGTTTCAGTTGTCCAATTGCTTTTTTAAAGGGCACATACCTTATTGAATGGCAAAGGCCTAATTAGCTTTAGCATCGTGGATCAATATCATAATTTAGCCATTGTCTAGACTCCAGGTACGCCGCGATGTTTCAAAACATTAAATTAGCTTCCGTGAGTAGCGCGAGGATTATATCATCCGCCTTAGCTTTTTATCGAGTTGCGAAGTTAAACCGAGAAGAGATTTAAATGTTAACTACCACCAGCAAACCTTGAGGATATCGATTGGGCAAAAGTCAAATATACAACCTACTTAACTAACTAACTGACTAATTAACCATCACGCCGTTTCACCGCAGGGGTAGGCAGAGAGGACGAACTGCCATATAACTCTGTATTGGCGCACACTCCTTGCTTCATTCACATTCATACATCATCTCATACATACTCTTCCGTTATTCTGACTCTTCACATGACCCGATTCAAGTATTTGATTTACTTGATCGTGCCATGTCATTCTCGGGCGTCCTCGACTTCTTCTTACATCCTACTTCATGCTATCAAATTCAATAAAATATGTGGTTCGATCTTTAGAAAGTAAAAGATAATCTAAGCTTTTCTTGTTTTCTATTTTTTTTTTATCCTTTTCCTCTGATTTTCAGTTTTTTCTTAATATTTTAAGGGTCAGCACTCAAAAATACAAACTTTTTGGTTTTCTAGTTCAGGAAAAACTACAAATTCTTTATTTGTCAATTCAATACGGGCAGTTCGGAAAATGTGTAAGGTTTTCAGTGAATACAATTGATAAAGAGTAATATTTTAAGCTGTTTATAAAATGCATACTGGAATTTTATGTAAAATGTTTGAAAATGCCTTTTCTGGTTATAAAACTATACCTTTTACTGATATTTCAGTATGTTTTTTAAAGATTTTAAAGGATAACAGTAAAAAAATTGTATTCATTTGGAACCATTTTTCTAACTGTCCATGAAATATTTGCAGATAAATCATTTGTATTATTGCTTGTATTAGAAAGCTACAAAGTGACGTTTAGCGTGATTCTTGGGCGCCCTTAAGCTGATAATTTATTGCAGGAGTATGATATCTCTGTATTTGTATTTTTTTGTAACTCGTGTATTCTTTAATTTCCCTTATCTTAAAGTGAGGCTTATAACTCATCGGGATTGTTTTGTATGTTACCATGATATTAAAATAATTATATTTATATATATACATATATAAAAATTCAAGCACTACAATTTCTCACTGACATATACATAATTAGAGCCTGCAGACAAGCTACCATGTGGAAGCTATTCAAGACTAACTTTTTTATTTTACATTACTTATGTATCAATTGAATCATCAATAAAATATTTATTTTTTGATGTTGGTAACACTCAAAATTTATCTCATTAATTTATAGTCAAAATTTATTCATAGAGTGGGCAATAATACTTGAAATATTTTTATCCGTTGACGTTTTGTATCTTTCACTCTGTTCGTTTGCTAAAATTTAAATGTTATTGTATTGTTTTCTCACTATTCTGTTATTTTATTTTATATTTTGTTCTCCCTATGTATGTATATAACGGCGCACTTCGTATTTTTTGTCGTTTAATTTTGTACCTTGATGGTGCTAAGGCTAAGCGAAACTGGTCGGTCATAAATATTAAAATAATATATGTGGTCTTATGCAAAGTTATTTTTTCATTTCTTTAATTATTTTGGGTTTAAAATATTTATCGTAACAGAAAGACGATATTTAGCAATACTATAAATGGTTTATTTTTAAACTCTACTCATGGGTTTCCAGTGAATAATTTTGTTTAAACTGTGATTTTTTTAAATTCCATAAAAAATATTCTAAAATGTCCAAAATAGTGCACTTTCAAAACCAGCGAAGGCGTTTTTGAACGTCTTACCTAAAACTCCAGTATGCATTTCATCCAAAATTCAAAAGATTCCTCATTAAGAATTGTGTTCACTGGAAACCTTAGACATTTGCCTAACTACCCGTACAGAATTAACAGATAAATCATTTGTAGTATTGCTTGTATTAGAAAGCCGAAAATTGTGTATTTTTGGGTGCTGACCCTAAAACATGGCGAAGATCGCCATGTTTACACAGGCATGAAAGGCAATTTTTTTTTAGCTCTGGACCTCTATTTCTAGGGTGCCAGTAAAAAGGTGACAGGTTTCTACGAAACAAAATAATGCCTCCAAAAATCCTATAAGATGTTTTCTTCGAGAATTCAAAGAGTGAAGTTGTTAACACTATATTAACCAGCCAGTTAAGTTGATGTACCAATGTTCAAAAATCGCTCAAGCGCAGGACGTGCTGTGCCCATTACTGCTATCACTTAACCCTTTGCGACTCTAGTTGGCGGAGCACGTAAGATCGATTTGTACCCTTTGCGTTTTATGAAAAAATATCACGGTCATAAAGAACGTGTTTGCGGGACAAAGGGTTATAAAAAGCGACAAATTGCCCTCGTAAACGAGCTGTGGATACGAATGGCTTTTGTTCAAAATTGATTCGACAACATGCGTTTTCATTCCATCATTTTTACAGGGATTTCACAGGCTAACTAACTTAGCCATACAACTCTGTCTTGGCACACACTCCTTGCTTTATTCACATTCATACATCGTTTCTATACACACTATTTTGTTATTCTGACTCTTCACAGGGCCCGACTCAAGTACTTGATTCACTTGATCGTACCATGTCTTCCTCGGGCGTCCCCGATTTCTTCTTCCATTCACTTTGACATCAAATATTCTTTTCACACTCCTCTCTTCGTTCATTTGCTCTACATGTCCAAACCATCGTTCCTTTTTTGATCCTATTAATTCATGTCCTGGCACACACTTTTTGCTTTCTTCACATTCATACATACTCTTCTGTTATTTTGACTCTTCACATGGCCTGACTCAAGTATTTGATTCACTCGATCGTGCCATGTCTTCATCGGGCGTCCCCGACTTCTTGTTCCATTCTCTTTCGTGCATATATTATTGTCACACTCCTTTCTTTGTTCATTCGCTCTACATGCCCAAACCATATATTCGTTATTTTCTATTATATATTCGTTATTATATATTCGTGGTTTTACCGCTAAAAGATCCCATTTCTAAAGCATTTAGTCTATTTTCACTCTTCCTCTGCCAGTTCCATGCTTCACTGCTATGCATTAGGGTTGGTATAAGCACTCATTTGTGGACTGCTAGCTTCGATATATTCTCCGATGAAGTGACGCAATATACTTATCACGCTAAATACTTACTGTTGAGATTAGGTAAGATTAGGTTAGGTCATGTTAGACATTCTCAACTCAATCTTGTTACCAAGTTTCTTATTTTTCACTTCTCAAAGTAGTAAGTATGTTTACGGAACCAAACCTGAAAAGCCAGGTTCACCCAATACCTCTCTCTTGATTCTCTATGGATGATGCTTAAAAAATCATAAAATTCATGTTCATATTTATATAACGGCCTCCGTGGTAGAGTGGTAAGACGTTCGACTACGATTCCAGAGATCGCGGGTTCAAATCCGGTGTGCGCAAATAATTTGTATTTAATCAATATGTGTCATAACACATTTCATTTATATAAAAAATAATATATTTTATAGTATATTTGCGGCACGTTCCAGAGTTTTAGAAACTAGTATCGCCGTTTGGTGACCAGATCTGAAGCATCCCAACCTTCCTCTTCCCTATTTTAATCCCCTCCCAACTACCTTTACCCTCGCGACATACCCCGATCGGGAATGTCATAGTCTCACTGGCTTTTGACGGTTGGAAGCAGTTGAGGCTCTTGTGCGGTATTCACTATAAAAAAATATATGAACCTGGTATTTATTTATCCGTGATCACAACAAGATTCATTCAGCAATGGGTTTGAGAAATTCGGGCAATAGGTTCTTTATCGGAATTGTGTATTCCTGAAGATTCCAATTCGCGACAGTCAACTCTTAGATCGGCAATGTCATCGGCTATCGGAAGGTTGAAAGAACCAAAGCGCACACCAGACACTAAGTTCGGAGAGCGCGCCTTCGGAGTGTCAGGTCCTAAAGCCTGGAATGGACTACCACATGATCTGAGAGTAATAAAAGACTCAACAGAGTTCAGAGCCAAACTCAAAACTCATTTTTTCAGAAAATCATATCCATAATCAAGATGTAACAAGCCCAATAGAACCAAGAAAACTTTTCAGACTCTCATTCCTTAAATTCATTAGAAGATTATCACTATTATCTGTTCTTCACTACGAAAAATTAAAAAATTAAAAAATACCTCCGATATACTTTATTTTAAATTTGCCCTCATGCCCTAAAAATGAAAAATAATAATAAAGAACTAAAAAAAAAAAGAAACAAAAATAAAAAAAATATAAAAAGTTATTCTAAATTTTAAGTTATCATGATATGGTGATTGTGTCCTGCCATAAGTGACCTGCCAGGAAAGTATGATGCTGTATATTTATATAAACTAGGAATTAATACTAAGTAGAAATTAAGATTTGTACAGCGCCCTTGAGGTGATTTTTCACAAAAACGGCGCTATACAAATTATCCAAATATTATTATTATTATTATTATTGTTCGTGACTTAAACTAGCCAAACTTTCGTGTGAACTGAATTGATAAGTATGATATATCGCTCATGCAAAACAATATCTTGTATCCCACATAATAAATTATATACTCGTACATCGCTCCTACTCTGTAGTACCTTGAATTTTATATTCTGTACTTTTTCCTTTTTATCTATAGTGTACAAACTTCCCACCATCAAATTTAATTGTACTTCTTTATTACTTACTTGCATTCTATGGCACATATTGTGCCGTATATAAGTGTATGTAAAATAAAATAATACGAATTTTGGAGGGGACACAAAAAACTATCTTGAATCCGAATGTTTTTCACGTAAAAAATTTACACGCCACAAAATTTAACAGCTATAAAAGTATGTGCATCTTTAATTCTTATTTACTATTAACTTAACTTCTTGTCATGGAGAAGGCTATCGAAGAGGAATAACTGTTTTTAAGGCTTTACGAGGAATTACTTAAAATGAAAAAAAGCTTTTTTAAATTGTATTTAACTAGCGTAATTTGACCAGGCTGTGTATTTTTTTTAAATTTTGTACCACAATACACTGAAAAGTAACTTTTGACAAATGGGTGGGATACGAGGTATTGTTTTGACATGGGCAATATTAGGAAATTAACACTTGAACACGGATCGGGTAAAACAAAAAGGTATATTTTTGGTGTATATGTTGTATTCCGTCTGTTCTGAATTCTAATACCAGGAATTTTTTGTATCATTCTTTCTGGCAAAGCGAACTTTAATAAAACATACTCTAAACAAAAAATGACTGTTCATATAGAGTACAAGCATATGTTTTTCTTATTTATTATTGTGTATAATTATCAATTATTTATTTAATAATATAAGCCCTTATGAGTTTTTGTGTATTTATTTATTTATAAATTAACGGACTAAAGTCCAATTACAAAAATACATATAAAACACGAAATATAAAAAAGAGTAACAGAGAAGGAATAGCATATAAATTGAAATAAATGAAGCGATGACAAAAATAAGGCAAAATAAACATAAGAGAGAACATTCAAGCCATGGTCTAGTCAAAGTTCTGGTAGAGTCGTAAAGCATGACGAAAATTATTTAGACTGCTACCAAAAATTTCAAGACCATGGCTTGAGTTAACAAGTCTTGACATTCTGGACATTGGAGAATTATACCCGTAATTAGTATTGTGATGATTGAGGAACAGCAATTCATTGTTTCTGAGTCTACGGCAAGGAATGTTGAACTGGATAAGTCGCAACAGAGAAGGTGAGTCAATAAAACAATTAATAATTTTGTAAATGAAAATTAAATCGAAGTCTTTCCTGCGCTTTTCTAATGAAGACATTTTCAATAATTGTTCAATTTCATCATATGAATAATCGCCTCTTTCTCGCCCCAATCTCCATGCAATACCGCGTAAGAAGCGATGTTGTACGGATTCAATATGATGAATATGAACGGTATAGAAAGGGGACCAAATTACACTAGCATATTCTAAATGAGGGCGAACTAATGAGCAGTAAAGGGTTTTTAGAGTCTTAAAGTCACATGCAATTCTATTGATGAAGCCAAGAAGTTTTAATGATTTATTAACTACATTAATAATGTGATCACGAAAAGAAAGATTATAGTCTATAGTGACACCAAGATCTTTTATAGATCTAACGGTAGATAGGGAGACACTATTTCATTTATAATTGAAGAGGATCGGTTTATGAGTTCTATGAAATGACATAATTTTACATTTATCAATGTTTAATTCTAGGCAGTTAGTTTCACACCATTCATTAAATGAATCAATATCACTTTGGAGAAGAATACAGTCATGAAAAGATTTTATTATTTTAAATATCTTATTGTCATCTGCAAAAAGCCAAAAACGCGAGGAAGAAAATACTTTGGCAATGTCGTTAATAAATATGTTAAAAAGGAGAGGAGCTAGGTGGGCACCTTGGGGTACTCCAGACGTTACTTTAATATTAATAGATTCAAAGTTATTAATTTTGACTCTTTGTTGTCTATCATTTAAATAAGATTTGAAGAAAGATAATAAAGGATTTCTAATACAGGCTTTAGAAAAATCAGTGTAGAGAACATCTGCCTGAGAGTTATCTTCCAGAGCGTTAACAATGGTATTAGTGAAGGAAAGTAAATTTGTTGTGGTAGACTTAGCAGATCTAAATCATTGTGTAATACATTATATAAAATAATATTGATAAAAAAGCACGGAGTAAATGATTAGCACCCAAAAACATTGTTACAAGCTTCTATAGGCTTCTTGTAACTAAATTCAGTGTAGTTCAATATATCTACTATTTTTGCGAGAGAATTACCAACTGCATGCAATCTAGGTACAAGCAAGTATCTAAATGACTCAGTCCTGACATTATTGTTATATTTAAAAAAAAAATTGGAGTGATTCTGTTAGGTAGATGGAAGGTTATTAAGCTAAGTTAATCAGGGCTGTCTATAATATCATTAACAATTTTTAAAATAAAATCAAATTTGAAATAAGCATCCTGCCTGTCTGAGAGTGTTAATAATTTAAATTATTTCATTAAATAATTGTAATTTATTGTTTCAATAGGTAGACCGAGTTTAAAGTTAATGTGTCTTAGAAATGTATGTTGCAATTTTTCAATGGAATCAATCTGGATTTTAGAGTGAGGGGACCAGACAGAAAAATTATATTCGACTTGACTTCGAAATAATGAAGAGTACAGGATTTTTAATATTGAATGTTTCGCATTGAACTACTCTTGCATACCTTCTGGAATAAAACTTCATTATTTGCTAAACGGCTTTGCCAGAGATTTGGAATTTAAAAAATGAAACAAACAATATGGTTTATTTGTTTTCACAGTTAAATGAAAATTTTGTAGTCCAATAGCACAAAATGGAATAACAATCTGGAAAAGGGTAAAGAATGATTTTAAATTTTAAAGTGAAAAGTCTGTGCAAATTGTGTCAGAACTCACCGTTCAAAAGTTCACGATGCTTCTTATAAACAGATTTTCAAGAAAAAAATTGAAAAAATGTTTGCATTTCATAAATAAAAGCTTTTCTTACTCGATTTACAACTTTAAACTAGGTGCGGTCGAATAATCGAAATGAAGGTTTAATGTAAGCCATTATTTGTAAAAAAAAAGATCTCAAAGTTCCATTTGACAGATGTTCAATTCAAAGGTCGAATCGCGTGACGCTTGTTCTTTTTTGAAAAGCCATAAATACGAAGAAAAATGACGGGACACGCAAACTTGGCCATTATTGAGTTATTTTGGACTCTGTACAAAAAGATGGTAACTACTTACAGATAAACAATAGAACAGTTTCAAGGTTCAATTAGACCGGAAATGCTTAAGACGGTTGGATCATTTTACAACACGCACTATTTCTGATACCATATCTACATATAATATTATGTAAATGTATACCGTCTACAAATCATTACGTAAAGCATCGTTTCTCAACCTCAAGGTGGCAATCGGGTTTATTTTGACGGCCTCCATGGTCGAGTGGTAAGATGCTCGACTACGAAACTAAAAATCGCGGGTTCAAACCCGGCGTGCGCAAATAACATTGCCGGGTTACGAATAATCTGTCAATATTTGAAAAACTCCTACTGCCATCATAAGAAGCGGAAGATGTTGCTTGTGCAATGATGGAGGACTTAGCTAGCAGAGGAAGTGAACTCAAGACGCCCGGGTGGGAATACGACGCTTTTTTCCACTCAGCTACCGACCGGTCAATATTTAATTAATATGTGTCATAACACATTTTATCTATTTACAATAATATAAAATGCATTTGCGGCACGTTTCAGAATGGTAGATACTCTAAGTATCGCCCTGGTGAAAGACCACAATTCAGAATCGAAACGTTGCTTAAAATGACTTTAGCCGTGTTTGGTGACCAGATCAGAATAGCCAGGTACTTTCCAACTTTACTCTTCCCCATCTCCTTCTCATCCCCACCACATTTAGCCTCACAACATACCCCAATTGGGGATGCCATAGTTCCACTGGCTCTAGACGGTTGGGAGCAAATCGGACTCTTGTGCGGTATTCACTAGACAAAAATAATTTTGAAAAAATAAGGAAGGTCGCGATTTGTGATAACACTAAAACACGTATACGAAAAATCTTTATATTAAATAATGAATTTCAAGTTCTAATAGAGTGTTGCGTATACTTCTTAAACCTAATTTGCGTAATTAATTTATTAATACGACGACAGTTGTGTTGTTTTTTATATAGGTTTTCTATATGTGGATCGAAATTTGAAACACACAAAATATAATGATTTTCAAGTGATAATAGATTATTTCTGTAATTAGTTTTTAGAGCCACCATAGACGAAAAGCTTTTTTCGCACAAGTAAGAGAGAAACAGTGGCAAATGGTATTTATAGCAAGGGTAAACACTTTTTTTTCACGTAAGTAATGTAAAACTTTGATAAACGTTAAAATATATAGTGACGGGGGTCGTAATGTTTTTTTACACTATTTTCGGCTTTTAAGGGGGTCCGTGACACTAAAAAGGTTGAAAAACGATAGTGTAAAAGATACCATATTAATGTAAGTAACTTTCTTCTAATATTGCTTTATTATACGAATTTCCTTTGGGTTAGGTAAGGCCCTACTTGCTATTTTTACGTCATTTGCACCAAAGCGTCACAAATATTGCTTTCAACGTAAGTTACTTACTTTTATTATTAACCATTCGAATGTTGAACTAACATTACGTTGAACACAAAAATCTCAGATATTCTTCAAACTTACACAGTTAATGGTTAACCGCATCATAAAAGCAAAGCGAAGCATCACTCCCACGTAAGGCGAGTGTTTTCTTTACTAACTGTTATTCATATAGTAACATAAAATGCTTACAACTTAAATCACTAACTTAAATTAAAAAAAAATTAAAAATGTTTTATTAAAAAATAATAACAAAATTTGAATAGCATTCGACTTTTAAATAGGTATCACAAATAGAATTGACCCGAACAATTCATAGTTAGAATTGTGTGTATTGGTACATACGTATACACTTAAAATGTCTTTGCGAAAAGTTACTGAGAAACAGTGTGTTTGTGTTGCTTTTGCCTAATTATTTTAGTACAGAAAAAATACAAATGTATGCGATGATCGATTTTGAATATTCAAAAAAATTTTAGAGTAAATTTTTTTTTCATTTACTCGAACAAACAACTGAAACTACCGACAGCTTCTTTTGTTTTTTGAAATTGAACTCTTTTAAGTTTCACTGTTGCCAAACTTTTTTTTACACCACGAATTTATTATGCTTTTACGTCAACTGGTTTCGATTAGATCAAGCTTCATTAGGGCACATATAATAACTATTATATTTGTTATGTTTTGTTATTATATGTGCCCTAACAAAGCTCGACCTTAGATTAATTTATTTTAATAAATTATTTCTAGTAGTGTAACTAATAATTATTGGTAGTATTCCCTTTTGATATGAAATTATGATTAAAAAACCTTAGTTACCAGTCAGAAGATGCCCGTTACAAGGTGTAACCGGTCCGGTCAAAAATAAAGAACTGGCAAATGTAACGAAGGTTGTATAATCATAAATTCATATTCAAATTAAGTCAATCACCAACTAAATTACTAAGTCAATAATATATTTAACTAAGTCTAGCTTCCTACATATTATGTACACGTTGAATCCACAATCTACAGGTTAGGCAATATATTCCGTTTAATTAAGTCTTGAATCAATATTAATGGATTTATGCGTCTGTAATCTTCCCACTTAATCAACATTAATTGCGGGTAATTTGAATATCCACCGATAATCTTATTAATCACCTTCGAACATCAATACAATTATTGTAATTTGATGTAAAGACATCTTGACGTCATTATCAAATTAGCATTTTACTAACGTAAGCAAAGGCCATGTAATATCTTAATTAATAACATATGTACATCACATTTCAAAAATACATATTAGTCGTATTGCAGAGCTATTTATTTTTAAAGTTAATTTTTTAATTTATTTAAGCTTTAAAGGCGTTTACGTGTAGATACATTTATTAATTTGTACAAAAAGGTGTATAATAAATGTGTAGTATATAACATGATAACAAAAAATTATAAGAAATAAGGAAGTACAAAATAAGTATGTAGTAATAGTAATACCGTTATAGCGTAGGTTTTAAAATTAGCTACATTATCATAGAAAGTTGCACAAAAAAATGTAATAAGTGTATATTGCGTATCATTATAATAAAAGTATAAAATAATTAAGTAGGAACTCTATAAGTGTGTAGTTATAGTGGAATAAATAATAAGTGTAATATTATTAATATAATAAATACAACGGTAGCAAGGTGCACATGAAAGAATTTTATGAATCTATTAAAAACATTCAAATAAGATAGTTTTTAATTTGGTGATAGTGTTGTAACCGTAAACATATATTGAACAAAGATGAAATATTATT
Source organism: Drusus annulatus (assembly GCA_022651775.1). NCBI lineage: Eukaryota > Metazoa > Arthropoda > Insecta > Trichoptera > Limnephilidae > Drusus > Drusus annulatus. The sequence goes on along the minus strand of JAGWCC010000530.1, from coordinate 565,774 downwards.
GCCAAATAGTCCTGATTTTACAACAAACCGAGTGACTGCTCTTTCAATTGAGCTATCTCGATAAGCTTTGGAGCCGTCGTGATCTTCTGAAACTTTTTTTTATATCATTCTGCAGTCACTGAGACGAAGAGATTATAGCACCCCCGATGTGGGGAATGTTGCAAGTCTGAATGAAGTGGTAAGAGGAAGAAGATAGGGAGGAAAAGGTTGGGAGTTTTCTAGTTAATCTGATAACTAAGAATGGTGTACATGAATTTTGTTTATTATCGAATAAACTACATACATGAGTTGTTTAATTAATATCGTCCGTTATATCTCACTGTAACCCGAAAAACAATCATGGATTGTTCATTTCTGTTAAAAACAAATACGTAAATCACAATTATTCGTAAAATCCAATTTTGCTAATCCACTTTGGTTACACAGAAACTTTTTATGCACATAAAATTTCCTATTTTTGTAGGTAGGTTTAAAACTACCTAGCCCGGAATAACTACATAGCTAATCTACTAAATATCACGTCATCTCTTCGCAGTGACAGGTAGGGGGGATAGATTCCTCCTTTCTCCTTCCATCCACTCTACGTATCAAGTGAAAATATCCAAGAAGTAATAGCCGTATTGTTACCATATGTCTTTCTCAATTAGGGAGGTAAGACATTGTATATTATACCTATTGTTAGTATTAAGTGAAAAATGATCATTTTGTACAAAATAAATAAATTATTAAAAAAAAAAAAAAATGGTCATTGTTCTGGAGAACAATCAAACTGAACAAACTGAGTGATAAAAACGAAAAAGACGTGTGAATAATAATACTTAATAATAAACAAAAATCAATTGAATAAACTGCTGCATAAACTAAAATAAAAATTAAATTTACAACAGCCGACTAAAAGTCAATTTGAATAAATCGATAACTGTCTGCAAACAATGAAATTCCATTAATAAATACAAAATAAAAATAGTGTACTTACAAATAGACCAATTTGTCACACTACCGCCAATCAGTTTTAATAAATTATCAAATTGATATTCCGATGATGGTTCGATAAAATAATAAACATACCAATAATGTTTGACAATATTCGTCGAATCACATATAGTATTGTTTATATTAGAAAGCCAAAGAGAGTGTGTTTTTAATGCGATGTAAAAAAAATGTTTTAGATTTAATTTTTGGTAGAAATCACTGCGTGGATTGAACATTTAAGAAAATACTACAAATATTTTCTTTGAAAAATTACAAACCGGATTCGTTAATAGTCGATTGTTTAAGGGCGATATCAAGTGAATTAACGTATCATTTGTTGATATACTACCATAAATAAGCAATGCTGCATGTAGTCAAACTTGCTTGTTGAAAGCATAGTAAAAATGAAATTTGAAAAAGTACACAATTAATAAAAAAAATCCTTCTCATTCCTGAATTACCTGAAATATTTCCAAATTGAGGATTCGAGTCCTACTAGCTTCGGTATAATTGACAATAATCAATTTAAACGCACATTGAAATAATTTTATTCAGCAACCATATCGTCGCTGGAAAGGCAAGGGGACTTAAACGACACTTTGTTAAAAAATGATTTAAATATGCAGTTTCAATCATTTTATTTTCTGACTCTGACTCTCGTTTGATTCCGAAAACTTTTGTCTCCCTTCAGTCATTTAAAATATATTAACTATTTGGGACTTTAGACTTTTCTCAAGCGACACAAGTTTGGGACTTTTTTAGCTTTTTGTCGCTTCAGGTAACTCAGTGAGAGCATTCAGTTACCTGAGATAACTTTTTTTAAATCAAACCAGCTACTGAAGATTTATGAATTGTATTGTAAAACAAACAAAAAAACTTTAAAGTGCTATGGTGTAAACTTCCCGAAATGGCGCTTCAGCCCGTTTGCCTTTTCGCCGACGATATGGTGATTAAAACGTTAAAATACCATCAAATTGGAGCTTGCATACCAGGCCTGATTTTGACAAGAGCTTTGTTAATTGAAACAATAAGCGCTTGTCGGGTGACGACCAGACACATTTGCTTACTCGTGCAGAATGATATTAAAAAATAAACAAATATTTACCCATTACACAACACATCTCGCGGAGGGTGATTTAACGATTTGTCAAAATGATTCTACTAACTTTCATTATTTTTTAATTGTATTTAATATTATATCTATAACTCAAGTACAAAATGACGGCCTCCCTGGTCGAGTCGTAAGACGCTCGACTATGAATCCAGATGTCGCGGGTTCAAACTTTATGTGTGTCAAAACACATTTAAAACATATAAAATAAAAGATAGTATATTTGAAATTACCTGCCTTTATAATATATGTACATAATATGTATAAATTTATCCATACGCTACAGAATATATAAAGTTAGTAATAAGATAGAGCCTAAGAATTAAGATTTGTACAGCGCCCTTGGGGTGATTTTTCACAAAAACCGCGCTATACAAACTATTCAATTATAAGTATTATTATTAGAAGAGTAGAGTTGAAATCAGCTAAATCACAAGACACTCAATATAGTTAAGCAATGAGTTTTTTTTTTATGTTCTAGGCAATTAGACAGCCTACGTGTTCGGGTAGTAAGACGCTCGACTTCGAATCCAGAGGTTGAGGGTTCGAACCCGGCGTGCGATAATAAATTGTACTTGATGAATAAGTGTCAGAACACATTTAATTCATATAAAATAATATATTGTATAATTAAGGCACCTTCCAGAGTGGAAGATACTCTAAGTATCACCCTGGTGAAAGACAACCAGTCTGAATTGAAAAAATGGATTTAGCCACGTTTGTTGATCAGATCTGAATAGCCAGGTACTTTCAGACCTTCTTCTTCTCCATAAACCTTCCCTCCTCACTACCTTCAGCCTCACAACATACCCCAAACTTGGATACCATAGTCTCACTAGCTTTCAACGAATGGGAGCAGTTGAGACTCTTAAAAATAAAAACTACAGAATATTTCGTAGAAAAATGAACCCTCCAAAATTTCCTAGAGACATATCTGTGCTGAATCAAGTGACTCCCGATGCCGTTGAATGGCTTATAACCTAACAATACAATACTAATAACAGTGAACTTATATAGCGCAGTTTTGTGATATTTCACCGCAAGTGCACTGCATACTTAATGAAGTAAGCTAATAAGACTAACTAACAAGGAGAATATAATGTACAATATATATACAAATTAAAACTATCTAAAATCATGATCGTCATCATAAATCATGGGAGAAAAAGGTTCAGATATGGGTATAACAGTGCATGTGTAAATTAACAGATAAAAAAATTGACTAGAAGCTAAGGGTATAATAATCCAGATGAAACGTATGAATTCATTTTTAAATCAAAGAAAATGAAATTAAATTGAAGACAGTTAACATGTTGGTACTTAAAAACATTAACATTCAAGTATTATAAGTAAAAGATTAAAAAAATGCAAACAGTGTACATAAACAAATGACAAAAGAACAAATAAAAAAATATGACAATGAGTATACGGTTATCAGTAGACAGTAAGGACATTTAGTTGTAAGGATACAAGTAAGGATAAAACCGAAACAAAGCAAATTAAGGACGTTTTAAAGAAATTAAATTTTGGTTTGGTAATTTGTCCATGTATTAATTAAACGCGAGAAAAGCCGGTCTCGACTCAAAAAAAATGTTTAAGATCAAAAAGTCGTGGCCTCAAAACCTGACAGGGACAAATATATAATGTAAAATATCTTCCTGGAAAATGTTCACTTGATAATTTTATTTATTTATTTAATATACTTAACAATACATTTTTTTGTTGGTTGGCATAATTGCCCATCTCACTAGGCATAAGCCTGTGTTGGGATGGCAATTTGCAAAAGTATTTTTTTAGCTACATGGTAACATGTTTATATCGAAAATATAGTACATACATAATAAAAGTAATATAAGTAAATGACAAATTTGGAGATTTAGAATCTACATATTAAGAACTAAATTAAACTTGGTTTTTAAGGTGAGTAATGATATTGCTTTTAAATGAGCTTTTGGTTTGTATGTTTCTGATGGTGCTGGGCAGAGAATTGAATTACTTAGTGGCGTTGTACTTAAAACTTTGTTGTCCGAAAGCGGTTTTATAGGCTGGGAAATTAGAGAATTTTATGTAATTTTATAATACTGCTAAATTTTGACACAATATAAGTTCTTACCTTATTTTCACTTCCTTCGACTGCCATTCCGAATGCCGGTCGAAACTTATGAGAATAGCAGCGATTTCCTGGAACAAAAATAAAATAAATTGATATCTTGATATCATAGTCCATATCCATGGCAGAGTGAATAACTCAGTGGTCCTGAACTCAGGAATAGCGGATCGAAAACCCGGGAGTGCAAATCAAAACGTAATCGTATCTTTCAATAGATACTAATAATATTTCAATAATATCTTAAAATAGTGTTAAAAATAACTCATTCTTTAAAATCTTTTATCTCGTATATCACACATAATAAAAATACAAGGGCCAAACAACAAGAAAGACTTTTAGTACCTAAATACAATACAGCTTTACAAATCACACTTACAACAAACTCCCACCACAGACTGTAGCCATCACTTATTTGTATTCCTTTAATCAAAAAATTACTAAATGGCTAATTAGTAAGGACCGCAAGGAAATTGAAGACCTCCTAAAATAACACTTGAAATTCTTCACCATGACAAACTAGAACATTGTGAAACAAATATCTTTTTTTTTAAATTATTCTACTTGTACTTACTGTCACTTACATCAGAACAGGTTCTTACGACCTATCGAGGTAGGTAATGTAAAAAAAATGTAAGAAACAAAAAGTTTAAAAATAAAAATAAGTAAAAATAAAAAATACGAATTATAAAAAAACATAATAGAATAAAAAATCATTCGACGCTGGAATTCTAAACCAGCATCTTGGTGCTTTGTGGCCAGATCCGATTACCAGATACTTACCTACCTCCTCCATATAACCCCTCTTTTTTGTTTTTTTTTCATAGTGAGTACCGCACAAGAGTCCCCAACTGCTCCCAACCGTCTAGAGTCAGTAAGACTATGGCATCCCCAACTAAGCTGTTTTGTTATGGTGGCGGGGAGGGGAAGGAAATGGGAAGAGGAAGGTTGGGAAGTAATTGTCTATTTAAATTTAGTCACCAAACACGGCTTAAGCAATTTCAATCAACGTTTTAATTCTGAATGGTGTTCTCTCACTACCGTATCGTATCTACCACTCCGGAACGTGCACAAATATACTTTAGATTATTTAATAATAACTAAATGTGTTATAACACATATTTTAAAATAAAATTTACTTTTGCACGCCGGGTTTGAATCAGTGAACTCTGAATTCATAGTCGAGCGTCTTAGCACTCGAGCACGCAGGCCGTCTCCTTCCCCTTTACCATCTGCTTACGAAATTTACTAAATGTAGATGCCATAATTCAACTGGATCTGGGCAGTTAACAATGTGGGCAGTTGGTGATGTGGGCAATTGATAATGTGGGCAGTTAATAATGTGGGCAGTTAATAATGTGAGCAGTTTATAATGTGGGCAGTTGATAATGTGGGCAGTTAACAAAGTAGGCAGTTAATAACGTTATCAAAAATTATTTCTTTATTTTTTATTTATTTATTATTAACGCCCTGATGGACTTTTACATAGTAAAATAACATAAGTAAGTGCATGAGTACAGTTTAAAAAGGATATACATGAATTAATATAGTAAAACGTTCATAATATTTGAGGTGTATTCATTCCCGAGTGTATGTAGGCGAGAAATGGGTGCATGTATGTGGTAGTTGGTAGTGACATTATTGTTGCAGAAAAGTATATTTTGCCGAGTTGCTCGCTGAGGTACTTAGTTCGAATATTGTAAGTAATTTAAAGCTACCTATGTAAGTGAAGACATTAAACGGACGTAGTTATACAGAAAGCGTCCAATCCACAATTTTCAAAATCGAGTTTTACATGTTTTCCTATAGATAAACACAAGACTTATATCTGCTGAAAACATTCAAGCTCCAAATGCAATAGATTTTTGGTTATTATTTTGTTGTACTAACGCACATTGCAGATATTTGACTTAAATTGAAGTTTTAAAACATTATAAAATGTGGGATAACATAAGAAATACTTATTTTTTATAAACACATTGATTGACTATAAATTACTTGTAAATAATAATGCTCATAAAAAAAACAGTGATATTCACTTTACAAATGCCGATTACACATATTAATGCTTTTTTGTCGTCTTATTTTTGAACGCCTTTTTCTCAGTTTCATATTTTTGGGGTTGGACGCTTTTTACATAACCACATCCAAACAATTACACTTTGTAAGCAACAGCAAAGTGTTTTTGGTAAACCGATGCCTTTCCCAAGCATTCCTTACAAATCATATATCCTTGTATTATTTTCTACTACAACACTTAATGATAATGATTTTCATGATACCAAATTTTTAACTATATACCACTATTTTTATTTAAGACCTGACCGGTTTCACCTTATGACGGGCATCTTCTAATGAGACGTAATTGTGAAAAATAATTTTATGTAAAAGGTTACTGTTAGCGTTGTTTGATACTGAGTACGCTTGTTTTTTTACTATAAAATAGTAACACTAACAGGTGTTAAAGTTTTTTGACATTGACATTTTCATGGATTCTCTCTACAGTTAGTGTTTGGCTGAAAAATAATTAAAGTACATAGTTGATTGTCATTTTCGTTAACAATAAGTAAAACGCCAATATTTGGTATTATACAATTAATTAAATAAAAATAGTGAAAAATAAAGTTTAAAAAAATGTATTATTAAAATCATTAAAATTGAAGTCCACCACGAATTAGCAGTTTCAAAATTAGACTTATTGATAACTTAATATGGTGAAGATTTTTAACTTCGTTAGTTTTTCATGGCGATAGAACTTTTCTTTCAAAAGCGGTGGAGAGTTAAATATATATGTTATGGTTTAACCAAATGTTTTGCTTCATACAATCTTATTATGAGCAGACACAGTGCAAGTTAATTTTAAGAAGAAAATCAATCAAAACTCTTTGAAAACGAAAGGCACTCTGGGAATTATTTTTAAATTTCAACGCCGACTGTAATATTTGAAATGAAAAGTCAATAATGTATCTCGCTTAAAATATAAAGCTCAAAGCGAAAGTCTTCTTATATAAACACGTAAAAAGCTACTTTTGCATCACTTGCTTTCATTTAATATGGAAATAGGCTTTTACTCTGTTCCGGAAATGATTATTCGCAGAGGCTAACCGAAATACAGCCTACAATGTAGGGGATATAGCTCGGGGCGCTATGGTACAGAAGGCTCTATAGAAAGTTCTACGTCATAGGGTACGCTGAGCCTAATCGATGTAGTCTTTTCAAACGCCAATCTAAAGGGAGGGTTAAATTCTAAACGCTAATTGCTACGGGCGCATGTACGCTCGAATATCAATTATTATAATTATTGGTAAAGATAGCTTTCGAGCAATGTGACTCTCCATTTAACAAGAATTATAGATATATTATTCGAATTCTTTGAAATTTTGAACATCATTTTGGATTCTTCAATATTTCATCATTATATCACACGGTTTCATTAAACTTCAATACCTTTATGAAGAATTTGCATTTGCTTATGTAGTTTTGTTTAATATTATATTGCTAACCTTACCACTTTTTTTTAACACGTAATAACACGTAATACCCCATTCGTCAAACACACCCAGCGGTGGTGGGTCTGACCAGACCATCTTACAAAAACGTATAATCACGTATTAAGCATTTCAAACATTATTTAATTTATTTTTTTTAGTTCGTACTCGACTACTGCAATGGAAATAAAAAAATTACTAACGATGAGATTTAAAGGTCACTTAAAATTTATTTGAATATTTCTAATGATCATATTAAATATTTTCGTTTGTTTCGTCTGATTTATAAAAACGAGTAAATTTTATTATTTTCTATTGTTTTTAGTTATATACTAACGGACTATTGTCCAATTATAAACAAAATTTATAACACAAAATAGAAACAAAACAGCAACAGAGAAAAAACAGTACATACATAATATTAAATAAAGAAATGACAAAAATAGGACAAAATATACATTAGAAAGAACATTCAAGTCAAAGCCAAGGTCAATTCATAGTTTTGGTAGAGTCGTAAAGAATGACAAAAATCATTTTGACTGGTACCAAAAATTTCAATATCATGACTTGAGTTAACAAGTCTCGACATTTTGGACAGTGGAGAATGAAACTCATAATTAGTAGAGTGATGATTGAGGAACAGCAATTCATTGTTTCTGAGTCTACGGCTAGGAATTTTAAACTGAATGAGTTGCAACAAAGAAGGTGAGTCAATAATACAATAGTATAATATTATTTATTACAATACGTAATAATATATATGGTATATTTATATATATTCAAATCTGGCCTGATTATATTCATTTGCACATCAATTTATGGGTAAGAAAGGAAAATGGCCTAAAAAAAAATCTATTGCGTAATATATTTTTTTGCAATCAACGGGTTTGACTAAACCGGAGTCGAAGTCAATTTAAAAATGTAATTCATTGTTATTATTAAGTATATCGGTAATGAGGATTGGATAGATTTTTCATATTTATTTTACCAAGTACGTTAAATTTTTACATTTCTAAAAACCTAAAATGCCCACATAAAATTTTAGAATTTAAAATAATAAATTTTAATCATTTGAAATCTGAATGAGCGCTTAATATTTAGTCAGACAATTTTTGGTGTAATGCAAAAAATGTGAGAACACCTTAATAGGGCTCACAGAGTTATTCATAAAATTATTCATGCTTCCACAAAAAGTTTATAGACTAGAATGTCGGTCCAAACAAAAAACTTACCCTTTCAGACTCTCGTATCTTTAAACTCAATGTAGATACCTTTTTTTGTTCCATACTTTTTTTTACTCTTTTTTCTAGGACTAATAAGCGTATAAAAAAATCATTACCTAGAGTACAGTACCAAACAACATTTATTCACACTAAACTGACCAGGTGAAATTTAAATTGCGAGTAGTCCGACCATGGATAATGTCAGTGCAAGCTTTTCACTATAATCTGTTTCACATTGAGCGACGAATCATCTTTAAATATATGCATTTTAATCAAATCCCAAATCAAAATGTTGCAAATTCAGAAAGCCGATTATTCAATTTGGTTTCACCTCCTCAAGTCAAACAATAATAAATAAAATAATTGTTATAATTTATTTAATCGATTAAATTTGTCCAGTAATTCAATATTGTGAAAATTTCCCGTAAACTCGTAAAATTTCTCATTAATCTTCTCACGTTCTGAGTTGACGTTTTGCCTCTTTCATTTCATGTTTTCTGTATCTTTCTCTCTATTCCTTTGTTATAATTTGAATTCTATTATGTTGTTTTCTTACTGTTTCCTATTTTTATATTGTATACTCCTTCTGTATTTTTTTTTAATATTGTGAGCCTGATGATTCTTAGGCTAAGCGAAACCGATCGATCATAAAAATTAAAATAAAATCTATGGGCTTGTACAAAATTATTCATTCATTTTCATAAAAACAATTGTGTTTATCTGAAGTGACCTGCAAGGTAAGTATGCTTCTGTATTTAATCTCTGTACGTTATATAAATAAATATTGATATGCCAAAGATCAAATGTAGTTTACTGGAGGTACCTCTCTGTAAAACAAGACTTGCGCAGAGACATGCGTACTTCATTACCCCTAAAATGTATAATTTACGTTCTTTACATTTATAGTTTTCGAACACAACATGTTTAAATACATACAAAAATCTAATTAAAAAATGGATAAAAACAAAAGATACCAACCTCTTCATACTTTAAGTGCTAAAGTTCTTAATTTTTAACTAACTTATCTGCTATTATTTTGAAAAATATATATTTTTGCCTTAATATTTTTTTGATTTAAATAAGAACAATTTTTTTAACTTTATTCATCTTTTAATTTTTTGACTGGATCGGTTTCAGCCTATAACGGCCATCTTCAGACTAGTACAGGTTGTTCTTATTCTATGGCTTATTTACTATTTAAAATAGTGGATAAGCCATAAAATAAGAACAACCTGTACTAGTCTGAAGATGGCCGTTATAGGCTGAAACCGGTCCAAATAAAAAATAAAAAGTGGAATAAAGTTAAGAATTTGTTTTTATTTAAATCATTAAAATGGAATTCCACCATAAATTAACAGTTACAAAATTAGAAACTATTTTTTATTTATTTTATTGATTGTAATTGTTTTCATTTATTTTATTGCTATAGAGAGCCTACTGTTGATTTATACCCTCTTGATTGATTTACATGTATTAGTATACCCACGCACTGGCTTTGCCTATGTGGGATTTTTCGTTATGTCTTCATTGTTTTTTTTCTTATTCTGTTATTTATTTTCTTTAGCCTTTATAATATGTACTTAATGTTCGTGAGTAATCTTCTCTTTTTTTTAAATTATGTAACGAAAAATCAAATAAAAAAAGAGTAAAATAGAGCCTAGAAATCAAGATTTGTACAGCGCCCTGCGTTGATTTTTCGCAAAAACGGCGCTATTCAAATTATAAAAATATTATTATAAAACCCCCAACACATCCAAAAACTACAAACAAACGTCTCTCGCATAATAACAAATACGGAGCAACTTTGGTGCCGAGTCCACAGAATGACATTTCTAAAGATATAATGTTTAGGAGGGCATGTCGAGTTCCACTGAATAAACAAGCGCTTTATTATTTCATGATACTCGAAAATAAAATAGCGGGACAGAGGAAAAACAACGAAGGCAAGTGAACAACAATGCACAGCGGTGCAGGGCGTTGCACGTTGCATATTCCCCTCGTATTATGCACCCACGATGGCTGTTGCGTCGTGCAATGTGCATATTCGCCCGGCTCGTGACTCTAGGTAATGCTTTAAACATGCTTCAAATAAACAAACTAAAACCATCTTTTTACTGCCGTTGTGTATTTCGGAAGTGTGATTTTTATGTTTCATTTTTATGCATTTGAGTATTTTTTTTTATTGTATTCCCACGCACCCGAGTGTCAAGCATTAAAATAATAGGTCATGGCAACAGATTAAATAATTTTGATGCACTAGAAATAAAGAAAGCCATTAAAATTAATAATCATATTCTTAACAATCAATTTAATTTGTCCAGTAGTTCAATATTAGATATGTTTCCCGTAAACTCGTAAAATTTCTCATTATTCTTTTATCAAGTTCTCAGTCGACGGTTTGCCTCTTTCATTTCATATTATCTCTCTCTTACTCCCTGTTCCTTCGTTATAATTTAAATGTTATCCTTTTGTTTTCCTACGGTTCTCTGTTTTTTAATTTTATATTGTGTTCTCCCTCTGTATATATGAGTACATATAAACACACACTATGTATTTTTGGTTAAATTTAATATTGTACCCTGATGTTAGACTAAGCGAAACCGGTCGGTCATAAAAAAATAAAATCTATGGTAATCAATTAAATTTGTCCAGTAGTCCAATATTGTGAATATTTCCCGTAAACTCATAAAATTTCTCATTATTTTTATCACGTTCTCAGTTGACGTTTTGCCATTTCATATTTTCTGTCTCTTTCTCTCTGTTCCTTTGCTATAATTTAAATGTTACTCTTTTTTTAATATTGTATTCTCCCTCTGTATTCCTTTTTAAAATTTTGTACCCTGATGATTTCTTAGGCTAAGCGAGACCGGTCGGTCGTAAAAAATATAATAAAATCTGTGGTCTTATAAAAAGTAATTATTTCATTTTCATTAAAAATGTTAAGCCAAAAAGCGATTGCTTTCTACGAATATATTAAAAAAATATTTCCGTGGGGATTGGGTTAGTTTTGTTTGTTGGAAATTTAAAAAAAATAGTACAAATATGACGTTTTTCCGAAAGGGGAATAGCAAGTCTATTTGACGGCCTCCGTGGTCGAGTGGTTAAAACGATCGACTTCTAATCCAGAGGTTGCAGTTTCAAATCTGGGCGCGCGCAAAGAATTTTTATTCAATTAATATGTTTCACATTTGATTAATATAAAGTATAATTGCGGCACGTTCCAGAGTATTAGATGCCCTAGGTATCGCCCTGGTGAAAGGTCACAATAAAACGTTGCTTGAAATTCCTTTAGCCGTGTTCGGTGTCCAGATTGGAATAGACAGGTACTTCTTAACCTTCATTTTCCCTATCTTCTTCAGTACGAAGCGATTTACGCATTTTAAAGAAGTTCATTTTTTGTACAAATAACTTCGATTTATAATACATTTGACCTAAATTTATTGAAACTAACTAACCATCACGCCGTTTCTCTGCAGGGCTAGGTAGTGAGGAAAGACCGCCATACAACTCTGTCATGGCAAACATTCTTTGCTTTATTCACATTCATACATCATTTCATACATACTTTTCTGTTATTCTGACTCATCACATGGCCCGACTAAAGTATTTATTTATTTTCTATTTGCAAAAACAGTTTTACTCCAACGCATTGCAAAAACACTAAAAAATATTATCATAATTATGCAAAGATAAAGATAAAAATAAACAAAAAATAGATTTTGAGGTGTACATAATAATTAGAACTTAATAACTAGTTCATGCCTAAACTTGTTAGAAGTCATATGAAAAATATCCACATTTCCTGCGAGGCAGCTAATTAAACTAGTAAGTCTTCCCAGGGGCATCACTAGTAAGTTAGTTCTAGATGTTCACAGTTTTAACACGGTTATCCATGATTTTACCGCACATACGCCTCAGGGATCTCAAGTTTTTAATTGAATATCGTTTTCAATATGTGGATCCGTTTTGATATTTAAGACTGCCACTTACGAATGCAAAAGCAATATTTAAAAATAATTTTAGTATTCAAAAATATTCACGCGCGGAATATATTTCTAATTTCCGCGAAAACTTTACATAAATTTGAATCATCAAAGAAGATGTTTTGTTAATAATATCTGACATAATATTCAAATGAAGCGGCCGCTCCCGAAGTTGGGTTCCCGGGAAGTTCCGAAGCGACCATCTTGTTTTCGGTATAATTTTAACTAAGCCGCTTAAGAAAACTATCATCTTTTACGAGTTTCCTATTAGAGCCCAAATTCCGCCACTGAGAATTAATTTCAAAGAAAAGTAACTTTCACTTTTATGGATATGTCGCGCTTATTTGAGAATGTTTTTTTATGTGTTTTAAATGGGGGGTACCTTTGTTGATTTGCAAAAACCTGAAAATAAGTTGTTATTTTATTTTTATTTTTTTTATTGTGTTTTTATAACTTATTTTGTTATGGCTATACGACTGGCAATTTATATTTAAAAATGGTAAAAAGAGTATTTACTTATAATGTGTATTGCTCTGAAGTGTTTAGTTTTACTTATTTTATATTTGTTACTTGTACATTCAAGTTAACAAGTAGCTTGTTATTTAATTTTATTTTTGACTTTATAATATTTTAACTTATTTTTAATATATATTATGAATTTTAAATAGTTCTTTTGGACTATTTTGAATTTATTGATTGACATAATTTTGATGGTTTCCGCAGAAATTATAAGATTTCATCCCTTTATATAGTAAGCTATTTTGTGTGTTATCTTTATTATTTTCTGGTAGTCTGATATCTTTGCATGCCTTTGTATCATATTTGTTAATATCAGCATTGTAGATAATTATGTCAGAAAAATATTTTAGTAACAAATTGTTCTGCATTTTATATTTGATATACTCGTATAAACATCAATGTGTTTAATGTTAGCATCTGTTTTACTGTTAGCCAATTTAGTTCTATGAAATAGACTCCTATAATATTGTATTATCATATTGTGCTAATTCTACTTCAACCTCATAATATTATACTCCTACGCGACGAATTCTACACCTGGGAAACAAATTCTCCCATGTTGTTGATATATTTATTTCAATATCACAAAATAAGCAAATCAAAATATAAGTATATTCTTTGTTGATAATATAAATAGTATCAAAACATTGTATATGTCAATTGTAAGGAGTCATATCGAGTACAATTCCACAGTTTGGTTCCCAAATTATGATGTTCATTCACACACGATTGAAAGAATCCAACATATTTTTTTAAGAAACGTAAATTTTGGAATCGATAATTATATAGAATGCCTTAATCACGATTACTTACTGTATTTATTTACTTTAATTTTTTTTTTTCTAAAGTAGAATAATTTGCGATTTAACGTTATTTAATAAAAGCCTCCGAATTGCTATGTTTAGTTGCATTTCATGTTCCTGGCAGGACAGTTACAAGACAGTACCTACCATAATATTGTGACAACTGCTTTTCAACCTCACAATATTTTACTCCAACACTATAAATTCAACATCTAGGAAACAAATACTCCAATGCTGTTGATATATTTAGTACGTCAATATTACAATATAAACACACCTAAGTACAGTTTTTTGCACCTAGTAGACCTAATTTATTTGATTAAACTATTTAACTCCGGATGTACCTGTTATTCAACACATTTTTTGTTTATTTCTTGTACAAAATTTTTAGCCTTAACGGGCGTAAATAAATAAATTTATCAGCCTGCCTTCTCTTATCAAACAACAAAAGATCGACCTTGTATTTTGTGAAATTAGCGAAATTTCAAATGAATTTTCAAAAGCAGGCCGATTAACGAATGTAGGAATCATGACAAGAAAAGGGAAATTGACAAAAAATTGCAAAATACATGAGGCACTTTGGTAAAACTACGAAATACATACAGTAATACAACGATGGAAATGTTGGCAGATTGCGAAACTTATGCCTGATAAGAGTGATAAGTAGTTCAGAAGAACAGAGTTTAATTAGAGCTGATCTGATATAAAAGGAGTGGTAGATACTTACTCGAAGTAGGGCCCTAGTGATATACTACCATTCAGAATCAAAAGTCGCTTGAAACGGCTTTAGCAGTGTTTGATGAATAGATCTAAATGGCCAGGTAATTTCCAACCTTCGTCTTTCCCATCTCCCCCCCTCCCTCCCCAACTAACTTCAGCCTCACAACATATCCCGATTGGGGATGCCATAGACTCACTGGATCCAGGCGGTCAGAAGCAGTTGGGACTCTCTTACGGTATTCACTATTAAAAAAATCTTTTTAAAAGTACGAGTTGAAAAAATACTCATAAGTAAATCTTAGTAGTCACTTGCATTGTTCGTATTTATACTCAGAGCAGTAATATATCAGAAGAGAGCGCTAGTGTAGTCAGTATTGATGATTTTTGCCTGACTGGGGCATGGCTAAGGCCTAAGGCTAGGGTATTTATACATCCATTCATAGCACATGCCGAAATAATGTTTTTTGTTTATTTGTATAACCACTTTTTCACAGTATTGTTATAAAAAAGAATGTAGAATATAACCTAAAAAACTGTTAAGTTATGTCCTGTAATATCGCATAACAAAACGTAGTGGACGGAGTCGCCGGAGATGCGGGAGACGGAGAACATGCTGACATACCTAAAAGCGGTGCAATGTTGTTTGAGAACTTGTGTTATCTCTTTCTCTCTCACGGTTTACGACGTAAAAACCCGGAGAAAGTGATGTATCATAAATTTGTATGGGTTGGGTAAAAATGTTTAGCTCTCTCTCCATATATATTCTTGCTCTAAGTATTTATAATTACGAATAATTTCATAATAAAGAGTATTATGAAATTATTCATTATTTTGAAAGGTTTCACACTATGTCCTGTTTGAAAGAGACCCCCATCTGGCAAGTGTTTCGATCTAAAGCAATAGGCACGTGAAACTTCAAATGCAAAGTTATGCTCTTTGCACTTTTTCGTTTCTATTGGAATTCCGAGATCGCCCACCCTCCCCCGCCGTCGTCACGGGGAGGCTTTAGAAAGGTCTCAGATGGGATGAAAACATTATCAAATATTCAGGTAGGCTTCGACACAAACGGGTACTTTACTCGCAGCCCGCAAGGCCCGGATATTTACGGTCCTATTAACACAGCCGCCCGGTCTTCTCACAAGCAAAAGAGATTCACAATCCCTTTGCCTTTCGCAAAATAGAATCAACAATGTTAATATTTCTTCTTGTTTATCGCTTTTCCGTGTGGCCCCACCCAGCCAACCAACGCCGAGGATTGGGACCAAATCAAATATATAAGAATCCTACGGAAATTCCTCAGCTTACTACCCTTATCTTGAAAGTTACATTATTCGTAGCTAACCGAATTGGTTATTTATTTGGTGATGTTTTTCGCTCTCTGCAGCGTTCGAAAAATCACACACTTTTCCAAAATACAAAAGAGCCTGTGATTTAAAAAAAATGTTAATTATTTTTTATCTTCAGTTAGTGCTGCGAGTTTTTAATGCATTTCTCGTGATGGATAATGCCTTCGACAGAAAAAAAACTATCACGCGAAAGGTAAGCGTGAACATAATAAAAACACAAGTTGATTGATATTTTTTCCAGCTGAAAAACTAGAAGTAGTTCAACAAAAATTAAATGTCAATTTAAAAAAAAAAGAAAACATTTTAATTCACTATTATTAGGTTAAGTGGAAATCTACAAATAAAAAAACAATAACACTGGAACTAGAGTCCAGAAGTGTCACAATGACAGACTCCCATGAACGGGAGGTCTTTCAAACATCAACCCAAAGGTCAAAGGCTCAAAAATGTATTCTTATTACACAAATGGTGCAACTTCCGCCGTACCTTGCTGACTGTAATTTCGTAATAACTCACTTGTGTTTAACAAAATCGTATTTTTGTCAATTATGCTATCTTCTCAAATAATGTGTTTATGTATTTATTCAAATTGTATGTTCATGGTATAAGTGGTTTTTCTGTAATTACTACTTAAATTAGAAGAATTGGATTTTTCTCCTTCATGTCATGTATCTATATTTTTTTATTCATATAACGTCGCATCTCGTGATTTTTCACGGAATGCTCCCTCTTTTTTTACTTCCAATTAGAGATACAAAGTTTTAACTTAAACCTCTTGATCTAAAGTCAAAACGGAGATCATGTCAACGAGATCATAACACTATTTTTTTGCAAAATATTTTTTGCTCCATATCCAAATCATATTCGAGCATTTAAATTTATAGACTACGTTTAATTCTTCGAGTATCAACGAATTTTCATTTCAAGTTTTAAAACATTACAGTTTTCAATTAGCAGTCCTATAAAAATGACTTTCTGTTAATTAAATTTGGAGAGGCAGCTTGCAAAATTAATGAAAGAATTCGTTAAAATCTCATCAGGAATGTTTTAGGCAATTTCGAGTTGAGAGAATTTAATTAATGTTGATGGTTTTGCTAGAAGATACGTATTTGTTTGACTTGATTTGAGGGTTTTAAGTTGTATTGATCAATTCGGTTTCATTTCGCTAATTCGATGATGTGGGCGTTCTCGTTATTCAACAATGGCCAATATTTAACAGATCTTTGCAAAACGCTTTGATACTTGAATGAAAAAACATTAAAAATATCCATTTAATAAAAATAGTTATTGTCTGATTTATATAGTGCCGTTTTCGTAACAGAAATATCACCTTAAGGGCGCTTTACAGCATAATTAACATAATATTAAAACTAAGACTTAATATTAACTTATGCTTAAAACTTATAACTTGTGACATACAACTAACATATTAACCAATATATAATGCTTGTTGCCCGTGCTGTCGGACCTAGGGTAGAAAAAAACTGCTACGGCAAAAGCTCGGTCTCCGAAATTGGTGTTGGGATTGCGTTTAGGTACAGTGAGTCTACCTATGGCCGTTGAAGATGCTGATCGAAGAGTTACTTGTCTTGTATTAGTATCGCTTGGAATGCACAGTTTCGACAAGTAAGGCGGCGCCATGTCATGTTTCGTAAAAATCATCCAGCATAGTTTGAATTGGATTCGTTCAGGTTCAATAAAGGTTCTTAAGATGTTGCGAAATATAGAAATTAAGACTAGTACTATAACTATTTAACTAAGATTATCTCGCCGGAAGTTCCACCAAGGTTTATAACAATAATAAGAATATTTAGATATTTTTTTCAGCGCCGTTTTTGTGAAAAATAAAGGGACTAAGGAACAAATCACCACGCGGGGATAGGCAGAGGAGATGAATCGCGACACAACTCTGTCTTGGCAAACACTCCTTGCTTCATTCACATTCATACAACATTTCATGCATACTCTTTTGTTATTCTGACTCTTCACATGATCCGACTCAAGTATGTGATTCACTTGATGGTGCCATATGACGTCACCGACTTATTCTCCCATTGACTTTCATGTCTTACATTTTCCTCACACTCCTTTCCTCCGTTAGTCCGTCCATCTGCTCTACATCCAAATAAAAAACTTTTATGTGATTACTGTACAAGATTTCCAAGTGCTCCCCAACCGATGGGATCTGGTGGTACTAAGGCATCCGCAATTGAGATTTATTTTGAGGCTTAAAGTAGTAGGGAGAGAAAGAAGATGGGAAAGAGGAAGGCGTTGAAGTGCTTGTTGTTTCTTAGCAAAGCTATATAATCAAAGGATATATAGCTTTCAATGTTTTATTTTTTACTGTCTTTACTTTGCATTCATTGCAATTTATATTTTTTTAGAATTAATTGTTTTATATTTATGAATATTGTGTATTAATACACTTACTCGCTCTATTTAAAAACGCCTTAAAATAATAATTTTGTAATGTTTTTAAAATAATAAATAACTGAATAACTGATATAGACTTAAAAGAAGAAAATATAAAAAAGCTAAGATATTGGTAGGTACTTAAACCGTTTTTACGAAAAATACTAGAAGAAATGATTTTTTAAATCCAGATAACAGGAATAAACAAAAATAAAAAAATTACAAACAACAAGGAAAAAGCAACTGTTAATAATTAAAGTGCATTGATAGTAAGATATTAAAAAAGATCATACCTTCAATAAAAGCACCGGTGCTCATATTCTCCATTAAAATGATCATGGTAACATACTAAATAATTTAGAAGCACTAGAAACGAAGAAAGCCATTAAAATAAATTATCGTATGTATTCATAATAATCAGTTAAATTTGTCCAGTAGTCCAATATTAGGTATATTTTCCGTGAAGTCATAGAATCTCTTATTATTCTTTTATCACGTTATCAGTCGACGTTTTGCCTCTTTTATTTCATATTTTCTGTCTCTTTCTCTCTGTTTCTTTGATATAATTTAAATGTCATTCTTTTGTCTTCTTACTGTTCTCTTTTTTTTATTTTATTTTATATTGCGTTCTCCCTCTGTATTTATGTATGAGTATATATAACCGCACACTGTGTATTTTTTGTTTAATTTAATTTTGTACCTTGATGATGCTTAGGCTAAGCGAAACCAGTCGGACATAAAAATAAAAAAATCTGTGGTATTAAGCAGAGTTATTATTTCATTTCATTAAACATGTCAAACCACAAAGTGATTGTTTTCTACAAAAATATAAGATATTATTGTTTATTGGGTGAACCGACGTTACGAAAAAATCATTTGATCAAAACATCTCCACGGGAATCGGGCGCCATAACGATTTGCTTATTTCGGTCACGATGCTCCACATTTTCATAACATATTTGGTGAATTCTTCACACTCCTTTCTTCGAGACGTAGCGAGAACCGGAAACGGATGTGACGCTTGTCTGGAACCGGAAGAAGCCTCCCACCTACCATACCATCCTTTACGCCGTACAGCTTTTACGGCCTTAAAGCACAACTGCACAGAAGGAAGAACTACGCTCAGTACTCGCTATAATGCTTCTGGGAGTAGACGAAACATGTCGCTAGAGTTGTATCCTTGGTTGGTTTTACTGGAAAACTAACACTTCGATTTTAAGTTTCTTAGACAACCGATCTATAAGAAAAAACGTTAGTCTTGTTTTAGTACTTGGTAGACTACTCGTTGTGGTACTATTTTCAGAAAAAAAACTAATTTATTTTACTTACAGTTTTTACATTTTAAATACAGAGTTAGAAAAATGCTACAAAAGTTTTATCTGGGTTTCAAATATTGAAAGTTATGCAAAGTTAGGTAAATAAGAGTTTAGAAATTATTGCAATGTGACAGTGTAGACAGAAAAGTTTTAAACTACGAGTAGGTAGGTCTGTCAAATGTTAAGAAGTGATTCCACAAACTAAGGTATTATATGGATATTGAAAGAAGGGTGAATGCAGGAAACTCCATTTATGGAGGACTGAATGCTGTTGTCTAATCCTGATGTATGGCAGTGAGGCATGGAACTGGCAGAGAAAGGATGAATGCTGTAGAAATGATATCATTGAGTCGTATGTGCGGTAAAACCATATGTGACCGTGTTAAAAATGAGGATATTTGGAAAGAATGCAAGGCTGATATAAACGTAATGAATAAGATCAAGAAAGGCACGCTTAGATGGTTTGGGCATATAGAACGAATGAACGAGGAAAGAAGTGGAAAAATATAATATATCACGCGAAAGTGAATGGAAGAAGTCGGGGACGCCCGAGAAAGACATGGCACGATAGAATGAATCAAATACTTATAACACTACTAGAAGAGTATGCATGTGACGATGTATGAATGTGAATGAAGCAAGGAGTGTGTGCCAAAACAAAATAGTATGGCGGTCCATCTTTTCTGCCTACCGCTGCGGAGAAACGGTGTGATGGTTAGTTAGTCAGTTACAGTTGGAAACATATTATAATGAAGTCATTAAAGAATAGCACCAGCAATTAGGCTTTTTTGGCGATAACATCACCTAAAACCAATAATTCAATTCGATAATGTGTATAAATGACGCAACAAACATAGACCTCTTTTACATAGAATTATTAATCGAGGCTTTATAGAATTAACAGATTGTCACCGACTGTAAAAAGTTCAGAATTGTGCGAAAAAATAACACGAATAAAAATAAATAAAACCCACAGAAGATGCTTGACTGGTTAGTAGCTGAGTGGACTAACGCGTACCTACCCGGGCGTCGTGGGTTCAATTCCTCTGCCAACTAAGTCCTCCATCATTACACAAGGAACATTTCCCGCTTATTATGATGGCAGTAAGAGTTTTTTCAAATATTGTACGGTTATTCGTAACACGGGAATGTTTGTCTCTCTTGTGAAAATGGATAATGTCAGTGGAAGCTTTTCACCATTGAGGGACGAATCACTTTTTGATATATATATATACATGTAAATCAAATCCCTGTACTACGAGTATACTACAAATTCAGATATCCCATTGTGAAATTTCATTCCCTAAAATGAGGTTATTTGACTTTAATTGCCAATATTATCTGAGAGCAAAGCTGTACTTTCTCCAAATTAGAATAAATCTTATAATTGTGTGTAATTTCCAGTTAAGTATGCTTTTTTATATTCCATCTTTACACAATTTAAATCAATATTAATATGCCACAGATTATGTGTAGTTGGTAAAAATATAGAGCCTAGGATTTGCACTATACAAATTATCCAAATATAAATATTATTATTAACCCTTATCTTGGCAGTGTAAAATATATGTCATACAAACTACGTTATTTTGTTTATTTATTTTTCAACAAATATTTTAACATTTTTAGAAATGAAAACACTTTAAAAAATCTATTATTTATCGTCTTGTCAATTGCTGACACCTATGGTCAGTTAAATTGAAAAAATATTGTAGCTTATTATCTTATCTTTACCCTTATGTCACATTTTCAACCTTGCCAAGAAAACGGCTAACTGCGTACACAGTGCATACTGCACACTTCGCAGCGAGTCCACTACCCTTGCAGTGCACAGTGAGTAGAGGGTAGCGAATGGTGGATAGTGGATAGATAGCCGAGCTCCAGAATACGATATCACTCGAGGGATGTGAAGGGACACTTGCGAGGCCGTTAGCATACATTAAGTCTCCAGCACCAGAATAGCGCTGCAACAGTAGTCCATGTAATACATGCTAAAAAGCTATTTTAGTGCCGCACCGTGAGAAGCCTAGACGACCTGAAACGCAACCAAGCGGCGTCGGGAAACTTGTCACCAAAAGCACAACAGCAAAACCCTTTTCTCCCTCTTCCAAATCACCACCCCACTGCCCCACTTAAAAATATATTATTTATTTTGGTAATTCAAGGTAGTTTCAAAAACGCTAGTTAATGACGCGGACGTGCAAAAACCGAATAATTAAAAATAAAGTAACAAATGTACATTGTAAAAAAAGTAAAACTCTTCGGGAACAAAATGCCTAGAAATTGTAAAATAGTTTTCCGAGAAATACAACAACAAAAAAATCATTGAAGTCACCAACTATAACCATAAAGTTAGAACTTTTTTACCAAAAATAGAAGTTTTGACTCCCCTTAAAATACAAATTACAGTGGTTGACAAAGATTTTTTTTGATTATTTATTTATTTACGCCCGTTAAAGGCTTTTACACAAATGTTGTTTTTTTTTTTTAATACTAACCTCATAATTAGTGCAAAAAATATTGAAAAGAAATATTGAATAACAGGTATAAAAATATTGTAATTTTTTTTTTTTTTTACATGAATACCGCACAAGAGTCTCAACTGCTCCCAACCGTCTAGAGCCAGTGAGACTATGGCATCCCCAATAGGGGTATGTTGTGAGGCTGAAGGTAATAGAGAGAGGAAGGAGATGAGGAAGGGCAAGGTAGGAAAGTACCTGGCTATTCAGATCTGGTCACTAAACGCGGCTAAAGCCATTTCAAGCAACGTAAATGAAAAGAAAAGGAAAGAAAAGTAAAAATAATATTAAATAATAGGTCAAGAGTTAAATATTTTCAACAATAGTTCAGCTCTACCAAATGAAAAAAACTGTTGAAAGGTAGACTTATAAGTATGATATTGACGTGTTAAATATATCAACGACATCGGAGTATGTATTTCCCAGATGTTGCATTCGTCGCATAGGCGTGTCAAATTGTGAGGTTGAAGCAAAATTGCTACAATAATATGGTAGATACTGCCTTGTAACCGTCTTGCTAGGAACATGAAATGCAATCAAGTATAATAGTTCAGGGCTGTCAATCACTGAATTTATAATTTTGTATAAGCAAGTCAAGTTGGTAATTATTTTCCGTTCAGACAATCTCAATAAATTAAGGTGACAAAGAAGATAATCATAATTGATACATTCCTTTAATATGCCCTTTGTAACCAGAAAACAGAAACCATTCTGTGTGCAAAAGGTAGAACGGAATGAGTTTAAAAAAACAAGTTAACTAAAATAAGTGATTTTCATAAATTTCGCAAGGCTAGTTCCGAATATTATGCATTCCATTTTTTTCCAGAACGTAAGGTTTTTGAGTAAATTTTATTTAACATTTCTGAAATTAAAATTTTAGAAATTTTAAACGCATTTTCCTGAAAAACTACGTGCTGAGAAAATTTTGAAAACTTACTCGAAATTATAAACATAAAAAATTACGAGAATCACGTGAGTTCATGTAGTATTCTTAAACTTTAATTTTTAAAATCAGTGTTATTATTGTGAGATATTTTCAAAAAATTAAAATACGACAGCATACATCTTGTGGGTAAATACTTATCATATCTTACCGATAAACTACAGTTACATTGACTTGTATGTTTCACGTGTTACATGCAGCATGATATATGAACATTGACTACAATTTTGAAAGAATGTAAGGCTGATGTAAGCGTAATGAACAGGATCAAGAAAGAGGCGCTAAGATGGTTTGAGCATGTATAGCAAATAAATGAAGAAATTAGTGTGAAAATAATATATGATGCGAAAGTGAATGGAATAAGAAGTCGGGGACGCCCGACGAAGACATAGCACGATCAAGTAAATCTAATACTTTGATCGGGTCAAAAACCTATTTACTCAATCTTCAATTTTTTCACGTGTTTCGCGGTTGACGGCCTCCGTGGTCAAGTGGTTAACACGCCCGACTACGAATCCAGAGGTCGCGGAAAATCCCGGATCGCGCTAGTACATTTTATTTATTGAAAGTAAAATAATACATGGTATATTTACGACACGTTCTAGAGTGGTGGATACTTTAAGAATCGCCCTGGCGAAAGACCACCATTCAGAATCGAAACGTTCCTTGAAATGGCTTTAGCCATGTTTGGTGACCAGATCTGAATAGCCAGGTACTTTCCAACCTTCCTCTTCTCACCTCCTTCCCCTCTTCACTACATTTAGCCTCACAACATACCCCAATTGGGGATGCCATAGTCACACTGGCTCTAGACGGTTAAAGAGCAGTTGGGACTCTTGTGCTGTTTTCACTATCTATTTTTTTTTAAACGCTCTACTACGAATCCAGAGGTCGCGGGTTCAAATCCCGGCTTCCGCAAATACATTTCATTTAAATAAATGTGTTATTTTACACATTCCAAAGTGATAAATACTATAAGTATTACCCTGATTAAAGGCCACCATTAAGAATAAAAACTTTGCTTTAAATGGCTTAAGCCGTATTTGGTGATTAGATCTGAATAGCCATGTACTTCCCAACCTTTTTCTGCCCATCTCCTTCACTTCCCCACTACCTTCAGCCTCACAAAATACCCCAATTGGGGATGCTATAGTCTCACTGGCTTCAAACGGTTGGGAGCAGTTGGGACTTGATCAGTTCCAAATTTGAAAAATTAACATTCGGACGGCCGTACGTACTCACAAAGGAAATTATTTATACTCAACAATAATAATTATTGTAAATTTATTATTCACTTACCTTCAAACATTTTAACGTTTTTCAAAAGTAAGAATATATTTTTGTACGCCTACATGTATTATCTTTTAATATGAAACTATACAAAATATACCGAATCAACTCCAATCTATCAGAAGTGAAACTGAAATTGAAAAGTTAAGTCGTAAAAAGGTTTGCTCGAAGGCTTTGTCCGAGCAAGTACAGTTTTTTCTATATTTTTTAACTACCCCTAAAAACTAAAATTTATTATGATAGCCAAAGGTTTTTAATTGAAATAGTAAGGCAACCAAATTGATTACTTTCCTTCTCTATTTAAAGAAGCACGAACACTTTTAATTATTTGAATTAATGTGAACACACTTTTAGTTGCCTCTTTAACGAGCGCTATAAATGATCATCGAAAAAACGTGCCATCATTTATTTAAATAGGCCTAAAGAACAACGTTTAGTGCGTTAACGCGGCGCAAACGTCATTTGAAAAGAAGCTTGCGCCCGAAAATTAGGTCAGTAGGTATTTTTTCGAAAAAAAAATCTCCTGGAAAAAAATTGTGACAGACATCGCCAAATGAAAGTTTGGCCCTCGTTAGGAACATTAGTCGAGCTAAAAGGGTATTCAAGTTTCCATTATTTTGCCCCGAGAGGAACACGGGACTACAGGAAGGGGGAATGTTCCCCGCTTGAAAAATGAACGCGAATGCGGAAATTTGCAGAATTAGGAAAACCGTTTTTCACTTTCGAGTTTCTCAGGTAGCGCACAGTTACAGAGTTTACGTTAGCGATGCAGAAGTGTGAAAAGTTTTTGTAATAATTAAATGTTAGAAGCAATATTAATAATACATTACGTATTTAAATGAATTACAGAGTGGTGGATACTCGTGGTATCGCCCTGGTGAAACACCACCATTCAGAATCGAAACGTTGCTTGAAATGGCTTTAGCCGTTTGTGGTGACCAGATCTGAATAGCCAGGTACTTTCCAACCTTCCCCTTCACACTACCTTCAGCCTCACTACATAACCCAATTGGGGATGCAATAGTGCCACTAGCTCTAAATGGTTGGGAGTAACTGAGACTCTAGTGCGGTATTCACATATTATATATATTTATATAATATAAAAAAGTGAGTAATAATGGCAGTTGTGACAAATGTATGTGGGAATTAATTATTTAAATTTATTAGGGCACCATTTTATTAGGTTTTATATTTTTCTAAAACATTTTTATGTGTTCCAATTCCAAAAAACCACTGGGTTAGAAAAAAAGAGTGACTTGTAACGATATAACAAACAAATTGAATTTCGGAATGCGACAGTTTTTCTTTTTCTTTAAAATAAAGACAAACATTCCCGGGTTACGAATAACTTGACAATATTTAAAAAATTCTTATTGCCATCATAATAAGCGGCACATGTTTCAATAATGGAGGACTTAAGGCTGATTCACACCAACATCCGGTTCCGCTCAGTGCCGATATTGTTCCGCAAGAAAACTTATTGATATTGTATGAATATCAATCAAGGAGTATGTGCCAAGACAAATTTGTGTGGCAGTATATCTTTCTGCCCACCCTTGTGATATTTAAGTACTTATTTAGTTAAATAATTATTTTGAAGTGTAAAAATACTTACAACGCAGATTTTTTTTTTAAACCATTTTTTTATCACTAAATAATATTTTTATTAATTTTCAATTATTAAAAATATTATTTAGTGATAAAAAAAAGGTTTAAAAAAAAAAAAAAATCTGCGTTGTAAGTATTTTTACACTTCAAAATAATTATTTAACTAAATAAGTAGTTAAATATCACAAGGGTGGGCAGAAAGATATACTGCCACACAAATTTGTCAATAATTAAGGTGAAAATACACTGTTCTATGCTGAATAAACAACAGTTTTTTCGAATTTCGGATAACTCGTATTTTCCGAAGCTGTCCAGAAGTGGGCCCGTCGTTTCGCTCTCGGCCATAAATAACGGCAGTAGAAAGAGTGGGATGAAGGCATGATGACAGTCTCGTCCTTTAATCATACAGCATCGGTCCCACGGCGGTCGTTTAAAAGGACCAAACAAACAGGATGTCGAAAATAAGAGGGGAGTGGAAACACAGAAACCCACTGTACATAGACCTTTTTACCTACACAGGCTTTGGGAAAAAAATATGACCGTAATTACGGGAGGCTGTTCTCACCGAGAATTCAACCGGAAAGAACATTACAATAATTCGATTTTGAAGAAGGATATTTTCAGACAGCCATGTTCACATAAATGTCGTATCGAATTCAATATTGGAAAGTGGCTTTGAAATGACAAAACCCATTGCTAAAATACCTTAATTTTATCGGATTTTTTTATAAAATTCATTTCTAGTGAATTCAGAGTGCTACTTACTCTAAGTACCGCCCTGGTGAAAGACCACCATTCAGAAAAGAAAATTTTGCTTGCAGTGACTTTAACCTGTTTGGTGACCAGAACTGAATAGCCAGGTACTTCCCAACCCTCCTTTTCTTCATATCCTACCCCTCTCCACTACCTTCAGCTTCACAGTTAATAAGCATTGTTGCTATGTTATCCCTTTTTATAATTGTTTCATTAGCTTGGCACAACTTCAAAGAATTTGATTACTGTTAAAAATTTTAATAACTCATATTTTTTCTTTATAAACTTTATGAAACCAATAAATTAAGGATAAAAATAGTCATACTCAATACTATAAGACTTTTATTTAAAGATCAGCACTCAAGAATGATGTAAAAAGTTATTTTCTAGCATTTTAATACAGAGTGGTAGATAGTCCTAAATATCGTCCTGATGAAAGACCACCATTCTGAATCGAAACGTGTTTTGAAATGGCTTTAACAGTGTTTGGTTATCAGATTTAAATAAACAAGTACTTCCCAATCCTCCTTTTCCCCATACCCTACCCCTCCCCTCTACCGCCAGCCTCACAACACACCCCAATTGGGAATGCCATATTTCCGTTATTTGCCACAAATCCCGGGTGGGAATCCAACGCGTTTGTCCACTCAGCTACTGACCGGCTTGTACGGAGTTAATTCCAAATTTAGTTTTAAATCGAGTAGAGGACCAAAAGCGTATTTGATTTTGTGATGGTGTTTTGGTTGGTGCATGCTACCTTTGGGTAATTGAACTTTTTATAAATATTACAAAAAGAAGCACTCACCCAAACATATAACTATATTTAAACTATTAAGACTTCGGACGGTTTGATATGTTTTTACTAACCGCAAAACGTAGGCACACCCAAACTAGTTATATCATTACTATGATAATGCCAAAATACTCACGAATACACGATTTATTGATAGTTTCTAAGACAGAAGAGATATATTGGTCCATTGTCTGACTCCTTCGTGGCAAGGAATATTTCAAAGATTTATCTCAATAGTACAGTATCATTCATGGGGAAAGGTGATTCAACACCGTTGTACTAAGCTTCTCATTTTTCATCCTCGGAAAAAACAGAAAGCAATCATTTTCGGCAAATAGAAATATTACAAGCAATTGAGTGAGGGAGCTCGGAGGAGAAATATATATATAATATATAATATATATAATATATAAGAATGTAGAGAGATATTTATGTTAATGAAGTGAAATAATAACTTTGTTTAAGACCACGGATTTTATTAAAAAAATTATGACCGGTTTTGATTAGCCTAAGCATCATCAGGGTACAAAATTAAACTATGCAAAAAACACAAAGTGTACGGTTATATATACATACAGAGGAAAAACACAATATTAAAAAAATAAGAAAACAATGATAAAGCAACAGAATTATATTTGAATTATAACAAAGGAACAGAGAGAATGAGACAGATAATATGAATCGAAAGAGGCAAAACGTCAACCTAATATTAAATTTGACTACTGGACAAATTTAACTGGTTATTAAGAATATGACTATTCATTTTAATGGCTTTATTTATTTCTAGTGCTTCTAAATTGTTTAATTTGTTGCCATGACCATTGTTGTGGAGAATATGAGCACCGGTGCTTTTATTAAAGGTATGATCTTTTTCAATAAGATGATTGGCGAATTCTGAAAAACCATGATTATTTAAACATCTTTCAATCAAAGATGTTCTTGGATTATCGTTTTGACATTAATTGTTGTCTTACCTATATAAAATGCTATACAATTGTTACACTTTAGTTCATAAATTCCTTGTCAAAAATATGTCAAACCGCAAAGTGATTGTTTTCTATGAAAATTTTAACGTTAAATAATCTGAATTTTTAGTATTTTATGCTTATGGTTTATTTTTTCTTTAGATCTGATTGAAAGCATTGGGCCAACGTAGGCCAAGATTGCACTTGACCTATTTTTGTATGAACATTCTTAGCCAACAACTTATTTATCGAGTTTGTTTTTTTGAGACCGAAAAAATCGTAAGTATATTGGTTCACTCGTAATTTTATTGCTTTCCAGATGGAGCAGTTTTCATTAAATGAAGAGCTATTTAATTTAATTCGCAATGTGTAAAATGAACAATTGAAGAATATATGTATATTGAAAACAAAATACAAAAAATATATTTTGTATAACACCACTTTATTGAATATACAATCGTCAACTAGTTTTGGTTTAGCCTAAACCTTCATGAGGACTGTGTTAATATATATTTTTTATAAAATATTAAAAGCAATAATTATTACTATGTACATTAACAACGTGAATATTCACACAGAAAATGTTCTGAACAATTTTTGAAAAAGCTTTTGGGAAGTATTTATATGCTAAAATGTGTTTATTTCAATTCAGTTGTGTGGGGTTTGCAATACACAACTTGCCACATTAAATTAATTTAATGCTTTTCAATTTAAAAAAAAGAAAAATTGGGTAAGAAAAATGCAAGGTTTAAATCTTGTTTTTTTTGCTTTAAGTTATTGGGTGTACAACTTTGCTTCCGCCGTTTTCCTATAAATGGCTTTAGCGGTAAGTAGTAGTCGTAATAAATAAATCATAGATGTCGTGTAATAAATTTAGACATCTGTCAACATAAACCAAAGAAACTTCAGTCGATTTTTGTCCGCATCATAAAGTTATTCTCGATTGAATATGTCAGTTTACGAGCCAACTTCTCGTCATTTGCGAGAGGTTTTCATTAACAATGCTCGACCCCATGTTGCGAAAGTGTTCAAGACATACTTGAAATGGGAATTCTTTCCGACAAACACCCTACTTTCCAGAGGTTGCTCTTTATGACTATCACTTGTTTATATAAATGGCACATGACCTGGCTGACCAGCACTTCCAGTCATATGAAGAAGTTGTTTTTTTTTGTTTGAAGAAAGACAAACATTTCGTGGTTACGAGTAACCTGACAATATTTGAAAAACTCCTACTGCCATAATAATGAGCGTAAGATTTTGCTTGTGCAATGATGAAGGACTTAGCTAGCAGAGTAATTGAACACACGACGCCCGGGTGGGAATCCGACGCGTTTGTCCACTCAGCTACCAACCGGTCAGTAAAAAATTAAATCGATTCGCAGATCGCTTCAAAAGATGATCAGTTTTTTCAACGCGGGCATCGGACGCTGCCCGAAAGATTAGACAAACTAGTGGCCAGCGATGGACAATATTTTGAATCATTAATGTATAACCAGTTTTATACAATAAAGCTTAAAATTCCGGAAAAAAGAACGCGGAAGTAAAGTTGTACACTAAATAAATAAAATACTTTGGCAAACAAAACAAAGCATGTACAATTTTAATGAATACAATAAAAAAAAATTAGGAAGAAAAGTAGGAATTATTAATAACTATCGTGTTATACGAAACTGAAACGAAGAATTTGTGTTATTCCGTGCCTATCATTTCCGTGATCTATTTCGATACAGTATGTGAAATGAGAAAGCACCTCATCACAAAATACAATAAAAAATAAACCTTAAGCTAGAGAAGCATACTGGTTTTTACGCAGAGTACGTTTTTTATGACGACTCGTGCATAAATGTTCAACGTTATGAAATAATTTAGTTTTACTTCGCTTTTCACCATGGCACATTTCCATGAGTACGACCATGAATATGAAATATATTTATACGAACAGAATAATGAATAAATCATGCGGGTTGTTTTTATGAAATATAAAAAACTTCCTTTTTAAATAAATCATTTCGTCAAAATCATGAGCTCGCCTGATGACCGCCTTGTCGTTGGAGTTTTTATCGCCCGACGCACGAAACATAGTTTATCTCCGGCAGCGGAAGATGAAGGAATATTATATCCGAAGAAGAACGAAGCAACACATTCGGGCATGAAACTAAAGCTGCCCGAGAAGAATATATATGGAGAGAGAGCTAAATATTTTTGCCCAACCTATGCAAATTTGCGATAAATCACTTTCTCCGGGTTTTTGGAAGGCAGTGAGACTATGGCATCCCCAATTGGGATATGTTGTGAGGTTGAAGGTGGCGGTTGGGGAAGGAGATCGATAAGAGGAAGGTCGAGAAGTACCCGGCTATTCAGATCTGGTCACCAAACATGGAGAAAACCACTTAAAGCAACGTTTCAACTCTGAATGGTGGTCTTTCACCAGGGCGACTCTTAAAGTATCTACCACACTAGAACGTGCCGCAAATATACTATGCGTTATTTTATGTTAATTAAATATGTTATGACACACGTTAGTTAAATAAATTTTATTTAAGCACGCCGGGTTTGAACTTGCGACTTCTGGATTCGTAGTCGAGCGTCTAACCACTCGACCACTCAGGTCGTCATAATGAAACGTTCAAATAATATCAATAATTTTCAACGGTATAGCCTGTTTAAAAGAAAAGGTGAATTTTGAATTTTCGCGGGCTGTGTACATTCGATTATCGATTTTTTTTTGTTATGTTGGTACATATACGTTTATCATATGTTAGCATTATCAGCCATTTTGGATTAGTGGTTTGTTTTTGACAACTGGAAAGGTTAGTCACGTTTTTGAGTGTTCTTCGTTTTTTTACTTTTGAGAAGAATGGATCAAAGAATAAAATCCATGATTTGTTTTTCCACAACTCCCGGTCGCTCATCGTCATTAACATCTTCTTGACCTTCTGTAAAGCGCTTGAACCAGTACCCTTGTTTCATTATGACGACCTGAGTGGTCGAGTGGTTAGACGCTCGACTACGAATCCAGAGGTCGCGGGTTTAAACCCGGCGTGCGCAAATAAAATATGTATAATTAATGTGTGCCATAACTCATTTAACTAACATGAAATAATATATAATGTTTTGCGGCACGTTCCAGAGTGGTAGATACTCTAATTATCGACCTGCTTAAAGACCACGAGTGTAGGTCGCAACATCTTCGCGAATTTCTTTTTAAATTATTGATATTATTAACTAATATCAACAACAAAAAAAACGCAAAGCCTTAAAGATGATCTCTAAGTAAAATTTGTTTGCTTATATTATTATGTACGTAATATGCACATGCCTAGTCACTGTACCCAATTCAAGTGCAGCGTACGTTAACTTTTGAAAAACGTGATCATCAATAGATAATGATACGGTCAAGGTATCATGTTCGGAGGCATTTTTCAGGAGATCGTATCTTCTTAAATGATGCGGATGTTTTTGCTTCTTCGTGTCTTCTCTTTGACGTCATTCAACATTTGGCATCATGTGCCAGTCACCCTTTATATAAGATACTATATCCGCCATATTATCGAAACCTATTTTACGAAAAGCTTTTTGGATGAGCTTTCCGAGATAATATCTCCCGAAATAAACAACCCTGGGAAAATCTGACTGGCCAATTCAACGCGTCTGCGTGGAGTAAATAGGTTACGATTATTTTTATCTTTGTTTTCACTTTCACGAACAAAGAACTGAATCAGGGCCGAACGTTGTACATATAATGCTTTTGATTTGATACAAATTATATTTCACGGGGCTATAATTGCATAAGTCTCACTGCTAAAAAAAATAAGGTAAAAAAAACGATGAGAACACTATGATATTGTTACTTCAATTTGTATATTTTGCTACACGTAATATTTATTTTAACGGTTTCACTAGCCGAAACAGCTGTCACAAAAATAATACGCACACTAGCAAAATTTCATAACAACATTTGATTAATTTTAAGTTTTAAAAAAATAACACGAAGTTGATTACATAGTTACAAACTTACTACAAAAATTATGTTTAAAAAATTGAATCATTTGGTTCTATCAGCGTGACCGTTAGAACGTACTGTTTTGTATGTTTCAATATAATATATAAGGAAAGAAAAAATCGAAACTAGTCGACGTATTTATACCAAAATAAAATTGGATTCAAACAAAGTGTCTTTACATTTAATTCATTATACCAATCTACAAAGTGTTTGCTTATTGCGAAAATTTTATTGATATATAAGGGTTGCAAGTCATTATTTTTAACGTAATAAGACACGAGAATCTCACTGCAATTTACCAGTCAAAGTAATGGGAGAGTGGTAGCTAACGGCTTGTTACAAAAATATATGAAAATGGACTGTTTACACGCGATTAATCATTGAAAATAAAGTTGCTATTTATGTTATCAGTTATCACTTACTACTGTCCTAAAATCTGTCCTTGTGTAAACCGACAAACCTTTTTTTTATAAGAGTCGTTTGGTTACCACTTGCTACTGTTCTAAATGGATATTATGGCGGAAGAAAATGGTGATGAGGAAATAGGAATTCGGGAATTATCTGGTTATTCAAATCCGGTTATTTTGTGTGTGAATACCACACAAGATTTCTAACTGCTCTCAATCGTCTGGAGCAAGTGATACTATGGCATCCCCAATTGTGGTATGCTATGAGACTGAAGGTTACGGACAAGCAAAGGAGATGGGGACAGATCTCTTTACAGTTTAAAATTAATTCGTAGGCACCGATACGTTAAGCAAGAAGATTTGGTCCATTAGTAAATTCAGTGAACCACACAAGGGTCCCAACTACCCCCAACCGTTTAGAACCAGTGAGACTATGGCATCCCCAATCAGGGAATATTATGAGGCTGAAGGTAATGGGGAGGGAAAAGAAATGGGAAGAGTAAGGTTGGGAAGTATCTAGCTTTTTAGATCTGGTCACCAACCACGGTTAAAGCCATTTCAAGCAATTTTTCAATTCCGAACATACTACATATTATTCTTAATGAATCGATTGTGTAATCACACACATTGATAAATAAACATTTGATTGCGCACGCTGGGATTGAACTTGTGATCTCCGGATTCGTAGTCGACGATCGTAGCCACTCCACCACGGACGACGTCTGGGTTGTAGACCGAGATTAAAATATTTCAAACGACGCTTGGAAAAGAAATCTATCATCATAACGACACCAATAGTACATTTATTTACCTGTGGAACGAAATACAAATTAATTGAGTTTGAGTTTATATAATATCTATTAAAACGATATATATATTTATAAAATTTATTTGATTGATCATTTGTTGTGCCTTGAACCCACGCCTTCTGAGCCCCGATACAAAGCCTTTATCGTCCTGCCACAACCTTGATGAAGCTTTTGAAGTTGCTCGTTGTCTTATTCAAATAGTAATAAAGCTTTGGCGTAAATAAAACAAAAATGTCGAATGTCTGTCACAGAGGTTACTCGGGGTTTAAAATCTTTGAGATATTATGCACAAACTCCTCGGATTCGCAAATTGAGATTCAGATTTGTTTGGTTAAAGTAAAAACCTAATCTCAACGAGGCTTCAGCCTAGACAGTACGAAATAACAGTATAAAAAGACGTAAAAACAGAGTTTTTTTTCAAATGGAAAAGAGCTTTTCAGTTGACGTAATAAAGTTGAGAAGACGAGAATAAATGAATGAAGTTTTTTTGCGATAAAAATAATAAAAAACAGAGATGAGTAGATTAATATTAGGAAAAGTAATTCAAACTTTGGAAGGACAGATTTGTGAAATAATTTTTATTTCTAATTTTGAGAATTTGTTGGGCATCTAGAGCAAATGAACGAAGAAAGGGGACTGAAAAAAATATGTGATGCGAAAGCGAATGGAAGAAGAAGTCGGGGATGCCCGAAGAAGACACGACATGATCAAGTGAATCAAATACTTAAATCGGGTCATGTGAAGAGTCAGAATAATAGAAGAGTATGTATGTGCCAAGACTCTTCACGTGGCCCGATTCAAGTGTTTGATTCACTTGATCATGCCATGTCTTCCTCAGGCGTCCCCGACTTCTTCTTCCATTCACTTTCGCATTATATATTCTTTAAAATGTGTAATAATGTAATAAATTTAAAAGTGTACAAATTCAAATGTGAAATAATTGATTTTAAAAATGTATGCATCAAAGAAGTGCGGAAATAATAAGAAAAACGAATAACTTTATGCGTTCGTCAGAAGAATTTCTATAAAGTTATTGGTATCGACAAATGTTACTTAATACGGCAACGTTCAAACATTGTTGAATGAAACTAGCCGTTTCCGAATCCAATAAAGTTGCTACAACTTAATGTTTCAATGTAGGTAAAATGCTACAAAAGTTTTATCTGGGTTTCAAATATTGAAAGTTATGCAGAGTTAGGTAAATAAGAGTTTAGAAATTAAAGCAATGTGACAGTGTAGACAGAAAAGTTTTAAACTACGAGTAGGTAGGTCTGTCAAATGTTTAGAAGTGATTCTACAAACTAAGGTTTGATATAGATATTGAAAGAAGGGTGAATGCAGGAAACTCCATTAATGGAGGACTAAACGCTGTTGGCGCTAATAAATTGTCAAAGCGAAACTAGCAGTACACAATGGAGTGCATATGGTATACCAACCCTGATGTATGACAGTGAGGCATGGAACTGGCAGAGGAAGGATGAAAGTAGACAAAATGCTGTGAAAATGAGATCCCTGAGACTCATGTGCGGTAAAACCGTGTGTGACCGTGTTAAAAATGTGGATATCCGGAAAGAATGCAAGGCTTATGTAAGCGTAATGAATAGGATCAAGAAAGGAATGCTCATATGGTTTGGGCATGTAGAGCGGATGAACGAAGAAAGAAGTGTGAAAATAATATACGATGCGAAAGTGAAAGGAAAAAGAAGTCGGGGACGCCCGAGGAAAACATGGCACGATCAAGTGAATCAAATACTTGAATCGGGCCCCGTGAAGAGTCAGAATAACAGAAGAGAATGTATGAGATGATGTATATATATGAACGAAGCAAGGAGTGTGTGCCAAGACAGAGTTGTGTAGCGGTCCGTCCTCTCTGCCAACCCTTGCGGAGAAACGGCGCGATTGTTAGTTAATTAGTTAGTCAGTTAGGTTTAATATGAGTATTGCTATGTTTACGTTAGTGCAACAATAAGATTATTGAATAGTACAAAAATACTGTAATGAGCGAACGGGTAGTGACGGGGCTCCTCTTGAAGTATCCAGAAATATGGCCAGTGTAGTTTGCAATGATCTCAACCTTGCAGTCAAAGATCGTCTCAGGATTGACAACTTAGCCAATTCACATTTTCTGGATTGGCCATTTGAAAAAGACAGAGACAAATCCAATAGTTTGAATAAAATTAAAAAATAACTTTGTACAAGAACATGGATGTTATTTTAATTTTTGTGACTGACAGGTGTCGCTTAGCCTGCGTCATCAAGCTACAAAATTAAACAAAACAAAAAATACTAAGTGTGCGGTTCTTTATACATTAAATTTGTCCAGTAGTCCAATATTAAGTATACGAGTATTTCATGTAACCTCATAAAAAAACTCTAACTAACTAACCATCTCGCCGTTTCCCCGCAGGGTTAGGCAGAGAGGACGGACCGCCATATAGCTCTGTCTTGGCATACACTCCTTGCTTCATTTACATTCATACATCGTCTCATACATACTCTTCTGTTATTTTGACTCTTCACCTGACCCAAAATCTAAATAAAATTAAAAAATCTCATTATTACTTAATCAACTTCTCATTTGACGTTTTGCCTCTTTCCATTCATATTGTCAGTCTCTTTCTCTCTGTTCCTTTGTTGTAATTTAAATGTCATTATTTTGTTTTCTCACTGTTCTCTTATTTAATTTTATATTGATATAATTGGCTAACAACGATTTTTAAAAGACAAACAAGGGGAATTTGGAGTGAAAGAGTCTAAAAAGAAAGATTTCTGAGAAAAAGTTTTACGCTAACAATGTACAAAAATAACCCCCTCAAGATATATTTAAATAATACAAGAAAATATCAGGCAATTTATTTTTATTTGAAAAAATTTCGATTAAATTCTCAAACACGATTGACGAAATTGAAGTTTTCAATCTCTCTGAGACATGAAACACAAGCACGTCAAATTTGATGTTCGAGTAGGATTGTATTGAAATTTAACCATTTATTCAAATTTCCCTCTGAAAACCGTCCATTTTCTTTAGCAAGGGCGTGTTATTTTCGTTCGAAATGCTTGTTTATTCCTATTGAATTCATATATTCATACCTTACATGATTGTACTTATTTCCAGCGTACAAGGCTGTAGACGGGGAAGGGTCCAAAATGAAAAAAAACAGGCTATTGGTGGCGTATTCAAATTGCAAAACAACCCCTGGAGGACGTAAATCATACGTGTATCGCGAGCGGGCTACTTTAATTCGTTTCTCCTTACTCTCCTCCGCTCCACTCTACTCTACTCTACTCTATAGAATCTAGAAACGACTCACATCTGTGCCTTCTTGATTCGCTCTTTGCTTGCTTCCTCTAAACATAAGGTTTCCGTTTTTGAAATGTTTTAAATCGACTAACCGGGTTGCTTGGCTTGTTTTATTGCCGACTGTATTTTAGAGCCGAGAACTCGTTTGATCTGTGTCTTTAAAACCAGAAGCCGTAAATTAAAGAAACGAAAGCAAAAGTTTACATAATTTACGATCAAGTTTTGTACTATGCGTTCAGTGATAAACAAACACTTTGAGGTTCTCGAAACCCTTAGGGAAATTACTTATAGTATTTTAATTAGAGTGAAATTAAAGTGAAAAATCAAAGACCCGAAATAAAATCGCTTAATTCGAACCGTCAAACTTTTCGCAGTCTAAACTGTGTAGAGCCAGAGGGATTATGAATTCTCTAAGATTTGGGAATGTCGTGAGGTATTAGTAAACAAGGAATGGGGAAAATATAAGGAGAAGAGGGAGGTTGGAAGCTCGCCGTAAAAAAGAATATTCCGAGTAAGGGAAATGAAAAATATACTTAAAATATTTACTAAGCTGAAAATTCATTGAATTTTTTAAAAAATACGATAAATACCTCATTATTTAAAGGTGTTTGCTTAAAATTGCTGAATTTAATAAGATCAATTATTTACTAATTGCGATACCTTAAGTAAAAAGTTAATTACTTATAAAAGTATTATACATTTCATTCTTAACACTCCCGTTCTGAGGGGGGGTTCTAATGTCACCCCGTACTACAGTTTTGTGCGATATTTTAGATGAAAATTACTAAAATATATTGAATAAATTTATTTCTAAGTATTACCAAAAACAAATCACCTAGGATTATTTGATTAAAACGCTTTAACAAGCAAGGTCAAATGGGGCAAATACGTCAACCCTTTTTGATTTTTACTTTGAGGTACGGAATTGTTTGACGGCCTCCGTAGTCGAGGGTAAGACGCTCGACTTCGAATCCAGAGATCACGGGTTGAAACCCAGCGTGCGCAAATAAATTTAATTTAATTAATATGTGTCATAACACATTTAATTCATGTAAAAAAGTAGTATATTCGCAGCACGCTCCAAAGCGGTAGATACTCTGAGGACCTAATGAAAGACTATCATTAAGAGTCGAAACGTTGCTTAAAATGACTTTAGCCGTGTTTGGTGACTAGATCTGAATAGCCAGGAACTTCACAACCTTCTTCTTTCACATCTATTTTTCCTCCCCACTACCTTCAACCTCACAACATACCCTAATTGGGGATGCCATAGTCTCACTGGCTTCACACGGTTGGGAGCAGTTGGGACTTTTGTACGGAATAAGCTATAAAAAAACATATAAAAAAGAGTTGAACGAAAAGTAAATATTTATTTTTTTAAGATATTGAACTTATATGATTAAAAACCTTTATTTTAATTATTCGGTTATAAACCCGTCAAATCGTGTCGAAGAGCCCAAGATTGTAGCGCTCTACCGCTGAAGTCGTCTAAAACATAAAATTCTCTAGATAGTCGAATGAAAACTGAGAATTATTGCTGAGAGCCTTACTCGGATATAAATATCCTTTCTCACTAACAGGTTCAATAAAACCCAGTCATAAACTTAAGTTAATACGAGAATTGGTGATGTAGCCTTCGAGCTCAAATAAAACGCAACAAAATGAGCAATTTGCCTTCGTCCGATGGATTCTCTGCCGATCGTACTACGTACTACGTTCGGAGGATACTATGACGTCGAAACGCCACCAAATAACAGTTTCACTTACGTTATCCACTTTGGTCCTGCCTTACTGGGGCCAGAAGTCTGGAGGCTTTAGAGGAGCTTACAGTCTTCCGATGCTTATTTATTTGTTGCATGCTCTGGAGTTATCAGTTGCACCGCAAGTCTCGCGGCGCTGTTAGACCGAAAAATTGTATCGTGAAAATAATGCTGAAAAGATTGGAGAAAATTTATTTTGCAATACTTTGCGTGAAAGAATATTGTTTTGTATTTTTGTTTGAATTTTGGTGCATTCTTATCGGAGGTCGGCAAAGATCAAAAATATGATTTTTGACTTTACATCGTAAATGTGATCTAGACTTGGAGTCGGAATATATTTGGAAAGGTACCTTTGCGAAACAGTGTGGTCAGGAGGGCAAACTTTATACTGAATCGATAGAAAAAGATGAAGAAATATTAAAGGATGTTGGATAGCCTATTATTTATCGCCCACATGGAATTCGGACATTTTTAATAAACATATTTCAACACATGTCAACAAAACAATATTAATACACCATTAAAATGATTTATAAAGTCAAAAAATCACACACTAATAACAGAAGGTTTACCTAAATAATGATGGAAGCCTTTTGTTGATTTTATATCATTAAAAATGCGAAAATTCTAAAGTGCGGTTAAAAACATTTAAAACTGTAAAGCGACATTTTAAAATCTTTCTTTGGTCTTATTTGAACATTCACGCATAGCACATATCACCATCATGTTTGATCTATTTGTATAACCACTCAAAGTATTTTAATCAACAAAAATATAGATAATAACCTCAAAATCCGTTGACGTAAGTTATGCGACTCGATGATGTGAAGTCAACGCGGACGGAGAACATCCTTACATACTTAGAAGTGCAGCAAAATATTTTTTTATTTTTTTTAAGAAAGACAAACATTCCCGGGTTACGAATAACCTGACAATATTTGAAAAACTCCTACTGCCATCATAAGAAGCGGAAGATGTTGCTTGTGTAATGATGGAGGACTTAGCCAGCAGAGGAATTGAACGCACGACGCCCGGGTGGGAATCCGACGCATTTGTCCATTCAGCTACCGACCGGTCGAATTGTTGTGTGAAGAATATTAATGAATGAATATTATGTGAAGACTTTTCTTGTCTCTTTCTCTCTCGTGGTATACGACGTAAAAACCCAGAGAAAGTGATTTATCGCAAATTTGTTTTGGTTGAGTAAAAATATTTAGCTCTTTCTTCATATATATTCTCACTTCAACGCTCTGTAACTGGGTTATTCGCAAAATAATTTTGGGTTAATCTTTTTTCAATATAATTTCTCCATCCATTTTGTATTCGAGTCGGGCATAGTCTCACTGGCTCTAGACGAGGTGGGAGCAGTTGGGACTCTTGTGCGGTGTTCATTATAAAAAATAAAACTAAGCTAAGACTAAGAAATTAATCGCGTACTTTCCAGATTTAATTAGGCCAAGCTCCACTGGTAATGATACAGCGAGACTTAATCTAAGCATGTTTAAATTAATATGTTAATACAGAAGTCGATAGTTTAGTGCACAGGGTACCCGTTCATAGCACACCTGTTTCGATATATTTTATAGAGAAGGCTTTCTTCGACCGGACGCGCCCCGTGGCATAATATACAGCTTACTGTACATAGGAGTGAAGCCACCGCTTTTCTACCCCCGGCCCAACCCATAAAACATTACCCCTTTGACGTACAACCAGGGGGTATTCATCTTTTAGATTATGGCTTTGAATTTATTCTGTCCGGCTTTGTGTCTAGCCTCCATTCCCATTGCGTCCAAGCGTTTTATGTATTGAGAAGGATGAAAAAAAATATTGAAGAGGAAATCTACGTTGGTTGGTTTTACAATTGAAGGCGTGTGATATATATATAACTATAGAGCAATAATATACAAGAGGAAGCGCTTTTGTAGTCAGTATTGATGATTTTTGCCTGACTCGGGCGTGGCTAGGATTAGGACTAGGGTATTTATACATCCATTCATAGCACATGTCGACATAATGTTTTTGTTTATTCGTATAACCACTTTTTCACAGTATTGTTATAAACAAAAATATAGGATATAACCGAAAAAAACGTAGAGTTATGACAAAAGGGAGTGGGCGGAGTCATCGGAGACGCGGGAGACGGAAAACATGCTTACATACCAAAAAGGGGTGCGATGTTATGTGGCAACTTGTTTTGTCTCTTTCTCTCTCACGGTTTACGACGCAAAAACCCGGAGAAAGTGATTAATCGTATGTTTCTGTAGGTTAAGTAAATAAAATTAGCTCTCTCTCCATATATATTCTTGCTCTGAGTATATGATATAACCCAATTGGGGATGCCATAGTCTCACTGGTTTTAGACGATTGGGAGCAGTTGGGACTCTTGTGCGGTATTCACTATATACTCGTGTATATATATTTATATATATATATATATATATATATATATTTTAAATACGGCTTAGATATTCCATTGCTCGAAAGCGTCTAACCCACAATTTGCCAAAATCGAGTTTTATATGTTTTCTTATAGATTAATTCGAAATCTCTATCTGCTGAAAACATCCAAGCTCTTAATGAAATATATTTTTGGTAATACATTTTTTTAGCAACGCACATTACAGAAATTTTACTTAAATTGAAGTTTAAAAATATTAAAATGTAGGATATCATAGGAAATACTTTTTTTATAAATGCATTAATAGATTAAAAATTACCTATTTGTAATAATTTTCATAAAGAAAAAAAAAACAATGATATTCACTTTACAAATGCCGATTACGCGTACTAATGCTTTTTTATCATCATATTTTCAAACTCCTTTTTCTCGGTTTCATATTTTTGGGGTTGGATGCTTTCTGCATAACCACGTCCAATTATGGTGAAAATCTGCCTGGTGAGAGACCACCATTCAGAATAGAAACTTTGCTTGAAATGGCTTTAGCCGTGTTTGGTGAACAGATGTGAATAGCCAAGTACTTTTAAACCTTTTTCTTCCCCACTTCCTTAAGCTTCACAAAATACTCGATCGGGGGTGCCATAGTCCTACTGGCTCCAGACGGTTAGGTACAGAAACAATAACAAAGCGTCATTATGATTTATTTTTTTTTTTCCTTTCAAATATTGCCCGATTCTCAGCCCCTTTGAGCATTTGATCAGGTGGCATGGCCGTTATGGCCTAAATTTTCCTTTTAAAAAATGTGGAATAACGCCTTTGACCTAAGCACAGACATTATCAATTGATCCATTTTTACTAACGCTTTACTGGATTACAAACCCGTGACCTTCGGCTCTAAATTTAACGATTACAGTATCCCTACGTCGTTACAGAATTATTTATTTACTTGTCACCAATTTGTATTTAGATTTTCCTCCAAAATATTACCAAACAGGTATATTTTCGGTTCCGACCCCTCAAAGATATTCGTATCTATTTCCAAGTTCCCGAGAAGAATGCTTTGTTGTTTACTTTGAAGATGTTTTAGGGGTTGAAGAAGTGTTTGATCATCCCTTGGCCTTTGATCTTGATTCCGAATCTGCCGGCTAGCTTCGCAAACAATGTATTATATTTATTCAAAGCAGTTTGGAAGTGGATACGTGCCAAGTAAGATGGTTTATTGATCTTTCTAATATTTTTCAGCGTTAGGAAATTTACGATATTTATATTTTGCAGAGTCCACAATGGAGTGCTTATACCAACCCTGATGTATGACAGTGAGGAGTGGAACTGGCAGAGGAAGGATGAAAGTAGACTGAATGCTGTGGAAATGGGATCCCTGAGGTGTATAGGCGGCAAAACCATGTATGACCGTGTTCAAAATGTAGATATCCGGAAATAATGCAAGGCGTAATGAATAGAAGAAAGGAAGGCTTAGATGGTTTGGGCATGTAGAGAAGATGAACGAAAAATGGAGCGTAAAAACAAAATATGCCGCGAAATCGAATAAAAAAAGAAGTCGGAGACGCCCGAGGAAGACATGGCACGATCAAGTGAATAAAATGCTTGAGTCGGGCCATGTCAAGAGCCAGAATAACAGAAGAGTATGTGTGAGAAGAAGAAGCAAGAAGTGTGTGCCATGACACCATTCAGAATCGAAACGTTGCTTTAAATGACTTTCACCGTGTTTGGTGACCCAATTTGAATAGCCAGGCACTTCCCAAACTGCTTCTTTTTCATTTTCTTCCCTTCCTAACTACTTTCAGTCTCACAACATACTTTTATTTAAGATGCCATAGTCCCACTAGCTCTAGACGGTTGGGAGCAGTTGGGACTCTTGTGCGGTATTCACTATAAAAAACTTGAAAAAGTTCTTCAATTTAATTTCAAGAAATTATCCATGCTGTGTGTTCATTTGGTATAATTCCACTTTATGTGTAATTTTGTAATAATGTTATAGTTTAAATATATAAGAGTGTGTTGTTTAACATGGACATAAAAATTGCGAGTTTTGGGTGAACTTTCTTTCAAAATGATTTAACGAGACCAATCCAAATATCTACAGCTTCGTTAATTTAAACTATCAATTCTTTAAGCCCGAAAAAGAAAATCATACCTTCCAATCCAAAACACTTTTTTCCCCTTCTTAAAAAAAGTTTTTAAATTCTAAAACGTTTTATTACTATAAATATTTAAGCTCCGTTTACCAATGAACTTAACTTGGCAATTTGACTAGGGGAACACACGAAAGAACCACATGGAGAAAATCTTCAGGAAAAGTTTCCTCTTACGATTTTTTAAGCTCACAATGTGTTCAAAGCGGTCAATTTTCTAAGTAGACCGCTTGCTGGGCTAGGACAAATTTTAGTATATTTTATAAAAGTGGAACGAGAAATTAGATTTGATAAATAAATTATCAAGAGACAATTTTAACAAAAACGAAAGAAAGGTTAAAATAATTAGTTCATGTATTGAATTAA
This sequence comes from Drusus annulatus, assembly GCA_022651775.1. Lineage (NCBI taxonomy): Eukaryota > Metazoa > Arthropoda > Insecta > Trichoptera > Limnephilidae > Drusus > Drusus annulatus. The sequence goes on along the minus strand of JAGWCC010000530.1, from coordinate 521,703 downwards.
AATTTATTTTAAAGCTTTTTATTTTAAAATTAAGAAAGAGATCGATTAAAAATGCCGGTTTATTATAAGGTTTCAATTGATCAGTTAGCAGAAGCGTTACTCCCGGATAGAGTAAAGGTTCCGAGTTCGAGTCTCGGTCGCGACCGTTATTTTTCTGTTTCATATTTACGTTGAGGATTATTAATATTATTCCAATTATTTATTTAAATTAATTAATATATATACATACTTTTCGTTTGGATTTTTGCACCCTAGCATCTAGTAAATTTGTGTGTTATCTGTTGATGTACACATTCACAGTTATACCCATCTCTGAACATATTATTCATGATTTTTTTTTTAATAACAATCATGATTTAAGAAAGATTTAATCTCCATACATATCTATTATATATTATTTTGTCGTTGTTATATTAGGTTGGGTAATTTAGTGTGAAGTGAATTACAAAACTGTGCTATATAAATTCACTGCATATTATTATACCAACTATCCCACTTGGCAGAGTGGTAGATACTCTCAGTATCACCCTGGTGAAAGTCCACCATTTATGGGCTCCAGACCAGAGATGGCCAAATGTAACAGCGGGGCGCACTTGCGTTTTGTACAGAGTCAGCAATTGTGTAATATTGAAGTATCTTCGGACCCTGTATAATAAAGCAAAAATAAAGAATGCTTAAATCATATTTTTGGAGCACTTTCCATCAAAAGCATCGGTAAAACAAACACAGAATTCACATTTAGCTATATTTTAAAGATAACCAAACATCCAAAAAGGTATAAGAATCGATAATATTGATAGCTTATTTGGATAAGTCTTTCATCACACAGATGGCTCAATTTCACCGTTATTTTATTATTTAGTTTTATATTCTGCTAACATACGGGGACAAGGGAAATTAAAGAATACATGAGTTAGAACAAATACACATATTTAGAGTAATCAAACAAACATAAATCAAACAATACATTAAAAATCCAGTAAATTTTTTGTTGCATTTGGTGATTCAATATTTGTGATAATACGAACTCTTCACAAATACTTCACTGAAGTGTACGAGTATACCACGCAATAGTGAACATATAATTAAATATATATATTTTTTTTTTTAAGTTGATTATTTTTTTTATTTTTCAAGAAGTTTGTACTTTTTTGTTCATGTACAATCATATAATGCTCTACCTGTCAACATCAATATCTTGTACAAGTTTGTTGTAAAAGCCCACTAGGGCATAAATAAATAAATAAGAAACGGAGTAATTAGTATTTATAGAAAATACAACTAAATTATAAATAGAAATAAACAGAAAAAAAACACAGAAGAAGAAAAAGAAAAAAGAAGAAAAAAAAAACAAAAGAAAAAAAAGCATTAAATGAGTATGTTTTTTCTCTACCTGGACAATAAAGCTGATTTGAAGATTAGGTACTTTCATTTTTGAAAAATTTGAAAAATATTATTTTAAATTTTATTACATTGATTTTTTTAAATTAGGTTGACTGTATTTTATATCTATCTGGAAGCGGGTTATACAATGTGTAGGCAATATTTTCCAAAATCCCATATTTTGTGGTGTGTGCATTCCTCGTGAAAAGCCCTAAGTTTTCAATACCAACAACGAAAAGCGTATTTATTTGTCCGCGTGTTTTCATCCATTAAGTACACACTCGTGTTTAAGGTTGCGTATATAATATAATATCATTAATATAACGAGCCTTTCCTAAATGCTAGACCAAAATTAGGGCGAAAGGTCAAGGCTGGTGGAAAATCGTAATGTTATTGAATTTTTATAGTTTAAGGTTCGGCCATGAGGAAATCATTAAAAGCTAACCTTAAGGCATTAAACCGGCCGGTAGAAAAAATGAACCCAAAACAACAAAGACATTCATTAGTTATTAACCCTTATGTACCTGAAGAAAATTACACCTTTTTAAAATTGATATGAAGATTTTATTTAGAGTATAACGTTTGCTGAAATTTGCTGGACCGCTTTAAAGACGTAATACGAGTCGACTTAGTTTAATACTTGGGGAAGTGGATAAGAATTTCACCCAGTACTGTCTTTTCTTGAGGTTTTTTTAAATTTAATAGGTGATTAAAAATAGTATTAAGGATACAGGTGATGTACTTCTAACACAACAGTACATAATATTTATCATTTAAAATATATAAACCACATGAGGGTACCCGGGTTCTCTTTCGGTCATCAGAAGTTGTAAATTATACTTATTCGTTTTCCGCTAATATACCACCCTCCACATATTCAACGGTTGCTATGGAAAACGATTATTATTTTCTTTGATAGGACATATATTTAATTAAGATTTTCCCAAAATGTAACATGAAAACGGTCATGTTACAAAAAAAAACTAGTGCTCATTACTTTTAAACACAAATTCTGTATAAAATGATGACGTAAATCAAAACAATACTTTAATTTTTTTTTAAATATACATATACGATACATATCTGTGTGCGCAAGGAAGAATGGAATGAGTAAAAAAAAACAAGTTTTGAGTTAAGTATGCAGTATTATTCCTTAGATACATATATATATATATCAAGGAAAAGGGAGATGTGTCAGAAAATTAAATAAGTGCTATTTTTTTAAAAAAAAGAACACAGGACATATGACATGATTACATACAAAAAACAAAAATTAAAAAAAAATTTTTTTGCTGATTTGAAGATCTGCGTTTATTGACTCATTCCGTTCTTTCTTGCGCACACAGATATAATTGTTTATTTTTACACAGTGAATAACGCAAAAGAGTCCAAACTGCTCCCAACGATCTAGAGCCAGTGAGACTATGGCATCCCCAATTAGGGTATGCTGTAAGGCTGAAGGTAGCGGCGAGGGAAATATGGGGAAGATGAAGGTTGGAAAGTACCTGGCTATTCAGATCTAGTCACCAAACACGGCTAAAGCCATTGCAAGCAACGTTTCGATTCTGAATGGTGGTCTTTCACCAGGGCGATACTATGAATATCTACCACTCTGGAACGTGCCGCAAATATACCATATATTATTTTATATTAATTAAATGTGTAATTACATATATTCAATAAATAAAATGTATTTGCGCACGCCGAATTTGAATACGCGTCTTCTGAATTTGCAGTCGAGCGTCTTACCACTCGACCACAGAACCATTCACCCGTCGAACTGTGGAATCAAGTTATCAAGATACATTGTATGACTCGATATAATTAATTGCCTAATTAACACACTGTCACATTCACAAAACATACATGATTTTAATTTAAATGCTGCGAAAAAGTGTCTCTCCTTTTTTTTCAAGCAGTTTTTTCGTTCAGATATGGGAACGAGATATTTGCGACATATTTTATAAGAACTCATTGAAATACTTTTTTTATTAAATATATGTTTAGTAATTTAAATACGTGTTATAACCGCAATTATTAGAACCACACTTAATTATTCACCACTCAGCTCACCACTCTATTGCGAAGCTCGGTTCAAATTCATTTTTGAGAAGCTTCGTTAAAAACCACCATTCGTTTTAACTCCAGTACCACTTATTTAAAGCTTGTTATCGGGTCGAGTTTTAAAACCATGATACATTTCACCTTAACTAACTAACTGACGGCTTCTGTGGTCGAGTGGTTAAGAAGCTCTACTACGAATCCAGAGGTCGCGTTATGTTCTAATCATTTATCAAAAGTTATTTCTGTTTAACTATTATTTAATATAATCTATAGTACAAGTATGTAAAAGCCCATAAGGGCGTTTATAATAAAATAAATAACATACTCCACTTAGGGATGCCATAGTTCCACTGGCTCCAGACGGTTGGGAGAAGACTTTAAGACTTTGACGAGATAAAACAATTTTATTTTTTTTGGTGCTTGGTATTAAAGGTTTTAGTCAATTTTGATTTGAGAATTTCAAAGATATTGTTAATCCTTTTTCAAATGTGTTAAATAACTTTTTTGTCGTAAATAGTTTTTGAGGAAACACTACTCACAAACTTATTTCAATTAAAATTCCGAAACTTGATTTCCACAACAATTTTTATTTTTAATTTTGGCTAAAGTCAAAACATGTTTGACTTAAGGCTTAAAAACAAAATATCAAAAATCTAAAACAACAACCTACGTATTCCTACTTCAAACGTTTTTCTATGACCCATTTTTTTAACCCGAACTTTACCCTCTAAAGTTCAAAGCTGCAAGATTATTCGAACAATCTCATCGCCGAGATTCCTCGACGTTCCTCTTCGTTAACCCCACCGTCATTCTGCGCGATTAGTTCCCAATTCGCAATCTTTCTCAACATATTAATATAAAAGTTGTCGGAATGCTTACATTTTGAAACAGATAAAAGATTATCATCACGCTAATCGAGAGGTTGTCCTTTGGTTCGAATGAATGGACAATAAAAATGATTATTGTTGATGCTTATAAACAAAGTAAAAATATTATTAATTAGTTTGTTATACTGCTCCGAAAGAGAGATGGTTGTATTGGTAATAAGGCTTTAAACATTTATGTTTAAAAAAAAACTATGTGAATCGAGTATTTAGTAAATTGGTGTCCCGTTTTGGAGTTTGACAAAAATAAATATCGTACCCAGAAAAGCAAAATGGCTGAAGCGTTATTTTGGGAAGTTTACACCAGAGCACTTAAAAGTTTTTGTTTTTGTTTTACAATAAAATTCATAAGTCTTCAGTACCTGGTTAGATTTTGACCATAAAAGTTAACTCAGGTAACTGAATTCTCTCACTGAGTTACCCGAAGCGACAAAAAGCTAAAAAAAAGTTCCAAACTTGTGTTACTTGAGTCAAGCCTTCTTCCAAATGATAAACATATTTTAGATGGCTGAGAAGTCTCAATTTTTTTCAGAATCAAACGAAAGTCATAGCATTGGATGAAGAAAAAATAACCGATCAAAACTGCATATTTAACTCATAATTAACCAAATTTTCGCTTAAGCGTTTAAGCTTTTCCAGATACGATATCTTTATCAAATGAAACCGCATTCAAAAAGGCACGAGAAGAGATACATACGAGTATGTGTCCACTTTTCGATCTCTGTTTAATGTTAACGTGTCTACTCTTGTCATTCTGCGAGGAAATGTATTAAATGCCATCTTGTCTCTGTCAAACGGGATGTTTCGGCTTTAGCAATTTGTATCTAAACAATGTTAAAAACAAGATTCTGTTTAACAAAAGAAGAAAAATATCAGTTGTTGTATCTGGCTCTATTTAAAATGGGCTTTATAAAAGGTCCCATTTTTTTCGATCCATTCGCATAACGCCTCTCAAATCTCAATGATTTGATAACGCGTGAGTGAAGGAGGGAAAAGTCAAAGGAAAGAGGGATGGGGGGAAAGAGGAGCGAGTGGAAGAAAGGAAATAACGAAGGACAGAGAGAAAAGAGGGGAGAAGGAATCCTCTGGGGTAAGTTTAATAAACGCATTCCTTATCGTGACAAAGAAAACAGTGGATTCTTTTACCGCCGCGATATCGTTGAGACGAAGACAGCATTTCGAATTCCGCACAAGGTTCGCCAACCTTTTAAGAATTATTAATGTGGTATTTTTTTTATTTTTTCAAAGTTTAATGTATATTTTACGACTCTATGTTTCAACCTTAGAGTAACAATATACCATTACTTTAAGGTCTCAAAATTCAAATGAATTTGTGAGCTGAAAACAAATGCGTATACGAGGCCTGTTCAGAAGAAAAGGTGAATTTTGAATTTTCGCGGGCTGTGTACATTCGATTATCGTTTTTTTTGTTTGTTATGTTGGTACACATATGTTTATCATATGTTACCATTATCATCCATTTTGGATAAGTGGTTTGTTTTTGACAACTGTAAAGGTTAGTCACGTTTTTTTGTATTCTTCGATTTTTTACTTTTGAAAAAAATGGATCAAAGAATAAAATCCATTATTTGTTTTTCCACAACTCAAGAACCCTCATCGTCATTAACATCTTCTCGGCCTTTTGTGAACAGGTCATGTATATATTTTTTAATTAGAGTAAATATCGCAGAAGAGTCCCAACCGTCTAGAGCCAGTGGAACTATGGCATCCCCAATTGGGGTATGTTGTGAGGTTGAAGGTAATGGGGAGAGGGAAAATTGCTAAAGCCATTTCAATCAAGCAACGTTTCGATTCTGAATGGTGGTCGTTCATCAGGGCGATACTTAGAGTAACTACCAATCTGGAACGTGACGCAAATATACTTAACATTATTTTATATTAATTAAATGTGTAATGAAACATATTAATTAAATAAAGGTTATTTTCACACGCCCGGTTTAAACCCGCGACCTTTTGATTCGTCGTCGAGCGTCTTACCACTCGACCAAGGAGGCCGTCAAACGTATATCTATGAGTTCACATAACTAAGTCAAGTCCTCCCCAAGTTTACTTTGCTCTTTCGGTTTCAAGATTGATACTATCTTTTATTTCTATCTAACTTGGTTATCTCGTCTATTCAGTGTTAGTGTTCTTCTAGTCAGGATACACCAGGTTTAATTAACAAAACATGTTATTTTTCACGTAATAAATAAACGACTTGCATGGTCGTGTGGTAAGACGCTCGACTATGAATCCAGAGGTCGCGGTTTAAAACCCGGCGTGCGCAAATAAAATGTATTTAATTAATATGTATTATTACACATTTAATTGATAAAATAAAATATAGTTTATTTGCGGAACGTTTCAGAGTGGAAGATACTCTAACTATTGCCCTGGTGAAAGATCACCATTCATAATTGAAACGTTGCTTGAAATGATTTTGACCGTGTTTGGTGACCAGATGTAAATAGCCAGGAAATACTCAACCTTCCTCTACCCATCTCCTTCCCCTCCTCACTACATTCAGCCTCACAACATTGCGTAATTGGGGATGCCATAGTCCCACCAACTCATAATGTATATATATATATATATAAAAGACGAAAGTCATCAGTAATGTCTTTTGTGTTAAGTCTTATTCCTTTCTCAAAGACAGTTTTAACTTTTAAACATTTTGCCGAATAAGTGAAACAAAAGTTTTCGTTTACCTATATCCCGTCATATGTATATGTTCGCGGCACATTCGAGAGTAGTAGATACTCTAAGTATTATTTTAAGATGTTGTAAGGAATATGAAAAACAATTTTCTAATAAAACACGATTTTTTTGATTTTTAATGGGAAAAAATACCGTTCAAGAAGAGCAATGCCTTGACGAATGTTATTTGCATTCTTCTCTGTCGATACATATGATAGAGAAGTGGTTTGCTGATTTTAAGCGCGGCCATACAAACACCCATGATGCCGAACGCTCTGGTCGCCCAAATTCGACAGTTGTTCTAAAAAACATTTACAAAATAGTGTTGGCCAATCGTTACTTGAAGTTGCATGAGACAGCTGACACCTTAAAGATATCAGAAGGCAGTGTATTCACCACTTTGCATCAATATTTGTCCATGAGAAAGCTCTGTTCGAGGTGGGCACCGCGTTTTCTCACAGTCGATCAAAAACAACAACGCGTCGACAATTCAGAGCGTCACAAGTTAATCGCAACAATGACAAAATTACACTAATTGCACTTTGAATTGCTTCATCTACCTGTTTGAAGACCTAAAAAGAATTCTCCAGGGAAAGAGATTTGGCTCCAATGACGAAACTGAAGCCTACTTCGAGGCCAAAGATAAATAGTTGTACAAAAATGGCATCGAAATATTAGAGAAGCGTTAGAATGAATGTATCACTCTTGAACAGGCTATTTTGATAAATAAAATCAAATCCTACAAACTTATTGAGTAATGTGTTATGTCATAACAGAAAACGTAGCAGACATATAGTACTATTTGATTTATTGCCTTTTTGTTCATTATTTTTGTCAATGCACATGTGGGCAGTTAAGCATGTGGGCAATTAAGAATGTGTCAAATTGAGAATATGGACAGTTAATAATATGGGTAGTTAAAAATGTGGGCAGTAAATAATGTGGACAGTTAATACTGTAGGCAGTTATGAATGCGGGCGGTTAAGGATATGAGCAGTTAAGGATGTGGGCAGTTGAGGATTTTTTTTTTTAAGGGATTCCGAACAAGAGTTCGAATTGCTCTCAACTGTCCGAAGCCAGTGGGTCTATTACATCCACAAGTAGGGTATGTTGTGAGGCTGAAGGAAATGTGAAGGGAAAGTTGGGATGTACATGAATATTTAGATTTGGTTACCAAACACCGTCACTAAAGCCATTTTAAGCAAAGTTTCGATTCTGAATAGTGTTCTTTCACCAGGGCGACACTGAGAGTATCTACAACTCCGGAACGTACCGCAAATGTAATACTATATATTATTTTCCAGTTAAAGACCTTAACCGCTTAACCAAGGAAGTTGTCAGGCTATAATAGTATTTAAAAGAAGCATGTTTTTCGCCAATCATTTATAAAGTAACATAATTTTTTTTTATATTTTCGTACAAAGCAATCACTTTGTGGTTTGACATATTTAATGAAAATGAAATAAAACCTTCGTATAAGACCGCAGACTTTTTTATGTGTTTTTCTTTTTATTTCATTCGTGTTTAATTTTCATTAATATCCATTACGTAAAGTTCTTGTGGAGATATGTGTTCGGGCACCACAGCTTTGCGGCCCCTGTTTTGATTTCTCTTTCATACAACAGTTGGTTTTATCACAGCCCTGTCTAGGCGTTTTTCACAAAAGTGTTTCAAATATATTATATCATTCAAAAGTGCTCATTGGCGGCCGATGATTTTTTCTGTGTTATTTTGGACAGAGATAAAAAAAACGAGCGTCAATTTTTTTCGGCTGGAGCATTTTAAATAAAAACTCCTCCAACGCGGTTGGCCAGCCACCGCGACATGAAATTTTTATCAGGATCGCTATTGGTAAACATGAGTTGGCACATTCGCTAAATGTCGTGTCTAAAAATAGTGCTAAAACCATTATTATGATTACCTTTTTAATGATGCTATTTTAGATAGATTCGCCCGTTTTTAGAAAAAGCTAAAATTTTAACTCTTAACATTGGCAATTAATTTTCATTTTTTATTTCCTAAAAAAAGACTAAAATTGCCGGGTTACGAATGACCTGATAATATTTAAAAAAAAAACTCCTACTGCCATCATAATAAGCGGGAGATGTTGCTTGTGCAATTATGGAGGATATAGCTAACAGAGAAGTCGAACCCACGACGCCTGGTTGGTAATTCAACGCGTTTGTCCACTGAGCTACTAACCGGTCAAAATAATAACGTGGCGAACCCAAGAAGTATTCGATACATGAGAACTGGTCGCTTTTACTCGTTCCAATGTTCAACATGCTGCAATATGGACGTAGTTATGCAGAAAGCGTCACAAAAAAACGAGTTTTACGTGTTTTCCTATAGATTCGAGATTTATATCTGCTGAAAATATCCAAGCTTCAAATGGAATAGATTTTTGATAACTATTTTTTTACTTAAGCATATTGCAGATATTTGACTTAAATTAAAGTTTAAAAACATCACAAGATGTTGGATAACAGAAAGAATACATTTTTTTTATAAACACATTGATGGATTATAAATAACCTATTTATTATAATGCTTGTAATGAGAAAAACACTGATATTCACTTTACAAATCCCTTTTACGCATAATAATGCTTTTTTATAGTCATATTTTCAAACGCCTTTTTCTCAGTTTAATATTTTTGAGGTTGGATGCTTTCTGCATCCATACTAGAAATGCCATAGTCTCACTGGCTCTAGACGGTTGGGAGCAGTTGGGACTCTTGTGCGGTATTAATATATGTATTTTCTAAACATATTTTTTGAAGTGTGCGTATTTTTAAGCCAAACTAAATAACGAAACGTCTTCATAATATCCACGGACAGGCTCGCCTGCCCTTAAATGAAATGGTATCTCACGACTTGACCATTTTTTCTTATCGCACTTTATCGACATCTTTTCCCTCTTTCTTCAGTGCCTTTAAATATATACTGAGACGCTTATATACACATTTTCGATAAAGAGAAAAATAACTTGACAAGAAAAAACCATTAGTTCCTACTGACTTTTTCAATAATGCTTCAACCCTTTTAGAAACTTAGATCAATTTATTTTCAAAATATAAGCCGTATTTTAATGACGGTTGTAATGTAAAGACACATTTCTTCAATGTTTATATATTTTGTGAATACCGCTCAAAAGTCCCAACTGTTTGGAGCAAGTGGAACTATTGCATCCATAATTACGATATGTCGTGAGGCTGGAGGGAGTTGGAATCGGAAGAGTTGAGAAAAATGAAGGTTGGGAAGTACCTGGCTATTCATATCTGGTCACCAGATACGGCTGAGGCCATCTCAAACAACGTTTCGACTCTAAATGGTGGTCTTTCACCACGGCGATACTGAGAGTATCTACCACTCTGGAACGTGCCGCAAATATACTTTTTTATATTCATCAAAATTGATAAAAACGCACGCTTGGATTTAAACCTGCAACCTCTGGATTCGTAATCTGGCGTATCAACCACTCGACCACAGAGCCCGTCTGTTATAACATCGTCAAACAAAAGTGTTTCTACAGCTACTATAAATATATTCTCAAACCAGCTGTTTTCCTTCATATTATATATTTCCCAGATTTTAATTTACAATATTTTAATTAGTTTTAAAAAAAATGCGCATGCCAGGGTTTAAACGCGCGACCGCTGCGTTAAAAACTAATACGTGCATTAAACGCTAGACAAAAGCAGCCCATATTGTTGTCACAATCTTAACACTTTAGTGAGACTATTATGAGCATAATGTAAGCTAGATATGACAGGTTTAACCGTTAAACTCAACCATCTTCCAAAAGCGTCCTTAGTTGGGGAAGAGAAACAGAAGTCACCCACGAATGAGGTAGGCTAACGAACAGTCAGCTTTGAATAGGTGACAGCCTCCAAGTGTCAGCAAAACCCGAGATATTCAAGGGAAGGATGTGTTCAAAGCTAAACGCCGAAACGCTAATTAATTAAGAAGATGACCTAGAACCCGGGTTCAAAACCATCATTGGATGATCAACATTTGTAAGCAATGGCTTTAGCGATGTGAGTAATTCATAAAAGCGCGTAACCGTTTCATTCATAAATCATGCCAACCACCATAAACTGAATAGAGTCTACTAAATGTGATGGGCATATGACAGATCTGTAAAAAATGTTTACGAATGCGAAGGCTCAAGGCCGCCCTAAAACCCTCTTTGGATAGACAAGATAAACAAGTTAGATAAATCTTGAAACCGAAAGAGCAAAACGCACTTTTTTGTTTTTGTTTTGTTTTTTGTATTTTTATTTAGATGTATGCAAATTATTTTATCACACATCTAGTAAGAAATAAAAATATAAATTTCACAATAGTAGAACGAAGCACATAAGTATACACAAATATATATATATATATATATATATATATATATATATATATATATATATATATATATATATATATATATATATATGTTATGATTAAGGTTTTCACGGGTGTAAGATGTAGAACAATTTTCTCGGTTTACCCGCGTAACGTAGTCCTTAAAAGGACTTTTTAACTCCTGACGTTTCGGACAGATCACACTGTCCATCTTCAGAGGCCTTATGTCTTGAGTTTCTGTCTCAAACTGATAGCTTTCGCACGTCTGTTTGGTCCAGAAGCTAAAACTTAAGTTTATTAAGTTTATATATATATATATTTAAATATATATATAAGTAGGTATAAATTGAAATCTTAGTTTGCATAAAAATCATAGGTTGGGTAGGACTTAACCAATCTATGTGAATTCATACTCATTCTCACTCTCTTGCTCAATCTCTTTTAAAAAATCTCTTTCCCATTATCTTACTCATTCTCTTTAGCATTATCTATATCATTCTCCTTCTCACTGACTTGATCATTCTCTTTTTAAAATTCTCATTTTCTTTGTCGTTCTTTTTCTCATTCTCTTTCTCATTATATTTCTCTTTATCTTGCACATTCCCTTTTTCATTATCTTTTTCATTATCGTTATCATTCTATTTCTCGTTCTCTTTCTCATTTTGATTATCTTTCTCATTCTCATTCTCACTATTTTTCTCACTATCTTTCTAATTATACTTCTCACTCTCTTTCTGATTCTCATTCTTTTTAAATTTCTTCCTCATAAATTAAATTTATTAAACTACCAACGTATAAACTCGGTCGTTGGCAAGTAGTAAAAATAATAACGTTAATATTTTTGATTACTCAAAGAATATTAACAATAATCTAAGAACATGAAAATAAAAATCTTTTGAGAATAAAAAATAAATCAGTTTGTGACCGAGACTCGAACGCGAAACGTCCACTCTTTTCCGAAGGGGCGCGTCTACCAATATGGCCACCCCAACCAAGTTATTAAGCGACATTTTAAATAATCTTTTACTTCTTGAAAACAATTAAGTTTGTTATTATTTTTTTTATTTTTTTATTCTTTAATCTTTTTCCGTCTGGGCTTATAAAACCACTTCGTACACGTGGTGGGAAATGTCCAATGTTATATAAAAAAACATGTACAGGCATCATTGATGTATTGATTTTGTTATATATTATACAGATAAGAGACAGTTAAGGGTATATAGTAGAGATCATCAATTACAATTTCCTTTGGGAGAGTGTCCCGCAATCTTCTCTCAGAGTGCTGGCGTAAATAGCTACGGACGATCGTGACTTTCACTATTCTGAATAGAAAAATACGGCGAAAATAGCCTAAATATCTCCTCTTTATTACGCAACATATCAGCCTTGGGTTCGTCTCTTCATACTAACCTTCATCGTGACAACCACTTATGGTAATAGAGTAGGGCGATCTCCCTTTTGGAATAAGCAAGATGCAACCGTCGGGCGTACTTCAGATTTTTTTCTCATTGTTATTTTATTTTATTTTGTATTTTGTTCTCCCTCTGTATGTATATGTAACCGCATACTTTGGATTTTTGTTTAGTTTAATTGTGTACCCTGATGATGCTTAAGCTAAGCGAAACCGGTCGGTCATAAAAATTAAAATAAAATCCGTTTTCTTATACAAAGTCATTTTTCAATTTCTTTAAATATGTCAAACCACAAAGTGATTTCTTTTTTATGAAAATACAATTTACTACGTCTAATATCATTGACTCTACCAAAACCTTGTTCAGACTTTGACTTGAATGTTCTATGAAATATATATTTTTGTCATTGCTTCATTCAAATATTAGGTATGTGCTGTTCTCTGTTGATCTTTTTTTCTCATTTCGTATCGAGTATTTTTTTATGATTAGACAATGGTCCGTTAATATAAAAATAAACTAGTAGACTTTAAACTCAAATAAAATTAAGTTTAGTATAACAAAGACACACAAAGAGTGGTAGATACTCTAAGTATCGCCCTGGTAAAAGACTATCATTCAGAATGGAAACGTTGCTTGAAATGGCTTTAGCCGTGTTTGGTGACAGAGAGATCTGAAAAGCCAGGAACTTCCTAACCTTCATCTTCTTCATATCCTTCCCCTTCCCACTACCTACAGCTTCACAACACACCCCAATTGGGGTTGCCATGGTCTCACTGTTTCTAGGCGGTTGGAAGCAGTTGGGACTCTTGTGGGGTATTCACAATAAAAAAAACACTCTTAATTTTGAAATACATAAAAAAATACATTAGCTGCTACAATGGAAACTTCACTGGTGAATCCAACAATATAATTACTTAATATATCAAAATGTATATAAAACTGTATGTTTTCCCAAATAAAATAAAATTAAAATAAAAACTATTCTAATTTCAAAGCGCGGATGAAATTTTTACCTGTCACATTATTAAAACAAAATAAAAACACATGTAAATACTTGCTAAAATAAAGTTGCATTAAAACAAACACTACACATCGACTTGTGTTGGGGGATAAGGATATAATAAAACAAGACCAAAGCCTGTAACGAAATCGAGGAATAAAAGATCTGCACTACCCTGAGTCTAGTTTTAGGTTAGAAATCGTACCTCTCCAACTACAAACTATCCCAGTTCACTTTTCTCTTGCAAGATCAAGCGAGATAACTCTATCCAATTTGTTAAGCTTTCGCTCTAAGGCCAGCGTATTAGGCAGCCATCAAATTATCCTAATGACGGAATCTTACTCGCGAAAAAGCTTCCCTTGGCCCGTTCCCTCTGATTGATGAAGATCGAGGAAGGGGTGGGGGAGACAGAAAGGGTTAGAACTCGTTATAATTTTAAAGGTGTTTCGCAATCTTGCGATAAGCCTTCGCCAAGAAGAAAGAGGAACGTGTTAGACGAAGGTCGGAGGTTTTAAAGAGTAATATAGGTATCGGGTTCAAAGCTTTTTTGAAAGTTTTGGAATACATTTTTGTAAGAGTGATGAATTTAGGCTTTTGTTAAAGAGTGTTTTTAAGCACGAGTTACTTTGTTAACATCATTTGCAGGTCGTTTGACAGTATTATTTAGCTCGAGGTTGTTGGTTTATATGTCATATAATGCGTTTTTAAGAACAAACATCTATTTTCAAAAAGTAAGATACAAAGCTAGGTTTTTTATTTATAGTGAGAAAAATAAAATGTTGACCTCATTTCTTGACATCAATCTCCGTAACATAATTGATAAATGATCAGCATTAGTTAACACTTGTTGGCTATGACTTTTTGCGATTTATTGAAATAGGTAATCAATATTTGCTGTGTAATCTACGTGAGTATACTTTACAAAGCACATAAAATTTATACATGACGGCCTCCGTGGTCTAGTGTTTAAGACGCTTGACTATGAATCCAGAGGTCGCGGGTTTAAATCCCAGCATGCAGAAATACATTTTCTTTTTAATATTTGCTGCACGTTTCGGAGTGGAAGATACTCTAAGTATAGCACTGGTGAAATACCACCATTCAGAATCGAAACGTTGCTTGAAATGGCTTTAGCCGTGTTTGTTGACTAGATCTGAATATCCAGGTACTTCTTAATCTTCATATCCTTATATCCTTCCCCTCCCAACTACCTTCAGCCTCACAACATACCCCAATGGGGATGCCATAGTCTCACTGGCTCTAGGCGGTCGGGAGCAGTTGGGACTCTTGTGCGGTATTCACGTTAAAAAACAAATTTTAAAAACACATTCAACGTGATAAAACCACCCCCAAGCATCCCTCATTTTGAAAACCCACCCTCGTAAAATCAATACAAACATCGTAACCACATTATTAAAAGCCAACAAGCTTTAATTTTCTAATTTCCTTTTTTTTAAACCGTGTATGGTTATTAACGGCCTTAAAAATCTGACAGATTACGTCAGCTTCAATTTGCCAGAAAAACTTACGGCAGCCTATTTATCATAGCGTTTCAGATTCCTCGCTGAAACATTTCACAAGGATGGATTTAAAACACACACGCTGCCTCATTTAACCTTTACCGAAAGCCGGGGGCTTGTGACCTTTCAGCATTATTGGAAAAGACTGCGTTTGATTCCCTCCAACTTAATTTTTCAAGCAACGGCTGAAGGGTAGAAATAATCCTAACGAAAATGAATTAGACCGTCGAAATTTTTACCTTTCAGAATTCATAATTTAAAATACCCACACCAGAATAGCACTCAGTTGGTAATCCAAGGAAAGAAATTGGCGAACGAAAGGACGAAGGTAATGAGCAAAAAAATTACGTTTGGAATTGAGTAAGCAAAGTCGCCTCTTAGTTACGTAATACATTTAAAAGATTTTTTTTTAATTCAAGCTAAGGGTATAAAAAAAGATACAATTGAAAAAAAATAAGGTAAGAAGAAAATGTTTACTTTAATAAAGCTAAAATTATTGAACATTAAAGCTAATTCTTTCTCACACCCTTATTCCTTTTACAAACAGAGAATTCAGTCACTTTTGCGCCAGCTATTATATTTAAAGTTTATGTGTTAAACTTTGTAGAACTTGACTAAAAAAACGTATAATTTTATATTATTACAATTTGGTTCTGCTGGTTTAAATTTTTATTTTATGTGACAGCTGTTTCAACGTTCAATGCAACTATCAAACTATGGCTAGGCCACGTGGAGTCAAATTATTCAATGAAAATAAAATACTACTTGATTCTAACATTGAAATTTCGGGTTATTTTACCAATATAAAATGCAGAAAAATCACTACAAACCAATTTATAAATTCTTGAAGAATTTAGTTTGTCATCTTTATCCTAAGAATTGATTAGAAATTTACGTAAATAATTGTTTGTATAAAAGGCCGGTCTAATTTCCAATTTTACGCTGGAGGAAGAAAAATTATTGAATTATAAAACACGAAGCAATTTAATCTTATTTAATTTTATTATCTGTTCTACCTCTGTACCTATATATAACCGCACACTTGGTATTTTTCGTTTAGTTTAATTTAGTACCCGGATGAGGCTTAGGCTAAGCGAAATTGATAGTTTTTTTTTTTTTTAAATCTGTAGTTTTATACAAAGTCATTTTTTCATTGAATCAAATCTGTCAAACCACAAAGTAATTGCTTTCTACGAAAAGACATTATTAGATTACTACCATTTTTTTCAATTTTGTTGAGTGCAGTGAATCTGAACTCTCATAAAAATGTGATATGCAAGGTTAGTTGCGAAGTAGTTCGCCTGCTTCCTCTCGCCAGAGCATGAATTGCAAACATTGTTATACTAATTGGATGAACCGTCAATATAAGCGCCGTCATCCAATTGATTGGACAAATACAAGAATCCAAATTCAGGAATAAATTCCGGAATACCTTATAAATATTCCTTCGGTCATTAGTTTTAACTCTGCATGCAATTTGAAAGTTTATTTTTTACAGTAGCAGGGGATCCAAAGCTCAACGGTTTGCACATTTCACTTTGAACCGTAATATTGCGAGTTTGATTACCGTCGGAACGCAAAAATGTATTACAATAGATGATTTAATGATTTTGATTGTTAGAAATATTATACTATGCCAATTATCAATAACTCAAAAACGCATAAAACGAAACATTATTTCTGCAAAAGACACTCACCAAGGATCGTAGTTCATATTATTGAGATTTTAACATGGATAAATTGTTGCAACAATATGTGACAAGCACAGAGTTAGGCCATGCGCGCAAGGGCGGTTTTTGTTACGGCAACAGTTTCGTCACTGTCACTGTCTTCCAATCGAGCACGCACACGGTGAGTGACTGTCACCCGTTGCCCTTTCATTCCGGCAATGGATTTCGAACAGGCGGATGAGTCACCGAATGACATTTTGTCACCCGTGGGCGAGCGCCCATACAAAAGTACTCTCCACAGACACGGTGACAGTTTCGTCACTCAAAAGTCGCCGACCAGTGAAACTAAAAAGTCACCCCAACGACCTCCATACACACCAGTAGATTTAGAGATGGTGACGAAACTGTTGCCGCGACGAAAGTCACCTGTGCGAGCCTGACCCAAGTCTTAAGCCAACTTTGTCCCAATTAACATATCTTGTTATTATTAACAATATCGTTATTTACTTCATAATTCACTTTTTACAGCCTCCGTGGTCAGGATGTGGTTAAGACGCTCGAATACGAATTAAGAGGTCGCTTGTTCAAATCCCGGTATGCGCATTTTTTAAATTTATCTTGATCTGTTATTTAACATTTAATTCATATAAAACAATGTGCACTGCATTTGCGCTACGTTCCAGAGTCGTAGATACTTAAAGCATCGCCATGGTGAAATACCACTATTCAGAATCGAAACGTTACCTAAAATGGCTTTAGCCGTGTTTGGTAACCAGATATGAATAGCCAGATAACTTCCAACCTTCGTCTTCCACATCTCCTTCCCCTCCCACTACCTCCAGCCTCACAACATGCCCCATTTGGGGATGCGATAATCCCAGTGGCTTCAAACGGTTGGAAGCAGTAGGGATTCTTGTGCGGTATTCACAATAAAAAATTAAAAAATATTTTTAAATTATCATTTTCATATTTTTTAGGTTTACAAATATAAGTGCATTATTTAAAGTATCTCAACCGCTACATAACAGCCTTTTCCGAAAACCCCACGGAATGACAGTACAAGTCTATCCTTGAAAGATTATAAATAATTGATTTTACTTGTTTTTATTGCATGACTTATAAGCTATTCTCAATTAAATAAATACCAGAAAATAATAATGTCCGTATTACAAACTGTTAAAATGAGTGTCTATAAAATTGTACGTAGTACGGGAATGGGTAATTTAAGACGAAAATTAATTATTAACAAGTGGAAACTTACGGTGTACCTAGGTATCCATTGACATAAATATCTTCTTAGGACGAGGGTAAAAATAATGTGAAATTTAATGTGTTGAACACTAAAAACTTCCACTGTGTCGTAATAAAGCCATAAAAAGCTGTATTAGGTCCCGGTTGTTTGAACAAGGTTATTTATAAACTTCGTAACATAAAAATGTCCTGATTTAATGTCTGAAGTATATTTTGTTAGTTGTTTTAAGTCTAGGGGAGCAGTCCTGATGTTAAACAATTTGATGTTTTTTTTTAAACATTCCACTATTTAATATATTTTCTAATCATTTTTCTTTTAGACGTATTCTGTACTTAAATAAAATTTGTAAGTAAATAAAGAAATTTGGCCCGCGTAGGAGTATTTTAAAATGTTTTTTTGTTGTTCTTGGGAAACAACGAGTAAACTTTAAAAGAAAAGTATCATACTCGTGGCCGTGTCAGCGAGACGGAAAAAAAGTTTTGACATTCATGACACCATTTTTGTGAAATATCATTTCAAAAGCTGGAAAACAACTTAGACTAATGTTCAAAATACTGACATTCTGCTTAGATTAAACGAGGTTTTTTTTTTTTTTAAGTTGTATGCAAATATAAATAGAAATCGCGTTAACTGTCAAGAAGGGAAAATATACAACGGCGCATAGGTTCAAACTACCTTTGTCTTCTGTCTACTTGTGAAGTAAGGTTTTCAACAATCTATACATTATTTTCATGACTTCTGAAGTGAATACTTTTACATCGAAATTCTGAAAACACGCCGTACCATTCAGAATCTAAAACTTGCTTGAAATTGTACAAGCCGTGTTTAGTGACCAGATTTGAAGAGTCAAGTTTTTATTAATCTTCCTTTTTTAATCTATTTCTCCTCCAAACTCCCTTCAGCTTCACAACCTACTCCTATTGGGGATGCCATAATCCCACTGGCTCGGAACAGTTTGGAACAAGTAGCATTCTTATGCAGTATTTACGTTTATAAAAAATCTAAATGTTAATATGAAAAAAATATCAACATGGCTAGAATAATATTCATAGAAAAAAGGGACACCATTAAATGTACCCAAAGCTCCGTCCTTAAATAGAATAAAAAATATGCAGAAATGAAAAATCCCAAAGGGTGCTCATTAAAATGTAGCTCAGGTTCTCGGTTTAAAATGGCGTCGACACGTAGCTATCAAAGCCACGTGTTCATTTTTTTAAACGGTCAAAGGGAGGTCACGTGCAGTACCTACATATTGATGGGGACCCTGGGGGGCACTGTGTGCCAAGAAATGACCCGAGGGGACCCAAATGGAAAAGGTCCTGCCAAAAGCTGCGGGCCTCAGGTTTCAATTCAGACTTCGGTAATGCCTCCACCCGAGGAAGATGTTATCTAACAAGTTAGAGCTTTGGTGTGGATACAAATATATTTCGTAGCCAATTACGATAATACGAATAAACAGACGCTATGCAAATATATTTTGTTAAAGGTGCATTTTTAAAACATAATTGTAATATAAAATTTGTAAGAAAAATATATTTATATCAATAAGCCACTCTGTTCATGGGTTACACCTCTCACCTACCCCCGCCCCTTGTTTCACCTCCAACTCCTACGTCTAAATATGTCTTTCAGTATTTATATTATCTTTTATGTTATTTTTTATACTGTCCTGAGAATGGAAGTACACTTCCGAAACCGGTCGACAATTATATTAAAATACTTTACACGAATTTGTAATCAGCAATAGTTTATATTCAACAAATGGCGAAAGACACCCATTCTGAATCGAAACGTTGCTTGACTTTTGGTCGTGTTTGGTGACCAGATCTGAATAGCCATGTACGTCCCAATCTTCCTTCCTCTAAAAAACCCTCCTCTTCCCCATCTCCTTCCCCTGCACACTACATTCAGCCTTACAACATACCCCAATCGGGGATACCATAGTCTCACTGTCTGTAGACGATTGGGAGCAGTTGGGACTCTTGTGCGGTATTCACTATAATTTTTTTTTGTTTAAACTTTGATTAAGTAAATTTACATAACCTACCAACCTCTGTCGAAAGAACCCTTCCAATGCTAGAATAATAGTATAGCCTTAAACCCCCTTGACAGAGCAGTAAAGTTTATGACTCACGACCCAGAGGCAACGGGTTTGAAATCCGGGAGGCTAAACAAAATTTTATTCAGTTTATATGTACACACATATAATTTAAATAAATCAATAGGTGTGTCCCTGCTCCTTGTTCCAATATTGACGATATTCTCAACCTTGCCTAGGGTGATACCTACTGAAAATCGCTTGCAAAATTAATGAAATTGAGAGTGAGAAAAATATTTATCCTAGTTGGCTTTTAAATCCGCAAACTTTTGATCCCATGATACAAAATATTTGCTATTTACAAAGTTTTTTCCTCCAGACTCTCGTTTAATCCAAACTTAGCGGGCTATTACGTTTCTTTACTGGCAACATTCAGTTCTTAATTAGATCACTAAACAGCCTACCAAATATTATTTATTTATGTATCAAAATGATAATTAAGTACAAAAAATACATTTTTAATATATATTATTCCCAGAGAGTTGTAAAAAACAGAAAGGAATTATATTTTTACAAAGATATATATTTTTTTAAATGAATACAAAAGAAAAGGCAACAAACGAGTAAATACTAGGAGACGCAAGAGCAGAGATTATTAAATTAGATACCATAAATAGACTACAAAAAATATTTACACACATAAAGGTTTTACAAAAAAGATATATCACAGTTTGATAAAGTTGTTGAGTAAATATCCATCAAGTGATTTCGCCAATATTTTTTTGTTCGCCACTGGTAGTTTTAATGCATTAAGTAATGCGTTGTATTGTGTATATAGAAGTAGTATAGAGAAGAGAAACCAACAGTTTCTTCTTCTCCTTCGTATGATAGAGGAGAGATGACGGAGATCAAAGTGGGATGCTGAGGTTATTTGGCCAGTCGACAGCATCCGGAGTTACTTGATTTAACACAAACGCATCTCCGGGAAACTAGAGAAGGAGACATTCTTCTGCAATGTCTTATGCCGTTTGTATTTTCCCACATCCACATCCTAATCCGCAATCCAAAGAACCTTTCATAATATACATTGTCTAAGATTAACTATATTAACACCGGGAGGCAACTTTACCACGCCTTATATAAGGTTTTCCACAGTTTTCAGCGAATCATAAACCATGCTTTTTGAAGCTAAGCCAAAAGCACGGAACGTGATTTCAGGTAACCACGTAAGCGAAGTAAAAGCCCGATCGAACTATTCAGGACTAAAGAGAATTCAAATAAAATTATTTAATTTGACATTTTTGTGAACGTTCATTATTATATTATATCTAGATCACTGAAACTAACTTTCCATCTACTCCCCTCCTTCTTCCCTTTGTCTCGTTCTCGTGTTCCCTTGCATTTTACTCTCCCCCCACCAACTTACTTAAGTTACTAAAATTAAACTGCATATTGTCACACATTATTTGTAATGTTTATCACCAGCAGAAGAAAATTTATAATTGGCACGATTTGTTATTCTTGTTAATATATATGTATTCATTGCAGAATTGCTGTTAATTTTCCGAAAAAAAATTTAAAATTTAAAAAGTTGACTGATGTGTTTTAAATTTGTTAATTTTGTATTATTTGTGTTACATTATTTTCCTTGTAGATTTCACAAAAGTGACGAAACTAGTTGGCAACCAAAAAAATAAAATTAACAGGTATTTATTAATCTCTATATATAAAAATGAATGTTTGTCTGTCCGTCTGTTATCGATTTTCTCAAAATTATTTAAGCTTTTTTTTTTGAAAATACATTTTTTTCTAGGAATGAATGTAGGTTTGTTTGGAAAGAGTATTTTAAATATGAAAAACATAATTAGGTAGCTAAGATTTTTTTTTCGATACGAAAAATACGCGCAAAGTTTAGCTAATCACACCGTCGCGAGCGCCCCACGACCGTCCTACTATCTCGTGTCAAACGCAGTAACTACATACGCCCAAGCGCCGCCAACGTCAGAGTAGATTATTCTATGTTCATTAGACTAAACAAAAAAAAATGTATGTATGCCATGAGCTATATGCGCGTTCAAGTGGCTCGTTTGTTTTAGTGTCTTTGAAAGTATTTAGGCAGAGATTTTACAGGACTAATTGCAATAACAACCAGTGACGTCTGGTGGTACCTATATTTCTTATCAATTGATCCGCTGTTTTTCTTACAGCCTACCCTGATGAAAAACTCTGTGCAGGCCATTGGGTATACCCTCAGAGCAAGTATATATATGGAGAAAGAGCTAAATATTTTTACCCAACCTATACAAATTTACGATAAATCACTTTCTTCGGGTTTTTACGTCCTAAACCGTGTGAGAGAAAGCGACAAATTTTCACATACTATTGCACCACATTTCGGTATGTAAGCATGTTTTCCGTCTCCCACGTCTCTGGTGACTCCTCCCACTACGTTTTGTTATGCGACATAACAGGACATAACTCAACAGTTTTTTAAGGTTATATCCTATATTTTTGCTAGTAACAATACTGTGAAAACGTGGTTGTACAAATAAACAATATTTTATGCCAAGATGTGATATAAATGAATTTATAAATACCCTAACCCTAGCCCTAGCCACGTCCGAGTCAGGAAAAAATCAACAATCCTGACTACACTAGCGCTTCCTCCAGCTTTTTTTAAAAACCGCACCACGTATTTTTGTACGTCCGTGTACGAGTACCATTTTATCAACTCTTAGTGACCCGTGACGTAGAACTAGCTAAAAGTTATAAATAAAACGCGAAATGTCAAGCTATCGTTCGTATGATTTCAGCAATAGAATTATGTTCGGGATCACGATAAGGCACTTAGCCTTAATCCAAAAGAGCTTAAGGTAGGTACTAACATTATTAAATTTTAACGAAATTATGAGCGACGAAATTTACGATATCGATAAAGCTCTGGAGAATTAACTATCTCTGTGTGACACAGTAGGTTGTCTGAAAGCTATATTAGGTTAAAAGCACATTCGTATTTTGAACTGAACGCTAAATAAACATGTAGCGTAACGCCACGGATACTGGCATAAGTATTTATAACATTTATTCACTTTTTAAAGAAGTTATAAACCTAAAGATATTCAGTATAAAAGCTTCCACTAAGCTTAATGGTCAACACCCAGGAATTAAGCTAAACGTTACTTTCTAGCATTCTAATACAAATGATTTATCTGGAAATTTTCTATGGGTAGTTAAAAAAATGTCTAAGGTTTTAAGTGAACACAATTTTTTTTTATTGTAATCGTTTAAATTCTATGAAAAATATACTTAAATGTCAGTAAAAGGTGCAGTTTTGAAACCAGAAAAGGCATGCTTAAACCGTTTCATGAAAAAAATTTGTATGCATTTTATATTGAATTTAAAAATTACTGTTTAAGAATTGTATTCACTGGAAACCTTGGACCTTTTTCTTACAACCCTTATAAAATGAAGAGAAAAATAATTTGTAGTTTTGCCCTTAACTGAAACGGGAGTAAGTCGATACTAAAATCAAATTCTGTTCATTTCGCTGCTACAAACCAAGCCATCAACAACCACATGATTAATAACAGATATACGATAAGCACATGCAATTACCGGTTAGTAGCTGAGTGGACAAACGCGTCAGATTCCCACCCGGCCGTCGTGGGTTCAATTCCTCTGTTAGCTAAGTCCTCCATCATTGCACAAGCAAAATCTTCCGCTTGTTACGATGGTATTAGGAGTTTTTCAAATTGTAGTCCGGGAATATTAATCTTTCTTTGATTTGTTACTTATATTAAATATCGCGTGTATTTACAGTGTCCATCTACACTCTGCCCCGATGACTGACACTGAAAGACTGCCCGAAACGTTAACCTTCCTAAACATGTTTTGATTCTTATTCAGAGAAAAAAAGGATTTCAATAAACGGAATAAAACATTTAAACAATAAAACACGACCCGACGTGCAAATCCCGTGGGAAAAGTATCAAGGAAAATATGAAAAAGATTTTTTTTACAAGAATGACATATTCACTGTTGTTAGCTAGTTTTTTTAGGGGATTGTGACAATTGTTCAAGTACTTTAAATGCCAGTATATCACTGAATTATCATTAAATAAAATTGATATCGATTTTTTTTAAACATGTTTTCTAGTCGTGCCGTTTTCAAAGAAAACAATATCGTCACTGGAAAGGCAAAAGGGCTTAAGCGAGACTTTTGGTCAAAAATGAGTTAAATGTGTAGTTTTTTATCAGTTTTTTTGTTCTTCATCGAATGCTCTGACTATTGTTTGATTCTGAAGGCTTTTGTGGCCTTTCAGCTATCTAAAATATATTTACTATTTGGGAGAAGGCCTGACTCAAGCAGTACAAGTTGGACTTTTTGAGCACTTTATCGCTTCAAGTAACTCAGTGAGAGAATTAAGTTGCCTTAGTTAACTTTTTTTTTCAAAATCCAACCAGGTACGAAACACTTGTGAATTTTATTGTAAAACAACAAAAAAACTAAGTGCTCTGGTGTATACTTACCAAATGGCGATTCAGCCCTTTTACCTTTCCGGCGACGTATAAGAAAGTTTGTGAATGAAACAGGTTTTAGTTTTTTTAGTAGGCACCATTTCGCCACAATACGCATTATTTAAAGTGATGTTTCTTTCAATGATTAATATTGTGTTGTCACTTACCCCCTGCAGCTGTAGGAAGGTGTAATACATTCTCGGTTGGTATGCTACCGGGTAGATAAATTCCGCCACTTACCTGAAACAAGACAAACAATCGACATTAGACTAAATCGAATAATTAAAAAATCTCGTAAAAAGGGGGTGAATTCTTGGAGACAATCATCCCCAGTTTTGACTCTGCGTACTAGCTTGATCACCAACGGCACTATAACCGTAGAAGAACCTTAAACACCTCCAAACTCCTAGAAAACGCCTCCACTCGACTTAATTTATTAAATGTCTATGAATTTCTATAAGTTCATTACTTCAGATTGTCTTTGTATCATTTACAACTTTTTTTTCTTTTTTTATAGTGAATACCGCACAAGAGTCCCAACTGCTCCCAACCGTCTAGAGCCAGTTAGACTATGGTATCCCCAATCGGGTTATGTTGTGAGGTTGAAGGTAGTGGGGAGGAGAAGTAAATGGGGAAGAGGAAGGTTAAGAAGTATCTGACTATTCAGATCTGGTCACCAAACACGGCTTAAAGCCATTTCAAGCAACGTTTCAATTCTGAACGGTGGTCTTTCACCAGGGCGATACTGAGACCAGAGTGTCTGCCATTCCGAAACGTGCTGCAAATGTACTATATATTATTTTATACGAATTAAACAAAAAATTATTAAATAAATATTATTTGCGCACGCCGGGTTTGAACCCGCGTCCTCTAGATTCGTAGCCGAGCGTCCAACTACTCGAACATGCAGGCCGTCGCACTTGTAAGCCTGTCGACCTAGATGGTCCAATAAATAACGTCGTACTATTATAAACTTCGCTCTTAATTGTTACCATAGTATAACACTGTATATTTTTTCAACATCGCTTTTCAGAGGTATTTAACAGTATTTTCGATTAAACTTTAGAATTTTCATATTTTTAATGATATAAAGACATATAATCAACAAAAAGCTTCAATCAATATTTAGGCAAACCTTCTGTTATTAATGTTTGTGTGATATTTTAACTTTATAAATCACGTTATCAATACTGTTTTGTTTAATGTATTCAAATGTGTTTATCAAAAATATCCGAATTCCACGTGGGCGGTAAGTAATAGTCTATCCAACTTCCTTCAACATGTCTCTTTTAATCGAATCAGTATAAAGTCAACCGTCCTGACTACACTGTTTCGCAAAGGTACCTCTCCATGTCCTCCAAGATAATAACATGTACTCGTAATGGTGGGTTAATGAAATATGAATAACTAATTTAACCATGGGAGAAAGCAGAAACCTTCACACTGAAGTGTAATTTCGAATGGAGTACACCGAACCATCCCGCCGTACATTTCGGTTACTGTCTGAAACAATGACACAGTAATAACAATTGGGGTAGATAACACCCCCGTAATTGTATCTCCACCGAGTAATCACACTGTTAAAACATTGTGATAAAGATACAACGACAACAATGCGACTTTATTGCACGTAATTAAACACGGTGATACCTGCGACTCGGTAGACTAGCAAATTTATCGCGAATATATTCATATCTTCTAAGTGTAATCTGGGTGTTCCACGTTACACCAGAATACGTTACACCAGAATACGTTACGTCAGAATACGTTACACCAGAATGTGGATGGTCTAAGCGAGGCGTATCGTGTTTCACCATAAAAACTTCATTCCTGCTCCCGTGAACACATAATATCATACATTTACCCAACACTAACTAACCTTTACGCCGTCTCTCATACATACTCTTCTGTTATTCTGACTCTACACATGGCCCGACTCGAGTTTTTGATTCACTTGATCGTGCCATGTTTTCTTCGGGCATCCCCGACTTCTTCTTTTATTCAATTTCACGTCATATTTTATTTTCACACTCCTTTCTTCGTTCATTCGCTCTACATGCCTAAACCATCTAAGCACCCCTTACTTGATCCTTTTCATTACGCTTACACCAACTTTGCATTCTTTCCGGTTATTCATATTTTAAACGCGGTCATACATGGGTTTACTGCACATACACCTCAGGGATCTCATTTCTACAGCATTCAGTCTGATTTTCATCCTTCTCACTGCCATACATCAGGGTTGGTAAAAGCACTCCATTTTGTACTGCTAGCTTCGCTTCTTTTTTATTTGCGCCAACAGCGTTCAGTCCTCCATGAATGGGGTTTCCTGGATTCACACTCCTTTCAATATCCTTATCAGCCTTTCCATATCTCTAGAACATACTTCCTTAATACACAAATTCATCCACTTGCTCCAAGTATTCATCATTCACAACTATATTTCTAATAAAGACAAAATTGATTCATTAAAGTCAAGAACAGATATACAACCACTATAATATGTGGATAGACGGTATTCAGGTTCTAGAAAAAAGTAGGAGTACATTAGTAAAACAGGTCTGAATATCAAATTCTCGAGTGAAGTCTTGTTGTTTGATTTTCATTATTTATACTATATAAGTATTCACAATTCACAACTATATTACACGCTGTTTCCGTTATCTATCTTTCAAACCCCATGACTTTGGACTCATTCTGCATACATACTTACCCAACACACTATGATAAAATTAAAACCAAACATTTATGCAATGGCAGAAGACCGACTTCCACCGAGAATATTGTTTGCGATTCTAGAAGAAAGACATCTAGTGAGCCTACTCAGGCAAAGTTAAGAGAAGCAACTTTAGAGGCTGTACGAGGAGAGGCTAGGCCTACTTTGGACGTAAGTCATTGAAGAAGCGCAAGACAAGAATGCCTCTGGAACCTCTAGTCAGGCATCTTAATCACTCGACCACAGAGGCCAATGAAAACAGGGTGAGAAATTTATAGGAAAAATACAACTCTACGAACTATCGGTACGGTGTTTGATATTCACAGGTAAAGCGATGTATTCATTTGAATGCATCAACATAAATCGTTCGCAATGAATCGATTAGACTGTCTAACGGTAATATCGCAATGAACTTTTGTCATCTCCCGCGACAGTTGGCCAAAAGTTATTTGTCGTATCTCAAACACGTGCTCGTAATATGCATGGCCGAATTCACGTCGCCTGAAACGATAGCAATCGGTAACCGATTCGCGTCGAATATAATGAGATTCAATAAATTTTAAAAAATCGTTTGAACTTCATTCATAAACAAATTCAATCAAATTGGATGGTCTGACTGAATGTGAGCTTTACGATGATTCTTTCAAGTCGTAAATCAGTCGTATAAACCTAGTTTGAAAACCGGAAAGGCAAAAGGGATAAAGCGCCATTTTGGGAAGTTTACACCAGAGCACTTCAAAGTTTTTTTGTTGATTCAAAATTAAAATAAAATTCACAAGTCTTCAGTACCTAGTTGTATTCAAAAGTTAACTCAGGTAATTCAATACTCTCACTGAGTTTCCTGAAGCTACAAAAAACTTCCAAAGCTTTTGTCGCTTGAGTTAAGCCTTCTCCCGAATGGTAAATATATTTTAGATGGCTGAAAGGCCACAAAGTCTTCAGAATCAAACGAGAGTCAGAGCATTCGATGCAGAAAAAAGAACTGACCAAAACTGCATCTTTAACTTATTTTTGACCAAAGTGTCGCTTAAGCCTTTTGGCCTTTCCAGCGACGATATAATAATCATTAATTTAAGCTCGAACTTATCGATAATACTTTTGAAAATCGTACTTTTGTTATGTGAAATAGAATCATTGTCAGAAATTTGAATCATGAACGTCATATTTTGCTTTTCTGCGTTAGTTCACACGCGCCGTACAACTTATCCAACCTGCTTATATGGCAGGATAAGAAGTAAATAAATAAGGGTTGGTTAGTCAAGTGGGCCAAAGCGTCAAATTCCCAGCCAGGCGTAATGGGTTCGATCCCCTGCTAGTTAAGTTAAGCTATCCATCAAAACAGATGCAAAGTTTTCCGTTTATTGTGATGGTAGCAGGATGAATGCTAATACTCGTATAACAAGTTTTTTGTAATCTGAGAATATTTAAATTTGTATTAAAATATATATATATATATACCAGTGAATAATGGTCGTATCGTGGGGTGGTCGTAACGCCACGTACGACTGTTTTACACATACAGAGTTGGTGTCGTAACTTGGTTTAATACATTTAAACCCGAGGGTTTAATATAATTAAATAGTATCTTATTTTATAGTTAAATGTTCTGACGCTTTACATGCATGACTATTTAACGAGAGCATTTTATATGGAGGCTCCACAGAAACCGGCAATTTGAGGCCTTCTTCAAAACAAGATTGATTAAGCAGTGTAAGGGGGGATGGTAAAGAAGGGTGGCGAGGTGGGTGGGGGCATTAATTAATTGCTTGTGTCATACATCATGCGCACTGTACTGTCCTGAGTATGTTGGATTGATGACCTCGGGTTTTTTCCAGTTATCAGTGGGTTTTTTTTTAAATAAAAAATGCTATATTGGTCTACAAAATAATCAGAATTAATATTTTTTTTCAAAAACGTCCAGAGTTACTGAGAGTAAAATAGCAGGTAAAAGGTTTTCTGCTAGGCCCTGCAGGCGGCATTTTTTTCCGTTGCGCCCATTTTAGGTGTTGGTGACTATTTTTTATAACTATCAACTGCCATCTGCCAAAGCGTGGTATAGCGACAAACTAATCACAACGCCATTCCCCATAGGGGTAGATCACCACACAAGTCTGTCTTATCACACCCTCCTTGTTTCATTAACATTCATGCATCGTCTTATTCATTCCCTTCTGTTATTGTAACATTTTTTTTTTTTTTTTAATATGTGAATACTGCACAAGAGTCTCAACGCTCATAACCGTCTAGAGCCAGTGAGACTATGGCATCCCCAATAGGGATACGTTGTAAGGCTGAAGGTAGTGGAGAGGGAAAGAAAAATGCGAAAGGGGAAGGTTGGGGAGTACCTGGATATTCAGATCTGGTCACCAAATACGACTAAAAGCCATTCAAGAAACCTTTCGATTCTGAATGGTGGTCTTTCACCAGGGCGATACTTGGAGTATCTACCACTCTACACGCTCAAACCATCTAAGCGTCCCTTTCTCGATTCCAATCATTAAATTTACATTAGCTTTGCATTAAAAATGATAAACACGTTTAAAAAATAAGTACACCCAATACAGACCAGTTTATTGAAGAAATTCAAAAATTTATCGGGCTAGTTTCTACGTACACTTTTTGCGTATGTAATAATATGCTTAAAATTTTATATTATTTTCTTTCTTGACTTTTATAAATATTACCATAGATTATTAAAATGACAACTAATTTATTACCGCCTTATTAAATATATGAGTACTTGCTTATTCACAGGCACAATTAGAAACTACTTGTTTACAACGCCGCCGCATTTCGTATTTCATTGATCTTAATCGCGTCACAAAGCAACTTGTAAAATAATTCATCTGTGAGCAATTACAATTTCAAATTTTTCAAGTCCAGATAACGCCAGCCAGCCTCGTAATAAATTAATGTTTTGGGGCCCCACGAAAAAGCCTAAAATTACTTTACGTGACATAAAGATAAGTCATCAAATATTTTACAACTGAATTTGGGTCGGGATCATTCTAGATTAACAATCGTATTATGTGACAGTTGTTTTGTAATCCTTTTGGAGGCAGGTGTTGTATTTGAAGCCGAGATAAAACACCAAATGTGTTTTCAGCTGCAGATGAATTTTGAAAATAGTGGACTATAAAACAATAAACTACTACTACTTGATGGAAGTCTCTAATTATGGATGCGGATAGAGATTATGGAATGAAGGATGTAAGGAAACCAATTCACTCATCGATGAAGTTGATATGCAAGCTCTTGATTCTTCTTACACAACAAATCACAACACTTAACTCAATTTTACTTGAAGAACAAGCAACTGAACGACAACCAAGCGAGGCACCAACGAACGAAACAACTTAATCTTATATTATTTGAAGACCAAAACAACAAACTGACGATCAAACGAAAAACTAACGAGGAACACATTTTTCACATAACTCTTTTGTTTCTTGATTGTCAATTGTTTTTTAAAACAGTGTTGTTGAGTAAGTAAATCGAAAAGCATAATGGCGGGAAAGGTAGGAACCGGATAAAAAACGAGAAGGTGAGAACCGAACAAATTATCATTTTGAAATCCAGCAGCAGGGTTTTAGAAGAGTTAAAAATATTATGTTGTAGGAAGCAACCACTTTTTGGTTAGACATATTTAATTTAAATTAAATAAAAATTTTGTGTAAGATCACAGATTTTATTTTTATGACCAACCGGTTTGGCTTAGCCTTAGCATCATCAGGATAAAAAAAATGAACTAACGATATAAATAATATTTATCATTTAAAACACAAATATGAAACAGAAAAAAGCCAGAAACTAAAAAAACAATGGTCATGAACATTCATATTTGTGTTTTAGATTATTAATATTATTTAAATATTTAATAATAAATGAGCATGAATGCTTTAAAGTTAATTCCAATTTGAAAAAAACTTAAACGTTCAATTTTGTACCCTGATGATGCTTAGGCTAAGAATTAAAATAAAATGTGTGGTCTTATGTAAAGTGATTACTTAATTTATTTTTTATATTATATTTTAGAAAATATCTGATAAATCTCAGTTGACAAGGCTACACATGTTCTATTATTATTTGCTCAATAAGTTATGTATCTCTATTATTATAAAGCACTCGGTCGGACTTCGACAGCCTCTGTGGTCGAATGGTAAGACGCTCGACTGCGAATTCAGTGGTCGCAGGTTCAAGCCCGGCGATCGCACATAATTTGTATTTGATTGATATGTGTCATAATACATTTAATTCATATAATTATAATATGTGGTAAATCTACGGCACTTTTCAGAGTAGTAGATACTCTAAGTATCTCCCTGGTGAAAGACTTCCATTCAGAATCAAAACATTTCTTGAAAGGTAACCTCCCCAAGCACGAGAATTTTCTCAATTAGGGAGGTTATTTACCATAAAATTAACCAAACTAGAAAGAATTACAAGGAAGAAGAAACATAAGAAGTGATTTCTCTACTGAATGTGGTATTTTTTTGTTACAAAAACCTTTTTTTAACTTTCTTCCACTGTTTTTGTTATAAGCTTTAAGATATCTCTTTAATTTAATGTAATTGTATTACTTGTTTTATGTGGATATCCGGAAAGAATGCAAGGCTGATGTGAGCGTAATGAATAGGATCAAGAAAGAGACGCTTAGATGGTTTGGATGTAGAGCGAATGAACGAAGAAAGGAATGTGATAGAAATATGTGATGCGAAAGTGAATGGAAGAAGAAGTCGAGGACGCCCGAGAAAGACATGGCCCGATCAAGTAAATCAAATACTTGAATCGGGTTATGTGAAGAGTCAGAATAACAGAAAAATATGTATGAAACGATGTATAAATGTGAATGAAGCAAGGAGTGTGTGCCAAGACAGAGTTATATGGCGGTTCGTCTTCTCTGCCTACCCCTGCGGGGAAACGGCGTCATGGTTAGTTAGTTAGTTATATATATATATTATTTTTTAAACTTTATAGCCGTGTTTGATGACCAGATCTGAATACCAAGGTATTTCCCAACCTTCTCCCCCATTACCTTCCCCTTCACCCTACCCTCAACCTCACAACATACCCCAATTGTGGATGCCATAGTCTCACCGGCTCTAGACGGTTTAGAGCAGTTGGCACTTTTGTGCGTTACTTACTATTATAATAATGCAAATGTCCCCATCTAACGCACACGGAAACCATTAAATATCTCGACGTACACTTTGACCAATATGGGATAGACATATAAATTCGGTAATAGCAAAACTAAACAAATTAATCTACTTTTTCAAAAACCTAAGAAATATTCTAAGCATCTACGATATTAAAAACATTTACCTTGCACTAGCACAATCCATTATGGAATACGTCGAATACGACATTATTGCTTGGGGCTGTGCAAATAAAGTGTTTATTAAAACACTGTATAAAGCCCAGAAAACCTTAATAAAAGTAATACTTAAAGTGCCAATACAAACTCCGACCTCAATCATATTCCAAAAATTTCCAGTGCTTACCATACAAAAAATATTTTCAAAACATAAACTAACTTTTCTTTACAAAAATATAAATTTATTTATCACCTCACAAAATACTCGCAACACTAGATCAAGACATACACATCAACTACAAATACCTAAAACATACACATCCTTTGGACAAAAGCATTACAGATACCAGGCTATTAAGCTTTATAATTCTCTTCCTACACAAATCAAAACATCTACACTTGCACAATACAATAAACATGTTTGGAACTGGTTACAATCCTCCCAATTTATAATTATATACAGTAATAATAATAGTGCTACTTAATAATTTTATTTATTTGTATTTTTTTTTTTTGTTTGTTTTAAAGTGGCTCTATTTTGTTTCTATTTTGTTTTTATTATATTTTCTGTTATCTTCTTTTATAAATCTTTTTTTGTCTTTTCTTCTATATTTTCTTTTGTTTTTAATTTTAATTGTTTTATCATGTAATTCGTAAAATGTCCTCCACATCACAGGTGAACTCCTAGCGTGGAGGACAATTGTTTATAAAATATTGTAAATAAACATGAAGTTAAGTAAATAAAAAAATAATGTCAAAATAATATTTGTCATCGCAAAAGTCATGTTTTATTCCATAATATAACAGGGTGACAGGTGTGAGGTGAAATGTGGTGCTGGCGATTATTGATCTTAGAAAGAAATTCACAGAATTACGTCTCTTGGGATAAAAATCCCTTCAGAGATTTCGTATAACTAATAATAGAACGAGGATAGCCACGAGCAAAAACACTCTCGTAATGACTGAACTTAACTCCATGGAACCATTAACTATACAATAACAGAGTCCCATTATCAAGCAATGGAGCCGAGCTATAACACCTTAAGTAGCTTCTCTATTTATTACGATGTCCTTAGACACAATATTCAAGGGACTACGCCACCTTCCCTAAAATTCGAAGTAAACTATCGTAGTTTTGAATTTACGCAGTATATTTCTGAAGATATTGAGATAACAACTATCACTAAGCCAGTTATTTGAAAAAAGATCTTAAAAAGAACAATTTAAAAATATATTCACACAAATGCATAATGCGGTGCTTTTTCGCGAAGCTTTTTTGATGAGATCAGGTGAAGGGAACTTAAATCATCAATTTTATAGAGATGACGAAAATTAAAATAAGAGGAAAGAAATTTAAAAAAAAACTTAGTAGAAGACCACAAATATTTTTTAAATTTTTATAAACATCACCAGGGCACAAACTCAAAGTAAACGAAAAATACAAAGTGTTCGGTTATATATTACATATAGAGGGAGAACATGATATAAAATAAAATAACAGAACAGTGAGAAAACAAATGCATAACAAGTTTAATTATAACAAAGAAGCAGATAGAAAAATAATAATTACAGTGAACTTATACAGCGTAGTTTTGTGATATTTCACCTCAAGTGCGCTTCATACTAAATTAATAATGCTAATAAGACTAACTAACAAGGAGAAAATAATATACGATATGGATACAAATTAAAACTATCTAAAATCATGATCATTATCATAAATCATGAAAAAAAGGTTCATATATAGGTATAACAGTGCATGTGTACATCAACAGATTAAAAAAAAAAACAATTTCTCAGAAGCTAAGGGTATAAAAATCCAGATGAAACGTTTGAATTCATATTAACAGATTTGTTAAATCAAAGAAAATGAAATTAAAAAGACATATAATATAGATTGAAAGACACAAAACTTCAACTGATGATGATTAGGCTAAGCAAAACCGGTCGGTCTTACAAATTAGAATTATATCCGTGGTCTAATACAATTTTTTTTTTAATACGTCAAACCACAAAGTGATTGCTTTCTACGAAAATATAAAATAATAGTAAAAATTTAAAAGGCTATTTTGTACTTATTTTACTAGCCCTGAAGATGTCATGAAAATGTAATAAAACAAGCAAACAATACAAAAATTTATGACAAAGTATTTCAAATAAGAGTACATACGCATAAACGAAAACTATCAAATTTTTCAGATCGTCATGCTGCTACGTTGAGATTACTCTAATAAATGTCTTGTAATATTTTTTTGATACAACGAAAAGTAAATAATCAGTTACCTATTTAATACTGCATAAACATTGTACACATCGTCGCCGGAAAGGCAAAAGGGCTGAAGTGCCATTTCGGGAAGTTCAATTTTAGAAAAGAATTCATAAGTCTTCAGTACCTACTCGTACCTGGTTGAATTTTGAAAAAAAGTTAACTCGGGTAACTCAATACCCTCACTGAGTTACCTAAAGCGACAAAAAGCTAAAAAAAAAATTCCAAGCTTGAGTCGAGCCTCCTCCCAAAACCTAAATATATTTCATGTAGCTGAAATGCCACAAAAGTCTTCAAAATCAAAAGAGAGTCAGAGCATTCGATGCAGAAACTTGATCAAAACTGCATATTTAACTCATTTTAGATCACAGTGTCACTTAAGCCCTTCTGTCTTTCCAGCGACAATATTACCTCCTAGACTCAATGTTGCTTTGAAACAATAACAATTTCAAGAAATTATTATTCAACATTTATAACTCGTATACGAGTATATTTCTCGTACGTTTGAGACCTGTAAACAACTTATCATGTGCAATATTTTCAACCTCAGTTGTGGCGACAATATCAGAACCCATCAAATACTGTAATTATTGCTAGTCGAATTCATAAAAATTAAAAATCATCCCGAAAACTTAATTTACAAAGCCTACGGATAAATATTTATTTTGATAAATTTCGTGTTCCTACACGCAGCCTTACATTTACCCTTACATTTACTTTGACTACTAAGCATTATGCCAACCCAGCACGGTAATTGCCACACGACTTAACACGTTCATTGCTGACACCGCGCGTCGCGCGTTTACATCCATGTGACCGGTATGCGCACAACGCGCCACGCTCGCTGTGCTGCCTCTTCGCTTTGAACCGATCTAAAAAGACGCAGCCATGTTGTTTTTAGTCGTTCCACAGGGCACAGAGAAACCCGTCACTGTTCGTCAGTTTGAATTGATCTGTCATTTATATGGCATTAATATGTACGAATTTTAGTTAGCAATGAATCGTGATCGTGTATTTTAAACAGAATTTTCGTAATGCTTTTCGTCGCTTGCATTTTAACATGAAACCGATGCAAGCTTAGAGTATATAGAGTGGTATCAATTCAAGGCAGTGTAGTCAGTTTTTGATGATTTTTACCTGACTCGGCGGACCTGGGCGTGGCTAAGACTAAGGCTAGGGTATTTATACATCCATCCATATCACATATCGACATAATGTTTTTGTTTATTCGTATGACCACTTTTTCACAGTATTGATAACAACAAAAATATAGCATCTAACCTAAAAAACCGTTTAGTTGTGTCAAGTTTAGTGGCATAATAAAAAATGAGTCCCGCGATGACCCAGAAGCCCAAGATCATCGCGACAGTACATAGAAGCGGAGTATTGTATTTGTTGTCTGTGCTGTACGACGTGAAAACCCAGAGAAAGTGATTTATCACAAGTTTGTATCGGTTGGGTTAAAATAATTAGCTATCTCTCCATACATTGTTTCTCCAAGGATGCAAGTGTATTTCTCCACTGCACACGGTGCAGAAATACTACAGTATTATCCGGTTCTCCCATTTCAGAATTTCACCAGGAGTCTAGGGAAAGATACGAATGTGGTTCCCCGGCTTTAGTCTAACGGCTCTGAGTTTTACATAGTATGAACGAACGTGTAGCATGGACCGTGTAGTGTGTATGACTCTAGGTGAGGGTTGACCCATTTCTCTTAACACGGACCCGGTGACGTCACCCGCGTGAAATATATCCCCGGTCCGCAGAAACATACGGGGTGAATTTATATTTCACATGTTCTGCGTACGCTCAGCACCCGCTACGGTGGGTGGTGGATGGTAGTCGACATTCCGCACATGGCGCTGCGCTCCCGGCTGCTGGTCGAGGAGAACGCGTGGAATAATTATTATTATTGCTTTTGCTCGGGAAAAAAATGATTATGGAAGAAATAGAAAGAAAAGCAGTTAATTATGTTCCCCCTTCGCATTCTTCCCAAGCCGGCAATTTCGTCTTACGTGAATTAACAAAGGCCTGTTATAAGATGGCTTTGAATCTTTTATTATGTGACCTTATTTGTAGGAGGGCTAATATAAAAAAAATATATCCATATTCAAAAAACTTGTATTAGTAGGTTTTTATTTTTTATATATATATATTTTATAGTGAAATCCGCACAATAATACCAACCGTCTAGAGCCAGTGAGATTCCAATTCAGGTACGTTGTGGAGTTGAAAGTAGTAGGGAGAGAAAAAAGGCGGAGAAGAGGAAGGTGTGGAAGTACCTGTCTATTCAGATCTGATCACCAAATACGGCAAAAGCCATTTAAAGCAACGTTTCAATTCTGAACGGTGGTCTTTCACCAGGGTGATGCTTAGAGTATCTACCACTCTGGAACGTGCCGCCAATATCATATATATTATTTTGTGTGAATATAATGCGTTATAACAGATATTAATAAAATTAATTTTATTTGCGCAAGCCGGGTTTGGACCCGCGACCTCCGGATTCATAGTCGAGCGTCTTACCACTCAACCACGCAGGCCGTTAGGTATATTAATTTAAATAATGCGTGTTTTTTTTCGATATTTTATTTTTTTATACAAAGAAATCTGGTAAGACGCTCTAAATAGATGAAAATATTAATATAAAGGTTACTTTTATAACTGCCGATTTTGGCTATTCAGCTCTTCATGTGGTCACAATATTATCCCAAATAGATAATTTAACCTAACACATACGAATTTAAATACGATTCGTATATTTATTGCATACCCCAAGAGCTGATTATCTAAATTGTAGTCTTAAAAAATTTTCACCTAAACTCACCTCTTCGAGAAGTGACAAAACTCTTTGCAAAACTCGAAACACGACTTTTTTCTTTAAATATACTATTACAATGTATTTTATACACATCGTACATACCTATGCAATGTCTGATCCAAAAGCATCTAAGACTATACAAGAATAACGTGTTCGAATAAATTTATTAACACGCTTCCAAAATAACTATAACTATCGAACGTAAATTCTGGTAGTTAAAAAAAGTTTATACAAGACTCCAATTGAAACGTTATACAGTAATAATGCCAATAATCACGTGAAATACCAAGGCCGTATTTTGATTCCACGAGGAATAAAACTAGTTTATTTTCTTCCCCTGCAAATAAACTTTCATGGAAATCAATTATTTGTCTACAAAACTACAGCCTTAACTAGAGGCTTAAGGCTATTATTAGAATCATTATTGTTTTGGTAGAACTTTGTGTGAAGGTTGATATAAAGTAAACTAGGTAGGGTCCCCGCTTATCAACAATCAGATGAATAGGGCTACATTTACGAAATAACAAAAACTGGAAATATTTATAGTTGAAGCCCGTATAAAAATGGGGTACCACAGGGAACTGTAATTGGCCCTATTAAATTTTGAATTTATATAAATGATCTATGCAATCTTTCAATTCCTCAAAAGTTGTATCTTAAGGCTGTGACACAGCAATACTAATTTGTGGATCGGAGTTCTTTCTACACCAACAACATATATTTGATTTGTTTCAATGTGGCTCAAATGTAATAGGCTCTATTTAAACTACGAAAAATAATAAAAGAGCCTCCTGATGACCTAAAAAATTGAATTCGTCAATATCAAGTAACATGCTCGCTGTGCAATGAGTTAACTAAAGCTGATAATTTCAAGTATTTATGTATTTGTATTAATAGATATCTGAATTAACAAACAAAACCAATTAAAAATAAAAGTATCTGACGTATATTTTTTACAAATTTAAGGATGTTCTCCATATTGATAAAAAATAAAATTACTTATTTTCTTAATACATCTTCCGTTATTTACGGTATGTATGGGAAGGTGTACTCAATGCATGTATTAAGCCTTTACAGAATATACAAAATCATATAATAAAAGTTACAAGGTTATGAATCCAAAATATTTAGTATTCGTAAATTGTTCATTCTACTAACTCTAAAATACATATTTCAAATGAACGAAAATAGGATAAGCAAAAGGAGAAATAATGTATTTTATGATTTCCAAACCAATACAGCTGCTTTATTGGTCCTCGTACCTTTAACCTTCTACCGAAATAAATTCAAAGGACTAATAATTTTTTACTTTCTTAATATTATGGTTGATTGACAAAATGTTGAAACTTTATTTCTATATATATTTTTTTCCTTTCTATAGAGAGCTGATATTATTATATGTGTTGACCTCAAAATTATCATTATTGTCAATAGACTTTCTTCAATCTCAATATGTCGTTCCCGCGTGGACACTTTTATTTTTCATTTTAAACTTGTAAGTTTAATACTTTCAATTGACTTTTACTCCGCATTACTCACACATTAACAGCGATTTTGTAGGTTATTTATATCTAATGATTATTATCACTCCCATGTAACCCCTATCCCTCCCCCTTCCTTCCACACTCCTTATGTGATGCTCCGTCCTTTTCTAATTGGTGGACTCTCTTTATTATCTTTACCTTACATATATTTATCTGGTCTTAGGTTGGTTCATTGTCCTGAAGAAGGGTAACGTTTTAACCGAAACTAGTGTAGGTATAACATGTATTTATATGTATAATAATAAAGTGGCTTAAAACTGAATATTAAAATAATTATGTATTATTTACAAGTTAAAAGGGGAACACAACGAAATATTTTGATTAATGTACCAAATCTAGAATTCGGGCTGAATATGTAAAGAAAAAACTATGATTTTTAAGATTACTAAGAATTCAATTTAGCATAGTTACCTTTTGTGCTTCGTTCTACTCTTGTGAAATGTATTAATACTTTTCTTACTAGATGTGTAAAAAAATAATTTGCATACATCATT
Source organism: Drusus annulatus (assembly GCA_022651775.1). NCBI lineage: Eukaryota > Metazoa > Arthropoda > Insecta > Trichoptera > Limnephilidae > Drusus > Drusus annulatus. The sequence continues at coordinate 481,749 of JAGWCC010000530.1, read as the reverse complement.
ACAAATTTTACGTGTATTAAAGTGTTATGAGAAGGCCACTCCGAAAAAGATATCAGAGCTAAAGGTGGCATATCAATTAAATTTGAATCGAACTCTTATTTAATGAACTAGTTTCATGTTCCTACAAAGAAAACGTTAGACACAAAATAGGGTTAACTTGGAAACAGCATAAATAATAAAGTTCATAACCAAAATGCTGTATACAAGATAATATGTAAGCATTATTAAAAAATAAATAATGATCCGCGTTTTAAATCGAAATGACTCCATGTACCGCTTTTCTTTTACAAATTTGCCTATGCATAAAGTTTAATTACGTTAGGGACGTAGTCAGACTTTTCCTGATAACAACTATTATTGTTATAATACCAGACGCATGGGAAATTTTCCCAAATCAAAAACCAATCTTGTACATTCCAATTCGATGGCGAAGGATAGCAGACTAATAAAAACTACCCTTGGAAATGTTTTCAGCTCAAAACAGAACGAAAAACAAATAAAATTAAGCGGCCATCGCCTAAGTATAGCTTAAAAGCTTTCTAATTTTTACTTGTATATTTGTTTTTGCAATAAGTCGTACATTACTAAGTTAACTTCACCTTACTTGTAATTTTCCCCTAAACAGCTGTAATTAATTTTACTGGGTTAAGTCGACGACAATAAATTGATGTGAGAAATGTTCCCAATTTTTCACATCCTTTTACTTGGGCTTATTTACTTTGGTTACTTGCTTGTGCGATGTAATTAAGGAAATGACCTAGTGCTAACAGAAGTGTATGTTATGGGATCACTATTAAATAGTATTAACAGTATTGGTAGTAACATACATTTTAATGGTATGAACCAATACTCGTTAAATTATGAAGTGTACTGGTCAAAGTAAAGAATCGAATGGAATTTAAAACAAACAAAAAACTAACATAATAATCACATTGAATTTATTTTTCATCGCAAAGTTTTCAAAAATCTAGCTCCGTGATTGATTTACCTTATTTACATTTTTTTTAATGTATTATTTGTCCATGGGATTAGGCAGATATATATTTAAAGAAACACAACTTTCCCTGGTTACGAAAATCTGACAGGATTTGAAAAACTCCTACTGCCATCAAAATAAGCTAGCAGAGGAGTTAAACTCACGATGCCCGGGTGGGAATCTGACGCGTTTGTCCACTCAGCTACTAACTGGTCAATGATAATGTGCCGCCACATACTTAAGCCACGGCACCGATACGCATTGCCTCATCTACATGCATACATAAGTACTCTTCTATTATTCTTAATATTAAAGATGACCCGACTTTTTATTCTACAATGTATTCTTAAGACTTCCTCGATGATTTCTTCTATCAACTTGCATGTCAGGTATTATCATTAAACCCGATTTTTCTTCCAACCCCTGTGCGTACGAAAATTATCAAGCGTATCCTAGTCATGCGTATTTTTACACACGTATGCCTCAGGAATTTACCGCTATTATGTACTGCGTTCATTCTATTTCAGTCCTTCCTCCGCTAATCACATGGCTCGCTGTCATAAATCAGGGTTAGTGTTGAAACTACCACGCGGACTGCTAACATCACTTCATAACTACTTCATGAATGTTGTTAGTCATTCAATGATGCATTTTCACTCACATTTTCAAATGATGACGTATAATTACATATATATCTGTTTACCTATTTATGTTTTTACGTGTTTACCTGCTTGCTTGTTTGCTTGTTTGCTTGTTCGCTTGTTCGCTTGTTCGCTTGTTTGCTTGTTTGCTTGTTTGCTTGTTTGCTTGTTCGCTTGTTCGCTTGTTCGCTTGTTTGCTTGTTCGCTCGTACGCTTGTTTGCTGGTTCGCTTATTCGCTTGTTTGCTTGTTTGCTTGTTTGCTTGTTCGCTTGTTCGCTCGTTCGCTTGTTTGCTTGTTTGCTTGTTCGCTTGTTTGCTTGTTTGCTTGTTCGCTTATTTGTTTGTTCGCTTGTTCGCTTGTTTGCTTGTTTGCTTGTTTGCTTGTTCGCTTGTTCGCTTGTTCGCTCGTTCGCTTGTTTGCTTGTTTGCTTGTTTGCTTGTTCGCTTGTTTGCTTGTTTGCTTGTTTGCTTGTTTGCTTGTTTGCTCGTTTGCTTGTTTGCTTGTTTGCTTCTTTGTTTTTTTTTGCTTATTTACTTGTTTGTTTGTTTGTTAATTTAAATTTATATTAGACGATTGGACTTAGATTAAAACTTAAGCTGTTAGTTAATCATTTTAACTATTATTCGTAGATCTTCATCAACTTCTAAAAAAATGTACAGTTATCCTGTTATGATAGTAAATAAACGAAACGTTTTTTGTCGGGACGTGCATCTACATAGACGTTTTGTTCGGCGTGCATGGTTCGAATTCAATACGAGAGAACGTAAATTGGCCTCCTTCCAACGTTGATTAATGTTCTTAGCAGAGAATGCATGAGTTTCGGAACAATGGTCCGGAATAACAAAATACCGTCCACGGGTTGAATTCAGACAGCTCGTAAATGTCACACGATAGGTATAAGTAGGTACTACCGATCCGAAATTCGGCAAAATATCAAAGGCCGCGTAGACCTGGATGAAATGTCCTTGAAACAAGGGATATATATATATTTGACTTGGCCTTCAAGGTAATGCGATTTAATAACATGCCACAAAACATTAAGCACGTAAAAGATCCCATCAATAGCAAAACATCACTTTAAGGTTTTTCACTCAACAATTTATGTCAGTATTTTTATTTATTTTTTAAAAGAAAGACAAACATTCCCGGGTTACGAATAACCTGACAATATTTGAAAAACTTCTACTGCCATCATAAGAAGCGGAAGATGTTGCTTATGCAATGATGGAGGACTTAGCCAACAGAAGAATTGAACGCACGACGCCCGGGTGAAAATCCGACGCGTTTGTCCACTCAGCTACCGACCGGTTGTACCCATTAAATACCGGAAACTTAAACTAAGATTATTTTTTATTTTAAGTAAATACCGCACAAAAGTCCCAACTGCTCCCAACCGCTTAGAGCCAGTGAAACTAGGGAATCCCCAATCGGGGTATTTTGAGAGGCTGGAAGTAGTGGGGAGGGTAATAAAATGGGGAAGACGAAGGTTAGGAAGTGCCTGGCTATTCAGATCTGGGGACCAAACACAGCTAAAGCCATTTCAAACAACGCTTCGTTTCTGAATGGTGGTTTTTCACCGGGACGATACTTAGAGTATCTACCACTCTTGAACATGCCGCAAATACACAATTGAATGTGTTACGACCCATAATAATTAAATAAAATTTATTTGTGCAAGCCAGTTTGAACCAGCGACCTCCAGACTGTTTTATACGTATTCCATATTTTTTTAAATTTAATTATGTTAACAAATTTGATTTAAATTTATTTTTATTTAACTTATATAATTAGTAATAATTTAAGTATATAATTCAAGGCAATAGTAAGAAGAAATCGATTTTTATTTTTATTTACAGCAGTAAATTTTAAAATTGAATGATAAACCTCGTAAAAAGCTTTCTAAAATGAAATTCCCTTCAAAGGAAAGGAGTCACTTATTTTCGAAACCTGTCAATGGAAACAGGAAAAAAAACAAGAATTTTATTCGCTTGAAGAGAGTTGACAACCTCAAAAAAAAACTTCTTGTTTGGAAACCTTCAAAATAATTTTGACACCTTGACATTCTTCACATTATAATATCTAAACCCTTCAACAACTTGTCTATTCCCGTCAAAAGTTTGAATTCAAAACTTCTAACCACAAAATCATATTTGTTGTGCCCTTCAGAATAATTCATATTTGACCAGAGAGTACGAGAACAGCGTGCAATACAGTTGTGAATGATGAATACTTGGAGCGAGTGAATGAGTTTAGGTATTTGGGAAGAATGTTTACGAGAGACGGAAAGGCTGTTAATGATATTGAAAGAAGGGTGAATGCAGGAAACTCCATTAATTGAGAAGTGAACGCTGTTGGCGCAAATTAAAATTTGTCCAAAGAAGCGAAGCTAGCAGTCCACAATTAAGTGCTTATACCAACCCCGATGTATGGCAGTGAGGTGTGGAACTGGCAAAGGTAGGACGAAAGTAGATTGAATGCTGAAAATATGAGATCCCTGAGGCGTATATGCGGTAAAACCATATATGACCGTGTTGAATTCAAGGCTGAATTAAGCGCAATGAATAGGATCAAGGAGAGACGCTTAGATGGTTTGGGCATTTCGAGTGAATGAATGAAGAAAGGAGTGTGATAGGAATATATGACGCGAGAATGAATAGAAGAAGAAGTCGAGGACGCCCGAGGAAGACAGCACGATCGAGTGAATCAAATACTTGAGTCTGGCCATGGGAAGAGTCAGAATAACAGAAAAATGTGAATGCAGCAAGGAGTGTGACAGACTGAGTTGTATGGCGGTTCGTCTTCTCTGCCTACTCCTGCGGCGAAATGGTGTGATGGTTAGTTAGTTTGTATGACCATAGCATTAAAAACCAAATAAATGATATTTGTACAAATCCAGTAAATCGACAATTGGCAATTTTTGCTGCACGAATGAATTTATTTCATAATTGAAGTATGCGTGAAGGCTTACGTTTTTGGGCCATTTGGAGAACAGTAAAAAAGTGAGCGTCATTAATTTTCGTTCACCTGATCATTTGACAAAAGTAGAAAAGGGTAGTTTTCAGTAAAGTTTGAGAGAAGCGAGGGTGAGGTTCACCCTAGGGCTGGTGGCGAAACAAATCATCTGTTTTTTTAACCCGTGCTAGATTATTTTATAAAAGAAAATTGGGGTCAATTTTGACATTTTATGGAGTTGGACTGGTTTTTTTTAGATATTCTGTAAATAATAAATACGCAGCAACCGAATCGCTTTTGGACCCAGACCCTGCGTGTGCGGGCTATCCATGACCTTTCCAAGGTCGTACATCTCGAAGTTTTTGATATTTTTTTCATTTATCGAGCATTTTACGCAAACGAGTAATGTGGTTCGAGAATAGACAAAAACACTTTTGTTTTTTTTGTTTGTTTTGATATTAACAATTTTCAATTGTCTGCACTTATCGCTTATTCATTCGATATATTAAAAGTTATAATTTTTTATAGTAAATACAACACAAGAGTTCCAACTGCTCCCAACCGTCTGGAGTAAGTGAAATTATGGCATCCCCAACTGGGGTGTTTTATGAGGTAAAGGTAGCGGAGAGAAGAAGGAGATGGGAAGAGAAAGGTTGAAATGTACCTGGCTATTCAAATCTGGTCACCGAACACGGCCAAAGCCATTTCGAGCAACGTTTCAATTCTGAGTGGTGGTCATTCATCAGGGCGTTGGTCGTGATACTTTGAGTATCTACCACTCTGAAACGTGCCGCCAATATACTACACATAATTTTGTATGAAATTATAAAATATGTTACGACACATATTGATAAAATAAATTTTATTTGCGCACGTCGGGTTTGATCCCGCGACTTCTGGATTCGTAGTCGAGCGTCTTACCACTCGAACACGCAGGGCGTCAACATATTGTTGCTTTGAAGGTTCTGTTACGAGAGAGAGTGAGAAGATTGATTGACAGTTTGTCTATGGACAACAAATGAAATAAACTATAAAAATGACAAATAAATAAATAGCATCGGTTGAAGTCCTGAACACCCTGCGTTACGCCAATTCTCTGCCAGCATCCCAAATCGAGGAAGATTCTAACCTCAAAAGCATGTTATTCGAGCAGAATGTGTAATTTACATAATCCAGATAAGTTGAGATCAATACTTCCAACTCAATAACAGATTCATTTTCTTTTCCCGAGATGTGAACACACCGAACAAGGAGGGGGAGGAGGGAAGAGGGAGGAAGAGGAGGATGACTTGGCAAATATTTTCATGGCATTTGAGGTAAATAATATCTTCTGGTAAACACCTATTCAGTTTATCAAGCTGATTTGTGTACTTTGCAAAAAGGTACGTTCTTGTTTTATTTGATACAAAAATAAAAATATACACTCAAGTATCAAGTTTTTTTTAATAGAGTTTTTTTAATGTGATACCTCACAAGAGCTTCCATATCTAAAATGTAACATAAGTTGAGAGAAATATATCGCCACCCGGTTGGACAACATTATGAGAAGGTTTTTTTTTTATATGAATACCGCACAAGAGTCTCAACTGCTCCAGTGAGACTATGGCATTCCCAAATAGGGTAAGTTGTGAAGTTGAAGGTAGTGGGGAGGAGAAGGAGATTGGGGAGAGAAAGGTTGGGAAGTACCTGGCTATTCAGATCTGGTCATCAAACACGGTTAAAGCCATTTCAAGCAACGTTTCGATTCTGAATGGTGGTCTTTCACCAGGGCGACACATAGAGTATCTCCCACTCTGGAACGTGTCGCAAATATACTTTTTATTATTTTATATGAAACAAATGTGTTATAATACATATTAATTGAATAAAATTTACTGGCGCACGCCGGGTTTAAACTCGCAACCTTTGGATTCGTTGTTGAGCATCTTACCACTCGGCCATGGAGGCCGTCAAAGAAGTATTAAGTAATTATTATAAGAAATGTACTCAATATTATGTTCTTTTTTTTAAATATATTTGTAACCACGTAAAAATAAATAAATTGTAAAATCATTTTTTTTTTAATAAAACTAACTTTGTTTTGACACCACTTTATTAGATACATATACCAACCGGTTTCGCTCTACCTGAACCTTCTTCAGGGTTGAAGAAATATGTATTATTATCAAATATGAATTATACACATATTTGTTCAACCCTGAAGAAGGTTCAGGTAGACCCGAAACCGGTTGGTATGTGTATCTAATAAAGTGGTGTCAAAACAAAGTTACTTTTATTTAAAATTTAATTATGTCTTACCACAAAGTGAGTGCTTCATGTCAAAGTTTAAAATAAAATCTGTTGAAAGGAGAACATCAATGTAGATATTAAGGATCAGCACCCAACAATAGCGCTTAACTTCACTTTGTAGCATTATAATACAAGCAATACTGCACATTACTTATCTGTAAATTTTACATTGGCAGTGAGGAAAATATCTATAGTTTCAAGGGAATAATGTTTTTTAAGCTGCAATCTTTTAAACTCTATGAAAAACATTCTATAATATCAGTAAAAGGTGCAGTTTAAAAGCCGGCGAAGGCATTTTTGAACGTTTTATCTTCAGTTCCAGAATGCATTTCATATAGAATTTAAAAGATTACAGTAAAATAATTTTATTCATTGGAAACCTAAGACATTTTCCTAACTACACACATAGAATTTACAAATAAATCATTTGTATTATTGCTTGTATTAGAAAGGCAAAATGAGTGTATTTTTCGGTACTGATGACGGAAGCCTGTTCCACATGCGTGCGTTTTTCCAAAAGAATGATTCTGAGGAAATAGACATCCTTAATATTTTCATGGTACCAGCATCTACTGTTAAATGGAAGAATGCTACTAAACGATCTACATGGTCGAGTAGTAAGACGATCCACTACTAATCCAGAGGCGGCGAGTTCAAGCCCGGGGTACGCAAATATTTTTTATTTGATTAATGTGTGTGTAATAAAATAATGTAAAGTACATTTGCGACACGTTCCAGAGTGGTAGATACTCTAAGTATCGCCCTGGTGAAAGACCACCATTCAGGATTGAAACTTTGCTTAAAATGGCTTTAGCCGTGTTTGGTGATCAGATCTGAATAGCCAGGTACTCTCAAACCTTCCTCTTCCCGTCTTTTCCCCTCCCTACTACCTTCAACTCCACAACATACCTTAATTGGAGTCTCACTGGCTCTACACGGTTGGGATTCTTGTGCGGTTTTTACTATAATATATATATATATACATATTTAAAAACCTACTTATATTTATTTTTTTATATTAGCCCTCCTACAATTAAGATTACATGATGAAACGTTCAAAGCCATCTTATAAAACGCCTTTGTTACTTCACGTAAGACGAAATTGCCGGTTTGGGAAGAATGCGAAGCGGGAACATTATTAACTGCTTTTCTTTCTATTTCTTTCATAATCATTTTTTTCCCGAGCAAAAGCAATAATAATAATTATTCCACGCGTTCCCCTCGACCAGGCTTTAGCCGTTTTTGGTAACCAGATCTGAATAGCCAGGTATTTTCCAACCTTTCTCTTCCTCATCTCCTTCCCCTCCCCAGTACTTTCAACCTCGCAACATGCTTCGATTGAGGATGCCATGCGATGCGATGTATCACTGGCTCTAGACGGTTGGGAGCAGTTGGGACTCTTGTGTGGTGTTCTGTATAAAAAATCACAATATAATACCGCAAATAAACAGCTCATGAAACAGCGCCTGGAGATCAATGTGACTATGACCAACTTCCATGTTATACGTAAACAGGTACCGATAACTGCACTCGATAGCCCCGGCTATTCTGTCTGTGCATTAAATTAAATCATTTATTTTCCTAATCACAACTAATACAACAATTTTACTATCGGCAGAGAAAACAAATTGAGTCATTATTAGAAAGAAAAAGGCTGTTTCCCTCCCTGACACAATAAAACCCTTGTCTATCGGGAATTAATTTTTAGTGCCCCCTAGTTGACACAGCATACTAAAAAACGTATTAACCATTATTTTTAGTACCATAGAGGGTGTTCGCATATCGTATATCGCACGTGGAATATTGATAGACGAAATGGACAGCTGGACTGAAAAAGACATTTAAGCCGGGTTCGATTTCGACGAGCCTTACTTAATGCTGTAAAGCTCGTTTCGTAACGTCCATCGTCGACTCACTGCAAAACTTTAGAAATTTAAAAAAGTTTTAGTGGCGTAACAAGCATTTTAGTATTTGTTAAAAATAATTCTGCTTTAGTGAATATCGCATAAGAGTCCTAACTGCTCTTAAGCTTCTTTAGCCAGTAGAACTATGGCATTCCCAATTGGGGTACGTTTTGAGGCTTAAAGGAGTGGAGAGAGAGAGAAAAGAGACGAGGAAGAGGATTGCGGGAAAGTACCTTATATTCAGATCTGGTCACCAAACACGCTGGAGCCATTTCAAGCAACGTTTCAATTCTGAATGGTGGTCTTTCACCAGGGGGTAGAAAGTAAAGGTTCAAGAGTATCTACCACTCTGTAACGTACCGTAAATAAACTTTATTATATTTTTATATGAATTAAATAGATACTTTTTATTATTTTTACATGAAATAAATAGTGTTAACTTGTTAATTTTATTTTTATTTTACTATAGTGAATACCGCACAAGAGTCCCAACTGCTCCCAACCGTTTAGAGCCAGTGGGGCTATGGCATCCCCAATTGGGGTATGTTGTGAGATTGAAGGTAGCGGGGAGGGGAACGAAAAACGGAAGATAAATGTTTGGAAGTACCTGGCTATTCAGATCTGGTCACCAAACACGGCTTAAGCTATTATAAGCAACGTTTCGATTCTGAATTATGGTCTTTCAACAGGACGATACTTAGATTATCTACAACTCTCGAACGTGCTGAAAATACGCTTTATTATTATCATATGAATTAAATAGGTTATGACACATTAAATAAATACAAATTATTTGCGCATGCCGGATTCGAACGCGCGACCTTTAGATTCGTAGTCGAGCATCGTACCACTCGACCACGGAGGCCGTCAGAGCTAGTAAAATTATGTAGAGAAAAACGGTTCCTTCCCATAAACCATAAAAAAATTATAATTAATCGTTACTACATGGGTTTTTTTAAGGTTCCGGTTTAGTCCTTTAGTTAGATTAAAAGACTCTTCACCAAACATCCCCAAAGATAACAAAGTTAAAATAAAAAGAAAATATGCACATGATATTTATATATCGTCGCTGAAAAGGCAAAAGGACTCAAGCGATTTGATCAATAAAGATTTAAATATTTAATTATGATCAGTTTTTCTCTCTCGTTTGATTCTGAAGACTTTTGTGGCCCTTCAGCCATATAAAATATATGAACAATTTGGGAGAAGGCTTGACTCAAGCGAAGGACTTTTACAGTTTATCGTCGCTTCAAGTAACACAGCATTAAGTTACCTTAGTTAACTTTTTTTTCAAAACCCTACCAGGTACTGTAGACTTATGAATTTTATTGTAAAACAAAAAAAAACTTTAAAGCGCTCTGGTGTAAGCTCTTTTGCCTTTTCGCGACATATACATCAGCACAGCTGGAATAGGAGTCGAATTGATCTTAGGGAAGTGATCGAGAATCACTATTATTGACCATATGCAAAGCGAGATTAAATTTTCAGTTCACCGAGCAAGTAGTGATTGGTTTGATATTAATGGCAGACCTTACTTACTTAGTGCATAGGCGGTGCCGGGATCGATAGGTGAATCTCGTCAGAGCTAACAGGCCGACATCGCGGCAATCTGAGCGCGTTAATAGTTATCGGGGTATTAAACTTGAAAATCGCGTGTCGCCAGCTCGGGGCGGGGTAAACAATCCACCCCTATTGGACGGGGTGTCCGCAAGGTTCGGAAAAGGGGACGCTAATAATGCGCTTAATATTATTTAACGACGTTTTTGGTTTTCAAGTGGGTTTTAAAATCGGAAGTGGAAGTGAATTTAACGTTTATTTATGTAAATTCACTGCCGATACGGCTCCGCACTCGAACGAAAGTTCTCGGCCACCGCAGACTGACACCATTACTGAAATTGCAGAAAAAACATATATAATTCTTTTATTACCTTTTCAGCTGACGTTTTGCCTCTTTTATTTCATTTCATCTGACTCTTACTCTGTTCCTTTGTTATGATTAAAATGATGCTCTTTTTTCTTACTGTTCTCTTATTTTATTTTATATTGTGTTCTCCCTCTGTATGTACGAATATATATAACCACACACTATGTTTTTTTGTTTAGTTTGATTTTGTACCCTGGCGATGCTTAGGCTCAGCGAAACCGGTCGGTCATAAAAATAAAATAAAATGTGTGGTCTCATACAAAGTTTTTATTTATTTAAATTTTTTGTTCTTTTTTTACCAGAGTAGGAAATTGGAAAAACCAACATATGTAACTGATTCTTATTTCATTTGTTCTGTAAAAGCATTGCCTAGACACTAACAAAGATACTAACACAAACGAGCCACTTGAACGCGCGCACAGCTCAAAGAATACATGCACACATACGTTGTGTAGTCTAGTGAACATAGAATAATCTACTCTGACGTTAGCGGCGTTTGGGCATATGTAGTTACTGCTTTCGACACGTTATAGTAGTACGGTCGGTGTGGTGCTCGCGGCGGTGCTATTAAAATTATTTTTTGGAATTATTTTTATATTATTTAATCCAATATAATTCATATTATGTGAGTACGGCAGGGTAGGCAGTGTTTATATGCCTATGGAGAGTGCACGCCTCTGTGAAACCATTTATTATTTATTCAGCATAATAAAATAAATATAATGTGACTAGGTGGTGATGGCAATTTTTTTTTTTCAGCCTGGAGGGTGACACTTTATCCGCTCCGACGTAAAGAATAGGGATAGAAGAGGGGCGCCTGACCTAAGCCCGAAAATCAACATCTCGAAAGCCGAAAAATCAAAAAACTAAATCCAGAGCGCCAAACTTTCGGAAAGTAAAAATATCAATCACCGTAATTCCATAACGTATAAGCAAAATGATCTGAATAAAACGTTTTTTAGTAGATAGGTACTGCAGGCAAACTGCCATATCAAAAAAATATTTAACCGAAAATAATTGAAAACTGTAAATTCTCTTTTTCGGTAAGACGATCGCCTACTAATCCAGAGGTCGCGGAGTCAAACCCGGCATGGGTAAACAACTTTTATTCAATTAATGTGTTTTATAACACATTTAATTAATATAAAGCCTTGGTGAAAGATCACCATTTAGATTCGAAACGTTGCTTGATATGGCTTTAGCCGTGTTTGGTGACCAGATCTGAACAACCAGGTACTTTCCGATCTTCCTTTTCCCCATTTCATTACCCTCTCTATCGCTTTCAGCCTCCCAACATACCCCATTTCGGGATGCCACAGTCTCACTGGCTCTAGACGGTTTGGAGCAGTTGGGACACTGGTGCGGTTTTTACTATGAAAAAAAATTTTAAAAATTAATTGACTATCACATTGGAAACAAGATTGTACTTTGGATTGTATTGGATTGGATTGGACCGGTCGGTAGCTGAGTGGATAAACGCGTCGAATTCCGACCCTGGCTAAGTCCTCCATCATTGCGCAAGCAACATCTTCCGCTTCTTATGATGGCAGTTGGAGTTTTTCAAATATTGTGAGGTTATTCGTAACCCGGGAATGTTTGTCTTTCTTTTAAAACAATAAAAAAAACTTTTTTTTTACGGATTTAAAAAAAATGTGTATCACAATTAGAAAGCTAGTCCTTGTGATCACAACCCCACCTAAATAAAAGTAAAAGTAGCAACGCAAGTATTGTTGCGAGTAACTTATATATTTGTGTACGATTCCGTGCGAATGGTGGATGTGATGTATGGGGCATGGTGGCCAACGATAATATATCAAAAGCTTATCACCATTTCAAAAATCGCAATCAAATATGAGTTTGTTTTAATGTACAAGATAAATACAACTTCAGTGAATGGCCAAACCAAACATTTTCAACTTGACCCATGTCAAAACATCCAGTATTCCCCTGCACTTACTCACTGACCCTACTTCTCTGAAAGCGGGGAACGTGTTGACTGGAAACTAAAACAATAGATCCTGTAGGCACACACCATTAATCGAAGGCTAATGGGAAACCTCCCCATCAGCCAATAGATAAGGGTGGACGGTCAGCTACCATACACCATACAACATACACCGTCCACAATACACCCACTGTTACTCATGTGCTCCTGTTCAAACAAATTCCGGATAGAATCAAGTACGAGTAATAGGATTATAATGTGATATCTGAAAGATGGAATATAATTCAAACTTGTTACATCTTGAAGTAATAATATATAGAGAAAGAAGTAATTATTTTTACCCAACCTATGCATATTTGGGATAAATCACTTTCTCCGGGTTTTTACGTCATACACCATGAGAAAGAAAGAGACAGAAAAATTTCCCCAAATTGTCACACCGCTTTAGAGTATTGTTAGAATGTTCTTCGTGTCCCGCATCTCCGTTGACTCCGCCCACACGTTTTGATACGCGAAATAAATTGACATTACTCAAAGGTTTATTAGATTACATGTTATACATATAACAACATAATAATATAACTATACTGTGAAAAGGTGGTTATACGAATAAACAAAAACTTTATTTATTTATTTATAAATTAACGGACTAAATAAAGTCCAATTACAAAAAAGACATATGAAACACGAAATGGAAAAAAGAGCAACAGAGAAAGAATAGCACATACATAATAATAAATGAAGCGATGACAAAAATGGGACAAAATAAACATAAGAGAGAACATTCAAGCCATGGTCTAGTCAAAGTTTTGGTAGAGTCGTAAAGAATGACATTAAGAAAATCATTAAGACTGCTACCAAAAATTTCAAGACCATGGAACAAGTCTTGACATTCTGGACATCTGAGAATTATACTCATATGTCCACATGTGAGAATTTTTGACATTCTGGACATTGGAGAAATATACTTATATGTGCACTTACAAAAACTTTACTTTAAAAACCCTTGACTCTGTGCAGAAACGGGCGGCCCGTTTGATAGATTCTCCTATCTTAACAAACGGATTGCAAACTTTGGAGCACAGACGTCAGGTGGGAATGCTGTCTTTGTTCTACAGGTATTTCAATGGAAGATGCTCCGAGGAACTTGCGTCATTGATCCCTTCGGCACCGGTGCATAATCGGGAAACTCGCCAAACGCACGCCCAACATTTGTACACGGTCGACATTCAATACATGAAAACGGGTCGCTTTTACGACTCGTTCTTATGTTCAACAGCTCGGCTATGGAACGATTTGCCGGCCTCTGTGTTTCCTCCCTCCTTCAACATGGGCCTCTTCAAGACCCAAGTTCACTCCTTTCTTTCCTCAAAAAAACCCTCCACACAGCATCCCCAAAGATGACATAGGCCCTGAGAGAAATTGTTTTCCTCAAGGCCTCCTGTGTGGAGTTATTGTAAAAAAAAAAAAACATTGGAGAATTATACCCATTATTTCAGCATGTGCTTTAAATGGATGTATAAATACCCTAGCCCTAGTCTTAGCCACGCCCAGGTCTAGCCGAGTTTGGCAAACCTTGTAAAAACTGACTACAGCTCTCTCTACAGCGCTCTCTCTTGTATATTATTGCTCTGAGGGTTACATACTAGAAACGCCTTTGGGAGAATTTCTCAAAAGCCGAAGTTTGTGCTGTACAGTACCATCACCGAGACATCGGGTGTTCAGCAATTTTTTTTATGCATGTCGTTCGAATACATTTTTTTAAATATTCTTTGTTGATAACCGTACAGCATACGAAAATTGGTCCTTAACCTTTGAAATGCCGGATTCCCTGTTCAAATCTTCTCCCTCTGTACGTATATATAACCGCACGCTTTATATTTGTTTAATTCAATTTTTTACCCTGATGATGTAAGGTAAGGCTAAGCTTAACAAGTCGGTCATAAAAATTCTAGTACAATCTGTGTGTTACACAAAGTTATTATTTCATTTTCGTGAAATATGTCAAACCACAAAGTGATTGCTTTCTACGAAAATATACAGATGTATTTTTAGTTGTTAAACGTTTTACAATACCAACCGACGCTCGGCAGCGAATCCAAAGATCGCGGGTTCAAACCCGTCGTGCGCGAATATTTTTTTAAATTTTATTAATGTGTGTCATAGCACATTAAATTCATATTAAATAATATCAAGTATTTTTGCGGCATGTTGCGGAGTAGTAGATACATGTCGAGTGGTAAGACCCTCGACTACGAGTCTAGAGGTCACAGGTTCGAAACCAGCGTGATAAAATATTTTTTTATTTTATTAATATGTGTCATAACGCATTTAATTGAAATAATATAAAATAAAGTGTATTTTCAGCACGTTCCAGAGAGGTAGATACTCCAAGTATCGCCCCGGTGAAAGACCACCATTCAGAATCGAAACTTTGCTTGATTGAAATGGCTTTAGCCGTTTTTTACCAGATCTGAATAGCTAGATACTTCCCAACCTTCCTCTTCCCTATCTCATTCCCCTCCCCACTACCTTCAGCCTCACAACATATCCCGATTGGGGATGCCATCGTCCCACTGGCTCTAGACGGTTGGGAGCAGTTAGGACTCTTTTGCGGTATTCAATATAAAAAAATATTATTATTTTAAAAAAAAACAGATACAATATACAAACCAGCACACGTTTCCAGCCACGAAATAAAAATCGGTAGAAATAATGTGTGAGGTGTGCCGGGAGAATAGACCATTAACAAGAATACGATAGTCGCGGCAATAAACTAAATAGCGGCGTAAAATCTAACCCCCGACAGCCGGCAATGGTAGCTTTCGGCGGGAGATTATTCAAAGGGGACATTTACTGGCGGCGCGACGGCCCGCCGGCGAAAAATCCTCCGCCGCCCGCAAAAGCCGTTGTGTTGTAATTAAAAAATATAATTTACGACCTGCGCGGGCAATGTCGGGCAACTCCGGCGCTTGCGTCAAGTGCCCTGGAACAATGGTAGCCTTGTGCAAGCAATGAATGACGGTCGGCTCGTTTGTTGGTGCAGAGCCGCGGAAATGGCCGCTCCCGAGGATAAAAGTGCACGGCGGGAATTAGAGAATTTAACGGGAAACGGATGGCGCGATTTGGCTAGTTTGTGGGCCGTCCGTCAGGCGGCGGTGGTGGCGCTGGGACAGGATTCAAACCACCACCGAAACAGCCCACTCCCTCTGTGAGGGTATTTCTTACCATCAATATAACTGATTTAATAATACAACCTTAATTTTATACTTCTTCCACTGTTTTTTTTTTACTAAGGCCGGACCACTTTCAACTTGTTACGGCCATTTTCAGACTGGTATATTTATTGCTTAGAATATAGTGAATATCACACAAGAAGTCTCAACTGCTCCCAAACGTCTGGAGCTGGTGGGTCCAAGATAAAGCTATATTGTGAGGCTGAAGGGAATGGAGAGGGGAATAATACGTGAAGAGGAAGGTACCTAACCTGAAAATAACAACTCTGAATGGTAATCTTTCACCAGGGCGACACTTAGAGTATCTACCAATCTAGACTTATGATATTGATATTCTTTATACACAGAGTTCCTAACCAATAAGTTTACTGACTCTAACATATTCATAGGGGATGCCACTCTGGAACGTGCCGCAAATTTATATTTTTATATAAATATTCGTATTTAGTAGTGATTCTTCTGTAAAATTATGTAAATCAATTGATCTACTTCTGCCTATCGATTCTCATCATCCTCCCTTAATTATTACCATTGCGAACCTTGACCCTAACACTCAACCCGAAATTGTTCCATCCTATTCATATAATTTTGCCAAAGCAGACTATCCACTGATATTAAAATATTTAGAAAGTGCAGATTGGTCATTTATAGACTCTAACAATAATGTTAACCATAATTTAGATTCCTTTTACTCCATCATTAACACGGCTATCGATAAATTTGTACCCTCAACTCAACTCATACTATCGAAATTTCCAAAATGGTTTAACTAAGATTTAAAACAACTTATAGTAAATAAAAAAATCTGGCATAAAAATTACAAGAACAGCAAATTAATCTCAGACTACAAAATATTTCACAATTACAGAACTGAATGCAAAACTCTCTCCAAAAAATTATATCAAACTCACATACATAATACAGAACAGTCTATTCCTTCAGATATCAAACACTTTTTCAAACAAATTAACTCGCTAAGAAAAAACAAACCATCCATACCAACATCCATGCAATTCGAGGGAATAAGAAGCAGTGATACTACTGAAACTGCTAATTTGTTTGCCGACTTTTTTAAAAGTGTTTACGAAAAGGACATCCCCATACGATCGTATTCCACCCTTTCATCCAAACGAATCAGTCCACATTCCTGCTATACATTTTAACGTTTCTGATGTTTCGCGTAAAATTACGTCACTTGACATTAAAAAAATGCTGGTCCCGACAAAGTGAATCCAATTTTTCTTGTTAACTGTGTCAGTACTAGCCAAGCCACTTTGTCAATTATTTAACCACTCACTGATGACCGGCTGTTTCCCAGATCTATGGAAAATAAGTTATTTAACACCAATATTTAAAAAGGGCAATATTCACGATGTCACTAATTATCGACCTATTTGTATGCTCTCAATAATCCCCAAATTATTTGAAAAACTAATATTAGATAGAATCTCTATACACCTCAATAAAATCATTTCACCTAATCAACATGGCTTTATGCCGGGCAGATCCAGTTTAACAAATCTTTCACTATACGAAGAATTCATATCAAGTGCACTTAATGATAAAACCCAAGTAGATTCAATATATACGGACTTTGTTAAAGCATTTGACAAGGTTAACCATAAAATCCTACTTAACAAACTTCGCAAACTCGGTATAGAAGGTAATTTGTTAGAATGGATAAAAAGCTACCTAACCAATAGAATTCTTCAAGTAAATAACTCTAAACTATCTTATAAATTTATAGCAACAAGTGGTGTACCCCAAGGTTCACATTTAGGCCCATTACTTTTCTGCTCTTTGTAAATGACATAATTAATGTATTTGATAACGATGTGCATGTGCTGCTTTTCGCAGATGATCTGAAACTCTTCAAACTCATAAAAACCACAGATGATTGTTCTCACATTCAAGTTAACTTAAATAAGTTACATGATTGGTGTAAACTTAACCAACTTTTTTTTTAAATATTAGTAAATGTCAGTCAATCAGATTTTTTTAGAATTACTCACCCTCTCGACTATGATTATAAAATTGATAATATTTTCCTTACATCTGTCAATGAAATTAATGATCTCGGCATTACTTTCGATTCTAAATTAAATTTTCTCTCACATATCAATATAATAACAAGTAAAGGTTTAAAATTGCTAGGCTTTATTCTTCGAAATGCCAATGAATTTAAAAATATTTCTACATTGAAAATCCTGTACTCTTCACTAGTTCGAAGTCAAGTCGAATATAATTCTTCTGTCTGGTCCCCTCACTTTAAAATCCACTCTGATTCCATTGAAAAATTGCAACATAAATTTCTAAGATACATCAACTATAAACTCGGTCTACCTATTGAAACCGTAAATTATAATTATTTAATGAAAGAATTAAAATTACTAAAACTTTCAGACAGGAGGCTTGTTTCCGACTTGACTTTTATTTTTAAAATTGTTAATGGTATTATAGACAGCCCTGATTTACTTAGCTTAATTACCTTCTATGTACCTAACAGATCCACTCGATCCAAAATTCTTTTTAAATGTAACAACAATATCAGGACTGAGTCATTTAAATACTCGCTTGTACCTAGATTGCATGCAGTGAGTAATTCTATCGCTGAAATAGTAGATATATTCAACTGCACTGAATCTAGTTACAAGAAGGCTATAATAACATACCTCTTTCTTAAATACTAGTGTTAATTTTCTTGGGCGTAATCAAATCGTCGCATCAAATGTTTTTGGGCGCATTGTTATTTTTTATGTCATTGTTATTTTTTTATGTCACTAAATAAATATACTCAATATTATTTAATATGAATTAAATCTGTTATGACAATATTAATTCAATTCAATTTATTTGCACACGTAGGGATTTGAACCCGTAACCTATGGATATTTAACTACCTGACAATTAAGGCCGTCAGTGCTTCAGTATTTATACCATTTTAAAATAGACCAGTGAAAAACGTAGCTTATAAAAATAAAATAAAAACTTTACATTTCAAAAAAATGTCAACGCCGCGGCAAGATTTATTACCGTATCTAAAAATATTCCCATATTTCAGAGCACTTACTTAAATATCTCGAATGAATCCAGTTCGAACTTTTCTCGGCGGTATTTAAGTCAATTAACGTAATGGCTCCGGCACACTTATTGGAACTGTGCATCCCTGAAGGTACCAATTAGCGACAGTCAACCATTGGATCGGCAACGTCATCGGCTATCGGAAGGTTGAAGGAACCAAAGCGCACACCAGTCACTAAGTTCGGAGAGCGCGCTGCAGAAGTATCAGTTCTTAAAGCCTGGAATAGACTGCCACATGATCTGAGAATGACAAAATACTGGACAGAATTCAGAACTTAAATTAAGACTCATCTCCTTAGAAAATCATATCCATAAATGGATACAGAAATTCCCTAATTTGCATAGCTAAGCTAGCCCGTTATTATCTTAACTCACTTTTATAATATTATTTAATTCTCGATCTACTGCTATACAAAAAGTCCGATATTTAAAGTAACAGTAATTAACAATATTTTTTACTTAAATCTAAGTAATGTTTTGAAGCTGATCTAAGATAGTTCTAGCTATGGCTTAAGGTAGGTATTTCAAAAATCTTATGGTAATTTGAGCCATAGTTTTTAGCTTTGTAAAGCGCTCTTCAGGTGAAATTTCCCAAAAACGGCGCTACATAAATTAATTACAATATTTTCGTAGAAAGCAATCCCTTTATGGTTTGACTTATTTAAATAAAATTAAATAAGATAACAGATTTTATTTTAATTTTTATGACCGACCGGTTTAGGCATATTTCAATATTATATATATTTCCCGTAAACTCGTGAAATTTCTCACTTTTTTTTAATCACCTTCTCACTTAACGTTTTGCCTCTTTCATTTCATATTATCTGTCTCTTCCTCTCTGTTCCTTTGTTATAATTTAAATAAGTTTCTATTGTTTTCTCACTGTTCTCTTATTTTATTTCAGATTGTATTTTTATTTTATTTTTGCAAAAATAGTTTTACACCAATACTTAGCAAAAACCAAAAAAAAATGTAAATCATAATTATACAAAGCTAAAAATAGGAAAAAAGAAGTTTAAAAACAACAAAAAAATAGGTTTTAAGAAGTACATAATATAGTTAGAACTTAATAAGAAAATATGAATAGCCATATGAAAAATATCCAAATTTCCTGCGAGGCAGTTAATTAACCTAGTTAGTCCTGCACACTATGTATTTTTTTTTGTTTAATTTTGTACCCTGACGGTGCATAAAAATTAAAATTAAATCTTTGGTCTTTTACAAAGTTTTTATTTCATTTTCATAAATTATTATAATCACTATTTTTACTACGTTTTATTTAACAATCCCTGCAATAACTCTAACGACGAAAAGGTTTTCTGAAATTCATTTCATACATCATACAAAATTTCGCAAAAATGTTAATAAAAAGGATTTTATGTTACAGTATTAACTGAAGGAATAATTCAGTTTACAGTCGAAAAATAGCTATTACAGATGACCATATACTATTTCCAGGTAATCTCCCCTGAAATACGGGAACGGTTGTCTTAGTGGATAGGTAGGCAGTTATTCTAGGAGCGAGGGTAGGTATTTGTTCCTTTTCTCGAGCGTGCCAACCCTTACCTTCTCGAGTACGCTCAATTACCCACGTTTGGAAATCACGGTACTTAAAACAGGGTTGTCATAAAATCGGAATTTATTCGCAAAAATAAAATATGGCGGGCTCGGTGTGCGGTTACGAGCGGGGAGAGTAAAGGAATAGAGCGGGATATAATTCAAGTCGTTCGGGAACAAACTACATAACAAAAACGAACAGTATAATATTCCATACGGTTTGAGAATTTTACATTTTATAACTTATTTTACATACCGCCGAATGTGACAAGCATTTAAATTACGCATTACGATATTACACAAATCAGAAATTTTTACGCCAAAAAAAAATTATATCAGATTTTTTGTTGCATTTGCTTGATTTTTTCCATCAAGCCACAAAATATAAATGAATGTTCAGTAATCTTTTGTAATTTCACACAAAGGTCGCAGGTTCAAAACCTGTCCGAAACATTATTTTAAAAAATCACATTTAAAAATCACAGGTGAAAAGTATTATAATTAAATTTTCAAAGAAAGCAAAGACGTTGTGGCATGACATTTTAATTTAAATAATATGTATTTGTATTAAATTTATTAATATATATATATTTATGTCAACTAGTTTCGGTTGGAGCCAACCATCTTTAGGACAACATTATATAAACTAACCTAAGTAGTTTAAAACTAAATAAACTTTCATTCAAAGTATTATTATTAATAATACGACCGCAAAAATCGAGACAAGGAAGTTTTTTTCAATTATAAAAATAATTTCGTCAACCCTGAAAATTAGATTTAATAACGAAGATGAATAATGAAATACACCCCCGGCACTTTAATGCGGATTCTTTATCATTTTAAAAGCCCGTCTTACAAGGTGGAATTTTATGAAAGTCGGAAAGTTAAACAAGTCGAAAAATAAGGGAAGAATCCGGAGTTTAACTCTGTCAAGACGGGGCCAGGCGCTGAGGGTAACGAAATGGCCGAGATTTTTCACCCCCGTACGAGTTGCCACACGTTTTTTTACGATAAGCATTTCCTCAAAGTGAAATAAGCCGGCGGTGGGCGAAGGGAGCGGGCGCCAACAAACAGAGGGTGGTTTTAAAAGGAAAACTTCTGTACTGAGAGGGGAATACTCGTGAAAAGTGTCTAAAACAGAACGCCATACATAATAACCATACATTATGTACTAGGTGTACAACTTTGCTTACGACTTTTTTTCCGAAATTCGAGGCTTTATTGTAAAAAACTGGTTATGTATTTATGATTCAAAGTATTGTCCGTCACTGGCCACTGTCTTCTTCCATCTTTTCGAGCAGCATACCAATCCCGCGTTGAAAAAACTTTTCATCTTTTGAATCGATCCAATTTTTTACTTCTTCGTAAGACCGGAAATGCTGGTCAGCCAGGTTGTGTGTCATTGATTGAAACAAGTAATAGTCAAGGTCTAGAGAATACGGTAGGTGGGGCAAGACTTCTCATTTCAACGTTTTCAAGTATGTCTTGACCACTTTCGCAACATGGGGTCGAGCATTTTTATTGTCAACCTACGAAATTACGAGAATTTGGCTCGTAAACTGACATTTTAAATCTAGAATAACTTATAATGATATACATCGACTAAATTTTCTATGAGGTTATGTGGACAGATGCCTTAATTGATTGCATGACGTCTATGATCTACTTATTCCTATCACTACTTCCCGCTTAAGCCATCTATAAGAAAACGGCGGAAGCAAATTAGTACACCTTATAGTATTGAGTGAGGTTAAAGTTGCTTATGATAATGAGGGGCTGATTTCTAACAATATGAAAGATCTACAGTTTTTCTTGTCTATGATGAACCAAGTATGTACGCAGAATAAGTTAATGATGTATCCAAGTGATTCCAAGGCCATGGTTTTTGAAGGAAAGAGTACGAGAACAGCGTGCAATATAGCTGTTAATTTTGAATACTTGGATCAAGTGGATGAGTTTGTGTATTCGGGTAGCATTTTTACGAGAGATGGAAAGGCTGATTAGGACATTGAAATAAGGGTGGATGCAGAAAACTCCATTAATGGAGGACTGAACGTTGTTGGCGCGAATAAAAAAAATCTTCGAAGAAACGAAGCTAGCAGTCTACAATGGAGTGCTTATACCAACTCTGTTGTATGGCAGTAAGAACGATGAAAATTAGACTAAGCGCTGTATAAATGAGACACTCGAGTGCAATGTGCGTAAAACCATGTATGACCGTGCTAAAAATGCGGATATCCAGAAATAGCGAATGAATAGGATTAAGAAAGGGAGGCTTAGATGGTTTGGGCATTTCGAGCGAACGAACTAAGAAAGGAGTATAAGGAGAATATATGACGCGAAAGTGAATGGTAGAAGAAGTTAGGGACGCCCGAGAAAGGCATGGCATGATCAAGTGAATCAAATACTTGACTTGAGCCATGTCAAATGGCAGAAAAAACCAGAAGATTATGTAGGTATGGGACGATGTATGAACGTGAATGAAACAAGTAGTGTGTGCTTAGACAAAGTTCTATGAAAAACAGTTGTGACGGTTAGTTAGGTAGTTGCTAATTTAAAAGAAGAGCACCGTAAAATAATTAAACTCGCGCTCACGTGGAATTAGGTAAAATTTTATCACGTAAAAGTTTTTATTACAAATGTACGGTTCATTTGCCATTAACGTACGAGTGATGTAAAATAATACATAAACTCTTGTACATAATAGAAACTTTATGGGTTGATGCGTAAGCATTTTGGTTTTCAATTTAACAACGTGTTTTACAAAACTGTTTTATGGAATAGTTACGCATGTAATTCAATTTGTAAAAAGTTTGTGTTAGTTGTAAGCAAAAGAAATTATGGTATCCATAACAAAAAAATACATTTCCGAGATATCCTTTTGTTTGAGTTTAACTGAGAAGTCAAGACTTCGGAGGCCCCTATGACCATTTTTCCGTTTGTGGATAGAACGCCATCTTACTGTTAACATTGCAATAACGACTTTTTAATAGGGGGTGATTCAATCAAGGGGTGACAACCCAAGAAAAAATCTAAATGGAGTGTGTGCCGAGCTTTGATTTTTATTATGTTTTAATTAAGGTGAGTATGGGATATGTGAATCCATTTTGCTAGCACGTATTCTCCCGATAAAACTACGTTGCGACCTCTTGATCAACTAGACGCTAGAAATTTATTTTTTTGTTGAGCTTTGATAAAAAAAACCTTGGATTTTATGAATATACATTCGCTAAAATTTTTAAAACTTTTTGTTTCTTACATTACCTACCTCACTAGGTCATTAGAACCTGTTCTGAGGAAGGTGACAGTGAGTACAAGTAGAATAATATTAAAAAATGTTAATATTTGTTACAAAATGCTAGATCAGTCATTCCCAAAGTAGTCTATATCGACCCCCAGGGGTCGATTCCGACCTGCAAGGGGTCCACGTCAATGAAAAAAAAATTGGGGGTGCATGAGACGTAAATGGGGGTCCACGGGAGTGGATTCCATTTAGGCAGGCCGTCACCAAAATGTTGGCTTCCCGCAAATGTAATAATCCACCTCACAGATAGTACCTATGTAGGTACTTACGTAATACTATCTTATAATGGACTTTAATTCCCTAATTATATTAATAATGATATTTTTTGTGGAAGATATTTTGCCGATTTACTAGTACTTTTCGATTTCAAATTTCTACCGACTAGTGCTTTTTTTCGGAGAGGAATTTTTGTTGATTTGCTAGTACTTTTCGATTTGGGATCTCTGCCGACTAGTACTATTTTTTGACGAGTTCGACTACAATTGAAGTGTTCACCGCGAAGGGTTCATTTCAAAGAACTAGCAGTTCCGGAAGCGTTCACAAAACTTTGAAGTTTTTCCCAACGCTGTAAAAAATCAATACTAGGAAAGCAGGGGGTCTATACAAAACAGAAAAAAATCGACAAGTGGTCTACGGGACAAAAAAGTTTGAGAACCTCTGTGCTAGATGATACAACAGATACTGACCGTAAAAATCTATTGATAACAGAATTTAACAGTGATGCAAGGGAAAATTATTTGCTTATACGAAAAGAAAGAATGAATAGCAAACATAATTATTACATACGTTGTATTTTATGATAACACCAAATTAATATTGATTGAAGATATATCATATTATAGTCTTCTTATATGTACATTAGGTGCAATTAAATACATCAGCCACCTCTGCGTATGTATTACTAACTACATGCAATCTAGGTACAAGCGAATATCTGAAAGACTCAGTCCTGGTATTGTAGGTACAACAAAATAAAATTTTAAATCGAAGAGTTCTCGCTGGTATATGAGAGTCAACAAGGTTCAGTGAATCGAGGCTGTCTATAACACCTCTGACAATTTAAAAAATAAAACTATGCACGAGTAAAAATGTGAAACCCTTGCAAACGATTTGTCACTATTTTTTGTGACAATGCTAACTTGTGGTCAACTATTTTACCTGTTGTTATATGATCAACATAACACAAATACAAAATGTTGGAACAGATTCAAAAAAAAAATTCTCAGGTATGTGTACTTTCGCGTTCATGCATCACATGGAACTACCAGAAGACATTATCAAAGCTGTCGCAATGCTGGTCTCATTTAAAATTATAAATTACTTAATGTAATGGCATGCTTCGAATACCGCAGCAGAAATCATGTAATGTTCAGAATACCCTATGGTCGGACAGATGTTTTGGCTCAGCATAGCATGACAAGAGGTATAATTCTGTTAAATACATCATCTATATATATTGATATATTTTCAGATAATTTACAAAAGTTCAAAAAACTTGTTAATTTAAAAATGTTATAATTTGAAATTGTTAACTTGTTGTTCCATTGTACTGTTATTGGGTTTATATCTGTTGTACAATAATAAAAATAAAAATAAAAAATGATAATTTGGTAGACAGAGAGTTCGTGAGTGGAATCAATAAACACGGCATTGTCTGTTCTCCGAGCGGTAGCGAGTGTCAAAAGAACTGAGAGAGTAAAAGTTACGTCAAAGATTAACCGAAGAAACATCGCACGTGTCACAAAGACGTGACAATCGGCGTCCTTTCGAGGACACGTGCCAAAAACTCACACATCAAATAATAAACACCGTTGAAGAATTAACAAGGTAATGTTTCGAACTTATTCGTCCGGTAAAATACTTCCGTCTGCTGTCGAAAGACGTTCTAAAATTTGAAATTCATAGTTTATTGATCTTAACATAAAACGAAACCCACTATTTGGCCAATTGCCATGCGAAGGCACTAGTTTTATTCAAATTTGAAGTACGCTACAATTTGCAATTACCTTTTATTTTATTTCTCTTTTAAAGTTGTTTTTAATGAAACATGCCCTCAATTATTGCTGAAAAAACATCCCACAAGTAGACCATGTATGACCGTATCGAAAATGTGAATGTCCGGAAAGAATGCAAGGCTGATGTAAGCGTAATGAAAAGGATCAAGAAAGGGACGCTTAAATAGTTTGTGCATGTAGAGCGAATGAAATAAGAAGAGTGTGAAAAGAATATATGATGCGAAAGTGAATCGAAGAAGTCGAGAACGCCCAAGGAAAACATGGCACGATCAAGTAAATCAAATACTTAAATCAGGTCGTGTAAAGAGTCAGGATAACAGAAGAGTATGTATGAGACGATGTATGAATGTGAATGAAGCAAGGAGTGTGTACCAAGATAGAGTTGTATGGCGATGCGTCCTCTATGCCTACCCCTGCGAGGAAACGGTATGAGGGTTAGTTAGTTAAGTAGGCCTACTTTTTACGACATAACTTGATTTGGGTCATCAAAAGAATCGTTGTAATTTTTAAATGCTTCGAATTTTTTTCCCGATAGCTGAATGCTTTCGTAATAACTGATATAAAATGTTAAAAAAACATTGAGCATTGATGAAAATATCCAAACACAAAGCATGTTTTCATGACAGACAAAAATATCAACGCCAAGTCACGGCATGAGATAGTAGATGTATAAATCATACCATACTGTTGTTATTTTGCAAAGACAAAACCGTTTTTGGCAACTTCCCTCGCCTATTTTGAAGTAGCTACCTAGAACAGGGGTACGCAAGTTGTGATACACGTACCACGCGTGGGACACAAACCATTTTTGAAATGATACGTAAAAAAGAAATGAAAAAATTACTTAAAATTACTATGACCGACAGGTTTTGCTTAGCGCAAGCATCATCAGGGTACAAAATTAAAATAAACAAAAAATACAAAGTGTGCGATTACATGTGCATACAGATGTAGAACAAAATATAAAATAAAAATACAGAACGATGAGAAAACAATTTATTTATTTAATTTATTTATTTATTATTTTACAAAACAATACTTTTTTTTTGTTGGTTGGTATAATTTCCCATCCCACTAGGCGCCTGTGTTGGGATGGTAATTTGCAAAAGTATTTTCTTAGCTACATCGTAACATGTTAATATCGAAAATATAGTACAAACATAATAAAAATAAAAATAATATGAATAAATGACAAATTTGAAGATACAGAATCTACATAATAAGAGCTAAATTAAACTTGGTTTTTAAGGTGAAAAATGAAATTTCTTTTAAAGGAGCTTTTGGTTTGAATGTTTTTGATGGTGCTGGGCAGAGAATTGAATTGCTTAATGGCGTTGTACTTATAAAATTGTCTGTAAGCGGTTTAATGGGCTGGGATATTAAAGAATTTTATGTGTGACTGCCTTAAGGTTCTAGAAATTTTCCTTTCTTCAAACATATGGACATTAGAATAATAGAATAACATTTAAATTTTAACAAAGGAACAGCGAGAAAGAGACAGATACTATGAATTAAAAGAGACAAAATATGATATGTTATATTTTGATTAGTCGCAGCTTAGATATTTAAATCTAGTATACATCAAAAGATATGTAAATTGCTCCACTCTGAAAACAGATTATAGATTTGGCGAAAACATTTTTCTCAAAATTAGAATCAAACCCGAATTCTTCCGTTTCCAACCATGGCCGCTGGACCCCCAGTACGGACCCCCCTTCGTATCCGTCCAAATTCCATCTCATACTCTCCTTAGCCTTGATCATATTCTTTGATCCATTTTTTTCAAAAGTAAAAAATCGAAGAATACACAAAAACGTGACTAACCTTTCCAGTTGTCAAAAACAAACCACTAATCCAAAATGGCTGATAATACTAACATATGATAAACGTATGTGTACCAACATAACAAAAAAAAATCGATAATCGAATGTACACAGCCCGCGAAAATTCAAAATTCACCTTTTCTTTTGAACAGGCCATGTATATGCTTCACGTTGTTCAATGTTTTCGTACCCCTGATATACGTACTTGTAGTTGTTAACTTGTGCCTAGTTTGAGTTCATACCTAGTTTTTGTCGGAACCCATTTTGTTTGTCTTGTTTCCCGTACCCCGCCCGTGCCCCTACCTTGTGAACGGTTATGCCGGAAAGCGCCCCGAGCGAAGGCTTTTGCAACTACAAAGTCAAACCCCGAGCAAACAGGAAATTCTCCAAGTGAGAAAATTATTCGATCAAATAAATAACGTGTTTAACAATGTTGATCGGTTACAAGTTAAAAGGTGTGTGGCAAGGTAGGCAACAAGAAAATAACGATTTACTTTGATGAACTTACTTGACCTGTCTTTTAAATTATTTCAAACGAAATTCATTAATTATTTTTTAAATGTATTCATCACACATTACAATCATACAAATAGATGTTTTGACGGCCTTCGTTGTCGAGTGGTAAGACTACGAATCCACAGGTCACGGGTTCAAACACGGCGTTTGAAAAAAATAAAAATACAATTGACATGCGTCATAAAACACACTTAATTCACGTAAAATAATATACGTACAGTATATTTGTGGAACGTTCCAGAGTGGTAGATACTCTAAGTATCGCCTAGGTGAAAGATCATCATTCAGAATCAAAACGTTGCTTGAAATGGCTTAAGTCGTATTTGGTGACCAGATCTGAGTAGTCGGGTACTTCCAAACATTCCTCTTCCCCATCTCCTTCTACTCCCCACAGCCTCACAACATACCCTAATTTGGGATACCATACTCATACTGGCTCTAGACGTTTGGGAGCAGTTGGGACTCTTGTGCGGTATTTACTATGAAAAAAATTAAAAAGTTAAATTGACTTTTACATTGGAAACAATATTGTAGTTTTTTTAACGTATTTAAAATAAAAGTGCATCACAATCAGATAGTTAGCCTTTGTGATCACAACCCCACCCAAACCAAAGTAAAGGTAGCAACATTTAATATGTGTTATTTCACATTTAATTCATACAAAAAAAAATAGAACAAATGCGACACGTTCCAGAGCAGTAGATACTCTAAGTATCCTCCCTGGTGAAAGAATATCATTCAGAATCGATAAATTGTTTAAAATGGCTTTAGCCATATTTGGTGACCTGATCTGAATAGCCAGGTACTTCCCAACCTTTCTCTTCCCCATCTTATTCCCTCCCCATTACCTTCAGCTTCACAATAAACCCCAACTGGGGATGCCATAGTTTCACTGGCTCCAGACGGTTGCGAGCAGTTAGGACTCTTATGCGGTATTCACATTAATACTAACATATTCAAAATTATCAACAACGCTGTTGACAATCACTGCCTGCTAGAAACTATCCATATCCACTGTCCAGTACGAAACACACGCTCGAACCAATTATTCCACATCCCACACTCAAAAACTAGCTGAACAAAACATTAATTTTTCCGAAGAACATGCTCAAAATACAACACCACATTTTCAGAAGTTGATTTTTTCCATTTATCCACAAGTCAGTTTAATAAATGTATCCGGTACATCATCAAATAACAAGGTTCATTATTACCTCCCTACCACTGCTGTGCGTTACAGATCTAAGATATGTCCATTATTTGTCTCTATTTTCAATTATACACAGTATGTTGTGTTTCTTTTTTTTATTTTTATATTAATCATCTTTGGTTAAATTTTATGATGCATTATTTATTATGCAGTTTTATTCAACTTCATACATAGATATAATTCTTATTTAATTATCAGCAAAACTTTGTGGATTGGCATGATTAATTAAATAAAAACACAATTTGTTTAAATCCACTTTATTTTTGTATATGTCTACTAGTTTCGATTCAGCCGAATCTTCATCGGGACTTAAAAATATACTATACTACTAAAGTGGATTAAAACAACGTGTGTTTTTATTTAATTAATTCTTATTCGTTTATAATTCTGAAATTGTTATTATTTTAAATATTTCATTCTCCATTTTATAGATATCAGTGATATTTCCACAAATCATCACGGATCCTGCGCTGTTTTCTCCAATTCTGACGCCCGAGATCCGAAAGCTTTCCGCACAGCGTGCGTACAAGTGTGGAATTCCACAATATACGTTAGCATCTGTCCGGTAAGCGGTGTTCGGATGCTAACATGTTACCGAAATGGAATTCCGTTTGGCGGTCTAGAACACATTCTCCCCGGGGCGGAGGTTGTGTGACTCGGGGCTCGCGGGACCCGCATGCCAGGGGAAATTTCTCCGATATTTCAACCCCGCAAAATGTTGCCTGACAAGAACTACCCCCTTTTTACAGTAAGTTATTACATAAAGTTTTTTTGTACAAAAAACTTTCGTGAACTGTATACTCTGGCCGGAAAAAAAAGGCGAAGGTTTACGGTTTTTACACGTAAATTTAAAACTCCAGTTATTGTATTTTCGTAAAAAACAATCACATTGTGGATTGATATATTTAATAAAAATGAAACAATAAATTTGTATTAAACCACAGATTCTATTTTATTTTTTATGACTTTACATTATTCTAATGTTTTCTCATTGTTCTCTTATTTTATTTTATATTGTGTACTGAGATGTATGTGCGGTAAAACAATGTGTGGCCGTGTTAAAAATGTGGATATCTGTAAACAATGCAAGGTTGATGTAAACGTAATGAATAGGATCAAGAAATGGACGCTTAGATGGTTTGGGCAAGTAGAGCTAATGAACGAAGAAAAAAGTGTGAAAAGAATATATGATGCGAAAGTGAATGGAAGAAGAAGTCGGGGACGCCCGAGGAAGACATGGCACGATCAAGTGAATCAAATACTTGAATCGGGTCATATGAAGAGTCAGGATAACAGAAGATTATGTATGAGACGGTGTACGAATGTCAATGAAGCAAGGAGTGTGTACCAAGACAGAGTTGTATGGCGGTTCGTCCTCTTTGCCTACCCCTGCGAGGTAACGGCGTGATGATTAGTTAATTAGTTAGTTAAGTAGGCCTTCTTTTACGAGATTACTTGATTTGGGTCACGATTGGGTCTAAGCATCATCAAGGTGCAAAATTAAACTAAACAAAAATACGAATTGTGTAGTTATATATACACATACAGAGGAAGAACACAATATAAAATAAAATAAGAGAACAGTGAGAAAACAATAGAATAAAATTATAACAAGGCAACAGAGAGAAAGAGACAGATGATATGAAATGAAAGAGGCAAAACGTCAACTGAGAAGGTGATTAAAGAAAAAATTAAAAAATTAATGAGTTTACGGGAAATATACCTAATGTTGGACTACTGGACAATTTAAACTGATTATTATTAATAATAATATTTTATTTCAGCGGAACAGAGCGGTGGGTGCAATACTCTGTTTGCCATATAAATAATAATACTTTTGAGTTTAATGAAAATATTGAAAGAGATAACATAAAATTAAAATAATAATAATAATAGAGGTAAAAAAAAAAATTAAAATTTAAGATAATAACATAAAATTTAGGAAAATAACATAAAATGATAATAATAATATAAAAGCATATTCAATTACATAAATACATAATAATGCAAAAGAGAAAAAAGAACTTTTACGGCGGATCGAGGGAAATTCTTTACCTGTGATGTAGGGACGCACTGTGCCACTGGGCGGTATAAGAATATTACTATTAATCTTTACAGAAAAAAAATCACATTGTACAAACATTTCCTATTTTTCTATAAGAAGTTCAATTTTCAATGCAAATACATCAGAAGAGTTTGCTTTCCATTATCTGCGAGATTTTTCCAGTATCTATTGGGTGGTTTCAGGTGCGGCGAGAGAAGACGGGAAAAAAGAGAAACATAATCTTGGGAAGCACCTAAACAAATTAAACAAAGCTAAAGCTAATTGACTTGACTATTGACTAAAGCTTGAGCGGTCGGTAGCTGAGTGGACAAACGCGTCGGATTCCCACCCGGGCGTCGTGCGTTCAATTCCTCTGTTATTCGTAACCCGGAAATGTTTGTCTTTTCTTTTTTAAAAAAGAAAAAAGTAAAAAGTATTTCAAGCAGTTTAAATCGGTGGTCTCTTACCAGTGCAATACTGAAGCTTTTACTTCACCTTATTTTCATTGGTAAAAACAACTTATGAGCCTAACCCCGTATTTCTTTTAGCCACTATTTCCATTAAGTACTTACCTAATGACTGTTATAAAACATATTAGAACGAGTATTATTTGTTCGGTTAAATATCATGACTTGTGCAATTAAAATGCAAGGATTTAGCGCGCCATACGTTTTATTTATGTAATTATTTTCTGTTCGGGAAACCGTTGAGGAAATTTGAAAAACGAGGTCCTCTCACGCTAAAGGAATATTTATATTTCAGCCTAAATTGCGCCTATCACGAACAGTTTCGACGAACTTTCGGAGGCTGAAAACTTTCATAAGTGGATTTATTTTATTATTTTTGGAATTGGATCAATTTGTTATGTTGTAAAATGGATTTTAAGAGGGGAATTTCGTTTAATTATTCAAATCGAAAGCGAAATTGATTGTATTATTTGCGTTGAGTAACTTTTTGCTGGATTCATATATAATAGATGCGTGTTTTCAAATAAATCGTTGTGATTGGTTTATTATAAAGAAAAACCATTTCCTGAACGGAAATGTTGACATTTGGCAGTGGATGTTCAAGTTCATGTATTGAATGGGATTAAATTCAAGTAGAACCCGTATATAAACCGTATAGAACCCATTTTAGTGATCATTAGTTTTATCCCATTGCTCTACATAAACGCAGAAAAATCTTGGATGCTTTATTATTTTGCAAAATTGTGAACTGTCTTGTTGATTCATCATATCTGCTAGAAATGCTTGCATTTCGTTGCCCTGAACGCAACACTAGATCGAACGATTTATTTAGAATACCACACTATACTCGTACAAGTCCGAAAACGCACAAAACTCTTTAATAGGACGCATCTGTAAAACTCACAATACCCTACGAGATGTAGACTTTTTCAACTGTAACTTAAAATCATATAAAATGAAACTAACTAAATTGAAAATATAAATTATGTAAAATTCTACTTTTATCTATTGTATTTAATAGTATATATTACTCATATACTTAAACTTTTCTTTCTTATTATCATTATATCTTACCTGTTACTGTCCTTACTTAAATTGAATATACTCGTATATCTAATGTTTATTTTATTTCATTCGTTATAATCTGTAATATTTTATAGGTATCTACTTTTATTCTTTAATGGAACTTAATTGGTCCGGAATATTTTAATCGTTACTATATTTACAGTTTAATGAATGACTATTTGTTTCCTAAAAATACATATATTTTAAACAAATTAATAACATTTATTCGGTAAAGCGGCGTCAAAATACCTTGTGAAAAAAAAAGTTCGTGAACACCACTTCATTTGAGTAATTTAAACCCAGTTAGGTTCTCGTAACCCTCTCCTTAATTATGGAAAATGTATACCCAAATAATGCCCAATTGTGCTGAAACTATTGGACATTTAAATCGCTAATAAAGAAGTGTATTCCAAGCAGTTCCTATTTATCTTTTTTTATACCCACCAAAGAGTTCCTAGTTTACCCAAATTAGTCTTAATATTTAACTTACCATCTGCAGCTTCAAGTAGACTTACTCCTTTGGTCGGTTTACCACTGGTAAAATGTATTCGATCGCTTACCTGAAACAAGAAAAACAATCAATGTTAGATCAATTCAACTCAATGCAAAGTCTGAGAAAAAGGATAGAGGTTTTAAAAGTCGAAAGTCGAAACAATCTTCCCATGCTCAATTTGTTTTAATAATAATAATTTAGTGATATTTATAGCGCCGCTTTCGTGATATAAATATCACCGCAAAGGCGCTTTACAACATAGTTAACATAACCTACAACTTAATCACTGAACTAATGACGGCTTCCATGGTCGAGTGGTAAGACCCTCGACTGCGAATCCAAAGGTCGCGGGTTCAAACCCGGCGTGCGCCATTACCTTTTATTTAATTAAAATGTTTCATAACACATTTAATTCATATAAAAATAATAAAAAAAAAAGTATATTTGCGGCACGTTCCAGAGTGGTCGATACTCCAAGTATCGCCCTGGTGAAAGACCACTATTCAGAATCGAAACGTTGCTTGAAATGTCTTTAGCCGTGTTTGGTGACGAGATCTGAATAGCCAGGTACTTCCTTACCTTCCTCTTCTCAATCTCCTTCCCTTCTCCACTACCTTAAACTTCACAACATACCCCAATCGGGGGTGTCATATTCTCACTGACTCTAGACGATCGGGAGCAGTCGCGACTCTTGTGCGGTATTAACTATGAAAAAATATATTTGAAAAAATAGTTGAATTTAACATTGTCAAAAAGTATGTGAGTTATAATTGGTTATTTGTAAATTTTAATCTATAAATAAATAAAAAAAAAAAACCATCATACGTACCAACAACGTAAAGCATAAAAGTTGATATGGTATGAGAAAGGGGTTGAAAATACTTTAAGCCTATTAAAAAAATGATCAAAGACAGTATAAAATATTAGAAATAATATTTCCTCAAACTTTTTGACCCATCATTCAAGCAACCTTTCCGACTCGAGGCAAAAACGCAATTTAAACATTCCCAAACTTACTGTTACGTATTAAAGTCATTTTGCAGAAATACGTAGTCTTTCAGCGCGGGGGTATATAAACTGCAAAAACGAAAACAATATTTCATTTTCCATTTCGCGAACTAATACAATAATGCGAAAAAACTTGGAAGAAAACTGAGCGATTCAGAGTTCCGCGAGGGCTTTTTATGACCTCCATTTGCAAAGCAGCGGGGAATTTTCAGTCACAGAAGATACAGCAACAACAAAAAACAAGCATCTAGAAGAATCCTATATTCCCGTTTCAATTGGTCGGCGTATTTAGCTTCGGATGTAACGTTGCCGTGGCGTGCTCCGGTGCCATTTTAAAATTTGCCCAACATCCGTATCCAGAAAAGTTGTAAGCACTAACGGCTCTAATTTCAATAATTGGGGTGAAATATATCACGGATAGGCTGCGAGACATTCGTTTTATAGCCGAATAAACGCCGTGTATCAACCCTCGTGGATCTTTGCCCCAAACTTCTAGCCCATAAAATAGTTGAATTTTACAAAACGTTTTTCAGTACGAACAATTATTTGTTTGTGAACTTTTATTTTATTGATATTAGGGGTGTTTGTTATCGGAAATTGGTTGTCGCTGCGGTTCCAGTCACCGGTGACAGGCGAGGAACCGGTTATTTTTGGAACCGGTTCCTGGTGCCAGAAAAGTTACACGACGAAGATTTTAAGTCCATGTTTATATTATCAGAGCGGAATTCCTATGATTTTTTTTATTTAATGAGGGGGGAGCTAGCAATATTCTGGTAACGAAAAGCATTGGAACTGTGGAACCGGTTTCTCGCCAAAAAGAACCGGAACCGCACTCTTGGCTAAAAGCATTACATGTGTAATCGTCATTTTTATTTGCGAAAAGTAGATATAATATCGACGGTTCCAGTGATTGGCTTGGAATCGGTTTCTTGTAACCGGAACAGGAATATTGACCATCTCTAATTGGTAGAGTAATGAAATTTTGTTTTCGCGAATACAAATGAACACAAAAAACATGAACTAAAACAATAATTAATTTACCCGCGGCAAAGTAAATTGGTAGACAATGTTATAAAAGTTTAACCAAATATTCTTACAATAAATTATATTTAGTGAAAAAGGAAAACTTTGGCATTGGGTTGAAGTGTTGCTTAATATAATCTATCTGCATTATACTGTCTTGACAAGAAAATAAAGTTGAATAATTAGCGCTCTATTGTGAAAAGGGACACTTATTTACTAGTAGATTTAATTTTCAAATTCTTTTTCTGTATTACTATTAATTTTGAAACATTTCTTCTATTTTATTTGAAGTCTATTTACTTATAACGATTCTAACCTTTATTTCACTCGTGTAATATTTTAACATCTCTATCCTTATGAAATGAATGAAGATTGTTTAATAAGTGAGTGGCCACAAGAAAATAACATTAAATAATTAGCGCTACATTGCTAAAAAAACGCCTCATTTACGTGTAGATTTAACTTTGAAACTTTTTTTCATGTATTTTTATTAAATTTGAAATATTTGTTCTATTTTATTGGTAAATCTCTTTATTTATAACGATTCTAATGTGTCTAATTTTTTCCTCTTATTACACTCATGTAATATTTTAACATCTCTATCTTTATGAAATGAATAATATTGACCCAGCTTGAAAAAATGTTCCCAATATCCTAGTGTGGAAGGCTCTTCCCGTTTGGCCAACGTAATATGATGGACAGTCACCACAATTAATCATGTACACTACAGAGTTACAAAATATAAAAATAAAAACAAATTGTACCAGTCGGAAGATGCCTGTTACAAGGTGAAACCAGCTCGGTCTTAATAAAAAAAAAACAGTTTTATAAAATTGGTACTAAAAAAAAATCTGACCTTTTTTTACTGTTATACAAATGTGTATTGTACTAGAGTCTAGACTATCATATTCACTTTAAAACTTAGTACAGCCTGTTAGCCTTTATCTCACTCTTTTAATCTCATTTCCTTCACTATAATGCACTCATACTAATACTGCAAAATGCTTTAACTCCGTGCGGAACTAAAAACATAAAATAACAATGCTATTATGTTGCGTTGCTCGTTAACTTCAAATTATTATAAATTTTGATATCGTTAACAGGAAAGATAATATGCTTTGAAAATTTCACGAACAACACTCTTTTGTTGTCTTTGAATATGATGAGATTCCTTCTCTACAAATGACTTTTAACTTTATGAATTAGGGTCTACTTTATGAAATGCATACTGGAATGTTAGATAAACGCTCAAAACTGCACCATTTACCGACATTTTAGTATGTTTTTCATATATTTTTATGTATTACATTTACAAAAAATGTATTCACTGAAGACCTTAGACATTTTTCTAACTACTCATAAAAAATTATTATTGCTTGTATTAGAATGCTACAAAGTGACGTTAAGCGTCATTCTTGAGTGCCGACTCTTAAGACCTAACATTAAAAAAAACAATACAGTTAGAAAAATTACTAAAACGAACAGAGTCAGAACAAGCAGTGTCTTTAATACGACTCGAATACTGCACAGAAAAATCTTCTCCACGTGCATAATGAGTGGGAAAAATCCTAATTTGCATTTGGCATTGTCGTGAGGTGCAACTAAAGCTATTGTATTTCTTTCAAGTTTTCCAACTTCCTTGTATTTGCCATTGTGGGGCAATCAAGGCTTTTCGAAAGAAAATTTCCTATAAAATCTTGCGTCCAATATTGACGTCCATCTTGAATCTACTTTTAAAAATATCTTCGTCTTTGGACACATTTAATAAATACGTATTTTAAAAACAAGTTCTACAATGAATGGTGGAAATTCATTTGAGGACAACTGCCAAAATAGTGTTTCCTTAGGATATAATGTTCCATGGCATGAAAACTTTTTGATTTAAACATGTTGTTGACGAAATCGGTGGTAAAAGCGTTAAGAGCTTTGGCTCTCGGCCCAAAGATCCCGGGTTCAAAATTCGACGAAGGCTTTCGCACATTTTAAAAGATTATCTGCACTTTATTGCAGATACGAGATACTCTCAGAAACCACCAAGGAAAAGTTTGCTTAAAATGGCAAAAGCTTTTTTAACTTTTTGAAAGCAAAAATTAAACATATGATCTTAAGAGGGGTGACTTAGTTACCCTATTTTTTGATTTTTTTTAAATTTGTTAAAGTGTTTTAATGACATTATCTTAGGTAATATTCTTTTGATAATACTTAGAGAGAAGTATATTCATCATATTTCAGTAATCTTTACCTAAGATAACGCACTACTCTCGTTCGGGGTGACCTTAGATCCCTCCCTTGAAAACGGGAGAATAAAATAAACACACATGTGTTTACTTCCCTGTCATCCTCTTTGCTATGTACCCAAGGCTCAAATTATCCCCTTACAAAGGGTGCATTAGTCCCACTGACTCTGGGCAGTGAAAATCTTGTAGGACATTCAGATTTTTTTTGTAATTTTCAGTAATAAAAATGAATCTTATCCTTGCTAGTGCTGATTGATATCGGAAATGAGATGTCTCTGCAGTTCCACTTACCGGTGACTGGCGGAGAACCGGTTATTTATCCAGTTCTTTTTAGAACCGGCTACTGGTGACAGAAAAGTTCAACGAAGAACAATTAGTCATGTTCATATTATTAAGAAAGGATTCCTATGGTTTTTTTCATGGGGGGGGGTTTCTAGCGATATTTTGAGAACGAAAACAACTGTAACCGGTTCCACGCCAAAAAAATCGTGAAGAGGGGGGTTGCTAGCGATATTCTGGGATCGAAAAGCACTGGAACTGTGGAACCGGTTCTCTCACCAAAAATAATTACAACCAATACCGCAATGAATGAATATTTTCCATTGTTATTTGCTAAAAATCGGAACCGGTTCCAAAAAAACCGGTCGAACTAACCCGGAGAAATAATATCGACGGTTCCAGTGACAAGATATTTTTCCAATATTCCACAACTGAAAATGCCATAATCCCACTGAGTCCGGATAGCGGCTATTATGTGTGGTGAGAAAAAAATACCCTCATAGTTTTTTCACAATTCATTTATTCATGATACCGTGAAATAGCTGACCTTGGGATATATACCACGGCGAGGCGGTGGTGCCGTGGTGTGCCACGTGTGCATTATTCACAGCAATAATAATAATAGTGGTAACAAATACGTTATCGCCACGTCATACAAATGATCGATTACGTACCAAACAAAACGTGAAAGATACGTAGACCATTGAAATCGTAAATTTTCGTGTATTTTTTCAATTTTATGATATATGTAAAAATGCTTTTTTATGTTTTTATTAAATTCTGCTAGTTTTTTTGTTAATTGTTTTAATGTGACAGCTATTTTAGCGTTAAAAGTCAA
This sequence comes from Drusus annulatus, assembly GCA_022651775.1. Lineage (NCBI taxonomy): Eukaryota > Metazoa > Arthropoda > Insecta > Trichoptera > Limnephilidae > Drusus > Drusus annulatus. The sequence continues at coordinate 442,920 of JAGWCC010000530.1, read as the reverse complement.
TGTCAAACTGCAATTTAAAAAAAAAAAAAAATGGCAGAACTAACTTTTTAAACATATTAAAAATGATGTCTACAAATTCAACATAAAAACCATAAACAAATATGTTAATGTTCGTTTAAAATCGCAAAATTTATAATTATGATGTTATCATAACCATTTAAAGAATGAGTTTGCTTTTAAAATTAACTATTGATATCAATATATCGTGAAAAATAACTTTGAATGTTTTAAAAACATATTTTAAAAATACACAAAAACGATTTTATGTGAGTCCAGCGACTAGTTTCGGATACGATAAAAATAAAACAACTGTTTTCAGCGTTATTATCCACATTCATCATTTATAACATAAATTCTAATATTTATAAGACCACGGATATTCATTTATTTTTTATGACCGACCGGTTGTGCTTAGTCTAAGCATCACTAGGGTACAACATTAAACTAAACAAAAAATACAAAGTGTGCGGTTATATATACTTACAGAGGGAGAAAAAAATATAAAATAAAATAACGGAATAGTAAGAAAACAATAGAATAACATTTAAATTATAGCAAAATAACAGAGAGAAAGAGACCGATAATATGAAATGAAAGAAGCAAAACGTCAACTGAGAAGGTGATCAAATAATAATGATAAATGTTATGAGTTTACGAGAAATATATCTAATATTGGACTGCTGGACAAATTTACCTGATTATTAAGAATATAAGTATTCAATTTAATGACTTTCTTTATTTTTAGTGCATTTTAATTATTCAATATGTTACCACAATCATTTTTGTGAAGAATATGAGCACCGGTGCTTTTATTGAAGGTGTGATCTTTATCAATAAGATAATTTGTGAATTTAGAAAAACCGTGGTTATTTAAACATCTATTGAACATATAAATTATTCCTTATTTTAATATAAATTCACTGAAAACCTTAGACATTTCCTGGCGAACCCTATATAATTAACAGATAAATAATCTGTAGTACTGATTGCATTAGAAAGCCCAAAAAGTGTGTATTTTGGGTGCTGACTCATAAGATGTTTTCGAATCATTATTACTAACGATTCCTAGCATCTTAGTTAGTTCCACACTTGGAGGACATGGAGAAATACCTTTGCGAAACAGTGCAGTCGGGACGGTTTACTTTATACTAACTCGGTAGAAAGATACAAAGATATGTCAAAGTATGTTGGATAGCCTGTTAGTTACCGCCCACATGGAATGCGGACATTTTTTAATAAACATATTTGAACACGTTATACAAAACAATGTCAATACACTATTAAAATGATGTATAAAGTCAAAATATCACACAAACACTATTAACAGAAAGTTTGCTTAAATAATGATGGAAGCTTTTTGTTGATTTTATGTCTTTATATCATTTGGAATGTGAAAATTCTTAAGTTCGATCTAAAATATTTAAAATTTGTTGAAATACCTCTGAAAGGTGTTGTTTTATAATCTTTGTTTGGTCTTATTTAAACATTCACGCATAGCACATATCACCATCATGTTTGATTTTTTTGTATAACCACTGCAAGTTTTTTAATCAACACAAATATAGGAAATAACCTCCAAATCCGTTGACGTAAGTTATACGACTAGATGATGTAAAGTCAGTGCGGGCGGAGAACATTCTCACATACTTAGAAGTGGTGCAATATTATGTGACGACTTTTCTTGTCTCTTTCTCTCTCATTGAATACTACGTAAGACCCAGAGAAAACGATTTATCGCAAATTCGTATAGGTTGGGTAAAAATATTTAGCTTTCCCTCCATATGTATTCTTACTCCAAGGTTCCACACGAGATACATGCAAGTTTAAAATGCAAATGAGTCCATATAAACCACAATTCGCTTATCTACATAAGACATAGACTAAGGGTTGAAGACATTTCTCCCTTCTTAAATCGCGGCCCAACTCATCCTAATAGTGAAACGAAGAACGTTAACCCAAGCTACCCCCACCCTCGAGGCGAGAGGGGCGCGTGAACTTTGATTCACGAGTTACGTTTTAAAAACAACTAACTAACTAATTAACCATCACGCCGTTTCTCCGCAGGGGTAGGCAGAGAGGACGGACCGCCATACAACTCTGTCTTGGTACACACTATTTGCTTCAATTACATTTGTGCATCGTCTCATACATACTCTTCTGTTATTCTGACTCTTCACATGACCCGATTCAAGTATTTGATTTACTTGATCGTGCCATGTCTTTGTCGGGCGTTCTCGACTTCTTCTTCCATTTACTTTCGCATCATATATTTTTTTCACACTCTTTTCTTCGTTCATTCGCTCTACATGCCCAAATGTTTTAAAAGCAGCTGCCAGGTATTTGTTTTGTTAACTTTTCATCCGAAGATTTAAAGCTGTAGTACAGACAGACCTTTACAATTCAGGAGTTCAACAGCGATAAAGTACTTTTTTTATGTTCTTAAAGTTTATTTTGTAGAACTCCATTTTAATTTTTAAGTTTTTTATTAATTTTATTTCAACAATAATTATTATTATTATTTTAAATGACAGCTGACAGCTGTTCTGCCTTCTGAGGGCATTATCAAACTGTATATTTTAATGTAACATCAACAGATTTAAGAAAATTAAATACATTTTTTAAAAAAAGGAAAACAAACATTCCCGGGTTACGAATAACCTGACAATATTTGAAAAACTCCTACTGCCATCATAAGAAGCGAAAGATATTGCTTGTGCAATGATGGAGGAATAAGCCAGCAGAGGAATTGAAAGCACGACGCCCGGGTGGGAATCCGACGCTTTGGCCACTCAGCTACCGACCAAGTAATGCTTATTTTAAAGTGAATACCGCTCATAAATCCCAACAGCTATCAACTGTCTGGAGCCATTGGGACTATGGCATCCTCCGTTAGAGTATGTTGTGAAGATGAAGGCAGTGGGGAGAGGAAAGATATGGGGACGAGGAAGGTTGTAAAGTACCTGGCTATTTAGATCTGGTCCTCACAATTAGCTAAAGCCATTTCAAGCAACATTTCGATTCAGAATGGTGGTCTTTCACCAGGGCGATGCTGAGAGTACCTACTGCTCTGGAACAGGCCGCAAATATACCTTATAGTATTTTATGTTAATTAGTGAAATAATACATTTTTATTAAATAAAATATATTTGCGCACGTCGGAATTTGAACCCGCAACATCCGGATTCGTAGTCGAGCGTCTTTACCAGTCGACCACGATTTTTTTTATAATACATAATATATACCATTAAAAACAATAGATAAGAGTAGAATTTTACATAGATCCTGGAGGCATGTGTGTGGTAAAACCATGTACGAGTATGACCGTGTTAAAAATGTGGATATTCGGAAAGAATGCAAGACTGATGAATAGGATTAAGAAAGAGACACTTAGGTGGTATGGACATGTAGAGCGGGTGAACGAAGAAAGGAGTTTGAAAGAATATATGACGCGAAAGTGAATGGTAGAAAAAGTCGGGGACGCCCGAGGACGACATGGCGCAATCAGGTGAATCAAATACTTGGTTCGGGCCCTGTCGAGAGTCAGAATAACAGAAGAGTATGTATGACACGATGTATGAATTTGAATGAAGCAAGGAGTGTCTGCCAAGACAGAATCTGTATGGCGGTCTATCCTCATCTGCCTACCCCTGCGGAGAAACGGCGTTATGGTTATTTATTTAGTTGGTTTTTTTTATATGAATACCGCACAAGAGTCTCAACTGCTCCCAACCGTCTAGAGCCAGTGAGACTATGGCATCCCGAAATAGGGTATGTTGTGAGGTTGATGGTAGTGGGGAGGAGAAGGAGATAGGGAAGATGAAGGTTGTGAAGCACCTGGCAATTCAGATCTGGTCACCAAACACGGCTAAAGCCTTTTCAAGCAACGTTTCAATTCTGAATGGTGGTCTTTCACCAGGGCGATACTTAGAGTATCTCTGGAACGTGCCGCAAATATACTATATTTTATTTTATTTCAATTAATATGTTATGAATCGTATGGCGGACCATCCTTTCTGCCTACCCCTGCGGAGAAACGGCGTGATGGTTATTTATTTAGTTAGTTACAGCACCTTTGGGATTAACGTGATCAAAAACTCGAGAAAGTCATTTCTTTTCTTTGTGAGTGAAGGTTAGTGATTGTGGCGGCCTGTGACCTTGCTCGTTAATTTCTGGGAATAAACCTTACCGACCCCTGGTCCCGGGCTATTAAAATGAACGGATATATTTCACAGGGGTAGTTTCTTTTATTATGTGGCCTTAAATCTCTTTGTTTTCAGGATTTATTGAAACTGGAGAGGTATCCGTGCCTTTAACAGCCCGTTTTATGACGGCGTAGGCTGATAACATAACTCCATTCTCGGATTCTCCGACGGTAAGCTACATCAGTAATAATGCGGGGAAGGCGTAGTACTTCGACAGACATAATCTGCGGGAAGATTCTCTAGGTTATGGGAAACGTAATTTACGTGCGAAAATATATCGTGGCCAATTCTCTTTTTCTCCCAACCGAAATATGATCAGCATCTAACAGCTTGTAAGCCACTGTAGACAATTTTATTAAGCTCTGTCCTTATATTTTTTCAGCGTTGTCGTGATGTTGATATTGTGTTTTTTGTTTTGATGTTGATTTTTTAGAGAAGTGGGTCTTATAAAAAGTTAAGTGATTTTTAATATATGAATACATTTTCAAAAAAATATTTTAATGTCTAGTGTCTTTGCAATCATGTACAATCGTTATTCTTAGTCGTAAGCCTACCTATAAAACAACCAAAATGCGGCTAGACAAAGTACAACACTAAACAGGCAGTTAGTGTTAGTATTAAATAATAATAATAGCAGTGAATTTATAAAGTGCAGTTTTATGATAGTTCACCTCAAGTGCAGTTCACACTAAATTACCTAAACTAACAGAACATAAAATTAATTAAATATGTATCTAATATCATAAATCATGAGAGAAAACAAAGTTCAGATATGGGTAAAACAGTGCATGTGCACATCAACATCATCAACAGATTTAAAAACAATTATAATTAAGATGAAAAGTATGCATAAATACTAACGAATTTGTTGAAGCAAAAATAATATTATTCAAGTATTATAAGTTAACAATTCTTAAAATGCAAACAGTGTGAATATAACAAGTATCAAAGATATATGTTTTGACAATGAGTATAGGGTTTTTAGTAGACAGTAAGGACATTGAGTTTAAAGGATACACGTAGGTAGAAAACTGAAACTGAGCCAATCAAGAACGTTTGAAAGAAATACGTCTTTAGATTTTATTTCTACGAATATGAAGTTATGTTTGCATCTATACCACAAAAATCTGATTGTTTGCAGATGTACGCGTGTGAAAGAACTGACTATAAGGTTTTGTGTAATAAATCTGAAATCGGGCTTCTAATAAGTGTCAAAAGTATAGAGGGTAATAATTCACGAACTCTCCCGTCGTTGATTTAACATTTGAAAACTCAGATTTGAAAGCTAATAACATATCGTCGCTGGAAAGGCAAAAGGGCGTAAGCGACTCGAAACGAGTTGAACGAAATGAGTTGAACGTGCAGTTTTGTTCAATTTTTTTTCTGCATCGAAGGCTCTGACTCTCGTTTGAATCTGAAGACTTTTGTGGTGCTTCAGCCATCTGAAATCAATTAATTTAGGGCCGAGCCAGGCGGCCCATTGACTCAGGCACAAAAAACCGACACGGAAATGAACGCTGTCAAGGCGAGGAAAGACGAGCGCATCTACCAAACTAAGGCTGTCTCGCGAAGAGTGTAAGGCAGCCATTAAACTGGCAGCCCAATAGTGAAACGGAGAGAACAAAAGAAAGAATAAAAATACATTATAGCTCTCCGGACCTCAACAATACTCTTGAATGGACATGCATTTAAAAGGAACTTATGCAGAAAATAACACAGTATGAGAAAAACGTGTTATTCTGGTTGTGTTGGCAAAATAATATGTTCATTTGCATTCTTGGGGGAAAACGGTGCGAGAGTATGTTGTTAAAAGATATAATATTTTTTCCACTTACAAAAGGACGCAGACGGAAAAATAGAATCTAAAAGCGGCACAAGCTAAAGGAAAACATCCCTTCGTAAAAATGAACAAACGCTTTCCACCGTTTGTTTTATTTATAGGTTTTTCAGAAAGCGGGGTTGTTGTGGAGAGGGAGGAGAGTGTTTGTTCCGAAGATAAATGTGTTTGCATTCAATTTGGGGGGTTGCTTTTGTAATTATATTTTTAACCGGCCAAATTAACTGAAAATCACTGGGAAAAACAACATGTTTAGGTTAGGAAAAAAATTGTAGGTCGTTTTTCACAATGTAAACAATTTGGTTTTATGAACATCATGTGAGAAAAAAACGGTTAACTTTGTTTTGAACATCGATAATGTATTTTACCAGTGGTAGAGAGGATAACCTCAGGGAATGCGAAATTGATTTGTCAACAAATTGAAGGCTGCTAACGCACTTAAATGAAAATATGATGATTTCGTGTACTTACTCGTAGTTCGGAGAAATAATATTTAATATTGTCGAATTATATCTACTCACCAAAAAATCAAAACAGAAAAAATGGTAAATGTCCCGATTTAAACATATGAACTGGATTTCATATATTTTGTAAAAAAAAAAAAATTCGGTTACATAACTGTCTTGAAGACTGATGAAAGATATCTCTTTACAAGTCACGCGTTTATATAACACGAGGTATGTCTAAATATGATCTAATACGAGTAATTATTGTTATGAAGCACGATAAATTCGATCCAGTGCGATTTTGAATTTTCCCGCTAGTTAAAAATCTATTTATTATGGTGTAATGTTTTGTCTGTTTGCCCCACTGAAAAGTCAAAAAGTGGGGGCTAAACGGCGAACGGACCCGGGCTGAAACGGCCACGAGGATCATTCAAGTTTAGACCTTCAAAGACACAAGTTTCGACCTTCAAGTTTCAACGTTCAACATCAGAGTTTTCATAGTAGACGCCGAATAGTGCAGTTAACGTTTTTAGAGTCAATACAGTATTTACCGACTATGGTGAAATAGCAAATTGAATTAAATATTTCGATGGATAATCCGAGTCGCTACGATCCCCGGCAGCCGCCATCGAGGAAAGAACTAGCGAGGTTTCTCGGCTATCAGACTGGACAGAAGGATTCTCAGCGCGCAGGATCCACGCATTTTCCAGTATCGGTGATAATTGAACAATTTAGTATAATAGTTTGTCTCTATGAGTACCCAATTCTAACGTTATCCACCAAGTTAATCAAGCTTTTCCTGTGCGTAGAATCAATATTCTCAAATATAATCCGAGAGAGCATTTAGAGTGTATTATTGTTAAAATTCCTTAAACCCTGCAAGTATGGGTCCCTTTTGTAACCCCCATTTTTAACGAAGAAGAAGAAGGTCCTCTCTAAACCAAAATAAACGAATTTCAAACACGGAGAAAGATCCGTTCTACCGACTGAACCTAACCGGGTGGGCATTTAAAAAGGTAAGTGAATCCTTGGGACTCACGAACCCGTAATTTTATATTTGTGCCTGTTTAAAAGTAGGCGTATCAAGTGGGGTGTACCACTGTTTGGCAGTCACCTCTATTTTGTAGCCCCAAAACATCTGAAAAAACTTATTATTATTTTTGTGCAACGGGCTGTTTATTAGATTCTCCTATCTTAAAAAACGGACTGCAATCTTTGGAGCACAGACGTCGGGTGGGAATACTGTCCTTGTTCTACCGGTATTTCAATGGAAGATGCTCCGAAGAACTTGCATCATTAATCTCTTCGGCAACTGTAATAATAATAATAACGGCAAAGGCGGGAAACTCGCCAAATGCGCGCCGTTGAACATTTGAACACGGTTGACATTTGACACATGGAAACGAGTCGCTTCCATGACTCGTTCTTGTAATTAACAGCTCGACTATGGAATGATTTGCCGACCTCTGTGTTTCCTCCCTCATATAACATGAGCCTCTTCAAGACCCAGGTTTACAGCATTCCCGAAAATGTAAATAAACGTTTGATATATTCTCCTATCTTAAAAAACCGGATTTCAATCTTTTGAGCATCGAAAAAATACCAACTATAAATATGCAAACGTCAGCATATACGGAGAGTGAAAAAGCTCTAAATTCGCGAAAGTCGAAGCGTGTAAATGGCTAATTGAAACTGAAAATCAGATATTTCGGTTCTATGAATAAACGGCGCCGGAATCGGTAAATTGAAACTCGAAGGTAAAGCTGCGGAGTGGTTGAGGGAGTGTGGAACCTCCGTCATTGGAGGAAAGCCTCCCCGTTCCGAATTCCAACTTGTCTCGCTGAAACATGTTGATTTAGGACGTCTGGACGGAGGAAGGGGATGCTAAACGGTATTTTTTTGTGAAACTTCACATTTGCGAGATTTCTACTGGAACGGTTGTGAGGGAGAAAGAGAATTACTCGGCGATCAGAATATCATATCCAGATAGGTTAATCTGTGACCGACACATTTAAGTTGAAATTTTAAAAATGTGTTGCTGGCAACACCTTACACTTACTACACAGTTACACAATTAACATCCGTAAGTTTTTTTGTAATACCGACACATAATTATTCGTCGAGGTGGCTAATAGCTAAATTTAATGTAATACAATTCAACTAATTTATTTAGGAAATAAACAGTCGCTTTAAATAAAAGTTGTAAACAGAGTATAAACGACATATTCTAGACCAATTATGTTCCATATTACAGATTAGAAAAAAAAAAAAAATCTCATCTTTAGGTAAACGTAAAAACAGTTTTTGTATAATTTATATAATCAAGTTAGTGATCATTGTAAGAAAGAACAGATAAGGTTTATTTTAATTATCAACTATCAGCGTATGTTGTGAGGTTGAAAGTAGTGGAAAGGGGAAGTAAATGAATAAGAGGAAGGTTGGAAAGTACCTGGCTATTCAGATCTGGTCATCAAACATGGTCTAAGCCATTTCAAGCAATGTTTCGATTCTGAATGTTGGTCTTTCACCAGGGCGATACTAAGAGTATCTATCGCTCTGGAACGTTCCGCAAATATACTATATAGTATTTTATGTTAATTAAATGTGGAATATCACTTTTTTTAAATTATTTGCGCACGCTGAGATATGAACCGGCGACCTCTGGTTTGTAATCGAGAGTTTTAACGACTTTTTCACTTTTTAGTACAAGCGAAACTACAAATTATATATCTGTTAAATCCTTAGAGTACATAGAGTGGTATCTATCCAAGGCAGTGTAGTCAGTTTTTGATGATTTTTACCGGACTCGGCAGACCTGGGCGTGACTAAGACCAAGGCTAAGGTATTTATACATCCATTCATAGCGCATATCGACATAATGTTTTTGTTTATTCGTATAACCACTTTTTCACAGTATTGTTATCAACAAAAATATAGCATATAACCTAAAAAACCGTTTAGCTGTGTCAAGTTTAGTGGCATAATAAAAAATGTGGGCGGAATCCCGCGGTGACCCAGGAGACCAAGATTATCGTTACAGTACATTGAAGCGGTATATTATATTTGTTGTCTCTTTTTATCTTATGGTGTACGACGTGAAAACCCGGAGAAAGTGATTTATCGCAAGTTTGTATAGGTTAGGTGAAAATAATTAGCTCTCCTTCCATATTTCGATACTTTAAGGTTAATTCTATACGGGTAGGTAGAAAAATGTCCAAGGTTTCTAGTGAATACAATTCTTAAACAATAATCTTTGAAATTATTTATGAAATGCATACTGGAATGTTAGTTAAAATGTTAAAAAGTCTTTGTTGGTCTTCAAACTGCACCTTTTACTGATATTTTTGTATGTTATTCATAGAATCTAAAGTATAACAGTTAAACAATTGTATTCACTGGAAACCTTAGACATTATTTTAACTTCCCGTAGAAAATTTGCAGATAAATCGTTTGTAGTATTGCTTTCATTATTCATCACAAAGATCTCATAAAAACAGTTGTTCACCAAATACATTAAAAAATTAATGGTAAAAAAATGGTGTAGATACATGCATTGTTAAATAAAAGAAACGAAACATTTATTTACACTCCACATATAGACAAGGTATTATATATCCAAAGGAGTTATACGAGTACAAACTGAAGTAGTGTGACGGATTAAATATGATACAATAACGCAAATATTGTGAGCAATTAAAACAGAAAGATAAGATATAAGAGAGGTTCACTCTTATACACATGTTATGTAATAATCGTTGAATTAACAAGTGTAAGAATGTGTGTAAAATATTATTTCATTTAAAAGTATGTAGTTCGTTATGTACCTAACGCTAACTCTTGTACGTACATCAAAAGATAGTGACAGACTTCTATATATGTATTGCATGTATTAAAATGCTACAACGTGACGTTTAGCGTCATTCTTGAGTGCTGACCTTTAAAAACAATAGACAACAGTAGAATTTTACATAATTTAAATTATCGATTCGGTTAGCTTCATTTTATATGATTTAAAGTTACACTTGTAGTGTCTATATCTCGTAGGGTAGTGCAGATAAGATACATTTATTTATGATCTACTTGTAATAGAAGTTTACCTACTATGAATCAAATTTTATTCACACTCGAAAATGACGCCAAACGTCACTTTAATACAAATGATTTATCAGAAAATTTTCTATGGGTAGTTTGAAAAATGTTTGAGGTTTCCAGTGAACACATTTTTTCAACTGAAATCCCTTAAATTCTATGAAAAACATACTGAAATTTCGGTAAAAGGTGCGGTTCGAAAACTAGCAAAGACATTTTTTAACGTGTTGCAAAAAATTCTAGCGTGTATTTGAAGAATTTAAAAGATTACTTTTTAACAATTTGATTCACCGGAAACCTTAGACATTTTTCTAACTACCCCAATATGATTAACAGATGAATAGTTTGTAGTTTTGGTTACACAAGAAAACCAGATAATGTGTATTTTTGAGTGCTGACTCTTAATAGTTTATATAAACAACAATAGATTAATATCCTTACGCATATACGACTTTTACTTTAATGATTCGGTGGGTTCCGGATGACGAAGGTTTCAGCGACCTAAATGTTCTTTTCATATCACATCTGTGCAACTCCCCACCTGTCTCCTTTACAGATCACCTGAGAAGGGTTGTCCAAACACGCTTCCGGCACTTAACGTCGTGGTAAAATCACACACGAATCAAGGGGAGGGGGAACGTGAGTAAGACTGTTCACTATAAGGACAGGTAGACCTTAGGATTCGCAGTTGAGCGTCTTACCACTCGACCACGGAGGGCATCATTATAATCAAGTCCTTATAAAAATGATAAAAAATAAACTGTTTTTCGAGATATTCACAGCGTTTATGTTAACATTAAATTTTCAAAACATAAAAGTGGATTATAAAGTGTAAAAAAAATCCACTTTCCAGTATAAAATAAACCAGTTTGGAATTGAAAACAGGCGCCAGGAGTTGTGAATCTGCTAGGCAAAAGCAGTTAACTGCCATAATAAAGGCAGCAAAAATGTTCCAGTTAACATAAATACAAGAAAGCTTCGCGGGCAAAATGCCCGAAAGCGTATTTATGCTCCACCCCATTGTAATAAAACGGAAATAAATATATGAGACAACTCCCTGGCCATTGCTGCCACCAATTATGATTACTGATAATGTCGCCCGAGCATCTTTAGATGCAGTGTAAATAAACTTTTCAACAAAGCAAGTTTCTACTCTTGATTCTTCCGAAGCTCGCGAGTAGATTTCTTAACCTTTCCTTTACTGTGCTTAATTATTCTTCGCGTTCCGGTGCTGTGCAATCATTACACATGTAAAAATTGGTGATTTTTAATAATAAAAAATAAGTATTCATATCCAATCGTTTAAATAAATCATATTTGAAGTTATAAGTGATAATAATTGAAATTTAAAAGCAGAAAACATAAAAAAACCATCGGCTGACGATCACGAAACGGACGAGAGGACCACCTCCGAGGGATGCCCGAAAGCTACTGCCATTAGCTCGAGCTAGTTAACTTATGTAGTATTTTATTTAACTTAATTATAACACTTGATTGGAACAAATGCTCAATCTTTATTAAAACAACAATTAAAAATAACAAGAACAAACTAGAATTATAAGTAGAGTATTTTCAAATGAAATATCAGATGTGCTCAGTATGAAACACTGAGGAAGATAGATCCCGAGAAGCTCCAATGCTGGTATTTTATACCATCCAAGTGGGAACAAAGGGGTGGCTGTCCGTATTCAGCTTAGGCATAAAAAGGGATCCTGGGTGGTCAAGGTTTTAGGTGCAGTCGTTAAGGGCAGTCCTTAAGAGTGTAAAATGCCGGACCAAGGTTCGTGGTAGGTAGGCTCATAGATCCTGTGTATCTAGAAGTAAATAGCACAACTGCGAACTCAGATTCCATTTCTCGGGTTCCCATATAGCGTTGTCAAGTAAGAGTGAGATGTGATTAGCGTCGTATCTCCCCGCACACTATTTGCGTGTCTTTCCGTCCCATATCATTTTTTAGTATGAATATACCTACGTCACGCACACGTTTGATTGTATTTGTGAAATTATTCCCGGTTTTCACAAAATGTTTCGAATGTGCCCGATAAGTGCTGATTAATATAAACACTATTTTTTCATTCAACACGTTAATGTATTAAAGCGGAAAACTTAAAATCTGAAGCCAGTATTTATTATGGTTAAAGAGATATTAAAGTTATTAGAAGCAATGTGTAGTAGTTACACATCATAGTTAAAGAAATATTAGAAATTTGAATAATTGTAGATGACCTCAACGTAGATACGCCTATTAAGCTGACAGAATTCTCTCTTCATAAGGAAGCGTGGGCTAGATCAAACCGCATCTGAGGAAATCAGCCGTTGTACTTGCATGATGCAAAAATTGAGACTTTAAGGTTTCAGATTGGATAGGTGAACAGTCGAGGGGAACGCCATCACTTTCCCACGTCGTTCTAAGGAACCGACGGTTCCCCTTTTCAATGTATACGTTAAGACACTATTTTTTTGTGTAAACGAAGCTACATTTATTTATTCAACGACTCTCTAGTCCTCTAGATAGGTGAACGATTGAAAATTACGGAGCACACTGCTAAAGGAATCGAAACGTTGTTTGAAATGGCTTTAGTCGTGTTTGGCAACCGGGTCTGAATAGCCAGATAATTAATCATCCTCTTCCACATCTCCTACCCCTCTCCACTATTTTTTTTTCTTTTTTATGGTGAATACCGCACAAAAGTCCCAACTGCTCCCAAACGTCTAGAGCTGGTGAGACTATGCATCCCCAATTGGGGTATGCTGTGAAACTGAAGGCAGTGAGGAGGGCAAGGAGATGGAGAAAAGGAAGGTTGGAAAGTACCTGTCTATTCAGATCTGGTCACAAACACAACTAAAGCCATTTCAATCAAGCAACGTGTCGATTCTGAATGGTGGTCTTTCACCAGGGCGATACTTAGTATCACCACTATGGAACGTGCCGCAAATATAATTAATATTATTTTATCTGAATTAAATATGTTAAGACACATATTAAAAAGTTATTAGCGCACGCCGGGCTTAAGCCCGGAATTTTTGGTTTCGTAGTTGAGCATCTTAATACTCGACCATGGAGGCCGTTACCTTTAACCTCACAACATATCCCGATTGGAAATACCATAGTTCCACTGGCTTCAGACAGTTGGGCGCAGTTGGGACTCTTGTGCGGTATTCATCAAATAAAGACTCGACACTCAAAGAGAGAAAAGAGATCAGAACAGAGGTTCATTGACGATTCGAAAAACACTACCTCTTTACAGAGAGGGTTGGAGTTAATAATCTCGTAGTAGGATTTACAGCTGAATGTTTCAGAGTAATTTACATAAATAACATTCAAGATTTGAACGTTTAATTTTTTTTAAATAATGTATTATGATTCCACCCTTTGTCGTGTTTCATTCCTTTGGAAAGAGTGAGAGTACGCTGCTCTGTTCACACTTTGGCTTAGGTAAGGCTTCTTTAAATAACATTATAACTTAGTCGTATGTATTACCTTCAGTACAGGGTTTATAAAAAGTTAATTTTATAAAAACTTTCAATGAATATGAACCGATTGAAAATACGAAACAATTTTTTTTCTCTTAATACTATTTACCCCAATTTTAAAACTGTATTTTTTTAGGTAAAAGTATAATTTTAATTACTTTGTATTTTATAATATTTGGATAATTTGTATAGCGTTGTTTTTGTGAAAAATCACCTCAAGGGCGCTGTACTTTATGTATATTTGTAGTAACTTCAGAGCAAGAATATATATGGGGGGATAGCTAAAATATTTTTACCCAACCCATACAAATTTACGATAAATCACTTTCTCCGGGATTTTACGTCGTAAACCGTGAGAGAGAAAGAGACAAGACAAGCTCTTACATAATATAGCACCACCAATCGGTATGTAAGCATATTTTCCGTCTCCGTTTTTAAATAAATATATATATTTGAAAGTGGAAAACGAACTAATGCATCTTGCATTATGTATTTTAAAGCATTTTAAAATTTATTTGTCAAATGCATAAGTTATTATTTTTTTCGCTTTTTAATGTGAACACCCTGTACCTACTTACGTTTCCAGGTGGTGAAAGATATGCAAGGTAACAACAATAATTCTGCCTATAAAAGTAACTTTCCAGAAGAACGATCGCATAAATAGTGGTTCGTTTAGTGTTCCTTAACTAGTTTCGTGAATTTGAATGTAAAAAACGTACTAGCATATTTTTTTTACACTTAATTTCTTTAATCAAATGTTGAAAGCGCCAAGTAGAATAATAAAGAAACTAAGAATTAAAAAATGTTTTATATATATTTATTTAAGACACCTATGACAGAACTTGATAAAATAAAGTTTAAAAAATAGACCTGATGAGCAAAGATATAGTTTTCAACCATTAAATAGGGAAAAATAGTACCTTACAGAAAACGAAATTCAAGATTTTTTTACCGAAAGTAGTAGATTTACAGTGTACTAAAAAGATGTCAATAAATCGTTTACATGTGGCCTGACCACAGTTTATAATTAAAAACTGAAACAGCTGTCACTAGCAAATACAAACGAAAACTAGTAGAACTAACTAACTAACTAACCATCACGCCGTTTCTCCGCAGGGGTAGGCAGAGAGGACGGACCGCCATATAACTCTGTCTTGGCACACACTCCTTGCTTCATTTACATTCATACATTGTCTCATACATACTCTTCTGTTATTCTGACTCTCTTCACCTGACCCGATTCAAGTATTTGATTTACTTGATCGTGCCATGTCTTTCTCGGGCGTCCTCGACTTCTTCTTCCATTCACTTTCGCATTATATATTCTTTTCACACTCCTTTCTTCGTTCATTTGCTCTACATGCCCAAACCATCTAAGCGTCCCTTTCTTGATCCTATTCATTACGCTCACATCAGCCTTGCATTCTTTCCGGATATCCACATTTTTAATACGGTCATCCATGATTTTACTGCACATACGTCTCAAAGATCTCATTTTCACAGCATTCAGTCTGCTTTCATCCTTCCTCTGCCAGTTCCATGCCTCACTGCCACACATCAGGGTTGGTATAAGCACTCCATTGTGGACTGCTAGCTTCGCTTCTTTGGACAATTTCTTATTTGCGCCAACAGTGTTCAGTCCTCCATTAATGGAGTTTCCTGCATTCACCCTTCTTTCAATATCCTTATCACAGTAGAACTAAATTATAATAATATTAAAAAATATTAAATTAAATTACGAGAATACAAGAAGACTTCACTCGAGAATGAATATTCAGACCTGTTTCACTAATGTAATGCTCCTTTTTTTCTAGACACCTGAATACCGCCTTTACACATACTTTAGTGGATGTAGATATGTTCATGACTTTAATGTATCGATTTTGTCTTTATTGGAAATATAGTTGTGAATGATGAATACTTGGAGCAAGTGGATGAGTTTGTGTATTTAGGAAGTATGTTCTAGAGAGATGGAAAGGCTGATAAGGATATTGAAAGAAGGGTGAATCCAAGAAACCCCATCAATGGAGGACTGTTAGCCCAAATAAAGAATTATCCATAGGAGCAAAGTTAGCAATCCTCAATAAAGTGCTTACTACAACCCTGATGTATGGCAGTAAGGCATGGAACTAGCAGGGGAAGGATAAAATTAGACTGAATGCTGTAGAAATGAGATCCCAGAGACGTGTGTGCGATAAAATCATGTATGAGACCGGGTTAAAAATGTGAAAATCTGGAAAGAATGCAATGCTGATGTACGCGTAATGAATGAGCTTGAGAAAGGGACGCTTAAATGGTTTGGGCATTTAGAGTGGATGAACGAAGAAAGGAGTGTGAGAAGAACATATAACGAGGAAGACAAGACCATATCAAGAATCACAATAACATAAGAGTATGTATGTGACAATGCATGAATGTGAATGAAGCAAGGAGTGTGTGCCAAGACAAAGTTGTACGGTGGTCCATCTTCTCTGTCTTACCCTGCGGGGAAACGGCGTGTTGTTTAGTTAGTTAATTAATACATTATTGAATTTTTCTCGAGTTAATAACCTTTTGACACTTTAAAATACTCCGACTCGCCCATTGGTGGTTTATTCCAAGTTATTGTTATTTCTATACGCTTGGGACGGGATATCAAGTGACACTTAAAGAGAGTGATATCCAATATTATCGAGTCCCAGCTGATGGGAAATATTGATGCCAGGGGGTTGGGGGTTGGGGGTTGGGTGGTAACTCTTGAGAAAGTCGAAGCTGTTTGCGAAGGTTTTTTCCCCGAGGGAGGCTTAACGCATTTCTAATACACATACGGCCCTACCAAAAGAAGGGTTAAATATCAAACTAACAATAATGAGATGCGACGAGGAATCATTAAGTGAACAACCAACTATCGTGGCATTTCCTAGAATGGCAACTTTTTACGTCTTGGCACACATTTAACACTACCGTTCCGAAGGGGGTTCTAATGTCACCCCAAACGAGAGTTTTGTGCGATATCTTAGATAAAGATTACTGAAATATTATTAATATACTTCTCTCTAAGCATTATCAAAAGAAAATACCAACAATTACGTCATGAAAACGCTTTAATAAACAAAATCAAATGGGACAACTACGTCACCCCTTTTGGAGCGTACGTTCGTATTTACTTTTATGTACGGAAAGATTAATGAGTTAAATCTACAATGATTATAAATATAATTGATTTTGAAGACTTGTGTGGCCCTTCAGGCATCTGAAATATATTTACCATTCGGGAGAAGGCTCGACTCAAGCGACACGATTATGGAACTTTTTTTAGCTTTCTATCGCTTCAGGTAACTCAGTGACAGCATTGAGTTACCTGAGTTAATTTTTGTTTTCAAAATCCAACCAGGTACTGAAGACTTATATTTAATTGTGAAAAAAAAAACTTCAAAGTGCTCTGGTGTTTTCCTCCTAAAGGGAGCTTTAGCCCTTTTACCTTTCCGGCGACGATATATGAACATAGTGAATATTTTTTACGTATTTCTTATAATTTCTAGTTTGTAATAATTACCTCCATAATTGAGAAAAAATTCTTCCTCAGAGAGAGAGTACTATCATGACTTGATTTCGTGATTAGAATCCTGATTAAACTCGTGCACATTCAGATACTTACAAACACGATTAAAAAAATCGACGATATGTACTGAAAATAAGAATTATGTACTTTAAAAAAAAAATGTTACGTGCTCACATCACACCCGACAATATATTGTTTTGTCAGTGTGTAAAGTGGTGTTAATACAATTTTTTTCGTTTTATTTTAAAAATAATTAGTCCAGGTTAACCATAAAATTATGTCAATAGCACATAATTCTCGCTTTATTTATTTTCATGCATTGTCTCCTCTGTTTTTTCGACTCTTGACATCTCCCGACTTGAAGTAGGTATTTGATTCACTTGATCATGTCATCGGTCGTCCACGACTAATCTAAATTTAAATCCTATTGATTCTAGAAAGAATCTCTCCACATTGACTTAATCTTTACCAATACCTTAAGCTTTTAGAATTTTTATTTTTTTGTAAAATTTTGAAGTTTTTTAGAAAATATTATATCCAATTTACCTGACCGTATTAAAAATGTGGATATCCGGAAAGAATGCAAGGCTTATGTGAGCGTAATGAATAGGATCAAGAAAGAGACGCTTAGCTAGTTTGGGCATCTAGAGCGAATGAACGAAGAAAGGAGTGTGAAAAGAATATATGATGCGAAAGTGAATGGATAAATAAGTCGAGGACGCCCGAGAAAGACATGGCACGATCAAGTAAATCAAATACTTGAATCGGGTCATGTGAAGAGTCAGAATAACAGAAGAGTATGTATGAGACGATGTATGAATTTGAATGAAGCTAGGAGTGTGTGCCAAGACAGAGTTATATGGCGGTCCGTCCTCTCTGTCTTCCCTTGCAGAGAAACGGCGTGATGGTTAGTTAGTAAGTAAGTTATATTCATTTTTTATGTGTATTAAATTAATAACAGTTTGTTGTCTATAATAAATTGCTATTATTATTCCAATTCATTACACATCGTATAATTCCACGTTATCAGAAATGATGTTTCATCATATCGGAAATAAAATATTATGATAAGATGAAATCATTAAAACACACGAGCACTTAAGAAAGAAATCGTTGACCAATCAAGTTTATAATAACAAAAATTTTATTAATAATTTAGCTCCGTTTTCATGAAATGCGATGGTTCTACTAATATCTTAGGACGGGCTAACCCTACGTAAATTTATATATTAAAATATTAATGTTATCTTCAAATTACCGTAGACGCAGAAACAATGAATTGTTGTTCCTCAATCATCACTCTACTAATTATAAGTATCGTTTTTCACTGTTCAGAATGTAGAGACTTGTTAACTCAAGCCATGGTCTTGAAAGTTTTGGTACCAGTCTAAATGATTTTTATCGTTCTTTACGACTCTACCAAAACCTTGACCATATACCCTGGCTTGACTTGAATGTTCTTTCTAATGTTTATTTTTTGTAATTGCTTCTTTGAAATATTATGTTTGTGCTGTTTTTTCTCTGTTGCTCTTTTTTCCATTTTGCGTTATATATTTTCTTTTTGTAATTGGACAATAGTCCGTTAGTATCTAAATAAATAAATGAGTAATATTTGTTATAGTTTTTCGGGAATCGAACTATATCTGACAATATTAATACCCTTAAACGTGTGTCGTGCACGCTCGCTATGCTACAAACGAAAGTGCTGCCATCTTTAATATTCAAAGAAAACTATAAGGATAAAATGAAAAAAATATTAATTATTAATTGCTAATCTATCTATATTAATATCAAATATTACTCTTTTCTGCCTAACTATGTTATGAAATACCTGAAATATAGTACAAAAAAATGTTTGCAACAGACACGGTAAATATATACCTTCAATACACGATCAACTTTCAAACATGGCTGCTTACAAATGTCCCGATTTGCCCTAATGTTTATGCGATGGTATATCATAAGCCCATATCGCGGATGTATTATTAAAGTTTATTCGGTTTATTTTCAAATTTCCCTGCTACAAAATGACGAATACCATGTGCCGGTGGCAAAGTACTGAGACACACGTAACGGAAAGGTAACCTAACCTCACATATGGTACATACTGAATAAATACGCTTTTAAAGAAATGCCAACGAAAGACGGTTCAATGCTTGCATGCAAAATTTGGTTATTCTAAAAGATCGAAAAAACGTAAAAAACTTCTTAAAACTAACTTTGAAACTTTTTTGACACAATTATTTAAGGCCTGCGTGGTCAAGTGATAAGACGCTCGACTAGAAATCAAGAGGTGGCGGATTCAAACCGGGGTGGCGCAAATAAAATGTAATTAATATGTTAACTCAAGTCATGGTTTTGAAATTTTTGGTAGCAGTCTAAATGATTTTTGTCATTCTTTACGACTCTACCAGAACTTTGACTTGACCTTGGCTTTGATTTGTTGAATGTTCTTTCTTGTGTATATTTTGTTTTTTTTTTTGTCATTGCTTCATTTAATATAATGTATGTGCTGTTCTTTTTCTGTGGCTCTTTTTCCCATTTCGTGTTTTGTATTTTATTTGTAATTGGACTTGAGTCCGTTAGTTAATAAATAAATAAATATGTGTTATAACAAATTTAATTCATACAAAATAATGTATATTATATTTGCGGCACGTTCCGGAATGGTTGATTCTCTAGTATCGCCCCGGTGAAAGACCACCATTCAGAACAGAAACGTTTCTTGAAAAGGCTTTAACCGTGTTTGATGACCAGCTTTAAATAGCCAGGTACTCCTTAACCTTTCTCTTCCCATCTTCTTCCCCTCTTCACTACCTTCATTCTCACAAAATACCCCAGTTGGGGATGCTATAGTCTCACTGGCTCTTGACGGTTGGGAGCAGTTGGGACTCTTGTGCAGTAATTCACTAAAAAAAAATATTTAAAGAAAAATAATATATTTTAATGAAACATTGATTGAATCAAACTTTACTTTTAAATCAATATTCATTATAGTTACTAAGGTTACACGTGCTAGTCATTTAGCACGCGCATAACATCCATAAGGAAAGTAGTAAAAAAAACAATAATTTATAGAAAATTACGCCGTTTTATTGCAATCTAAATGAAAAAGAAAACACTTTTTTGATTGATTCTGTAGAATATTTTCTCAAACTAAATACGCGAAACCACCCCCTGGAATTTCGCAGTATAAGCGTGAAACGCGGTGTGCGTTCGCTTTTAACGAAACAGAGGGAGTACAAAAGAACTAGTCTGGCGGAATTGGTAACATGAAAAACGCGGTTATTTTGTATTGAAAGAAGTTTGCATAATATTTCGAATTTATCAATCGAGGGCAGAAGAAACACAGTAGAAAAATACATCTCCCTGCGTTATGTTACGGAAATGTATGCCTTTGAAGGTGAAATAGCCCACAAAAGGCCTATTCATTTTGGATACACAATTTTGGAATTCGCGGGAAAAAATAATGACCCTATTGAATACGAATCTTTTTTTAAAGTTTATTTTGTAGAACTTAATTTGGATTTTTAAATTTTTAACGATTTGTTTTATATTTAAAAATTTGCCTTCTGATGACAAAGTCTTCGAAAGGGGAATCAGCCGTCATAAAACGAGGTTGAGTAGTTGAGACGCTCGGCTACGAATTCAGAGGTCACGGGTTCAAATCCCGGCGTGCGCAAACAAATGTTATTTAATTTATGTGTTATTTCACTTTTTCTAATTTTTTTATAGTGAGGTACGAACAAGAGTCTCAACTGCTCCCAACCATCTAGAGCTAGTGGGACTATGGCATCCCAAATTGGCATATGTTACGAGGCTGAAGGTAGTGGGGAGGGGAAGGAGATGGGAAGAGGAAGGTTGGAAAGTAATTTAATTCATATAAAAATAAAGTATACTATATTTGCGACACGTTTCAAATTGGTAGATACTCTAAGAATCACCCTGGTGAAAGACAACCATTCAGAATCGAAACGTCACTTTATACACGAATAGCCGTGTTTGGTGACCAGATTTGAATATGCATGTACTTCTCAACCTTTCTCTTTCTCTTCTCGTTCCCCCCCCCACTACCTCCAGCCTCACACAATACCCCCAATTGAGAATGCTATAGTGCCACTGGCTCCAGATATTTGGGAGCAGTTGGGACTCTAGTGCGGTATTCACTGTTTTTACAACATGGTAAAAATGACCTGGCGAGTGAAAATATCGTAGAGGTTCTAGACAAACAAATCTGCGCAAAGAACATGACGCCGAAGATTTGTTGTTTAGGAGCCAACATAACTTAAAGGCAAAGTGAAGATGAAGCCTCACATCTAGCAGAAGTCGGATAAAAGTAGACACCACCTACCCTAACAAGTAATTTAGCATCGTTCGTCGAACGAACCGCCCGGGGGTCGCGATGTTGCCAGGGGGAGGCCATCCGCATACGTCACAAGTTGTTCCCCTTTTCCCGGGGGTGTTGCCAGAAGCGAAAAATTCTGAGCGCGCTCGGGTACTCGTATATTGGTTATGAGAGAAGCCTTGAGTTTCTAAAATTACATTTTAATAAGTATTTTGGTATGGCGAACTGCGAATTAACGCCCGGGGGTAGAATCAGCGGCGTTTATGGATGTTATTTTAGCATTTAGTCGCTTTTGTTTGAAAAACAACCGTTATTTTAGAACCGCTTCATGCTTTTAACGAGTCGTTTCGTCGTTTTTTTTTATATTTTTAAAGTTACATAACATACATAAAAATTAAATCCCGTTAAACTGAAGATATCGCACCATAAATGAGCATAAAATTATAAAAAATAAATACACAATAAAAATAAAAATACAATGAATTGAAAATGAAAAATAGAATAAAAAATATAAAAATAAAATATTAATACAAAAAATCTCTTCTACGAAGCCACACTTTCAGTAAAAGATCTCCTTATTAAAATAATTTTACATTTTTTTTATTGACACCGGTAACAAGTTGTATATTTTGGGAACAAAGAATTCTAAGGTTCTTTGATCATAATTATTCAGATATCTGGGAATCATAATACCTTCGTTTGCAGATCGTCTTGTGTTGTGAGCATGTACCATTAATTTGTTATATTCCGATTGTGATGTGTGCTGACACACAATTTTCGTAAGTATTATATTATTAAAAATATTTAATAAATATTTTTTTATTACTTTTACTATTATTGCTTCCGTTTTGTTTTTTTTTTTTAACTGTTCGACTTTTAAATTATGTAAACTTTATCCGTCTTACTTATTAGATGTTTACGCGCTGACTTAGTGTTGGTTTAGTTACACCGGACGTAGGCCATTAAATTAGACAAATAAGCCGTGGTTTTAAAGCAAGTTTATCGCTATTCCGACCTTATAACACGCGTAACATTTACACCTCGTTTATAAGTAAGGGGGTTTAAATAAAAAAATAAATGAGCTGATGTTTTAGTTCAATTTTTGTGAAAAAAAAACCCGACCATTAAGTGGAAGGAGCATTTTTTTATTCACAATTTGATGAATAAACAAGAACGTTATTTTTTTGGTATTAATATAAATAAAGAAAGACAAAAATGATTAGAAATATGGAATTTTTATAATTTTTGTTATTATATTAAATACCGCACGAGAGTCTTAACTGTTCCCAACCGTCTAGAGCCAGTGAGACTATGGCATCCCCAATCGGGGTATGTTATGAGGCTGAAGGTAGTGAAGAAGGAAAGGAGATGGGGAATATGAAGGTTAGGAAGTATCTGGCTATTGAGATTTGGTCACCAAACACGGCTAAGGCCGTTTCAAGCAAAGTTTTGCTTCTGAATGGTAGTCTTTCACAAGGGTGAGACTTAGAGTATCTACCACTCTGAAAGTAAACAAGAGGATTATTGTTTTGATATTATTAGAAATCAAGAAAGACAAGAAAGAATAGAAATATAGTGTTTTTTAAGAATAAATACAACACAACAGTCTCAACTGCTCTCAACCGTCTAGAACCAGTGAGACAATGGCATCGCCAATCAGGGTATGATGTGAGGCTGAAGGTAGTGGGGAGGGGAAGGAAATGAGGAAGAGGAAGGTTGGGAAGTACC
Source organism: Drusus annulatus (assembly GCA_022651775.1). Taxonomy (NCBI): domain Eukaryota; kingdom Metazoa; phylum Arthropoda; class Insecta; order Trichoptera; family Limnephilidae; genus Drusus; species Drusus annulatus. The sequence continues at coordinate 419,258 of JAGWCC010000530.1, read as the reverse complement.
TGGCTATTCAGATCTGGTCACAAACGGCTAAAGCCATTTCAATCAAGCAACGTTTCGATTCTGAATGGTGGTTCTTCACCGTGCCGCAAATGCACTTCTTATTATTTTATATGAATTAAATGTGTTATGACATATATTAATTAAATAAAAGTTATTGGCGCACGTTGGGTTTGAACCCGCGACCTTTGGATTCGTAGTCGAGCGTCTTACCACTCGACCGTGAAGGCCGTCAAAATACTATTACGTAAATGTTGTTAATGTCCTCTCATAACAAACGATTGAAATTTTTGTAGCACAGACGTCAGGTGGGAATGCTGCCCTCAATATATCGGTATTTCAATGGAAGATGCTCCGAGAAACTTGCGTCATTGATCCCTCCGGCTCCGGTGCATAGCAGGAAAATACGCTAAACGCGCGCCCAACATTTGTACACGGTTGAAATTCAATACATGAGAACGGGCCGCTTCTACGACTCGTTCTTGTATTCAACAGATCGGCTGTGGAACCATTTTCCAGCCGCTGTGTTTCCTCCTTCTACAATATGGACCTCTTCAAGACCCAGATTCACTACTTCCTTTCTTATAAAAAAAACATTCACACAGCATTCCCAAAGATAATATAGGCCTTGAAGGAAATTATTTCCCTCATCTCCTTCTGTGTGGGGTTAATGTAAAAAGGAAAAAATATGGACCGGTCGGTAGCTGAGTGGACAAACGCGTCGAATTCCCACCCGGGCGTCGTGCGTTCAATTCCTCTGCTGGCTAAGTCCTCCATCATTACACAAGCAACATCTTCCGCTTCTTATGATGGCAGTAGGAGTTTTTCAAATATTGTCAGGTTATTCATAACCCGGTAATGTTTGCCTTTCTTTTAAATTAATTATTATTATTTATTTTTTTGGGGCCAGTGAGACAATTGCATCCCCAATTCGGGTATTTTGTAAGGCTAAATTTAGTGAGGAGGAGAAGTAGATGGGAAAGATGAAGGTTCAGGTTGAAAGATCAGGTGGCTCAATTTATATGTTTCAATCAAAATATTTTTTTTTTTAAGTTCAATTAAAAAACGGTTTGATTACCAAATAGAAAAAAGCGAAACAAATGGAAATCTACCTCTTTGTTACAAAGCATATTTCATTTGAATCGGTTGACATAGTGAATTTAACTTTAAAAACACAACAAAAACAATCAGCAATAAATCATTCGAGCGGGGTCGTGAAAGCCCAAGAGAACAAAAGCCTTAAGCAAACTTGTGTTTGTTCACTTACGATGCACAATACGCCAGTCGAGAGAGGAGTGCGATTCAGAAAATTGATATACGAAATACGTTGGTTAATTTCATTTTTCTTTTTCACCGGTCTAAATCTCCTTCTACCCGGGCGGGGAACTGCGAGACGGCCAACAATTTGTCCCGAACTATACGTGAGATACTCGTACTTCGCGAGGAATCGAAACTACGTTGTATTGTACTGTATTATACGTACTACGTGCTGGTGTAGCATACCAGCCGCGTTACTCTGTACGATACGTTACACGGAATAGGTACGTTTCGGTGATGAGATGTACGTTTCCCGGAGTTGAAAGGGAAATATTGTGGATGACGCAAAATATCATAACATGATAATAATAACATTTTTAATTCAGCGAAACAGAGCCGACGGAACACAGAAACAAAAAGACACCCAGCGGACCAGATAAATACCCTTATGTATCTCCTATGTATTCATTCGACGGCCTCCATAGTCGAGTGGTAAGACGCTCGCCTTCGAATCCAAAGGTCGCGGGTTCAAACCCGACGTGCGCCAATAACTTTTGTTGAATTAATATGTGTCATATAACATTTAATTCAAAAATAAAAAGTATATTTGCGGCTCGTTCCTGAGTGGTAGATACTTATTGATTTCACGTGCACTAAGCTCCGACAAAGTTTTAATTAGAATGTTGTACAAAGGCTCATTGAATGATTGTCGATGCCAATAATCAGGAAGTCAGTACAGATTTAAGAATCTTAACAATACAAATTAAAATCTACAATGTATCATGGGTGGCGTGGCCCGCCTGTTTGCGTGAAAAGATATCATCATACTGGTGAGTTTAGATGCTAACGGGTTAGCCTTGCTGTGTAAATTAGGAAAATTCTGTTATTTATGGATATGATTTCCTGAAAATATGAGTTTTGAGTTTAGCTCTCAGAGTGGCATCGCCCTGGTGAAAGACCGCCATTCAGAATCGAAACGTTGCTTGAAATGACTTTAGCCGTGTTCGGTGACAAGATCTGAATGGCCAGGTACTTCCTAACCTTTCTCTTCTCATCTCCTTTCCTTCCCCACTACCTTCAGCCTCACAACATACAATAAATTTTTGGCCAATTTGAATAACGAAAACATTTTTTTACAAAGGAGGTAACTTATACAACAATTTCACAGGAAGTACATATTTGATTGATACGTAACTTTTTGGTCCAAATAACGTCTTAAGGCGGTTTGAAAATAGGGGATTTACGTACAGAAACATATTTATAAACTCACCATCTCTGTGTTTTATTTATAGGAGATACGCCATACAAAATATGCGAAATGGGCTCCCCTACGCCTGGGAAATACGATATTCAGGTCACATACAGCGAGATGACATTCAAATTTTAGTCGGAGTTTGGAAATAATGTATTGTAATACCGCGGGACGGGATTGAAATTAATCGCGTGGCACGTGGCACGGGGCGCGTGGCACGGGGCGCGTGGTGCGGGGCGCGTGGTGCGGGGAGCGTGGTGTGCTGAAAGTGAAAATGGTTTGTGTCCACAAAACGCTCGATGAGAAAAGTTTTGGCGTTGTAATTGTAATCAATGCGAGGTCTAGAGACTGATAACAGAGATTTGTTTGAGAACTTATTGGATAGTTTTGCGGTGCGATGTTCAAGTCATTAATCATTACGTATATTGGATACGCTAGACTCGGCTAGATTACAGATGAAATCTTTCGGACATTTGTCATAAAAGTAGACTGAATGATGTGGAAATGAGATCCCTGAGACGTATGTGCGGTAAAACCATGTATGACCGTATTCAAAATGTGGATATCCGGAAAGAATGCAAGGCTGATGTGAGCGTAATTAATAGGATCAAGAAAGGGACGCTTAGATGGTTTGGGCATGTAGAACGAGTGAACGAAGAAAGGAGTGTGAAAATAATATATAATGCGAAAGTGAATGGAAAAATAAATCGAGGACGCCCGAGAAAGACATGGCACAATCAAGTAAATCAAATACTTGAATCGGGTCATGCGAAGAGTCAGAATAACAGAAGAGTGTATATAAGACGATGTATGAATGTGAATGAAGTAAGGAGTTTGTGTCAAGACAGCGTTATATGGCGGTCCGTCCTCTCTGCCTTACGGCTAACGTGATGGTTAGTTAGTTAGTTAGTTTTTCATATTATTATAAATTCATCATCTAGAGTATAATATCGAACAAAATTTATTCACATTAAGTCTGCGAAGTGCGAGGGTACCTATGGGTATTGACAGTGGAATCTTTTCACCATAATCTATATTTTATTGAGCGAAGAATCACCCTTAGATATTTACAGTTAAATCAAATCTCCGTACCGTTCTACAAATCAAGAAATTCCATTGTGAAATTAATTTTCTATCATCTCCTAAAATCGAACAGTAAAAAACAAATGATTGACTCTTATTTTGCCAGTATCATGTCCTCTGAGTGCAAAACTGTTTCTTTCTCGAAACTAGAAATAACTAGAATAATTGTGATTTTCTGAAGTACAGTTCTGTATATTACTTCTGTACATAATACAAATTGATATTAATTTGGTAGATATAAATTATGTGTAGTTAGTAATAAGATACTACCTTTAATAAATATTTTTACAGCGTCCTTGGGGTAATTTTTCACAAAAACCACGCTATGAAAATTATCAAAATATATTTTTTTTTTTATTCAGTATCAAAACCAAATAACTATACGGTACGATTGTAATACCCCAGCCAAGAGTATTCATGTCCCGGTGGTACCGGTACACTTAGGGGCACCAATATAAATGATTAGATGAATATTTATGTAGAACAACATTCTCTCAGTACTTAATAAGTTATATTTTCGTAGAAAGCAATCACTTTGTTGTTTGACATATTTAATGAAAATGGAATAATAACTTTGTATATCACCGAGACTCATATTCTCCATAAAAATGGTCGTGGCAACGGATTTAATAATTTAAAAGCACTAGAAATAAAGAAATCCATTCAAATTAATAGTCATATTCTTAATAATCAGTTAAATTTGTCCAATATTAGGTATAATTCCCGTAAACTCATAAAATTTATCATTATTCTTTTATAAAAACATTAAAGAAGTGTTATTCCAGAAGGTATGCAGGAGTAGTGCAATACAATACATTCCATAATTTATAATAATACATAAATTTAATAAAATTTGTAATACATATACGCATACACAATAATAAATAATAAAACATAAATTCGTAAGAAAAAATAATAAATATAAAAATTATTAGTGGAGGGTATAAGGTCTCATGTCTATACATATATATTTATATATATAATCACTTTTACCACATTTTTAGTTGAAGTTTTGCCTCTTTAATTTCATATTATTTGCCTCTTTCTCTCGGTTTCTTTATTATAATTTTAAAAATTATTATTTTGTTCTCTTACTTTATTTTATATAGCGTTCTTCCTCCGTATATAGGAGTATATTATAACCACACACTATGTATTTTTTTATAAACTTTAACTTTGTACCCTGATGCTGCTACTTAGGCTAACCGAAACCGATCGGTTATAAAAAAATATACAAAGTTATTATTTCGTTTTCATAAAATACGTCAAACCATAAAGTGATTGCTGTCTACGAAAATATGGAATAATTTATGTTCACTAGACTTCACTAAATATGTATGCTGTGAGCTGTGAGCTGTTGCGCGTTCAAGTGGCTCGTTTGTGTTAGTACCTAAGGCAGTGCTTTTACAGAACAAATGCAATAGTCATCAGTGTCATTTCTTAGTACCTATCATAAATACCTATATAAAATAAAATATCTGGTCTTATACAAAGTTTTTATTTCATTTTCATTATATATGTCAATTCACAAAGTGATTGCTTTCTACGAAAATATTGAATAATTTATATTCACTAGACTACACTCAATATGTATGCTGTGAGCTGTTGCGCGTTCAAGTGACTCGTTTGTGTTAGTATCTAAGGCAGTGCTTTTACAGAACAAATCCAATAGTCATCAGTGACATTTTTTTGGTACCTATCATAAATACCTATACAGATAAAATCTGTGGTCTTATACAAAGTGATTATTTCATTTTCATTTTATATTTCAATTCAAAAAGTGATTGCTTCCTACGAAAATATTCTCTCAATGCTTAAATAGTTAATCTAGTTGATCCAGTTTCTCTGCACGGGTTAGGATCCAGCGAACTGACCCGAAAGAATCATTTTGGCCACCCGGTACCTCCGGCGAGCCAGCCGGTGGAAATATTCCGGTCAAAGAGCGCAAAGTCAGCGTGATTGAAACACATACATGTACATAATATTATTTGCACAATTCCATGCGGCCTCCGAGTCTGACAACCGCCCGCGATCGCGCCTCGGAATACCAAACACCGAAAATACGCCATTCTAGACGGTTCTACGGGCCCACGTAATAAAAAACAACTTTTGTTTTACAACTTGACGTCCGGACATAACTCATGCGGATTGCTACCGCGAATAAAAATGTACCTTTTTACATTCCTCGTGCGAGTATTAGGTACAAAATGATCCCTCGATCCGGAAGAAGGTTGAACAAGTTTTTTTGAAGGATCTATTTTGAATAAAAAGAAAGCGGGTATCGAAATACTGTTCTTTCATAAATAGAAGATAGTAGTTAGGGAATCACATGTAAGTTTCATTAGACTTTAAGCTGAGCATATAAAATATAGTCGCTGGAAAGGCAAAAGGACAGAAAATTAAATTAAAAATTAAAAAATAATTACTAAAATAAATTGGCATATTTTTTTAATTTATGATAATTTGAGGAAATATCACTGATATGTTTACTTTTTTTTAAGTAAATACCGCACCAGAATCCCAACTGTCCGGAGTCTCGATTGGGGTATGTTGTAAAGCTAAGTGAGTGAGGAAGATAAAGAGATGGGAGAAGAAAGGTTAAGAAGTACCTGGCAAGTTCAAATCTGGTCACCGAACACGACCAAAGCCATTTCAAGCAACATTTTGATTCTGAACGATGGTCTTTCACCAGGGCGATACTTAGAGTCTCTACCACTCTTGAAATCAACGTAGAATTGTATTTGTGAAAGTTAATTTTAACTGATTACTAAATAACTGAGTTTTGTTCACTTTTTATAATTTTTATTTCATTTTATAAAAAAAATAATATTAGGTTGCGACCGAGACTCGAACCTGGAACCTCCCCACTATACGGGAGTGGCGCATCTATCAATTCAACTTGCCCTAAAGTTGTCATGAAAATATAATGAAACTAGACTGCAACAAATATGTATACAACAAAATTTAATAAAAAATATTATTAAAATAATTACGTTATGTAATATCAATATCTAATCTATAACAAAAATACACTACTTCAAATTTTAATAATTTTAAATTACTTCAAAAGAGGAAGATTAGATTATTTACAGAAAGGAAAAAGAGTAATAATCCAATATTAAATCAAATAGTTTGATAAAATAGGTATTTTACTATCGTGTGATTTTACAATAGACAATTTTAAAGTGAATATTTTTATACAACAGTTCCTACAACAATACTTTGATCTTTCATTTTTTGTGAAACATCCCCTCTTGGGCGCTTAGATATGTTAATTAGCTTCACTAGGTAGGCTGTATTGCAAAAAATAACCCACTCCAGTAGTTAAATGTATTCAGCCAATTGTTATATGTATTGTTGACTGGTTGTAGTACCTACCTAATATGTATCAAAACAATAAATCCTGATTACGCCAAGATACTTGCAGCGCTGGAAAGGTCACTGACAAAATTCAATTTCTCCAACCAAATTTCCAATATTTTCCGTGTGCAAGGCATTCTCTCGTGGGGATGCAATCTTTTGCACACGAAGCAACCGAGAAAATTGTGTTTTCCCTGTCTGGAGTCAAAACGTAGTTTAAGATTTGCAGGTAATGAATATGCCTTGGAGTAAAAATATAAACAGAGAGAGAGCTAAATATTTTTATCCAACCCATACAAATTTACGATAAATCACTCTCCGGGTTTTTACGTCGTAAACCGTGAAAGAGAAAGAGATAAGACAAGTTGTCAAACAATATCGCACCACTTTTAGGTATGTAAGCATGTTTTCCGTCTCTGGCGACTCCGCCCACAACGTTTTGTTATACGACATAACTCAACGGTTTTCGAGTTTACATCCTATATTTTTGTTCAAAACAATACTGTGAAAGAGTGGTTATAAAAATAAACAAAAAATATTATGTCGACATGTGCTATGAATAGATGTAAAAAGGTGTGTCCGTGAAAACCTCTAGCCATGCCCCAGTCAGGAAAAATCAACAATCCTGACTACACTGTTTCGCAAAGCTATCCCTCCTGGTATAGTACTGCTCCGAGGAATATACCGATACCAACAAGATAATCTTAGTTTGAAAACGTCAAGTAAAATACGTTTACTTATACAAATTGCAGTTTTTTTTATAGATGTTACCAGCTCAAAAGCACCATTACGTAAATTTACTAGCAATAAAATAAAATAAACATTTTCATGTCATGCGCTTCTTGACCTTGCCATTTTGCTGGAATTATCAGTGTTTATAAATTTAACATAATTCGTGTTAAAGAACACACTATTTCCTATCTAGTCTAGAGTTTAATTTGTTAATCAGTTAGAATAATCATGCAGAAAAAAAGTTTCGTAGGAAGTAATCATGCAGAAAAAACCTCAGAACCCTTAAAAACAAGAGGATTCCTGTGAAAGTTTTTTTGTAAACAGAATACCGCACAAGATTTCCAACAGCTCTCAACCGTTTGGAGCCAGTGGGACTATGGCATCCCTAATTGGGGTACTTTGTGAGACTGAGGGTTGTGTAGAGGAGAAGGAGATGGCGGTCTTTTACCTAGGCGATACGAGTATATACCACTCTGGAACGTGCCGCAAATATACTTTACATTATTTTATTTTAATCAAATGCGTAATAACACATGTTAATTCAATTAAATTTACTTACGTAAGCCGAGATTTGAGCCCGCGACCTCTGGATTCGTAGTCCTAACCACTTGACCATGGAGGCCACATTATATAACATGGCAAAACCGATGTTAAGCGTAATGGAAAAGATTAATGAAATAGCGCTCAGGTTAGTGACAATTCTTTTAAAACAGTTTAAGGAGAATATGGTAATTTTTGCATATTTTGAAAGTTTTTTTTATTTTAACGAGTATATCAAGAGGTAGAGGTGGTAAATTATATATTTTGAATAAAATAATGAAACATAAATATAATAGTCTTCCTATGGTAAATATCAAATTAACAAACTACAACTAGTCTTCAACGCCGCGGCAAGACTTATCACCGGCGTATCAAAATATTCCTATATCTCAGAGCACCTCAAAAATCTTCACTGGCTTTAATGTCCCGAAAGAATCCAGTTTAAGCTTAGCTGGATGGTTTTCAAATCAATTAACGGAATGGCTCCGGCTTATTTACCGGAATTGTGTATTCCAATTCGCGACAGTCAACTCTTAGATCGGCAGCGTCATCGGCTATCGGAAGCTTGAAAGAACCAAAGCGCACACCAGACACTAAGTTCGGAGAGCGCGCTTTCGGAGTGTCAGGTCCTAAAGTCTGGAATGGACTACCACATGATCTGAGAGTAATAAAAGACTCGACAGAGTTCAGAGCCAAACTCAAAACACATTTTTTCAGAAAATCATATCCATAATCAAGATGTAACAAGCCCAATAGAACCAAGAAAACATTTCAGACTCTCATTCCTTAAATTCATTAGAAGATTATCACCATTATCTGTTCTTCACTACGAAAAATTAAAAATACCTCCGATATACTTTATTTTAAATTTGCTATCATGCCCTAAAAATGAAAAAATAATAATAAAGAAATAAAAAATAAAAATATACGTAAGAATCAGCTAAATTTTAAGTTATTATTATATGGTGATTGTGTCTTGCCAGAAGTGACCTACCAAGGTAAGTATGTTGCTGTATATTTATATAAACTAAGAATTAATATTAAGTAGAAATTAAGATTTGTACAGCGCCCTTGAGGTGATTTTTCGCAAAAACGGCGCTATTCAAATTATCCAAATATTAGTATTATTAATATTATTATTATACCTTATATTGGACTAGTGGACAAATTTGGTTAATTTAATATTATTTCTTTATTTTTTATAATAATGATAATTATTCAAAATACATTTTTACATAAAGCTTTTCTTCTGTGGAATATTTATGTGTTTTATGGTCCAGAAAAAGGGGTCTGTTTGGGTCAATTACATTTCGTTATTTAGTAAAGGCTTTAATAATAACTACTTTCTCGGATGGTCTTTTTATACGGCGCCATATTCCGTTTATGGTCTAAGGCTACTCGGCCGGATGACTTATTTATTTTAAACCATTCCACGGTTTATGTTCTTCGGTTATGATCCCTTTCCTTTGCCCTATAATAGTGTTTACATCTTTCATACGGTTTAAAATCCAGTCAACGAATAGGACGCTAAAGGAATCCTTGAGGGACCCCCGCCCTAACAAAGTGGATATATATGACGATAATATTATGTAACCAAAGATAATTGAATCACGTGTATGGTTAATAAAAGTGCTTTGTAAATTGATAAAAAAGATAATCACTTTATTAAATTCCTTCGAAATGCTACTTCGGAATATTTATTATTTATTAACGCCCTGGTGGGCTTTTATATAAGTAAACAATATAAGTGTGGATTTTAAGTGTGTTTAAAGGGAATGTATAATTTATGTGTTAAATTGGAATGTGTAGTTTGAAGCTTATGAAACGTAAAAATGTGCGCTGTACACGTTCAATATTGTTTATGTTGATGAGATAGTATGGGGACCACACCATAGAGTTGTATTCTGATGGACTACATACTAACGACAGGTAGACTATTTTTATGACTTCTAACGAGTCGAAGTCTTTGATAGTTCTAAGAATAAATAGAATATGAACAAAAGAAGAACCCTTATCGAAACTATACTGACATTTTGTACAAACTGGAAGTTACTCTATTATTTACTGAACAAATGAAAAATATGTAACGCACTGCATATGTCTCCTCTAACTATTTTAATTTTTTTAAGAGTACCAAATGCTTACAACGGTCCGTAGGCAATGGGACTATGGCATTCTCAATTGGAGGTAGTTATGCAGAAAGCATCCAACCCCAAAAAAATAAAACTGAGAAAAAGACGTTTGAAAATATGACGATAAAAAAACATGAATATGGGTAATCGGCATTTGTAAAGTGAATATCAGTGTTATTTTTCTTTATTAGTATTATTATAAAAGGGTAATATATAATCTATCCATGTGTTTATTTGAAAAAAATGTATTTCTTGTGTTATGTTACATTTTAAAATGTTTTTTGACTTCAATTGTGTGTTATTAAAAAAAAATACCAAAATTCTATTGCATTTGGAGCTTGAATGTTTTCAGCAGACATAAATCTCGTATTTATTAATAAGAAAACTCGATTTTGTCAAATTGTGGGTTGGACGCTTTCTGCATAACTACGTCCAATTGCGGTATGTTTTGAGGCTGGAGAGAGTGGGAAAGAGAAGGAGATGGGAAACAGGAGGGTTGGGAGTATTTGGATATTCAGATTTGGTCACCAAACACGGCTAAAGCCATTTCAAGTAACTTTTCCATTCTGAATGGTGGTCATTCACCAGGGCGATACTGAGTCACTACCACTTTGGAACGTGCCGCAAATATGCCGTATATTGGTTTACTGTGAAAAAACATAACTTATTTTATTAAAATGGATTGCGAATGCCAGGACCTAAGCCTGCGGCGTCTGGATTCAAAGTCGAGGATCTCAACCGCTTAACCGCGGAGGTCGTCGGGTAAAATAATTTTAATTTACAGTTAAGCAAATGCGTCAAAGCTTATTATGTAAATGGTGGTATGGCCTGAAAAAAAATCTCGTTTTACCACTCGTAGGTGAGATTACATTCTGTTTGAAATTTCACATGTCAGAAAAAATCTACCTAATAAACTTTTTTAAGGGAAAAATAACCTTTACAATAAATCTGTCTTGAGCAATCTTTATTTATTTATTTATTTAACAAGATCTCTTAAAAACAGTTATTCGCCAAATACATTAAGAGATGAATGATATAAAAATATTGTAGATACATACATAGTGTAAAAAAGAGATTAAACATTTATGCACATCTCACATATATACAAGGTATTATATATCCAAAGGAGTTATATAAGTACAAACTGAAATAGTGTGACGCACTATATATGATATGTTATAATAACGCAAAAAAGGTTAGCAATGAAAAACAAAAAAGGTAAGATAGAGAGAAGAGAGAAGAGAGAAGAGAGAAGAGAGAGAAGAGAGAAGAGAAAAAAGGTAAGATAGAGAGAAGAGAGAAGAGAGAAGAGAGAAGAGAGAAGAGAGAAGAGAGAAGAGAGAAGAGAGAAGAGAGAAGAGAGAAGAGAGAAGAGAGAAGAGAGAAGAGAGAAGAGAGAAGAGAGAAGAGAGAAGAGAGAAGAGAGAAGAGAGAAGAGAGAAGAGAGAAGAGAGAAGAGAGAAGAGAGAAGAGAGAAGAGAGAAGAGAGAAGAGAGAAGAGAGAAGAGAGAAGAGAGAAGAGAGAAGAGAGAAGAGAGAAGAGAGAAGAGAGAAGAGAGAAGAGAGAAGAGAGAAGAGAGAAGAGAGAAGAGAGAAGAGAGAAGAGAGAAGAGAGAAGAGAGAAGAGAGAAGAGAGAAGAGAGAAGAGAGAAGAGAGAAGAGAGAAGAGAGAAGAGAGAAGAGAGAAGAGAGAAGAGAGAAGAGAGAAGAGAGAAGAGAGAAGAGAGAAGAGAGAAGAGAGAAGAGAGAAAAGAGAAGAGAGAAGAGAGAAGAGAGAAGAGAGAAGAGAGGTTCATTCTTATACACATGTTATAATTATTCTTGCCTTTAATTTTAAAGTCACGTTATTTTTCAGTAGGTAACGACATATTATTTTATTGGTATCATTCTCCACAATCCAGAATGACGAGACTTGTTTGTTTTTGTTTTATTTATTTTATATTAGTTACTTGTACATTAAAGCTTATAAAGTATCCAACTATAATAAATATTCATTTTGAATTAATAATAATAACTTATATATTACTTGATATTATGGCTATTTTAAATTTTTTGATTTTATTTGTTAACTCAAGCCATAGTCTTGAAATTTTTGGTATCAGTCATTCTTTACGATAATAATCTATGAAGAATACAATTTATTATGACTCACACCATTGACTTTGCCAAAACCTTATTCAGGCTTTGACTTGGATATTCTATCAAATATGTATTTGTGTCCTATTCTTGTTATTGCTTCACTCAAATATTATGTACGTGCTGTACTTTGTCCGTTGCTATTTTTTTTTTCTCATTTCGTGTTGTGAATTTTTTGTAGTTTGACAATGGTCCGTTAATATTGAAATAATATGTTGATATTAATATTTGGAAGGAAAATGAAGACCTCCTAAAATAGCACTTTAAATTCTTCACTCATTCCATAATAAACTAAAGCAGCTCTGTAAGATGCTCGACCCTAAAAAATTACATTCCTCTTACATAATAACACGATATTATATAATTATTGCACCATAACTCTACAATAATTATTTTAAGTCTACTACTATTATATACTACTTTAAAATTAGCATTTTTTTGTTTTTTCTTTAGGTATAAAATGTAATGTACTCACTATAAACAGTTGTAGGATTGTTTCGATGTAAAATGTATGTATATTTGTATCAAATCCACTGTCATCAATTATAGGATTTAGTGCCTTGCAACTTTACCTACTGTCAATGTATCTTATATGGTATCAAGAGAGTTTTACGGTCAGTATCTGTTGTATCATTTAACATTGTGTAACAAATATCACCATTTTTTTTAATATTATTCTACTTTTACTCACTGTCACTTACCTCAGAACAGGTTATAATGACCTAGTGAGGTAGGTAATGTAAAAAAATAATGTACGAAACAAAAAGTTGATAAAAAATATATAAAAATGAATAAATATACCCAACAAATAATTAATTGGTATATGTGACAAGAAATTATTTGCTGGAAATATTTCAGACTTTGAAAATCCTTTGCGATAATTAACTTTGTTGTTTCTGTGGAGGCAAAGTCGATTTAAAGCATGTAATCTTAACTACCAATCTGCAGAAGAACTGGGAACTGAGCATAGGTAAACTAGGCTTAAGCACTGCTAAACAGCGTCTGATACTATCTGCGAAACCGTTATTTAAAGATAACAACATAATTCGAGTGCTGGCAAAACAATTCATAACAATTTCAGTGCTTGGGTTACCATACGGGCCGTGAAGGAGCAGAAAGGCCAGCACACAATTATTATTACTAACAGAATATAAACTCTTGACTCTATACATAAAGGCTTATTAATATAATATTTACCTCCTCCTCTACAAAAATCCATCCAACATCAAATCCGCTTTACAAAGCTACATTTTTTATGGTTTGCAATTACGATTTTCCTAAAGATAAATTTCCATGATTTTAAAAGCGTTCTTCAATAAATTACTGTAAAAATAAAAACTTCTAGATAATATTAAATATCGTGATTGGAGTATTTTCGGAGGCTGAAAGTAGTGACAAGGGTCATAATATGGGTAATAGAAAGATTGGGAAGTACGTAGCTATAATTATTAATTTTTTATGAATTGATTGTGAAATTACATAATTTTATTTTTAAATGAATGCGTTCGCCAGGTTTCAACCCGCGACTTCTGGATTCGTTGTCGAAGATCTTAGCCGCCGACTACAAAGTTTCCTTTTAACATTTGACTCTTAATATTATTCTTTCCTCGTTCTCTTTATTTCCTATATTTCAAAAATATGTATCTGTTTAGTATAATTTGAATTCTTAATTATTTCTCATAAGTTGATATAAAACCCTATTAAGGAATTTAATAATGCAATTTTCAACTTCTTTATGGAGAACTTTTTCTGTTTAAACATGATGACATTAGAAAATGATTGGACGCCGTAGTGAGGAAAAATATTTTTAAAAAGAGAATAAAAATTCGTTATCGAGTTTCGATTTTGAATAATTTATTTTATTCTGTATTGATAAGAAACGATATTTAAAAATCATGCTAAGCTTTATTTTTATGTCTGTAGTTAAACATAACACATGTTAACACATGCGCTATAAAAGTTATCCAATTATTATTATTATTATTATTATTTATGTCGATAAGAGAGACTGTCAATATTATCGTAACGTTTTTTTAGTAACTTTGACTTTACTTAAAGACAACACAACAATTCAAATACAATAATAATCTTTGTCAAAAATCGCTTTTTGTACATTTAAACTTTTACTTTCAAAATATTTTTTTTTTGTTATTGCGCTTTTTATACTCGTATTTGAAAGGCTTAGAAGCAAAGGCAGCAATCAACAAAAACGATAATGTATCATTGTCAACTTTTGAATGATTATTATAAAAAAAACAGTGAATGTTGTGTATTAAAATGTTTGTGCACATTAAACTAGGAACAATTTGAAACAATAATTTATAAATGCATCAACATATTCATGAAATAAAAGTGTATAAAACGCTTTATCAAATTTTCAAGATATAATTTAGTTTAAAAAAGATTGCTGTCTTTGCTTTTATAAACTTACGATCCGGAGAGGATTGACGTTTTCATGACATAATCTTAGGTTATTTGTTTTTGGAAGGCAATCTTTATCTAGGACATCGCACATAACTCTCGTTCGGGGTAACATTAGAACCCCCCCCGGGAACAGAAGTGTTAAATAAAATGTATACATTTTTAATGAGACGGCCTGAATGGTCGAGTGGTAAGACGATCAATTACGAATCCAGTGGTTGCGCGTTCGAACCCGGCGTGCAAAAATAAATTTTATGGAATTAATGTGTGTCATAACACATTTAATTGATATAAATATAATATAATATATTTGTGGCACGTTCCAGAGTGGTAGATACTCCAAGTATCGCCTTGGTGAAAGACCACCATTCAGAATTGAAACGTTGCTTGAAATGGCTTAAGCCATGTTTGATGACCAGATCTGAGTAGCCAGATACTTCTCAGCCTTCCTCTTCCCCATCTTTATCCCCTCCCAATTATCTTCAACCTTACAACATACCCCAATTAGGAATGCCAAAGACTCACTGGCTTTAGACGGTTCGGAGTAGTTGGGACTCAAGTGCGGTATTTACTATAAAAAAATATATGAATGTTATTTTTTTTTCGTAGAATGCAATCACTTTATGGTTTGACATATTTGAAGAAATGAAAAAATAACGTTGTAAATTATTTTTCTAGTTTTTTTTTTAATATTTATGTCAGACCAGTTACGCTTTGCCTAAGCATTTGTACCCTGATGATGCTTAGGCTAAGTGAAACTGGTCGGTCATAAAAATATAAATAATATATGTGGTATTCTACAAAGTTATCTTTTCTTTGTATAAATATTTTATTTTTTATCGCTTTTTCTAATTAAGATTTAACGTTGAATATCCGGAAAAACCCGTTTTTGAGCATTCCCAGTTCATTGCAATAACCGCTGCGGTCCGTCACGTTTAGTTACCGTTTTGTTTTAACCGCGGTTTAACTAACCCGGAGTTAAGCGCTTTCAGATTACGGTCAGTCGCTAACTGCTAACTGGCGACTGCCCCGAAAAGCCACCCTTTAACGGAAGCTCCGACATTAATTAAGCGATAAACGGTAAAATTGTCTCGCAGGATGAAAAATACAGCCCAGCGGGAAGATTATAAAGAAATATTTCAACGAGAAAACATTTGCCATTGAGGATATTTATTCCAAAGAAGTTTTAGAGAATTGTAAATAATAATTTATTTATTGCGGAATGTGTGCATGGCTTTTCAATTACGGTTTGAATATTTTTATTTGTTATACGCTCTGTATGTACGGTATATAAAATTTAATACTAATCCCCGTCATTTAAGAAACCCCGAAACCTTTTACATTCCTTTCAAAACCTTCTCCCAACCTCTTATGCGAATGTGTCGACTGTATAACATCCACTGTAGTGGCAAGATTAACGAACATGGTATGAACAACGAAATTGATATATTCTCGAACTCACCTTTTAGGTTTAATCAAATCTCAAGTACCATTTTTCCTTAAAACATAAAACAGAAAAAGGTACACACATGTACAACTTTTTTTCCTAAATTTGAACTTGTGTTGATATTTCTTTTTATAAACGGTTGTTTTCCTTATTTTTATATTATTTTTATTAGTGTAATACAGTGTATTTATAATTGTATGACGTCAACATTTTGAAAATGGATTGATGAGCTACCTTTTATTTTGTATCTGTCAGTATGTATGTAATGTTGTCACTCTGTCAAATGTTCCAAATAAATAAATATATAACCAAAATAAATAACCAACACGCAGTTTCCCCGCATGGGTAAGCACAGAGGATGGACCACCATACAATTCCGTCTTGGCACACCCTCCTCGCTTCATTCACATACATACATCGTCTCATACTCTTATGTTATTCTGACTCTCTGACTGATTTGATTCACCATGGCATTTCTTCCTCGGGCGTCCCCAACTTGCGTAATTGATGGTTTTACCGCACGAACGCCTCAAGGATCTCATTTCTACAGTTTTCTCTTGTTATTAGATACGGCCCGACTCAAATATTTGATACAATCGATCGTGCCATATCTTCTTCGGGCGTCCCAGACTTCTTCTACCGTTTACTTTACCATCATCTATTCTTATCACACTCCTTTCTTCGTTCATCTTCTCTACGTGCCCAAACCATATAAGCGTCCCTTTCTTAATCCTATTCATTACGCTTACACCAGCCCTGCATTCTTTCCGGATATTCACAGTATTTACACGGTTATACATGGTTTTATCGCACATACGCCTCAGGAATCTTATTTCTACAGCATTCAGTCAACTTTTATACTTTCTCTGCCAGTTTCATGCCTCACTGCTATACATCAGGGTTGGTATAAGCACTCCATTGTGGACTGCTAGCTTCACTTCTTCGGGCATTATTTATTTGCGCCAACAGCGTTCAGTCCTCCTTCCTGCATCCACCCTTCTTTTTCAATATTCTCATCAGCCTTTCTACCCAACACACTTCCCAAATACAACAAACCCATCCACTAACTCCAAGTATTCATCATTCACAACTTTATTGCACGCTGTTATTGCTTCTACTCTCTCTTTCAAACACCGAGACTTTGGACTTACTTGCACATAAACAAGGCAACTATATCGCCAAACGGTTGGTTAACGATTTTGTAGGGTTTAAGCAAAGGGCTGTAGAAAGGGATTTGTTAATGCAAGCCTTGAAGAAGTCCGGATCAAATTCGGTAGGAAAGACAGGTGTCGACAGGGCTGGTCACTATACTTACGACGAAGTAGTACTTTGTACATTTTATGTAATATGAAAGAGAAATCTTCGCAATCAGAAAAAGAAAACTTGCATACCATGAACGCATTCTCAAAACGAAAATGTTTAAAGAAAACGTGAAAATGGAAGATGGAAGATAGCAATTAGAACGTCAGAAGTAGCTTGTACGGCAGTTTTTTTTTTCTCCTTCGTACTGCAAAAGACAGATCACCAAAAACTAAGTTCTTATTTCAGATTTTAGCCCAAGAATCAAATAACTATTTTAAAAACAACTAAAAGGAAATCCACATGAGATTATTGCAGTAGACAGGGAAAAGTTTTGTTTTTCATATACGCCCTAGAAAGGTAGGATTACATGAATGAACCCATAAAATCAAAAAATACTTTCAAATAGGCAGACATTAACCCCGCCGGGTGTAAAACACCACAAAAAAACTAAATGTGCTGATATGTGTCTTTTTGTGGCGTGGGTAATATATTTGTAATGATTATTTATGCACGGTCAATGACCATTTACAAACATTATTTAAATATCACTACATATACATATACACTCTATTATTCTAACACAGCGATTATCCAGCAAAAATAAAATCAAATACCATGTAGATAGGAATTTAAAAACAAAACATTATAATTAGTTATTTCTTCACATATTTAACATAATATGCTTCAATATATTAGTTTATTTATTTAATTATATACGCCCTCGTGGGCTTTTACATAACATATGATATAAAACATAAAATAATATAGACATTAAAATAACAATGATTAGCACCCAAAAACGTAATTAAGTTGATAGAAATGGTATGATGCAAATTAACAATAGTATTTTTGAAAGAGTTATGCTATTATAGCCTTCTTGTAACTAGATTCAGTGCAGTTGAATATATCTACTATTTCAGCGAAAGAATTTACCCACTGTATGCAATCTAGGTACAAGCGAGTATTTAAATGACTCAGTCCTGATATTATTGTTAAATTTAAAAAGAATTTTGGATCGAGTGGATCTGTTAGGTACATGAAAGGTAATTAAGCTAAGTAAATCAGGGCTGTCTATAATACCATTAACAATTTTAAAAATAAAAGTCAAGTCGGAAACAAGCCTCCTGTCTGAGAGTGTTAGTAATTTTAATTATTTCATTAAATAATTATAATTTATGGTTTCAATAGGTAGACCGAGTTTGTAGTTAATGTATCTTATAAATTTATGTTGACCCAAATTTATACTTGACCCAGGGACATATTAAAGTAGTAAACTATTTCAGACCAATAAAAGACAACAAAATAGCTTACTTTATAAAGGGATAAAATGTTATAATGCGCTGCCGGAAACCATCAAAATTATGCCACTTAATAAATTCAAAATAGTCTGTAAGAACTATTTAAAATACATACGAGGCCTGTTAAAAAAAAAGGTGAATTTTGAATTTTCGCGGGCTGTGTACATTCGATTATCGTTTTTTTTTATGTTGGTACACATATGTTTATTATCTTTGGCATTATCAGCCATTTTGGATTAGTGGTTTGTTTTTAACAACTGGAAAGGTTAGTCACGTTTTTTGTGTGTTCTTCAACTTTTTATTTTTGAAAAAAATGGATCAAAGAATATGTATTAAATTTTGCGTTAAAAATGGAACAAAGTGCTCCAAAAAGTTGACTGTGGCATTCGGCGAGTCTACTTTGTCTCAAAAAAATGTTTATAAGTGGTACAAGCCCTCTACAGAAGGCCGAGAAGATGTTAATGACGATGAGCGTCCTGGAGTTGTGGAAAAACAAACCATGGATTTTATTCTGTGATCCATTTCTTTCAAAAGTAAAAAATCGAAGAATACACAAAAACGTGACTAACCTTTCCAGTTGCCAAAAACAAACCACTAATCCAAAATGGCTGATAATGCTAACATATGATAAACATATGTGTACCAACATAACAACAACAAAAAAATCGATACACGAATGTACACAGACCGCGAAAATTCAAAATTCACCTTTTCTTTTGAACAGGCCATGTACAAATCAAAATAATAAGTAGTATATAAGTTAAAATGTGATCAAGTCAAAAAGAAAATGAAATATTTAGATACTTTGTAAACTTTAATTTACAAGTAACTGATATAAAATAAATAAAACTAAAGCAGTACTCATTACCATGAACTAGGAGTATATTTACGGTGGAAAATAGTTGATAGTTTGTTCTTGTAACCGCAGTGTGGAAAAGGACCTACCGCCTATCCAATAGTATTTCTAGTATGTTTGAGAAAGTTTATGAGGTTGAGTAAGTCACGGCACTCAATATGAATTTATATAAAAAATACGTGAAATAAAACTCGTTACTGGGAATCGTCATATCTAGCAAAACTACAAAATATGTATGTATTAATTTTACATGAGTAGTTAGAAGAATGTCTAAGGTTTCCGGTGAATACAATTATTAAACAGTTATCATTTAAATTCTTTATGAAATGCATCCTGGAATTTTAGGTAAAACGTTAAAACACTTTTGGTGGTTTTCAAATGGCACTTTTTAATGGTATCTTTATATTAGCATAGGCCTTGAGGGACATTATTTTCCTCAAGTTCTCCGTGAGGAGTTAATGTAAACATAAAAAGTTTTTTTTTTCTAGGTTTTGTGTTCAATTTGAGAGTTCCATTTTTTCATTTATAATTCAATTGAATTAAATTAATTGTTATTAATATTTAGTTCTGCTAGTTTTAGTATTTATGTTTAGTGACAAATGTTTTAGCGTTTAAGTTTGGCAATGGCCGTTTGTTGGCCGACAGTTTGATGATGGCCTTAAACGCCAAAACAGCTCTCACTAAAAATAAAAACTAAACTAGTAATATTAAATAATACTAATATTAAATTTAATTCAATCAAATTATAAAAATAAAATAAAGTTATCAAAGTCTTTGCTATAATCGTTGGTCAGAAAATATTCAAAATCAAATTAGAAACGACACATCTTACTTTTTATGGGTGAGCTAGTGAGTTCTTAAAACTCCACGCAAAGTAAAAGGAATTCATCAATTAAAATAAAAATAAAGGTTAACAGCTATTTTAATGTTGCACTTTCAGATAGGACCCGCGACTTAACTTTAGCCGAGTAATTTTTTGGAACGGAGCCCCCAAAAGGGCAGTAAAAGCTTGTTTGCTGTTTGTGCAAAGCGGGGGATAATTCCAAACTAACGGTATGGATTAAAGCCTACCTGGACTCTAATTGCCGCCATTAAGAACTAGGCATTTATTTAAACTAATTATTTGAATGAATAAAGTAATGGGACAAAAGCACGCAATTATTTAATTAGCCTTAATTACATTTAAAAGTAAATAATACTTTCTGCGGATTTTTGGTACGTGTGAAAAATTTCTCTATTAAAGGGAAGAAATGTGTGTGAAAATATGCTTCAGTTAATTAGTCATTATTATTTTACGACAGCTTGGTGCGATATTTAAGAAAATATTTTATTAAATTAAAGTTTATGAATTTTATGATAACATGAGGTAGAGTCGCAAAATAAGCACACAGTCATAATTGATAGTAAAATATTAACGTTTTCGTATTTTAAAGGGAATTTAAGCTTTTTTCATTAATTTAAAGAAACCTGCAAAAATATGGTGTTAAATATTAAAATGAAACACCACAATATGAAACGTCAATATTATGTGAAAACTACTTTGAGAATCATCAACTTTGGTTTTAAAATATATTTTATTTCGAAAAAATAACATGAAACGATAAATACAGATGCAATGCAACTTCACAACCTTCCTCTTCCCAATCTCCTTCCCCTCCCCAGTACCTTCAGCCTCACAACATACCCTGTTTGGGGATGCCATAGTTTCACTGGTTCTAGACGGTTGAGAGCAGTTGAGACTTTTGTGCGGTATTCATTTAATTTATATAATAATATAAAATATTATATATTTTAAATAATGTCGGGGAGTTTCGTCACATTTGGCATTGTCACAATTCTATGATTAGCGCAATTTAGTTTTGATTAAAATTTGAATATTCCCTGTTAAACTCCGTTTGTCGGTCCATTTCAGCTCTATAAAAAAATTGTATAAAAATTGCAAAATAAGACTGTTAAAAACTGCATATTCAACTCATTTTTGACCAAAGTTTCGCTTAAGCCCTTTTGCCTATCAAGTGACGATATAGGTTTTACAGAAAGGATCACTCATTTCTTGTTTCACAAAAAAATCACGGAGGCAGTAGAGCTGAAAGTCAAAATATTGAAGACAGTCAGTACAACCGAACCCGAATTCAGGTATATTTTTTAATCTTTCGTCTGCCCAAGTTTGTAAAGAGCAAGTTATCTCTGAATACAACTAAAGCTGGAAGATGATGGATTCCATTCCTTATTATTTAACTCAGAGTAACTCAAAGTAGAGCATCATTCTTCTGTACTTTGAATTAATTTCAAAACTTTATTTTCTAAATCGCCCCTATAACTCAGTCAACAATCTCGTTAACTTCGTCGAATCAAAATGATTGCCAGTAGCTTTACCTAAAAGCATTGTAATATCACAGATGAAGACAGATTTTAATGTAATTAACTGTCAAACTGTTTCCGCTAAAATTACAGTTATTTTCTCAGATTCATTTATTAGAGGGGTTCGCATTCCATATTAGTCCGTATCATTTTGGGTGAATGCTTTCTAAAACCTGCGTCAGACCTTCGGCTAAAATAATTTGTAACTTGTTTGCCGAAGAAATCGCTTTGTTATCGTAACGTTCTACGGAAGTTTTTAAGTGGAGGATACGTGCGAATTAAATAAAAAATGTTTCCGTTAATTGTCTATGTTTCTGAAGAAATTTTTGAAAGTTTTAATAGATCCATGAAAAGTTTTATATGAGAGGGGAATATCGCCAATTTAAAGTAATTAACTACGACTTTGGCTGACTATTAAATTAGCAGTAATTATGCCAGAACTTTATTTTATCATCATACGTAAGTAATCAAAAAATATTGTTTTCTACCTGCGTTAGAACATAATATATATATATATATATATATTTTTTTTTTATTTTTTTTTTTTATCTTAAGTTCGATCACATCATTGTGTGTTCTAATATAAAAGATTTAATGTAAATACAGACATGTTTTTTTTTCAAACATATTTTTCTGATGAACAAAATGAACATACGATATACCAACATTAATGGGTTAGAAAACAAATTTTCTTAATTATTTTTTAAATTGACGAATATTGTCTATTGTAGTGATTTCTGATGGAATTTTATTATATAGTTGGACGGCCCGGTACATGAGAGATTTCTGTGTGCTTGATTTTGTCCTTGTTGGCAATGTAATTAATTATGCATTTCTCGTATGATATGAAATATGAAACATAAACCAATAGCTTTTCTTACACGTCATTATGAAATGCCTCAATTGATAATTTATTAAAAATGTGTTTAAGTGCCATAAACCAAATTTAAGTTATTTCGTCCCATTATGTTAACATTTTTATCGTACATAATTAGTGTTTACAGAATCTTTAAAAAAATTATTTTATTATAATTTTTCATTCCAAATTTTGTCATGATTAAATTTAGTACTAATATAGCTTGACTACGAATCCAGAAGTCGCGGATTCAAATCCAGCGTACGCAAATAAATTTCATTTAATTAATAAGTGTCAAAACATATTTGATTGATATAAATTAATATATTGTATATTTGCGTCACGTTCCAGGGTGGTAGATACGTAAGTATCGCCCTGGTAAAAGATCATCAATCAGAATCGTAACATTGCTTCAATTTTTATTAGTCGTGATTTGTGATCAGACCTGAATAGCCAGGTACTTCCCAACCTTCCTCTTCCCCTTCCCCTCCCTACTAATGTCAGCCTCACGACATACCCCAATCAGGTATAATCATATTCCCACTGGCTCCAGACGGTTGGGAGCAGTTGGGACTTTTGTGCGGTATTCACAATGAAAAAAAAAAAAACACTTAGGTGAAAAAGTAATTTGAGGGCCATAGAAGCAAAGGCAGCAATATTTTTCGTCCAAAATTACATTGACAGTCACTAGCCGTGTGCATGCTCGATTGGAAGACAGTGACAGTGACGAAACTGTTGCCGTGACAAAAGTCACCCGTGCGCGCCTGGCCCTAGAGTACATTTTCCACTCTGGAACGTGCCACCAGAATAACAAAAGAATATGTAGGAGACGGTGTACGAATGTGAACGAAGCAAGTAGTGTGTGCCAAGACAGAATTGTATGGCGGTTCGTCCTCTCTGCCTACCCCTGCGGAGAAACGGTGTGACGGTTAGTCAGTTAGTTGGTCAACTAACAGTGCGCCTTCCGAGTCAGTAAATCCATCGGTTGATAAATCGGTCGATAATTGAAGGCTAGATTGTGTGCGGAACACAGCCCTCCCTCGCTGACCAGAGCCGGATAGCCGGGTGCCCGGAAAGAGTGTCCGCGATTTATAAGCGCCAGCCTGATTTGCATTTCGAATCTGAAATGTTTATTGCCCGGCCAGTCACGCAAGAGCCGGCGTGAGAACGGCCCGAGCCCGTGCCAATTCTTGGTCTAAGTCGATAGTATAATGCATGCATGTCAAAATTAACATTTTGGCTATGTTAACTTAAACCACTTTTCGAGCCCGTTAAACAAAACTGGGGTTCTAAATTGAAAAAAACACTTGGAGTAACAATGTATAGAGAGAGAGAGCTTATTATTTTAACCGAACCTATACAAACTTGTGATAAATCACTTTCTCCGGGTTTTTACGTCGTACACCATGAGAGAAAGAGACAACAAATATAATACACAGCTTCTATGTACTGTCACAATGATCAGGGTCACCGCGGGACTCCGCCCACATTTTTTATTATGCCACTAAACTTGACACAACTAAACGGTTTTTTAGGTTATATGCTATATTTTTGTTGATAACAATACTGTGAAAAAGTGGTTATACGAATAAACAAAAACATTATGTCGATATGTGCTATGAATGGATGTATAAATACCATAACCTTAGTCTTGGCCACGCCCAGGTCCGCCGAGTCAGGTAAAAATCATAAAAAACTGACTACGCTGCCTTGGATAGATACCACTCTATATACTCTAAGAAAAAAGACTTCTAAATGGCAGATACGAATCGGGTTATTCAACCAAACAGTTGTAATACCAATTTGAAACAAATCTCATACATAATTAAATAATAAAAAAATTTTAACTTTATTCCACTTTTTTATTTTTTGACTGAACCGGTTTCAGCCTATAACGGCCATCTTCAGACTAGTACAGTCTGAAGATGGCCGTTATAGGCTGAAACCGGTCCAGTCAAAAAATTAAAAAGTGGAATAAAGTTAAGAATTTGTTTTTATTTAATCATTAAAATGGAATAGAGGTTAATAAAATCTATCCCACAAAATTGCCAGCCGGCCGGGGAGAGAGGGAAAGAGGAAGCTAAAATTCTCTCATACAATGCTCTCTCACCCCGGCTGCGCGCTCCCGTGGCTATTATATATTGCACAAAAACGGGAGAAAAGGCAGATCACCAGCATCCTCCGCCAGCATCACTCATCTTGACTACTCTCCGCTCCTCGACTTCGCCTAAATCTTGACTCCTGACTTTTATTTGACCATCGCCTGCCCCCCTGGACCGCCTGACTACACCTCTCTCTGGACCAGACCCGCAGCGTCCTCACTTGAAG
This sequence comes from Drusus annulatus, assembly GCA_022651775.1. Taxonomy (NCBI): domain Eukaryota; kingdom Metazoa; phylum Arthropoda; class Insecta; order Trichoptera; family Limnephilidae; genus Drusus; species Drusus annulatus. The sequence continues at coordinate 393,900 of JAGWCC010000530.1, read as the reverse complement.
CAGAACCCTACAAGTCAACCCTGTCGTCTCCCTTACAACGAAACCGACCGCTTGGAGCACCTCACAGATTGGGACCGCCACCTATTATAGTTTAATCTTGTGTACCTTGATTACGTCGGGTATAATATGTGTAACATATTATGTTAGGTTAAGTTGATTTTAGTTGGAATCTGTAGGTTATTTTATATAAGGTTCAGTGAAGAACAATTTATATGAATATTTTCAGATGCAGTATTCCAAATATCTATAAATATTTGCACAAAATTTGTTTTTAGCAAAACCTAAAATTAAGTTTTGTCTTCTAGCTCGTATTAAGTCACCAGCCACCACTGGTTTCAGAAAGGTGAAGGATGGTAGCTTATTTTTTGATTCTCGTGCTTGAAGGTCTAACGCTAAAAACTTTCAAATGTCCGTATTTCCGCACAAATTATACCGTTGTGTCTTAGCTCTTACGTAAAAGTTTTAGTACAATCGTAAAATCCGTTGGCAAAATACATTATTTTCCACAGATGAAATAAAGGATAGACACTCAGAGCAATAGTATACAAGAGAGAGCGCTGCTGTAGTCAGTTTTTATGAGGTTTGACGGACTCGGCTAGACCTGAGCGTGGCTAGAAATAGGGCTAGAGTATTTATACATCCATTCATAGCACATGAGAACAATTTTTTTTTTGTTTCTTCGTATAACCAATTTTTCACAGTATTGTTGGAAACAAAAATAAAGCATATAACCTAATAAACTGTTGAGTTATGTTCATTTATTTCACGTACCAAAACGTGTGGGCCGAGTCAACGGAGACGCGAGACACGAAAAACATTCTAACAATACCTTAAAGCGGTGTGAAAATTTATGAGATTTTGATGTCTCTTTCTTTCTCATGGTATACGATGTAAGCCCGGAGAAATAGATTTATCCAATATTTTTATAGGTTGGGTAAAAAGAATTAACTCTCACTCCATATATTTTTATTTCAAGGATAGACCCAAACTAAAGCAAATTCCTCATTCCGCTTTGAATTACTCAAATGTGCACACGGTTTCAAAGAAGCAGGTGTCAAATTGGGTAAGCGCACGTTGAAAAATAATGTTCTAAAAATATTTCTTTGGCTCGGACGCATCGGAACGTTTTCGCGGAATAAAAGGTAACTATCTCATCATGCAACTACATATAACATGCAAATATAAGCCTTAAAACACACGCTTATTGTGGTGTGTTAAATAAATCTATTGCCTTCATTATACATTCCAAATAACCGCGGCAAATAACTTGTGAATAGACAATTGCCAAACTTAATACTGTGACAAAATGGTGTATTTTTTTGTAAACAAGTACAACAGACGAGGTTGGTGTTTTGCTTAATTCTCGTCTTAGATCTTTTTCGAAAAATAAGGTAGTACATTTATTAGAAAGTTACGTTACCTTTTTTTCAATTAAATTTGTATAACCAGTACTGTAACTGTTCAAAAATGCTAAAATGTGCACTAACTACTTAATGAATTAATGTATATAGATGAATTATATCAGTTGGATCCGAAGCTGCGATAAAACACTGAGTGTGTTTTCAGCTTCAGATGAATTTGGAAAATAGTGGACTGTAAAACGATAAACTACTACTTGATAGAAGCGTCTAATTATAGATGTGGAAAGATTATTGGAATGATATGGAAAATGGGAAACCATTTACTCACCGATGTAGTTGAAGTGAAAGTTCTTGATTCTTCGTACACAATTATATTGTTAACGAAAAAAAATCACAACAAAACACCACACTTAATTTTATAATACTTGAAGAACAACAACAAACCGACGAACAAACGAGTGACCAACGAACAACACAAAACAAGTTTTTTTTCAAATTAAACTTTTCTGTTTCGATTGTCACATGTTTTGAACACCATGTTGTTTCATATGGAATTTGATACTATGAAATGGTTGGATAAGGTAAGGAACTCAGTGAAAAATATGAAGGTAAAAACCTAACTAATTATCACTTTGGAATCCAACAATATCAATTATCCTTTTGTATTACACCTCTTGTTCCTTACCTATCACAACTAACCTTGTTTCAATGATTTAATAAAACAATTTTTTAACTTTATTCCACTTTTATTTTTTGAAAAATAGTATATAAGCCGTAGGTTAACAACAACTTGTACTAGTCTGAAGATGGCCGTCATGGGCTGAAACCGGTCCAGTCACAAAATAAAAGTGGAATAAAGTTAAAAATTTGTTTTATTAAATCATTAAAATGGAATTCCACCACGAATTAACAGTTTCAAAATTAGAAATAATAACCTTGTTTCATTTTTATTTGATCTACGGCGATTATTCTTTTGCTGTGTTAAACATAATAGTTTAGTATGCAAACTCGAGCGTCCACACGCTTCAAATCAAGTGACTCAAATATGAACCACTTGGCTCAATTTGGGGAGCCCAAATTGATGGCCACCTGTTGCCACCCTGTTTGGCAAGTATACCAAACATTAATACAAACTTATGCCTAATATCAAAGCTTTTCAAATTTCCTGTTACAGGGCGCTGTTTACACGGCGATGTTTAGTGCCTCATAATGGATAATGGCTTGTCGTTTGTTCGGCGAATTATTGCCATCAGCTGTTACTGAGTGTGAATACGGCTTTAGGTCGCATATCAGTATCGCAACACGTTTCGACGATCCTTTAGGAAAATAGTAAAAACTTTATAAACGTAGAAAAATATTATGATTTTTATTCCAGAGGGAAGACGTCTAGAAAAAATGAAAAAGCTTTGCGAGTAAAGACTGAGCTTTCATCGGACAACGGCCACAAATATCGCGAGATATGGACACCTCCGAGACATTTCTGAAAGAATACACGTAAGAATACAAAATTTAAAGCGCCCTTGTGGTGATTTTCCCACGAAAACGGCGCTATAAAAGTTATCCATTTATTATTATTATTAGTCAAAGAACATGCACAGAATACAACATTTATCTATTCGGTACTTTGACGGTTTGACCTTTCTAGAATTGTCAGGTAATTTACTCTGCCACAGAAATACTATCGTTATTTTATCGACTCATTTAACTGCCTGACCCACACTGTTTTAACCTCAGAGCAATAATATACAAGAGAGAGCGCTGTAGAGAGAGCTGTAGTCAGTTTTTACGAGGTTTGCCGGATTCGGCTAGACCTGGGCGTGGCTAGGACTAGGTCTAGGGTATTTATACATCCATTCATAGCACATGTTGACATAATGTTTTTGTTTATTCGTATAACCACTTTTTCATAGTTTGGATAAAAAAATTAAATAACATGTAACCTAATAAACCGTTGAGTTGTGTCAATTTATTTCGCGTATCATAATAACCCGTGGGCGGAGTCAACGGAGACGAGGGACACGATAACATTATAACAATACTTTAAAGCGGTGTGATAATTCGGGAAATTTTTTTGTCTCTTTCTTTCTCACGGTGAACGAAGGAAAAATCCGGTGATTTATCCCAAATCTGTATATGTTGGGTAAAAAGAATTAGCTCTCTCTCCATATATTGTTGCTTCAAGGCTTTAACAAACTAACTCATCATCACGCCGTTTCCTCGCAGGAGTAGGCAGAGGATGTACATCCCAAAAATGCCTTCCTTCAATCACATTAATACGATTTATTCTGTTATTCTGACTCTTGGCGTGGCACGATAATACTATTTGGTTCACTTGAACGAGCCATGTCTCCTCAGGCGTCCCCAAATTCTTCTACCATTCACTTTGCCGTCATATATTATATTTCCTGGAGCTCCTTTATTCGTTCAACCGCTCTACATGCCCAAACCATCTAAGCATCCCTTTCTTGATTCAATTAATTACGGTTACATCAACCTTGTGTTTCTTTTGGACATCCACCATACGTAATTTTATCACACATACGCCTCAGGGATCACATTTCTACAGCACTCAGTCTGTCGACTTTCCTCTGCTAGCTCTATGCCTCACTGCCATGCATCAGGGTTGGTATAAGCACTACATTGTGGACTGGTAGCTTACTGTTTTAGACATTTTTTATACTTACGCCAACAGCGTTCAGTCCTCCACTAATGGAGTTTCCTCTTCTTTCAATATCCCTTACCAGCCTCTCCGTCCTTCGTAAATACATGGCCTGTTCAAAATAAAAGGTGAATTTTGAATTTTCGCGGGCTGTGTACATTCGATTATCGATTTTTTTGTTTTGTTATGTTGGTACACATTTATCATATGTTAACATTATCAGCCATTTTGGATCAGTCGTTTGTTTTTGACAACTGGAAAGGTCAGTCCCGTTTTTGTGTGTTCTTCGATTTTTTACTTTTGAAAAAAATGGATCAAAGAATAAAATCCATGATTTGTTTTTCCACAACTCCAGGACGCTCATCGTCATTAACATCTTCTCGGCCTTCTGTAAAGCACTTGAACCACTTATAAACACTTTTATTAGACAAAGTAAACTCGCCGAATGCCACAGTCAACATTTTAAGTGCGTTGGAGCACTTTATTCCATTTTTAACGCAAAATTTAATACATAATCTTTGATCTATTTTTTTCAAAAGTAAAATCAAAGAACACACAAAAACGTGACTAACCTTTCCATTTGTCAAAAACAAACCACTAATCCAAAATGGCTGATAATGCTAACATGTGATAAACATATGTGTACCAACATAACAACAACAACAAAAAATCGATAATCGAATGTACGCAGCCCGCAAAAATTGAAAATTCACCTTTTATTTTGAACAGGCCTCGTATACTTCACAAATACACAATCTCAGCCACTTGCTCCAAGTATTCATCAATCGTCACGATACGGAGTTCAAAGTTGAGATCTGATTCCTAAAATCATTTCGAACTAGAGTCATGATTTCATCACACCAGCACGAATTGTACAACTTTTCTTTCAATCTCAACCCTTCAGCTCAGAAATAATGTTAAGCCGATTTGATTCAGAACCCTGTCACAGCAAAGTCGCGAAACCTTAACCAATAAAGTTGTTATCTCCGTTTGAAACCCGTGTCGCAAATGATTATAAAAACAAACTAGATATTGTACAAGTTGTTATAATTCTACAACTTGTAATAACTATTATTGCACAAGTTGTATTAGTGCTACCCTTTCCTCGGCGCGGGGCTGCCTGTAACATTTGTTGTTGCTTGAACTTTTGCGAGATGGAAGAGTTCCTTGCGAAAACATTGGCAGTAACAACGTGGTGACATTTTGCAAATCAAGACGAGACTTGAGATTTATTACAATTCCGTTTCAAGATACCGACAAGTAATACAAAACACGTTCTTGACTTATTGCGAACTTACAGCGATTTTTGAATGGCTTGCAAATAGTCATTACATTATCGTAGAAAGCAATCACTTTGTGGTTTGACGTATTTAAAAAATGGAATAGTAAATTTGTATAAGACCACGATTATTGACTGGTTTCAATTAATATTATCTGTCTCTTTCTCTCTGTTACTTTGTTACAATTTAATTGTTATTCTATTCTTTTCTCATTGTTCTGTCATTTTATTTTATATTTTGTTCTCTCTCTGTATGTATATGGTATATAACCGCACACTTTGTATTTTTTGTTTGGTTTAATTTTGTACCCTGATGATGCTTAGGCAAAGCGAAACCGGCCGGTCATAAAAATTAAATCTGTGGTCTTATACAAAGTTATTATTTCATTTGCATGAGTTAGTATATTAATAGCAATAATAATGACAATGAATTTTTGTAAGGCTGTGATAGTTCACCGGAAGTACGCTTTGCACAAAATTACCTGACCTAATATATCAAAAAAACAGATTGCAATCTTTGGAGCACAGACGTCAGGTAGGAATGCAAACTCTGTTCTACCGGTATTTCAATGAAAGATGTTCCGAGGAACTTACGTCATTAATCCCTTTAGCACCGGTGCACAGTTGGAAAACTCGCCAACCGCGCGCAAAACCTGCAGCTTCAACAGCTCGGCTATGGAACTATTTGCCGGCCTCTGTGTTTCCTCCCTCCTTCAACATGGGACTCTCCAAGACTCAAGTGAACTCCTTCTTTTCCTCAAGAAGACCCTCCACACAGCATCTCCAAAGATGACATAGGCCCTGAGGGAAATTATTTCGCTCAGGGCTTCCTGTGTGGAGTTAATGTTAAAAAAAAAACTAGAAGATAAGATCGCTATCATAAATCATGAAAAAATCTTCAGATATGAGTATAACAGTGCATGTGTACATGAACAAATTAAAAAAAATAACTATTTACAAGATGGTAAGGGTGTGAAAAATCAAGATTAAAAGTATGTATAAATACGAAAAAAAATGTTGAAGCAAATTCAAGGAAACAATATTGAAGAAAATTAACGTGTTGGAACTTAAAGACATCAATATGAAAGTATTATTAGTAAACGATTCTAAAAATACAAGCAGTGTGAATATAACAAATAACTAAAGGAAAAGAAAATATTTTACGACAATAAGTATATTGTTTTCGGTATTTGTTAAAATTTTGTAATATATAACAATCGTTTGTAATCTAACACGATGTTTAATGTTTAGCTAGGTAGGTTTATTTTACGTGTGACATCTGTTCAAAGGCATTGTCAAACTGTCAGTCATTCGTTAAAATCAATAGAATTCATTAATCAACAAAGGTTTTCGAAGAAAGAGAATCATTTTGTAAAACGGGGCAAGAGTTGTAGTTACAGACTTAGTTATTTCCCTCCGCAGTTTAAAAAAGTCAAGTAACTTTTGACGTACAATAGACATTGTCCAAAAGGGTTTACCATCGATGGGTAAAACATTTAATAACAAATCTCAAGGCAATTCAATTAAGGTTTCAAAAAAAAAATCTAGTATTTTATTATTGATGAATCCGAATGTTTTGAATGTACTGAATCAAAAATGACAAATCAAGGGATATTTTGCTAAATACAAAATGTCAGCGAGTCAGTGGGTAAAAAGGTTGTTGGTTTTTTTTTACATTAACTCCACACGGGAGGCCTGAGGGTAATAATTTGCCCGAAAGCCTGTGTCATCTTTGGTGATGTGGTGTGAAGGGTCTTTCGAGGAAAAAAAGGAGCGAAACTGGGTTTTGAAGAGGCCTATGTTGTATGAAGGAAGAAACTCAGAGGCCGGAAAATCGTTCCACAGCCGAGCTGTTGAACATAAGAACGAGTCGTAGAAGCGACTCGTTCTCATATATCGAATGTCAACAATACATATCAACGAATTCCTCTAATCGTTTCAATTACATTTAAAAATGGGTTGTTTCCATTTCTACTACCGCAGATTCAATTTTTTTTTTTTTATAGTGAATACCGCACAAGAGTCCCAACTGCTCCCAACCGTTTAGAGCCAGTGAGACTATGGCATCCCTAATTGGAATATGTTGTGAGGCTAAAGGTAGTGAGGAGGGGAAGGAAATGGGAAAGAGGAAGGTTGGGAAGTACCTGGCTATTCAGATCTGGTCATCAAACACGGCTTGAACCATTTCAAGCAACGTTTCGATTCTGAATGGAGGGCGATACTTAGATTATCTACCACTCTGGAACGTGCCGCAAATATAATTTTTATTATTTTATATGAATTAAATTTGGTATATCACATATTAATTAAATAAAAGTATGATGTTTGAACCCGCGACCTTTGGAAACGTAGTCGAGCGTCTTACCAGAGTCTTTGGAATAAATACATAGGTAGGTGGTTATCTACTTCTATAACAGAATAAGAGGGAAATGTGTATTGCCCATCGATGAGTATTTCCCGAGATAAAACATTCTATGATCGAATATATAGTAAATTGGTTGCGAGATTCCCAAAAAAATGGATGATTGATGACGTGTACATTATTTTATTTTCAATATAAATTCCTGGAAAATGTTTGGCTTCTAGAAAGGCTTCAATCAATCAATTACCTATAATACCTGGATGTATGACACGGATATAGCAATGTTTCAGGCGACACCTGTGAGCCATTATGTCTGAGGCAATGATCATAATTTCCAGGAAATTCATTTCTCTTAATGCTTTTTCCAACATTCCTGAAAGGAAAAATATGGAAAAGAAAAGACAATAATCCAGGAAAAAGAGAAACGCACTCGGGGCCTGTTAAATAATTTCTTTTGTTTGGATTTATGACTAAAACAAAACTTAATTACATTTTCGTAGAAAGCAATCACTTTGTGGTTTGACATATTTAATAAAAATTAAGAAATAACTTTAATAAGACCACAATTTTTATTAAAAAATTTATGACAGACCGGTTTCAAAAAATAAATTAAAACACAAAAAAACTACACAAACGAATATTAAATTAATTATATTTAATTGAATATAGATTAATTAAATTAAAACAAAGGTAAATTTCTAATCAATTCTAAGGATAATGATGACAAACTTAGCCACTCGGGAATTTGTAAATTGGATTATAGTGATTGTTCCCCATTTTATATTAAAATAACCTGTAATGTCAATGTTAGAATTAAAGAACATCTTAGATGTTGAAATGACCACGGTTTTTCTGAATTCGCTAATCATCTCATTGATAAAGATCATACCTTCAATAAAAGCACCGGTTCTCATGACCGTGTTAAAAATGTGGGAATCCGGAAAGAATGCAAGGCTGATGTAAGCGTATTAATGTAATGAATAATATTAAGAAAGGGACGCTTAGAAGGTTTGAGCGTGTAGAGTAGATAAACATTTAATAAAAAAAAAGCCGGGGACGCCCGAGAAAGACATGGGAGGATCAATTAAACCAAATACTTGAGTCGGGTCATGTCAAGTATCAAAATAACAGAAGAGTATGTGTGAGACGGTCCATCATCTCTGCCTGCTACTTTGGAGAAACGGCGTAATGGTTGGTTAGTTTACTGTAATAAATCATTTATTATCAAATATATATTTTTTACTTTTTATTTTAAGCCTGTTAACCCTTTGAAAGCTATCAATATAACGCAGCCCATTTGCATGCAGAAAGCTTCCCTTGCGCGGCTCAGCCCTAATTGAAAGATTCAATTATCATCACGGGAGGAGCTCGCATCGCGCGGACCGGCCACGGCGCTGGCTCCGGAGAAGTTGCCGCTGCATCTACCGCATCCTAATTGGGGCTCGTTTAGCAGCGGTGCCGGAAACCGTTTGCCTGAAACCGTTTGCCGGAATGGCGCCCCGGTACCGGTTACCGGCTTACGTGAAGCGGAACTTGCCGCTGGAAGAACTTAACAAGTCTTTTGAGGTAAGTGCCGAGGGGATATATTGAAACTGCGGAGATGGAAAGACGGAGATTCTTTTGGCTGATGGATAAACGAGAATCGTTATCACAGTTTCGGTGCAAAATATAATACAATCCAAAAACGAAAATTAAACACAGACCTGTTTCACAGTGTTTCGCATGTGTTTTTTTTTACTATAGTTCAATTCAATTGTTTATTACTTTAAAAACATTACAAAAAATATATTTTAAGGTATTTCAAAATAAAATGAGTAAGTGTATTAAATAGTACGCAATAGTCATAAACAAAAAGCAATCAAACAATTCTAAGAAATATAAAGATACGAGGCCTGTTCAAAAGAAAAGGTAAATTTTGAATTTTCGCGGGCTGTGTACAATCGATTATCGATTTTTTTTGTTGTTGGTGCACATATGTTTATCATATGTTAGCATTATCAGCCACGAATTCCACAGTCAACATTTTAAGTGCGTTGGAGCACTTTATTCCATTTTTAACGCAAAATTTAATACATATTCTTAATATTAATTTAATACAAATTCTTAATATTATTCCTAATATTTTATGAATCTGAAGGTAGCGGGGAGGGGAAGGAGATGGGGAAGAGTAGATGGCTATTCAGAGCTAGTAACCAAACACGGCTAAAGCCATTTCAAGCATCGCTTCGATTCAGGATGGTGGTATTTCACCAGGGCGATACTTAGAGTATCTACCACTCTGGAACGTGCCGAAAATACACTATACATTATTTTATTTTAATTAAATGTCGAATAACTCATTAATTAGATAAAATTTATTTGTGCACGTCAGGTTTGAACCAGCGACCTCTGGATTCGAAGTCGAGCGTCTTTAATACTTGACTATGGAGACTGTCGAAATAGGACCCCCCTTCGGGAGGGAGTGTTAAAAGCGGAACAGTCAAATTGGTAATGCATGTATGTGCAGAGTGGTAGATACTCTAAGTATCGCCCTGATGAAAGACCACCATTCAAAATGAAAACGTTGCTTGAAATGGCTTTAGCCGTGTTTGGTGACCAGATCTGAATCGCCAGGTACTTCCCAACCTTCCTCTTCTGCATTTTTTTCCCCTCCCCACTACCTTCAGCTTCACAACATAACCTGATTGGGAATGCCATATATATATACTGAGTAGATACTTGAAGTAGAACAGTTAAATCACAAAAAGAATGCACTATTCTAAAACGTATCTTATCATTTGAACTGCAAAAACAAAGAATGCAATTCATCGCGACAACCAAATGAACTAATAATTTATATTTGATCACGCCGCTTCATATCGCAATGCCATCTTTCCTCGTTCACTTTATCTGCTGTCATCAAAACGAAGTCAAGAAGGTGGTACTTTTGTCTTCTGACGCCCGCGGCCGTGCTATTGCCTACAAGCACACTATGCATACATACATACACACGAAGACACCACGTGTCTATATTCCAAGGGTGCCTCAAAACACATCAAATATTTCTCGATAGACTCCCTAACCCTCTTGAGGTTTGGCTGAGGAAACAGCTGATCGGGCAGGCAGGGAGACGGGAGGCTGTACTCCTACACTCGTACTGCCTTATCCCTCTGTGGCTGATCGTGATCAATAGAGCCTCCCCGACCCCCGCGAGGACCGGAAAAGCCAGCCACCCCTTCAGAAAACAAGGCCGACGATTTCGAGAGCTGAATCGCAAGTATATCTGCCAGTGGCGTGCAATGAGGATTTTATTTATAAAACTATTTCATTTTACGAAATTATATTGTTTTATACGTTTCGACCGGTTAGTAGCTGAGTGAACAAATGCGTTGGATTCCCACCAGGGCGTCCTGGTTTCAATTCCTCTGCTAGCTAAGTCTTCCATCATTGCACAAGGAACATTTAGCGCTCATTACTATGGTAGTAGGAGTTTTTCAAATATTTTCAGGTTATTCGTAACCCGGGAATCCTCGTCTTTCTTTTAAAGAAAAATAAATAAAATTTGTGCTAACTCTGTACATATAAATCAGTAAAATAAATAAATGTGCTGAATAGTTTAGCAGCGCAATTTATTTTTCTGTAAGAAATCGGAAATTTTCATAGCAAGTACATAGTTAAAAAGAGGATAGATAAAAAACGTCAGCTTTAGAAAATCCGGCCTATTTTTTTACATCTTGCAGTGAGGCAGATTACGAGAAAACAAATGTAATAACTATATACAAATATACAAAAACTAACTTTATATTTATTTAGCAAATACGGATAATGGTCTATAATTCTATGTAATTAATGTTTCTGTAATATATACGAGATATACTGTTTACAATGTATAGATTTCTTTCTAAAATATATAAATGTACCTACACCTTTATACACCCTATGTATTTTATATGATTATTCTGCTTTTATTATTTTGCTGTTACTACTGTAAACTGTTTTTACATAAATATTTATTATTATTATCTTGTTAATACGTGTCGTTGCATATTGATAATTCTCGGACAAACTGAGTAACAGGTGTACAGATCGTGAATATATCCAAAAGGTAGAAAACTCTATCTATTAAGTTGATCTTAGATAAATAATTACATATTATAAATACATAATAATGTAAGGGCCTACATTTGGTCAAGGAATTTGCGAGATTGGTTGCTTATTATACTAAACCTCAGATGGGAGAAATACCTAGCTCCCTATATAGAGGATAATGTATCGCTGCGCTAGTTCAATACTTTAACGAGTCAAAAAACTTAAAGATGTTCCTAACAACATAAGGAATCAAAAGCCACGCATAAGTCAAAAAAAAATTTTGACTCGATATAGTATTTAACTAGCATAGAAATATATAGACTATGTTTAGATCAAAGGCATTATTCCACGTGTATTTTGCAAGCAAACTTATGTCTATTAGTTTAAACCACTGTCACATTTTGCACTGTCGCAAATCGATGATTTATTTTCATGGAGTATTTTACAAAATTCTTAAATATTATGATACAGATTTGAAAATATAACATATTACGACCCGGGAAACTAAATCATTATGAATTTTCTATCCTTACCACTTCAAATAATCACCGCCGTCAACCATCGATTTTCGACCTGTTTTACCATTTGATCAAATTATGATCAGGTGTCAAGCATAACAGCATGAGCGTTATGCTATCATGAAGGCTTAAATTTCCATGCCAAAAAAATGGAATAAAGCATTTCACCTAAACACAGTCGATATCCAATAGTTAAGACAGACAATATAAAAGTTTTTTTTAATCATTATAATATTGTTTTATTAAGAAAATTTGAATGCATGTTGAAATCTGTGTATAAATTTATTTGCGTGCCCAACGTTAATTATTTCCAAAGATTTCAGGTTTACGTGTGAAAAGGTAATGAAGAACACGAATTTTTAATATTTTGTGCACAAAATGTATCACAAACGTCTTTCCACCGCACGCCAATGCGTCTAAAGAGCCATAAGGGTGGTGTCTGAACGAATTCAGTTACTTACTTACAGCGGGGACTTTTGGGCAAACGTTTCATTCTGTTTATTTTTTTTTTGTTTTATTGCACTTTCTAAACCTGGTGGGTATAATAAAATTATGACAAAATTGTTTAAAATAGGGGTTTCTTGTGTCTTCGTCTTATCTTGCCAAAAAAACTTCTTATATTTATAAACTGCATAAAATAATAGTATTAATTAAAATTAAATCATTTAAAGCACAGATCATTTCAAATCGGAAAACCCTTCTTAGAAAACACAAAGTAGAAATTAATTTGGGACACATGGTTGGTTACTTTTTGATTATATACTCAATGATAGACATTATATAAATATCCTAAGCATAGGTTAAATATATATCCGAAAAAAAAAACGCTTTGTACTTCCAAATCAAATAACAAGAAATTAGAATGGAATAACATTCCAAATCCGAGAAGTTTGCCTGAGATTCACATTTGAATTAATTACACTGAATCTGTAAGAATAATATCAAATGTTTCCAAAGGATACACTCGGGGTATACGTAATGTATATTTTATATTAATATAAACTAACCCTAACCATTCAAATTCTTGCCGTCAAACAATTTACAAAATTTCAAAATTATTTTTAGCAATAGCATAAACGTTAAGGACCAGACTTTATTTTTCTACGAGATAAATTAGATACTTTCCGAGACATTCCTCTCAAAACATTTATCGTGTTCATCAGAATTCATTCAAATTTACACCTCGGGTAGAACACTCTTCAAGGTTCCCGCTACAGCAAACTCGACCCTATGCCCCTCCTCCTACGCTTATTTTTAGTTCGTCCCGCCTTTGGAGTTACGTCTTTTATGATCCAGTTACGGGTCGACACAGGGCCGATAAACACACCGGTTCTGATGAATTTACAATTTATTTTAATGAATCCTTAGTCAAATTTCATGTTTTTTATATGTTGACTTCACCTAATAACATGTATGATAGAACCGGGGTATATCGTCGCCGGAAAGGCAAAATGACTGAAGCGCCATTTTCGGAAGTTTACACCAGAGCGCTTTAAAGTTATTTTGTTTGTTTTACAATAACATCCATAAGTCTTTAGTACCTGGTTGGATTTTGAAAAAAGGAAGTTAACTCAGGTAACTCAATGTTCTCAGTGAGTTATCTGAAGCAACAAAACGCTAAAAAAAAAGTCTCAAACTTGTGTCGCTTGATTCAAACCTCCCAAATAGTAAATATATTTTCGATGGCAAAAGTCTTCAAAATCAAACGAGACTCAGAGCTTTCGATGCACAAAAAAAAAACTGGTCAAAACTGTATATTAAACTCATTTTCGACCAGAGTATCGCTTAAGCTCCTTTGCCTTTCCAGCGACGATATTGCAGCCATTTTAGTCCCACTGGCTTCAGGCCATTATGAGCAGTGAAAAAATGTATGATATTTGCGATATTCACATTATATTTCACCATTTGGGAGAGTGGTATTTAAATTTTAGGTGACTGAAGGGCCACAAAAGTCTTCAGAATCAAACGAGAGTCAGAGCTTTCGATGCAGAAAAAAAAACTTACCAAAATCGCTTATTTGACTCATTTTCGACCAAAGGGTCGCTTAAACCCTTTTGTCTTTCCAGCGACGATATTCAAATTAATTAATTCTATTCTTAAGTTTATAGAGTATTGTGTCCTTTGGCAAAGCTTTTATCGGGGTATAATTATTGAGCATTACCATGCTCGAGTATGTCTGAAAGCTTTTGTCTTTAGCTGTTTTTGTCTTGCATCTAAATCGAACTGAGACTTGAAGGTCATCTTATCGTATTGTTCTCCCCTGTTCCTCTTTCGAGTCCACTGTCGCCAGCAGATCACATTTTTACCATCCGCATTCATTTATTTTCAAAACATGACCAGATTATCTCACACTACATTGGGCATTCCTTCAGCCACATCTTGAATCTTATACCTGCCATTTTTTTGGTCTAACGGTTTATCTTGCACAATCACCCATCTTTTGCTATTTATCTATGGAAAGCTTCTTTACGTTACCTTTACCTTGTCTGAGAGGTCAAGTTTGTATTCCGTGTGTTAGCACAAGGAAGATGCATTGGTTGAAATAAAAAGTTTGGTTTCTAGTAAGATATTTCTTAAGTTAAAACCGTATACTTTTCAACGGAAGAAGATTTAAAATATTTTGAGGAAATTAATATTGTTAGTGTAACAGAGCGTAGGAATACATATAAAAAGTTTTTTCTGTTTCACACATTCAAATGATTAGGTGTAATTTGAATTATTTTATTAACTGAAACATGATAAATTTTCAATAATTGTCCAGACGTTTCAGAGTGGTAGATACACTCTTGATACTAAGAAGTATCGCTTTGGTGAAAGACCACCATTCAGAATCGAAACGTTTCTTGAAATGACTTTACCCATTTTTGGTGACGAGATCTGAATGGCCAGGTATTTATTAATCTTCCTCTTCCCCATTTTTTGAGAAGTTACAGAAAACAACAAAATATAATATTAACAATGAAACAGAAAAATCTCTGTGCTGGAACGGAAAAAAAACTCTTGATGGGTGAGCTCTCGCTTCATGAAAATTACACAGTTTTTTTGTCTGTTAGGAGTTTCGTGTATATAGAGAGTGCTAGATACTCTAAGTATCACCCTGGGGAAATATTACCATTCAGAATCGGAACGTTGCTTGAAATGGCTTTAGCCGTGTTTGGTGACCAGATCGGAATAGTCAGGCACTTCCCAATCTTCCTCTTCTCCATCTCTTTACCCCCCTCCAGCCTTGAAACATACTCCAATTTGAGATGACGTAGTCCTACTGGTTCCAAACGGTTGGGAGAAGTTGGAACTTTTGTTCGATATTCACAATAAAATAAAATAAATGGAAATCAAAGATTTGTCCACGACTTTGTTGATCGGTCAAATATTTTCATTATATTGAAAATGCTTTTATGGCATAATAATAAAAAGGAAAATTGGGTTCAAACTAGGGTAGCTCCGTTCTCTACAATAATACAAGCATTTTAATTTTGATATTTGAATCAGAACGATAATGTTTTCGGCAGTAAAATCAGTAAAATCAACTAAAACATCGATAGAAAAACTATCACAGATTTGCTTTATTAACTCACTGTAGACAAAAGGCGAGTCGACCTATTTCAATTCGAAGCAGTCGATATTTAAGTATTTTCGTAATCTTTAAATAAGTGCTATTTTCGTTTTCAAATGTTTTACCTACTCGTGTTTTTTAGTCGAACGAAAGAAAGTGCCTACTATTGTAAAAAAAATAATAAAGTACTTTCTTTCATCGTGCGTATTTGAAAATAAAAGATTTTATGTTTCTCATTCGACTTTTTCAGTCTAAATTGAATATATGCTTACATCTTTACACTATTATATTCATGTGGCTGCCTCCCTGGTTGAGTGGTTAAGACGCTCGACTGCGAATCCAGAGTTCGCGGGTTCAAATCCCGGCGTGCGCAATTTTTTAAATTTGTATAATCATTATTGCATTAAATTAACCTCAAAAACATTTAGTATATTTGCAGCACGTTCCAGAGTGGTCAATGCATGAATTACCTGGCTATTTAGATCTGATCACCAAACACGGCTAAAGCCATTTCAAGCAACGTTTCAATTCTGAATGGTGGTCCTACAACAGGGCGATACTTAGAGTATCTACCACTCTGGAACGTGCCGCAAATATACTATATTATATTTTATATCAATTAAATGTGTTTGACACATATCAATGAAGCTGCATCTACCTTAGATTTTTTAGATGCACATATATAGAGTTCTGTCATTATCTATCGATATATGTACAAGAGTGACCGTTAGGTACTATCTACATAATCTTAAATAAAAAATATATATTCTTTACACACCTTTTTACACTTGCCAACTCAGCGATTATCTCATAATATGTGTATAATATGTGAATGAACCTCTCTTATATCTTATCTTTTTTGTTTTTCATTGCTAACCTTATTTGTGTTATTAAATCATATATAGTGCGTCACACTACTTCAGTTTGTACTATTATAACTTCTTTGGATATATAATACCTTGTCTATATGTGACGTGTACATAAATGTTTAATTTATTTTTTTACACTATGCATGTATCTACAATATTTTTATTTCATTCATCTCTTAATGTATTTGGTAAACAACTGTTTTTTTATGAGATCTTGTTAAATAAATAATTTTTTTTTTTCGTAAGAAGCAATTACATGGTGGTTGGACATTATATTAAATAAAAGAATACTTTGTTCTTTCAGTTATTATATGTGCCCTGACGAAGCTTGATCCAAGCGAAACCGGTTGGCCTTCATCATAATAAATTCTGTGGTTTTAAAACAAAGTATTCTTTTATTTAATTTAAATAAATAAATATTAATTAAATATAATTTATTTGCGCACGCCGGGTTTGAATCCGCGACCTCTGGATTCGTAGTCGAGCGTCTTACCTCTCGACCATGCAGGCCGTCACATGGTGGAAAACAATTTTTAAAAACATACCATTTTGGTGACAAAGAGCTGTTGTAGTGTTTTTTTGTTGTTATTTTCTCTCCCCATGCACCCTTCGCACCGGTCTGCCAGACCAACGTTAAATAATGTAAGAATTATATACATTAAAGAAATAATCTCCCATTGTACAGCCATATTGATCTCGCAGCCGGGCCAGCCCTTTCCTTGTCTGATACCTCCTGAATCGCGTACGTACGTACGTACTGTACGTATTATAAAGAGATAAAAATAATAATACTGTAGCTTGGGAAGCTATAAAATCCATCCCTTCCTATGCCTGCGCCTTCCAATATATTACCGCGAGATCCAATAAACGTTACTCAGTGACCTGAATGGTATTGTATCGAGCACATTACAGTCATTTCCTGTTTCATGGAGGGCAAGGAAAATGTCATTTAAACACACTTAGACAGATAAACATCATAAAGCAGGATATTGTTCCTTAAACATCCATTAAATTACTACCGCACAAGAGCCTTAACTGCTCCCAACCGTCTAGAGCCAGTGATACTATGGCAGCTCCAATTGGGGTATGTTGCGAGGCTGAATGTAGTGGGGAGAGAAATTAGTTGTGGAACAGGAAGGTTTTGAAGTGCCTGGCTATTCAGACCTGGTCACCGAACACGGCTAAAGCTATTTCAAGTAACGTTTCGATTTTCAATGGTGGTCTTTCACCGGGGCGAGGCTTAGAATATCTACCACTCTGGGACGTGCCGCAAATTTACTATATATAATTTTTTATTAATGTGTGGTAACACAGATATATTTATATA
Source organism: Drusus annulatus (assembly GCA_022651775.1). Taxonomy (NCBI): domain Eukaryota; kingdom Metazoa; phylum Arthropoda; class Insecta; order Trichoptera; family Limnephilidae; genus Drusus; species Drusus annulatus. Next base: position 375,904 of record JAGWCC010000530.1, on the reverse strand, counting down.
TATATATACACGTGAATACCGCACAAGAGTCTCAACTGCTCCCAACCGTCTAGAACCATTGAGACTATGGCATCCCCAATAGGGGTATGTTGCGAGGCTGAAGGTAGTGGTTTGGGGAAGGAAATTAGGAAGAGGAAGGTTGGGAAGTACCTGGCTATTCAGATCTGGTCACCAAACACGGCTAAAGTCATTTCAATCAACGTTTTAATTCTAAACGGTTGTCTTTCACCAGGGCGATACTTGGAGTATCTACCACTCTGGATTAAATAAAAAATATGTGCGCACGCCGGGTTTGAACCTACAACCCCTGGATTCGTAGTCAAACGTCTTGCCACTCGACCACGAAGGCCGTCAAGATAGAGATCGATTGTCCATTGATTAAACATCCCTGGAAGAGCTATCAGCTTAGTGAATGTAACCTTTTAAAAATATATATTTATAGAATCCTAAACCACTACACTGTTTTTTTTTACTAGGCGGATTTGAAGCAAGTTATCATACTTAAAACTTCCTTTACTACCCATCCACGCTATAAATTACCATAGAAAAATACTGAAGCAACATTATGGAGACTTTTTTTTTTAGAGAGTTTTCATTTTCAGTAAAATTATTATTTAAAAACTTCGTATCTAATGATCTAAATGTCACTGAGAGCTTAAAATAGGTGGTTCGAGGACAAAAAAGCTATGCAAAATTCAGTACACCAAAGACCGAAGCCCGAGAGTTTTAATGGGACCCACAAATATTAAATATTAGATACAAAATGTGTACTTTTTAAACAGTTTGAAATCAATAGCAGTTTATTTTCACTTTCCAAAAAAAAAATCAATGAAACCCATAACTTCTAGAATAGTCAGATTTGTTGTTCTCTACATAATAAATAATTTGCTCCTTAGCGACTATTCAGTACAAATAACAACTGATAAAGGTTTCAGTCAAGTATTCAAAAACAATTTAAAAAAATTATATCGCTATTTTAGTATCGGTTGGAATATGTTTATTTTTATTGAGAATGAAATTAAAACTCGCACTTAAAACGTTAAACAAATACTATAAATTTATCATGGTTTATAATTAAAGTTGAGTTGTTTATTGAATAATTATAGAAAATCGTGTGTCGCAAGGCAAAAATTATCGCTTCCAACCAATAAAAATAGTAATTACTTTACCTACAAACGATGAATAAGCGTGATTTTATTATAAATGTAGTATTTTAACTGAAGTTTTATAAAATGGGTGAGCTCTGGAATCATTGGATAAAATTTTTGGTTTTGAATTTCTACGCCAATTTAACAAATTGAATCTCGTAAAACAATTTTCGTCAATTTTTTTTTGAAAATAACGATTATTAAAAACCATTCACAAAAAATCATTGAACTGTATAAAATACAACTTTTTTTCGTCAGTTATGTTGTTTATTCCATTTTTTTTATTTAAACTCTTTTTATTTTTATTTTTTTTATAGTGAATACCGCACAAGAGTCCCAACTGCTCCCAACCGTCTAGGGCCAGTGAGACTATGGCACCCCGATTGGGGCATGTCGTGAGGCTGAAGGTAGTTGGGAGGGGAAGGAGATGGAGAAGAGGAAAGTTGGGAAGTACCTGACTATTCAGATCTGGTCACCAAAAACGGCTAAAGCCATTACAAGGAACGTTTCGATTGTGAATGGTGGTCTTTCACCAGGGCGATACTAGAATATCTACCACTCTGGAGTATTAAACTACGAAATTGACAAATTATATTTTAAGAGTCATTTGGATTTAACAAAATCTTGAAACGTGTATCCGACAACAAACCCTTAACGAGGTTAACTCGTTCAAGAGTACCTAATATGAATAATATTTACAAATACGCTAAGGGACGTTTAGATAGTTTGGGCATGTAGAGCAAATGAACGAAGAAAGGAGTGTGAAAATAATATATGACGCGAAAGTGAATCGAAGAAGAAATCCGGGACGCCGAGGAAGACATGGCACGATCAAGTGAATACAATACTTAAGTCGGACCATGTGAAGAGTCAGAATAACAGAAGAGTATGTATGAGACGATGTATTAATGAGAGTGATGCAAGGAGTGTGCCAAAACAGAGTTGTATGGCGATCTGTCCTCTCTGCCTACCCCTGCGGAGAAACGGCATGAAGGTTAGTTAGTCAATTTACACCCGTACGTACTCACTAAGGTAATTGTTTTGTTTAATAGGACAAATGGTATTTTAGCTCAATTGTTGAAAAAAATAGGGTAGTAAAAAACATACATGGCAATTATGTTGGAAACGAACTACGAGTCTGTAAAATAGTTAAGAATCAAGGAAGATATGTTAAATTATTTCATAAAAAAACATTATAACTTGGAAAGAGCAAAAAAAAAAGTATTGTTAATTACACAATTAACTTATAAACCTATACAAAGAATAGGTATGTTTATTCCGATAATATGCAGTTACTTAGTACCTATGCAACTTGTACATATTCTGTCCAATAAATTACAGCTTAAGTGAAAAGTAATCTGCTTTTTTGTTGCACTCGGAGATAGAAAATAATTTGAGAGCGTTAAAAAGGAAGCAGCGCTAGAAACTGAAGGAGATTAAATTAAACAGAAGCTCTGTGTGCCAAGTCTGGTCTCCAGTCAGCTTCTTCTCGCTAGAACAGCGTTTCATTAACTTGTAAATATTGGACGGGGGATTTTTCTCCGTATTTCGTTAGGAACGCGATAAAGTCATTAAATTCGTTTTATCTTCTCAGACATCCTTTGTGATATGTTAAGATGTTATTTTCCGTACATTTAACCCGCCTACAAATGTAAGGAGGTCAGTAAACAAGTGTGTTATTTCGACAATTTTATTGACGTCTCATCTTGTGGCATTTTCATCCCCTTGTCCTGTTCGGGTCGGGGACGCTAAGCCTCAACAGGGCGCCTCCAAGCTTCCCTGCCCTGCGCTACTCCAGCGAGGCCAGGCCTTGCCTCGCACAGAGTGGTGGATACTCTAAGTATCGCCCTGGTGAAAGACCACTATTCACAATCGAAACGTTGCTTGATTGAAATGGCTTTAGCCATTTGTGACCATATCTGAAAAGCCAGGTACTTCTTAACCTTCCTCTTCCCAATCTCCTTCGCCTCCCCACTACCATCAGGCTCATAACATACCCCGATCGGGGATGCCATAGTTCCAATGGCTCTAGACGGTTGGGAGCAGATTTACTATAAAAAAATTAAAAAGCATCTGGAATTGCTTCTCCTAACTTCTCCCTCTGGAATCGCACAAAGTATTTTCGATGGAAGACGGTCTTCTGGCATTCTAAGTATCTGGCCAAGCCACCACGATCGCGACTTTTCTATGAAGAGTAGCAAAGTTCTATGAACTTATTAATAACTTTGTGAAACCTAATACAATAGTGTAAGAATAATCAATAACTTCACTACATCGGTAAGTGAATGGTTTCCCATTTTTCCTTCATTCCATAATCTTTCCACAAGCTACAATTATACACTTCTATCAAGTAGTATAGTTTATCGTTTACAGATTCATCACATAAACACATTCGGTGTTTCGTCGCAGCTTCGGATTCAACAAACTTATTTTAGATTTTTGGACTTGGGTCTGATTTAAATGCAAATAATTAGAACCATCGCGGTACCTACGAAAGTGAGTACACCTCTTTGTTACGCTGCTTCCGCATTTGCGTATTTGTTGAGATCTGTCACCTGCATTCAAAGGGGGAACATAGAGACGGCAACTTTCCGAGACTAAGAATAGATCGATTCCTCTGTACCGCCGTAGGCTCTTCGGGAGTATGTCCCCCCCCTATTCTCATCACTTTCTTTGAAGGGATCTCCCGGGTTACTGGCGCCCTGCTTGCTGGCTGAGATGTTTCCGTTCATGAATCACCCCAGTTTCCAGCGGATTGTCAGTTTCATATTATTATTTCAATTGCCGTTTATTCTCAATTAATGTATGTAACTAAAACTCTCCGTTATGTTATGTCGTGCAGATACACTCGAGGGTCTAGAGTCGTTCAATAATTAGGTATAGCTTCGTTTATACAATAATTGGAGTCCTCAAGTGTTTACTGATAGGAGGAGCCGTTGCTTTCTTAGAATGTCGTGGGAAATTGGTGGGGCCCTTCTCGACTGTACCACCATAAATTTACATTTGCATTTCGAATTCACTAGGATGAGGTTTATATCGAATAAATGTCATACTACAAGTGGCCGACTTTAAAGGGATCCGCTGGTCGAGCTTAATGTTTCTAGTTAGTACGTGCGCTAGTTTCCTGAGAGTGTGATATGTCTAAATTAACATGTAAATAGATGCGCATTAACACATTTATTTATTTTCGTTTTTTTGAGGTTTCGCTTGCGTACTTTTCATATAAGTCTTTAAATTCAAAGTCATCAAAATGCACTTAATGCGAGTGCATAATATGTTTCCCGTACCCGAGTATGCACCGTTTGCTCGGAATAAGTGTACTTGCTTCCCGCACTGAGAGGATTAGACAATAAGATACATCGCTGCGCGGCGTTGCAGTATTTAGTTCCTTGGAGAAGGCAATCTAACTACTAAAGCAAGGAACTAATATCGACCGGACAAAACAAAGTAGCACTTGTTAATTATTTCAACAAGCCACATAACTAATGTACAATTGTTTTCCTATGCAACTTTGTTTTCTATCTATCCTACAAGAAGGATATAAATATTTACAAAAATACCTATGAACCCCGAAACACGAAAGAAAAAAACATCAAACAAACCTCACTGACAAAGAAAAAATATGGTTGGCAACAAATATTATCGCAAGACAATATTTATTTGTTGTTACAATATGTTGTTTCAGTGCAACGTAATATTTTGCGGAGAAATTGAGAAACGCCGGAAACAGCGAGAAAAGAAAATCGAGGGAGATAACGATTTCGTTGTCCGGTAACGGATTATACACTAACGACGGGAGGGCTGGATGGAGAGGGGAGGGGGCTACCACCCACTTCAAAAGGGATGATCTTATTCGAGACAAATTAGAGCGGGTGCCGGGGGCGCGGCAGGGGCCAGGGGGCGAGCGTTTCACAGTTCCACTGCTCAAGAAGAGGAGAGGACCAAAACGAATTATGGTCGGTTAGATAAATGGAACTCTGATTTATTTCCTTTTTGGATGGCTTGATTAAATTTAAATTGATTTATTTGGTTCCCATTTGTAAGGTTTTATTGGTGGATTTTAAAGGACTTGATTGGATTAGAACCTTTCGGAAATTACTGTGTTTTGATATAACACGCCTACCACAGCAGTAACGCACATTAGGGTCGAAAGACTTTCAGAAATTCTTCCACTGATAAATGTTGTTATCAGTGTAGATTCACTTATTACGTAAATACCTTATACAATGTTGCGTTCTCAATGATTTCAACGTAGGTACAAATCAATTATATCAAAAGGGCTTTCTGCAGGTGATGTATTATAAAGGATTATTAATTTCTGAGATGTCTCTATTTGAGGGAGTACGGTTACTTTCCGTGGCTCTATCCCACCGACTCTCTCTTGAGTATGCTCGGAACATACCATCTTGGGGTCAGAAGGGATGTGTACATTGCTGCACATTTCTTCAGATTGATTCGTGGATGGTCCAAAAACTCAGTTGTCGTGGAGAGCATTCGTTTCTATGTTCCTGGTGGTTATCTTCGTCATCGATAAAAATACTGTTTTATCTCCCGGTCTGCAGGACTAACTTACCAATGGTCATGCCGGTGGGGAGGGCAATCTTGTTGAACGAAATCGCATTGGATATCGATATATTCTGCATAAATGAAGCATCTGGAATAATCTTCCCCTAAAACTTGCCAACATACAGAACTTAGCAGAGTTCAAACGTGTCTTAAAAACCAAATTGTTTAAAAATCTTACATTTAAAACGCAACTTATTAAAATTTATTTATTTAAAAACGTCCTTAATTTACTTTGTTTCGATCTTCCCCTTACTTGTATCCTTACAACTCAATGTCCTTACTGTCTACTGAAAACCACCCATCGTCATCAAATATTTATTGTTCTTTTGTTACTTGTTATATTTACACTGTTTGCATTTTTAGAATCGTTTACTTATAATACTTGAATATTAAAGTGTTCAAGTACCAACATGTTAACTGTCCTCAATATAATATCCTTTTCTTTTGCTTTGACAAATTCGTTAATATGAATTCATACGTTTTATTTGGATTTTTAGACTCTTAGCTTATAGAAAAAAAATTATTATCTGTTGATGTACGCATGCACAGTTATACCCTTATCTGAACCTTTTTCCCTCACGATTTATGTTGATCATGATTTTAGATAGTTTTAATTTGTATACATATTATATATGTATTTTATCTTTGTTAGTTAGTCCTATAAGCTTAGGTAATTTAGTATGAAGCGCACTTGAGGTTAAATATCACAAAACTGCGCTATATAAGTTCACTGTTATTATGATTCGTTCAAATGACAAGCATCACTGCTATTTGTGGAATCATACCTTTGTCTTTTATACACCATTTATATGATATTATGTTTAAATTGGTTTATTTTCCTATCTTTACTTAAAAGACAGTTAAGGTTGCCTTTAAACCAATTCCATTTCTGATTCGCTACATCAAATTTAAAGTACCTACACATTCTGACTCAAACTTTAACGTGGAATTTGTCTGTAATGCCAAATTTTTTTTTATTTCCAATGTAGCTCATGAGTGGTCAGGCGGAAAAATCAGAAGAAAATCGAAGGCTGTTCACGAAGTTAATTATTATAAATATGAAGATTGATGAGTGAAATCGCGAAGGTTGAATTAAAGATTACTCGATATAATACCAAAGAGGAAAAAGTGAAAAACATAATAAGTCGATGTTCAACGGGGACCGTTCAAATGATTTAAAAAAAACGAAATGGCGGTAATTTTTCAATTGTGACAAAAATGACGTCAAATGTGACGATGTCAAATGTAACGATGTCAGATGTGACGAAAGTTTTAAACACACCATTATATTATTCGACTTCAGAAAAGAAAATTCAAGTAAAATTGTCTAAAGTTCATTTTTAATACTATAATAATAAGAACACATGTAAAACTTTCCGAATATTCAAATTTGTACAACGTATATTCCTTGATTTAATAAAACAAATTTGTAACTTTATTCCACTTTTATTATTTTGACTGGACCGGTTTCAGCCTATGACGGCCATCTTCAGACTAGTACAAGTGTTTGTTAACCTACGGCTTATATACTATTTTTGGGGATGTTAGGGGTAGTAAACAATGATTTTACTTTAATTATATTCATCAGTATTGTTGCATGATTTTAATAGTTACAGGGTAAAAGTTACTTTTAATTTATTGGTATTACTATTTTATATAATATTTAAGATGGGTTTCAGTTGCATTTCTATAAATATGAATTGACAATGTATTTATATAATGAAAGGTCAAAATAATAAAAGTGGAATAAAGTTACAAATTTGTTTTATTAAATCATTAAAATGGAATTCCACCACGAATTAACAGTTTCAAAATTAGAGAGTATATTCCTTGTTCGATTTTTTGCACTGAAAACAATAAATAGGCGTAAGCAGGACAAAATGCTGATTCTCAGTGGCGTTTCGCGAGGATATCACTGTCAGAAGTGTACACATATTTTTTAAATAGTGAATACCACACAAGAGTCCGAACTGGTTCCAACCGTCTGGAGCCAGTGAGACTATGACATCCCCAATTGAGTATGTAGTAAGGCTGAAGGTAGCGGGTCGGGGAAGAAGATGGGGAAGAGGAAGGTCGGGAAGTACCTGGCTATTCAGATCTGGTCACCAAACACGGCTAAAGCCGTTACAGTTTGATAATGCCCTCAGAAGGCGAAACAGCTGTCATGCGTAAAAATAATTACCGAGCAGAACTTTCGACTAAAAATTGTTTTTTAAATTTAAAAAAAAAAAAATTATTGTTAAAAAAAAAAAAACAAAACAAAAACGGCTGAGAGAGAGATAAGCAAGGTTGTGAAATACCTGGCTATTCAAATCTGGTCACCGAACACGCCTAAAGCCATTTCAAGCAACGTTTCAATTCTGAATGATGGTCTTTAACCAGGGCGATACTTGGGCGTGCCGCAAATAAACAATATATTTAAGGACACATATTGATGGAGTAAAACCCGCGACCTCTGGATTCGTAGTCGAGCGTCTTACCACTCGACCACGGAGCCCGTACATATGCACCGGTACACAAGTTTGGGTTGTTTGGGTCAGTCTAATTGCGTCATCTATAGCTACGCACTCACTTGCACTTTTCGCACCTCGCGAGTAACCATACATTCCCTTCATTCGACCCTTAACGTGCAACGTAGTGACATAAAACGGTGACAATACTAGACCGCCAGAAACAAACACCCAACAAAAACGTTAGCAGTTAAGTCGCTACCAGCCACTTGACACTGGAAAAGGTTAAGCGCCGTTGACAAAAAGCTTCTTGTGTTGTGTTTCGGGGAACAAACCGACGCGCCCAAGGTCGGAGGGCGAAAGGGCGGAAGGGGATGTTAACCGGCAGGTCGCCAAACGGCCAAGTTTAATTGGCCAACTTGGTGAACAGCCTTCAGGAGGCTAGCGGCCCGTGAAATGGCCGCCACGGAAACGGAACTCGGAGTTTATGGAGGAAAGGGCGCGAAACAGGACAGAAGAAAACATTTAAACAGACGCCGTGAATCAAGCAGCCAAGACTGGTATAATTGCAAGGGAATTAACGACGCCGCTAAAGCGTAATTCCGTAATATCCTTAAAGATCGTAGACGCTTTAAATGCGTTAAACCTTTTTATAGCTTATATGATAAAGATAAAATTTAAGAGCAAGAATATATATGGAGAGAATGCTACATATTTTTGCCAAACCTATACAAATATACGATAAATCACTTCTCCGAGTTTTTACGTCGTAAACCGTGAGAGAGAAAGAGACAAGACAAGTTCCACATAATATAGCACGACCATTCGGTATGTAAGCGTGTTTTTTGTCTCCCGCGTCTCTCGCGTCTCCGGCGACTCCGCCCACTACGTTTTGTTATGCGACATAACAGAACATAACTCAACAGTTTTTTAGGTTATATCCTATATTTTTGTTTATAACAATACTGTGAAAAAATGATTGTACAAATAAACAAAAACATTATGTCGACATGTGCTATGAGTAGATCTATAAATACCTTAGGCCTAGTCCTAGCCATGCCCAGGTCTAGCCAGTCAGGCAAAAATCATCAATAATGACTACAGAAGCTCTCTCTCCTGTATATTATTGCTCTGAGGATAAAACCCTTATTTTAGAGATAGTCCATAACATCTACAATCCGCATAATACAATATTTTTGTGGCAGCGTTGTTTGCAATGCATATTAGGATCTATTTTTTTTAAACCGGTTAGTAGCTGAGTGGACAAACACGTCAGATTCCCACCCGAGAGTCGTGGGTTCAATTCATCTGCCAGCTAAGTCCTTCATCATTGCACAAGCAACATCTTTCGCTCATTATGATGGAAGTAGGAGTTTTTCAAATATTGTCAGGTTATTTGTATCCCGAGAATGTTTGTCTTTCTTTCAAGATAATAATATATTTGCACTCTTGACCTATTATTGCGCAAAAATTGTTAAATTTTCAGCCTTCATAGTCTGTAAACATGTAAATATTATTTAAATTTGATAATTTATTTTGATATTGGTAGGTTTGGGCATGTATAGTGAATGAATGAAGAAAGGAGTGTGAAAAGAATATATGACGCGAAAGTGAATGGAAGAAGAAGTCGAAAACGACCGAGGAAGACTTGGCACAATCAAGTGAATCAAATACCAGAATTGATTGATGAGCCATGTCAAGAGTCAGAATAACAGAAGAGTATGAATGAAACGATGTATGAATGTGTATGAAACAAGGAGTGTGTGCCATGAATGATCACACCCCTTTGGGGAAACGGCGTGATGGTTGGCTAGTTACTTTATTTTTATTTCAATTATTGGATTAATATCAATAATTTGCAACGAAATACAAGCAGGGGTCGATAGCTCAATTAATCAAATAAAATGTATTTTCGCACGCCGGGATTTGAACCCGCAACCTTTGATGAGTGATGAGCGAACCGTTAAGATCTCAAACCATCACTCAGCTTTCGGAACGAGCCACCCTACTAGGATATACGGGTTCCCTCACTGACCATAAATTCTGCGAAAAGAGGCACCTACTACACCCACCGTCACTTTTCATCGTCATTTTTCGTCACTCTATCGTTTTACGAAAATTAAATAATAACACTGTATGAGACTCTCTTTTTTTAGGTTAGGTAAGGTCAGTTAATTTTTAGGTTTTTAAATTTTATTTAAACAACAATTATTATTATTTTAATTTTTAAAAAACAATTTTTTGTTTTTATTATTTTATTTTTTTAAGACAGTTTGATAATGTCCACAGAAGGCGAAACAGCTGTCACGCGTAAAAATAATTACAAATTGTTTTTTTTTTTTTTTAATTATAATAATTTTTGTTTAAATAAAATTTAAAAACCTAAAAATTGTAATGGAATTCCACAAAATAAACTTTAAAACCATAAATATACTGTATGAGACCACAGATTTTATTTTCAATTTTTTGACCGACCGGTTTCGCTTAGCCTAAGCATCATCAGGGTACAACATTAAACTAAACTAAAAATACATAGTGAGTGGTTATATATACTCATACGTACAGAGGGAGAACACAATATAAAATACAATAAGATAACAGTAAGAAAATTTTAAAAAAACATTTAATAACAATATTAGGTATATTTCCCGTAAACTTTTTCTTATTTCTTATTTTTCTTTTAACACGTTCTAAGTTGACGTTTTGCCTCTTTTATTTCATATTATCTCTCTTTCTCTCTGTTTCTTTGTTATAATTTAAATGTCATTCTTTCGTTTTCTTACTGTTCTTTTATTTTATTTTATATTGTGTACTGTTTGTGTTTACAGGAAAACTTTACGCAATTTGACTTTTATTTGAAAGAAAATGTATTGAGCCACACGAACATACAATAAAACGATTAAAAAAGCAATTCTCCGAATATAAGTAGCTATTCCAGAAAAAACCACTTGCGCCTTTAACACACAATTTGAAAAAATACATTATCTGAGAAAATGACACAACTGACCAAAACATCATGTTGTAAAACACAAGTGACTTATTACAAAATTACAGTCAGCAAGGCACGAGGGAAGTTGAACCTTGCTGGAATCCGGCATTCCAAAGGTTAAATCCATCACATTTTCCGATTCTTTGTAACTCACCTATCTGATTAATGGTAGATTCACACCAACGTCCGGATCCGCTCAGTGACGATATTGTTCCGCATGAGAGCTTATTGATATGGTATGAATATCAATCAAGGAGTATGTGCCAAGACAAAGTTGTGTGGCAGTATATCATTCTGCCCACCCTTGTGATATTTAACTACTTCGTTAGTTAAATAATTATTTTGAAGTGTAAAAATACTTACATCGCAGATTTTTTTTATTAAAAACCATTTTTTTTTCACTAAATCATATTTTTATTAATTATTAAAAATATTATTTAGTGATAAAAAAATGGTTTTTAATAAAAAATAATCTGCGATGTAAGTATTTTTACACTTCAAAATAATTATTTAACTTAGTAGTTAAATATCACAAGGGTGGGCAGAAGGATATACTGCCACACAACTTTGTCTTGGCACATACTCCTTGATTGATATTCATGCCATATCAATTAGCTCTCTTGCTGAACAGTATCGTCACTTAGCGGATCCGGACGTTGGTGTGAATCTACCATAATCCCGATATTAATCCTAATCCCAACATAACGGTGGTACATTTCAGACTATGTGCGATTAGTGAGCCCATCTCGTGGATTCTATTTCAGCGAAGAGGCAAAGAGGTCTCAAGGTGTTCTGAAGGGCACTCACCTCATTGGTATTCCACCGGTGTCTCTGGATGGGGAAATTCTCCGCCTTGGGGAGTGTCTCCAGATTTTCCGGTAACTTGATCGGTTCACCATCTGCAACGGAAAATAATCACATTAATGTCGTTAAACAAGGAGCTACTCTTCATATGTTGTTTGCATATTCGGATTTCATGGATTATGTTTTTAATGCGGTACATTTAGACGTGGGCACCGCTGATTAACTCCTCTATCGTGATTTCTACATATTTCTCATAAATGACGCATGTAACGGAAAGAGAGGTTACAACGGAGCTCTCTCAGCAACGGTGTGACTGGTAATATATGTATATATATAATGTTATTATAGAAGTTATCTATAAACAATTTCATTTGTGAGTACGGATAAGCGGGGATTTTTTCAAATTTGGAACTGACGGTTGTGTTGTATTATGTATTTAATTGTATACGCCTGAGAGGGCTTTTGCAATAAAAGGTTTGCAATTGACAGTGAACAAAATAAGAATTATATGCACAAACAAAATAAGGAATGATTGTAGAGTAGTAGAAAATAGTGTTTGAATGAATAAAAAAGATTATTGATTAAAGAAATATGATGTTATAGTTTTCTTGTATGTACATTTAGTGCAGTTAAATACATCAGCCACCTATGCGTATGTATCACCAACTACATGCAATCTAGGTACAAGCGAGTATCTAAAAGACTCAGTCCTGATGTTATTGTTACAGCTAAATAAAATTTTGCATCGAGTAGCTCTCTTTGGTATGTAAAACGAAATAAAGTTCAATAAATCAGGGCTGTCTATAATATCATTGACAATATTATAAATGAAAGTCAAGTCAAAAATAATTCTTCGGTCTGAAAGTTTTAATAAATTTCATTATTTCATCAAGTAGTTATAGTTAATTTTTTCAATGGGTAGATTAAGTTTATAGTTTATGTATCTAAGAAATTTATGTTGATTTTTTTCGAAGGAGTCAGAGTGGATTTTATAGTAAGGGGACCAGATAGAAGAATTATATTCCACTTGACTACGAACTAAAGACGAATACAATATTTTGAGTGTAGAAATATTAATATAAAAGCTTCGGACTCTGTTCCATCGAGAAAAATAGTAGAGAAGTAGTTTGCTGATTTTAAGCGCGGCCGTACAAACACCGATTGTGCTGAACGCTCTGGTCGCCTAAATTCGGCAGTTGTTTCAGAAAACATTAAAAAAGTTCACAAAACAGTTTTGGTCGATCGTCAATTTAAATGGCAAGAGAAAGCTGACACCTTGAATATATCATTAGGCAGTGTATTCACCATTTTTCATCAACATCTGTCCACGAGAAAGCTCTGTTCGAAGTGGGTACCGCGATTGCTCACAATCGACCAAAAACAACAACGCGTCAACGATTCAGAGCGTCACAAGTCGATTGCAACAGTGGCAAAATTGCACGAATTGCACTTTGAATTGCTTCCCCAACCACCGCTTTGTCCGGATCTGGCCTCCAACGACTACTTACTGTTTGCAGACCTAACAAGGATGCTCTAGGGAAAGAAATTTGGCTCCAATGAAGAAATGATGCCGAAACTGAAGCCTACTTAGAGGCCAAAGATAATTTTTTCTACAAAAGAGGCATCGGAATGTTAGACAAGCGTTGGAATAAATGTATCACTCTTAAAGGAGACTTTGTTGATGTACAAAATCAAATTTTGCCTAAAAGTTGTTGTTTCACTAGTCACCCTACGAACTTATTGAGTGATGTGTTATGTTAGTTAATTCATCACATTCCTTCGTTGTTTCTGCCAAAAAACTCGGCCCAGCCCAGTGGAGAGGTCCATATAAAAATAAGAGAAATGTAAAGAAAACTTTACTGATCGCGGAATGAGTAAATAACATTCTGAAGAATTAAACGATTTCACCCACAATGTAGGAAAGACCAAAGCATTTCAATCGCGACATTTCTATGAAAATTAGCAAGAGTTCGATGTTAAGCTCATCTCTGGCCATCGATTTTCAGACATTCATGTAATAAGTAACTGGGTTTATTTAGTTACAAACACCTTACCCACACGTTGTGTGTACATGTAAATCTACCTAAATACAGCTGTTTGCAACTATGTATCTTTGTTTACTAATATTTGGTGCGGGCTAGCTAGACGAAGACAGCGTTTCAAGGACAATGTGTGGCCGCTATAGTGGATAAAGATGGATTGTCATCAACAATGCTAAAGGTCTACAAATAAGTATTTAGGCAGGGGCGTGCACTCCACAAAGGCACATAATCACTGCATACCCTACTAAACTCGCATAAAAAATATGTATAATTTTGGATTAAATAATATGAATTTAATTTAGCTAATCGCACTCACTGACATCCCTACTATGACGTGTCAAAAGCATTAATCACATATGCTCAAACGCCGCCAACGTCAGAGTATATTATTCTATGTTTTCGTAGAAATCAATCACTTTTTGTTTTGACATATTTAATGAAAATTAAATAATAACTTTGTATAAGACCACAGATTTTATTTTATGTTTTATGTTTTATGACCGACTTGTTTCGCTAAGCCTTAACATCATCAGGGTTTGGTTGTATATATTTATACGTACACAGGGAGAACGCAATTCAAAATAAAATAAAAGAACAGTAAGAAAACAAAAGAATAACATAATCGTTATTTTATTTTATATTGTGTTGTTCCTCTGTATGTATGAGTATATATAACCAAACACTATGATTTTTTGTTTAGTTAAATGTTGTACCCTGATGATGCTTAGGCTAAGCGAAACCGGTCGATCGTAAAAATTAAAATAAAATCTGTGGTGTATATACAAAATTATTTAATTTTCATTAGATTATTTTATGTTTACTAGATTATACTAAATATGTATGCTGTGAGCTGTTGCACATTAAAGTGGCTTATTTGTGTTAGTATCTTTGTTAGTGTCTAAGGCAGTGCTTTTACAGAACAAATTCAATAGCAATTGGTGATATTTGTTGGTACATATCTCTATTATCAATTAATCCGCTGTTTTTCCTACTGCCTACCCAAAAACTCTGTGCACGCCACTGAATATCGGAATCCTAACGACGCAAGGTTCAAACAAGTAATTTGAATTTAAAATTACAGCATTTAATAAAAAAGAGCAAAGTGAAAAAAACATTAAATATAAAAGTTATATTGCATTTTTTTCCTGCATTAATGGTTTAGTCATAGAATGACAAACAATAATATATTTGACCCACTGTTTATTCTGTATTTTTTATTTTTTTTTTTTTTTTTATGGGTAGATACTTTTCAGTAGTTTATGTGCAGAGCATGACGGAGGAAGTACCTACTTGTATTACTTGTGAAGGCTGCCAAAATACGATTTATGTTACTGAGTACTTTCGCATTATCAGTAGACGTACACAAGGGAAATTATATTTTTAATACATAAAATAATGTATGTTTGCTGAAAGTGCCTTAATATATTAAGAGTTTGGAACCATATCTGATATTTATTTATTTATTTTGGTAAATATTTAAAAATTAATTTTTCATAAATACAAATTATCTTATTTGTAATTTACGTTGCTTCGTCGGTTGAAAGCATTCTTTGACTTCCAGTAGAAAACTACAAATAAAATAGTAATATATGTGATACGTTCAAAGACCCAAAAAATAAAATGATCATTTTTTTGTATATATATCTTTATTCACTAACTTTCAATATGATACATAAATAAATTCACACAAAAATACGATAGCATAACGAAGTAACGTAAATCGAAAGTTTGTCGTAAAATTACGTATTTAATAATAAAACTCGTACACGTAGCTTAGGAATATTGCCTTACTATTTATTAGTTGATGCAGCGATTAAGTATAATATGAATGACACATAAATTAAAGCATTTACATCAGAAACCAACTGTTGGATTGAAAAAAGTCTCACGCTTATAAAAAAAATCAAAATTAAATATCATTAAACCTTCCACCTTTACGGCGACACACATTAATCCAGCTACCCATGCAGATATTCTCTTCAATGCATTCTCACCTGAATAATAATAATACACATAATAAAATTGCATAAATAAACTCCTAACAATTACCTTAAGTAATTATGTTTTTTTTTATTACTTCAAACGTTAACATTTTGTTATTTCATTGTGTTTATTATCGTACAAAATGACGTTACTTTCTTTAAAAATAGTTCTTTAATTAAGATTTTTTTTAGTCCCAACTGCTCCCAACCGTCTAGAGCGAGTAAGACTATGGCATCCCTAATTAAGGTATGTTAGGAGGCTGAAGGTAGTGGGGAGGGGAAGGTAGGAATTCAGATCTGTCTCCAAACACCCCTAAAGTCATTTCAATCAACGTTTCAATTCTGAATGGTGGCCTTTCATCAGGGAGACACAGTATCTACCACTTTAGAACGTGCTGCAAATATACTTTATATTATTTTATATGAATGAAATGTTTTATGACACATATTGATTAAATACAAATTATATGCACACGGCGGGTTTAAACCCGCAACCACTGAATTCGCAATCGAGCGTCTTACCACTCGACCTCGGAGGTCGTCGATCGTAAAGCAAAATAAATTTAAATTTACAAAAATCTACATCTAGAAAAGCCAACAAATTATTTAGCCTCTGTATTTAACCTCTGAGTAACGTTACTATCTTCCGAAGAAGCAACCTTTTCGTATTCTTTACCATACCAGACAAAGACTACAGACTTTTGCAACAACTCTGTAAAGATCAAAGTGCCAATAAATATGAGTAAAGTCCCGAACCAATGGCCTAAAGTAAAAGGGTTATGGAAATACAGTATTGAAAAGATTAAAGAGACAAACTTGCGAAGAGTCACAGCTAAAGTGACGGTCAGCGACTTGCATTCGGTGGTCAAAAAATATACGCTGGCAACACACAGACATTGAGACAAGGTGTTTATCAAAAGGTAAAACCGCGTTGTAGAGATTCCAACTACTCCGAACATTGGCGCACTATTTCCACTGATGACCCAATGATTCCAGATATTCGGAAAGATAAAAGCAAAAAGCGGGAAAGGCAAGATGTGAGTGTAAAATAAGGCTTCCCAAGCATGCTTCCCATACTTCTCGTAAAGGGTTTCTTGAAACAAACCCATACGAGCAGACAGAAAAAGCGCAGAAGTCAATATAAAAATCCCAACAAACCACCACATTAAGTCTACCGAGTCGACAGTCTCGTTGTCGACACCAGAAAGCGTTGAGTTCTGCGGCTTTTCCGATTTCTGCACTTGAGCCCCAGTTTGGATCGTGCACACAATAATCCCAACAGTTATCATTCCGACAGAAGCATATTTCCAGACGTCATACTTCTTGCCCAAGATGATGATACCCAACGCCATGTTGGCCATGAGGGAGCCAGAGCGAAAGATCATGTGCAAGGGCATGGAAATGTGGAAGTTGAACGCGTAGTTGTTGGCGACACTACTGACGAAGAAAAGAAGCACTAGAGACACATATTTTCTCAAGGGAATGTGTCGCTTGACGGTCCCGAAACGGGTTGTGAACACAAACCCATGAACACTGAAAAAGACAAACTGGAGGAAAGTTACCAAATTTCCCACGCCAGGGTCTTCTCTGATCAGAACTTCCAGCACATAGACGTTGGAACAGCAAAAAATAAATACGCTGCACAACGCAAACACCGCTCTCGTGTTCATGGTGACGTAAATAGTGTTTTTTTTTTAAATAGGTATTATAATTAAGTTTTAAAAACAAGCACATCACATAACAGCTGTACTGTTTATATTCATTCAACTTGAAGAATTGTTTTATTATTTCACTTGATTTTTTACACTGCTTTTCATTGAATTTCTTCAATCTTTCCACCCATAGAAAGAAATATTATAGATTGAAAACCTTCAGTTTCTCAGTACGGCATGTTTGTTCTTCACGTCAGGTTTCATTTTGGCGATGGCACTAAAAATAATAACCAAAAATCAATTTCATATTCAATAAAAAAAACGACCAATTTAATTGTACAAAACTCACTTTTTTGGTTGTAGTCGAGTAATTCAGTGTTCAACCAGTTTGTTTCGCTAGAAAACAGCGCGATATTTTAATTTTGATCACGGTTTATAAAATTTCTTAAGAGAGGAATTTTCACGCGTGACACGTCTCGGTCTTGACACATGCAGGAAATGCAAGAAACTATTATACGCCTTAACAAATGAAAATATAGTTTTTCTATGTGCGTTTCAATGCTATTAAATATTGCGAAAAATATATACGTTGATTTTTAAGCTTATACTGGAGTTGATTTCAGTATTGTGAAAACTCATTTACAATCATGACATTACCAACTGAGTGTAGAGTCGTTAAGTATTTGAACACACGCCAGGGGATTCAAAACTTTTGCTTGATGAAAAATCTTTAAAACCAAAGACATTTTTAAAAATACTTCAAAACCAAAGACAGCCTTATTCAACAAAGCTTAAGACTAATTCACTTTTATTTTTATACTGAACCGGTTTGCTATGGACATTTTCAGAATAGTGAAAAATTAATTGTTTCAAAAAGAGAATATATAATAGAAATTCGTTCCACGTTGATTTGAAAGAAACCCACTGTCGCCAATGACATAGTACCTTTGGCTACTAGCCCCGAGAGAACCAATGAAAATACTCTAATTGGCCCGCGCTGTCTTCCTTACACTGCCTGACGTTGTATATCGCCATTCCATTTGATTTCACGCGAGCTAAAGAGTAGTGATTGCAATAAATTAATCGATATTTTGTTCGGTTGAGTAGGTATCTACCTGCACCTAGAGTGGAAAAATATATATTTTTCAAATATGATTAGGTCTCGAGAAAACAAAACTAAACATTTCTTGAAAAAAATGCAAATTTTGTTTTAAAAATATGATAAATCATTCAATGAATTATAGTTTTTTTTCTATTTTTTTTTGTATTACCAGTATAACCAGATAAATTTTGGTTTTTCAGCTAAGTTTAGATAAAATATTTCAACATTTTTTTATGTGACACCTCACAATAACGCCCCTATTTGTATCTGCACAATGTACAAACAGGGGAATTATATCACCACCGGCTGGGAAAAATTGTGAGACGGGCCAAGAAAGGGAATGTTGGAAGGTATTTGTCAAATCGGGCCTTGTAAAGGGCCGGATTAAATGAAGGAGAGATTACAGATGCGGGTAGCTCGTTTCACATATGAGCCGAATTACACAAAAACGAGTCGGAGAAACGACTCATTCTCGTGAAGCCGACATCCACTGTGAACGGATGTTTAACTCACGTCCGTTGATTTTCACGCACGTACACGTGCTCGGGGGATCATCAGGAGAATATACAGAATAAATCGAACTATAAAAGTTACAGGAAATGTATGTGTTTACTTCTATTAAATAACTCCTATTCATTCAATTACCGAAACATAGGCAAGTGTATGTAGATTCTAAACAGGTAAAGCGCAAGGAAAAAATCTCTGCAGTTTTTTTATTTGCGTTTGCATTTTTTAGAAAGTAGAAATAGAAAACACATAAATACATTAAAAATTAAATTGGCAGCTAAAAAGCTTGTCATTTATAACATATTCCCACCGTCCATTTTTTATTTTTTATCAGTTTATTTAATGAAGAAAAACATGTTTTATATTAATTATTTATAAATTCAATGATTGACAGCCCTGAACTATTTTTTTTATAATTTATTTCCATATACCACGTACATCAACATCAAGGCATTATTTACGTTATTATTGTAACAACTTCAACGCGGTATTTCAATACACTCCCGTTCGCGTATATAGAATTGAGGTTATAATTATAAAGATGTTGTTGACATATTCAACACATCAATAACGAAATATATACATATCATAGTTCAAATTATTTCGACACGAGAAGAACTAGAATTTAAAAGGTTTACTAGCTCTGCTTCGAACTTATTTTATTGTTATTGTGTTATGTTATTACCTTCTATTATTATGTTATGTTCTGTTATTATGTTTATTTGGTTATTATTTTCCCTGACATATTGGTTATAAAGGTATTGCTAAAAAATATTCTGCGAATTTGATGTGAATCAGTAAATTTATCACTAAATTATTACCACGAAACATTTTCATTCTTTCGAAATATTTCACGTTTTTCCATGCCATTGTTTATAAACATATCCAGACTTTTTATTTTTAATTTACTGTCTTTTTATGTTTTTATTTGAATTTATATTTACATTTTAACATTACCACACTACACGTGCGTACTGTACTGAAAAAAAAAGTTATAATAGATGTGTACAATGCTCAAATTAGACGTAATATATTTATACATATTATGAAAAATAAAGTTTTATTAGATAAGTTGATATTATGATGATTATAGAATTAGATTCATAAAATACATTTTTGGTTACACCTTACAATTATTGTAATTGTAGACCACTGGGTTGATTTTGATTGACCAAACAATATTTAAAAAATAAATTATCAAAATGTTTTACTGCAACAAAAAATATATCGATTACAATGAACAGCCCCATCCCTACTCAACGTTTTATTTATTTTCTTTTTTTTAAGTGAAAACCGCACACGAGTTTCAACTGCTACCAAACGTCTGGAGCCAGTGAGACTATAGCATCCTCCATCGGGGTATGTTTTGAGAGGAAGGTTGGGAAGTACTTGGCTATTCAGATCTGGACAACAAGCACGGCTACATCCATTTCAAGCAACGTTTTAATTCTGAATGATGGTCTTTCACCAGGGCGATACTTATACACATATCTGACTGTCCGTTGTATCCATCTTCATTGTACTGTTAACATGTTTTTTACGCGACAGTCAGCACTGCGAATATTGCTTATTTAGGTATGAAATGCACAATGTATCTTCAATTTATCGATGTATGTGAGTCCGCCGTTCTTCAAGTTGTTATTCTAATGATATATATATAACAAATGTGTGTATTTGAAATTTAAGAAGAAATTCTCTTTACTTTTGGCACACTAAATACGCCTTCATCTCGCTTATTATGTTTAAAAAAATAATACTTGAAATATGAGAAATGGCCTAGTTTTACCATAAGAAAGCAATAATTGCAGAAGAGGTGATATATGTAAGTATAACATAACATATGAAAACAAAAATGAGAACCATTTAAAAACTGTACCTAAAAGCCAACTGTCCAAATAAAACATGAATTTTATTTCTGTCGTGGATTCGTTCATCAAACAAATGGACCACGTCACGGTCGCACAGTGGTAGCTACACCACGCGATGCCACTGGCATATTATATAATATATGCCTGTTAACAATTTAACAATGTTCGCACTTTCAAAACACTCTACTATTCATATGTTGGCAGCATTCTGGAATATGCGTCTTAGGTGTGATCCAGGCTATGCAGTACACAAAAACAGAATCGAAAGTGTCCAAAACAATTTTTTGAGATACCTAAACTTTCGCTTTTTTAGATCTTATATTAGCAATGAGGACTCTGCAAAGTTTTTCAATTTAGAACATTAACTTTCCGAATAAATGAAGCAGATTCAGCCATGTTAATAAAAATCGTATAAAATTCAATAAACATATTCAGTTATGTATTATTTTAAAAACATTACAATTTTTTTTTATTTCAAGGCGTTTTTAAATAAAGCGGGTAAGTGTATTAAAACACAATATTCATAAATATAAAGCAAGTTATTCTCAATGAATTGCCCCAAGCCATCTCAATGTGAGCATGAAATGTCAACCTACTATCAAACATGATTCCGAGATCCTTCATAGTGGAGACACGTTTTAAACTTAGGTCGTTCATCGTATACCGGTAGTACCAGGTATGACACGCCCTAGTGAATGACAAAATCAAACATTTCGATATTTTGAACTCGATCTTATTCTTTTTACTCCAGTCAACAATTCTATCTATGTCTGACTGAAGTCGATTGCAGTCTTCTAAAGTTTGTATTTCTATGAAAAGTTTTAGGTCATCAGCAAAGAGAAAAGACCTAGAATGCAGAATTACCTCTGAAATATCATTAATAAATATGGGAAAGAGGAGTGGGCCTAAATTAGAACCTTGGGGTACTCCTGATCGTACAAAAAACAAATTGGATGTGAATACTTCGTGTGATATGAATTGTTTTCTGTCCGAAAAATAACTAGCAAAAAAGTTTTGCTGTCGTATAGAGAAAACTAGTTTAGACAGTTTATCAAGCAAAACTTACAATTAAGTTGATAGCCCTGATCTCCTGCAACTCCTATTATTATTCCAAGTTTCAAATCGCAACAGCAGACAGCCGCGTATTTTTCATCTCCCTCGTTGTAACACCAATTCAAAACAAGACTCTTTCATTTACAGGTCTACAAACTCATTCAGTTTAAATTATTACCACATTGACATTTTTAACTCGACTATACGTGACATTAAACAAAAAACGTGACCCGACAGCACTCAAACTAGATCACTGAAACTAACCTTCCATCTACTCCCGTCCTTCTTCCTTTTATCCCATCCTTTAGAGCAGTGGCCCCCAACCTTTTTGTCGCCGCGGACCGGTCAACGTTTGATAATTTTACCGCGGCCCGCTGAGGGTGGGGGAAGGCGGTGCGGGGGACACATTGAATGTAGTTTTTTTTATGTTTTTGCGCGGCCCAGTACCATTTGGTCTACGGCCCGGTACCGGGCCGCGGCCCATGGATTGGGGACCACTGCTTTAGAGTACATAGAGTGGTATCCTAACCTATCCAAGGCAGTGTAGTCAGTTTTTGATGATTTTTACCGGACTCGGCAGACCTGGGCGTGGCTAAGACTATGGCAAGGGTATTTATACATCCATTCATAGCACATATTGACATAATGTTTTTGTTTATTCGTATAACCACTTTTTCACAGTTTTGTTATCAACAAAAATATAGAATATAACCTTAAAAACCGTTTAGTTATGTCAAGTCTAGTAGCATAATAAAAAATGTCGGCGGAGTCCCGCGGTGGCCCAGGAGACCAAGGTCATCGTTACAGTACATAGAAGCGGTGTATTATATTTGTTGTCTCTTTTTCTCTCATGGTGTACGACCTGAAAATCCGGAGAAAGTGATTTATCGCAAGTTTGTATAGGTTGGGTAAAAATAATTAGCTCTCCCTCCATATATTGTTACTTCAAGTCCCATCCACATGTTCCATTTCACCTTCTTCTCCTCCCACTTAGTTAAGTTACAAAAAATCTGATTTGATTTGATTTACTTTATCGTGCCATGTCTTTCTCGGGCGTCCTCGACTTCTAACACGAAATTTGGAGAGTTATTGTTATTACTGTCTGAAAGTCAAATATTTATTTAGCTCGGAATGGGGAATATAATTTCAATAAGTGGTTATGCAACTTTGAAATATCCCTATTACTTCATAAAATAAGACATTTTTTAATGATTGTACAAGAAAAAATATTTCGAAATAAGAGTGTTGAAGAGTGGCCTAGGTCCGGTTGTGACCACATTTTTTTTTTATACACGTTTAAATTTTACGAAAGCTACATGACTAAAGGCTGCCACATTAAATTCGTGGTTTTAATGGCATACTTGGTTGGGAAATAAAAACAGAGGCCGCACACAAATAAGATGAGCTAACGACCAAAGGAGGAAGGACGACTTGACAGTTGGGTGGGAAAAGCCAAGAATCGGAAGAAGTAGATGCGTACATCATATTCGATATTCAAAATTGGTCTGCAAGAAGGTTGATGAGGACGAAGGAAAATAATTATTTGTAAAGCTTTCATGCTACAGGGTGAACACTGAAAGACTCAATTATATAAAACAAACTTTCACAAAAAAATTTTTTTTTTGGAAATATAATTTATAGATTTTGTTGAGAATTTAGTGTAAAAAATAAGAACCGTCCAATGTTTACCATTTTCTTACTAACAAAAACAGGCTCTTTAGATAGAATTTTCCATAACCGTACCCAAGATTTCTGGTCGAAAACGTCGAATTTCGGCTAGAATATTCTCATTTTCATGAATCGTTCGAGGTGTATTTACGTAAACTTGTTATTTCGAGTAGCCTTACAAAAATGAGTTTTAACTTGTTTTTTTTAATTGAGTAATAAAAACAAATTTACCGTGTTTTTTCAAAAAAATGACCTGTGGCGTAATTTTCCGACATCGTTGAGAAGAAAACATACAAAATGAAAACAAGTTTTACCTAGGGAAACAAGTCAAGATATTTTATTACTATAGATAAGAGGGTATTTCCATCGAAACAAACAATTTGCCTTCCGGTTGGTAAAAATGTCTCACTGAAATAAACCGTGTGACGCCATCGCGCTGCAACCAACGGAACTGCATACGACGCTGCCATTATTATCACCATTGCACAGTAAATCATGTTTAATGGATGAGTACTGAGTATCGGGTAGGTACTGGGGTTTTATCACAACAATAGCTGGCAATAAATACTGCACAGCTGACAAAATACAAAACCAGTGACATCTAGCGATAAATATAGTCATTATAGTTAAACTAATTACCTGCCGGTAGAAATCCGATTAGTACAATTATATTATTAGACAGAAGGAAATTGGGAATTGTACGATTTCCTTTAACAATTTTTTTTTTCATTTTAATCATAATTTTAATCTGGGTTTTTTTACCCCATTATCTTCTAGTAAAATATAAAAAGTAATTTTGAATCTGTTGATGTACACGTGTACAGTTATTTAAATCGAAAAACGAGCAACAGAGAAAGAACAGCACATGCATAATATTATAATGAAGCAATGACAAAAATAGGACAAAATAAACATAAGAAAGAACATTCAAGTCAAAGCCAAGGTCAAGTCAAAGTTTTGGTAGAGTCGTAAAGAATGACAAAATTCATTTAGACTGGTACCAAAAATTTCAAGACCATGGCTTGAGTTAACAAGTCTCGATATTCTGGACAGAATACACATAACTGAACATTTATTCATGATTTATGATAACGATCATGATTTTAGATAATTTAATTTGCATATATGTATCTGTTACATTTATATTATTTCCTCGTTGTTATATTAGGTTAGGTAATTTTGTGCAAAGCGCACTTGAGGTAAACTATCATAAAACTACGCTATATGCACTCATTGTTATTATTATGATACCGCACGGGAGTCTTGACTGCTCGCAGCCTTGGAAAGCAAATCAGGGAATGCTGCGAGGCTGTAGAGAGTGGGTGAACTAGAGAAGGTTTGTGAAGTTCCTAGTTCCTCAGATCGGTTAACAAACATAGCTAAAGCCGCGCATGGAATCACATCAAACAACGCTTCATTTCCTAATGTTAAAATCTCACCGGGACGATTAATAATAATAATAATAACAGTGAACTTATACAGCATGTCCCAGAACTCGATGTCAAGCCGGAAGCGAGTGATAGGCCGAGTCATAATAGTTATCAGATTTTTTTTTTAAATCAAGATTACTAGCAATTTTTATACAATTTTGGAATCCTTATGAAATGCGCCAACTTTTAAAGTTACTTGCCAAGCTAACGTAGTACATTTTTTTTTCAGTACAGACAGTTGAAATTGAGCGAAGTATTCATTTTGAAAACATAGTTGGGAAAAAAGTGACATTTTCTTCCAAGCTGGGGTAGTTGGTCTAAAAATTTAGGCAACAATTTACAAAAGCATTATACCGGATTACATAACTTAAAAAAAAAAAAAAAGTTTTATAGTAATGGGAGTTAAATCACCATCACAGGGTGTAGATTTTCTCGTTTTTTTATAGTGAATACAACAAAAGAGTCCCAACTTTTTCAACCAACTGGAGCCAGTGATACTATGGCATCCGAAAATGGGGTATG
The DNA here is from genome assembly GCA_022651775.1 of Drusus annulatus. Classification (NCBI taxonomy): domain Eukaryota; kingdom Metazoa; phylum Arthropoda; class Insecta; order Trichoptera; family Limnephilidae; genus Drusus; species Drusus annulatus. The sequence continues at coordinate 350,121 of JAGWCC010000530.1, read as the reverse complement.
TTGTGAGGCTGAAGGTAGTGGGGAGGGGATGGAGATGGGGACGAGGATTGTTGGGAAGTACCTGGCTATTCAGATCTGGTCGCCAAACACGGCTAAAGCCATTTCAAGCAACGTTACGATTCTGAATGGTGGTCTTTCACCAGGGCGATACGTAGAGTATCTACCACTCTGGAACGTACCGCAAATAATGTGTTATGGCACATATTAATTAAAGAAAAGTTATTTTCACAAGCCGGGTTTGAACCCGCAACCTTTGTAATCGTAGTGGAGCGTTTACCACACGACCGTGGAGACCCTCAAAATAAATAGTATGGTTTTTTTCACTTAATGTAATACAATAATAAAAGTTTTATTCCAGAAGGTATGCAGGAGAAGTGCAATGCAATACATTAAATAATTGATAATTATACATAGTGATAATAATAATAAAATAAAAGTTGTAATACACACAATAATAAAGAAAAAAAAATATATAAATTTATTGGAAGAAAAAAAAATACAAGTAATAATTATTATTGGAGGATATTAGGTCTCATGTTTACATATATACTCGTATATTCAGAATGTCAAGACTTGCTATCTCAACCCATGGTTTCGAAATTTTTGGTAGCAGTCTAAGACAGAGCATTTACCGGTGCACTCACCCTAATTCGAAATCATTGAATAAACCAATCACAGAACAAATAATTACTTATTCATATATGTACAATTTTATGTTACTCTTTCTATATTAATATTAAATTCACACTTTCAAATAACATTAACCATAGATTAATTTAATTTGAAGTAACCAAAACAGTCGGCAAAAATTACTGCCTCAACACAGGCTTGCCTAGTGAGGCAGATTACGAGAAAACAAAAGTAATAACTGTATACAAATATACAAAAACTAAGTTATATGTATGAAACAAATACGGATAATGGTCTGTATTTCTATTTAATTAATGTTTCTGTGTATATATATATATTTCTATATATATATATATAATATATATATATATATATATATATATATATTTACTGTTTACAATGTATTGATCTCTTGTTAAAATATATAAATGTACCTACACCTTTATACACCCTATGTATTTTATATGATTATTCAGCTTATATTTTTTATTATTTTGCTGTTATTACTGTTAACTGTATTTAAATAAAGATTTTTTATTATTATTATTATTAAATGATTTTTGTCATTCTTTACGACTCTACCAAAACTTTGACTAGACCATGGCTTGAATATTCTCTCTTATGTTTATTTTTCCCTAATTTTGTCATTCCTTCATTTATTATTACGTAGATGCTATTCCTTCTCTGTTGCTCTTTTTTCCATTTCGTGTTTTATATGTATTTTTTGTAATTGGACTTTAGTCCGTTAATTTATAAATAAATAAATATAGGCGCTGGGTACGTAAAAAAATCAATTGCGCCTGCACAGGACCGGCCCTGATCACGTCCACTGTTAGAAAAAAACGACACGATTACTCCACCGGCCATAAAAACAAATCTGGGTCACTTTGCAGTCTGTCTGTTTGATAATAGCTTGTAATCTATCCACTTACGAAATTACACAGCCTTATCTACGTTAGAATTAGTTATCTTGGTGAAAGGTTTATCCAAATTGACGTGAAGAGCTCGGGCCGAAATAATACGTTTTCTTACAGGTTCCAAAGTCGACCGAAGCCTTCGTAAACGTCGATAAATCGTTAGGAATAATGACCACTAGCCACTTCGATGACCTGAACCTTTTCTAATACGAATTAATTTTCATTGATACAACATTATGTGGGAAAGAATGCAAGGCTGATGTAAGCGTAATTAATAGGATCAAAAAAGGGACGCTTAGATGGTTTGGGCATGTAGAGCGAATGGACGAAAAAAAAACTGTGAAAAGAATATATGATGCGAAAGTGAATGGAAGAAGAAGTCGAGGACGCCATGGCACGATCAAGTACTTGAATCGAGTCATGTGAAGAGTCAGAATAACAGAAGAGTATGTATGAGACGATGTATGAATGTGTATGAAGCAAGGAGTGGCAGATACTCTAAGTATCGCCCTGGTGAAAGACCACCATTCAGAATCTAAACGTTGCTTGAAATGGCTTTAGCCGTGTTTGGTTACCAGATCTGAATTGCCAGGTACTTCCCAGCCTTCCTCTTCCCCATCTCCTTCCCCTCCCCACTACCTTCAGCTTCACAACATATCCCTATTGGGGATGCCATAGTCTCACTGGCTCTAGACGGTTGGGAGCAGTTGAGACTCTTGTGCGGTATCCATATATAAATAAAAGAGTTTATGCCAAGACGGTATGGCGTATTATGTATGGCGGTTCGTCCTCTCTGCCTACCCCTGCGGTGTAACGGCGTGATGGTTAGTTAGTTAGTTGCATTAACTCCACACATGTGGCTATGAGAGAAATATTGTCCCTCAGGACCTTGGTCATCTTCGGAGATGCTGTGTGGAGGGTCTTTTTGAGGAAAGAAAGGAGTGAACCTTGGTCTTGAAGAGACCCACGTTGAAGGAGGAGAAAAAACACACAGGCCGACAAATGGTTCTAGAGCCGAGCTTTTGAACATAAGAACGAGTCGTTACATCGACCCGTTCTCATGTATTGAATGTCAACCGTGTACAATGCGTGTTGGGCGTGCGTTTGGCGAGTTTCCCGACTAAGCGCCGGTGCCGAAGGGATCAATGACGCAAGTTTCTCGGAGCATCTTCCATTGAAATACCGGTAGAACAATGACTGCATTCCCACCTTACGTCTGTGCTCCAAAGATTGCAGTCCGTTTGTTAAGACAAGAGAATCTTTCAAACAGAGCGCCCTACACGTTTCTGCAGAGTTAAAGTTTTTTTCATGTATTTAGGGGCTCCAGACCAGAGGTGGCTGCCAAATTCAACAGTGGGGCGCACTAATTCTAATTAGTCCAAGACGGAAGGAACTCCTTGGCATAGTGGTTTGCGCACTTTGCTTCGAGCCGTGAGGTTGCGGGCTCGAAGAATGTGCTATTATTTAACAGCAATAAATCATACCTTCGAAAAACATTGATAAATAGTGATGTTAAAAAATACCTACCGAATATACTATGTATTAACTGAAAAAATATTATTATTAATCCAGACAATACGCAGGAGTTGTTCAATACAATACATTCCATAAATTACAATAAATAAAATGAAATATAAAATAAATAAAAAATATTTAACACAAAAAAAATATTTTAAATGATAAGTAATTAATAAAGCGTGTGGGGGTTATTTAACGGATATCAATGGGGACTCCATCACTAACATTAATATTTTATTTTTGATCAAAACCAAAATGCCATCTACATTTTTTACCCCAAATCAAGAATTGCTGTTTAAAGTTTGTTGGGTGCGTCTTGCAACACTCTGTATATATTAACAATATCACATCGCAGTGTTGTTTTCATTATCGAACATGTTTTTTTAGCAGTTACATTCATCTGGCAATTTTCAACCTTGACTCGCTGGAAAAAATTATTAATCTGAAAAAAAAACACTAATCTTCAACAGTTTTAAAATTTATTAAAAAGCATAGTGTTGGTACAAAACAAAAGTAAAAAATGCAAACGCAAGGCGTGTTCACAAAGAGCGCAACTCGGGCCAAACCGAGCGTATAGAAGATAGTTTCAACACAGTGGGAAGTAAATAGGAAATAAAAGATTAAAAAAAACTAATCTCATTTCATTTCCATGATCGATTTTTGTTCTTTATTTGTTGATCGTGGGTTGACGGCTCGATATTCAAACATTTTTTTTTTAATATCACCGACACATAATAACTGTGTGGCCAATTAAACATTTCAGAATAGGAAAGATGAAGAAATATAGGAAGAAAACAGTGTTAATTTAATATAAAACCGACTAAATTTAGTAGAAAAATTGCAATATAAATCAAATAACATATAAATCAACGTTGTAAAGAATAGACCACTTTCATGCATCCAGAAAAATGGTTGATAATATTTACATTTCATACAAAACAAATATCAATGCATTTTTATTTGAAAAGCACAAACAAGTAATCACTTCGAAAATCTCAACCTTAACACTGTACAACCAAAGCCGCAAGTTGATGTTTATATATAATTCAATCGTTAAAATAAATAATCCAAAGCCACAATATTTATTTTTAAAAACAGAATAACAAGTAATCAAAAGATTGAAAAAATGTATTAATTTAAATGCAGGTTTATAAAATAGATAGTAAATTGGCATATTGCTCCACTCGAAATAAATTAATTATAATTTTTAATAACAAAATATAACAATCCACAAATAAATTAATCCGAATTAGAAATTCCTTGGTAACGTTAAATTGATTGATTGGAGTACGAATAATTAATATTTGAATGACTCGTAACCTTTCCGTACCTGAAAGTAAAAAAATAAACGTACGGTCCCAAAGGGGGTGGCGTAGTTACCCAATTTGATCTTGCTTATTAAAGCGTTATCATCACATAACCTAAGGTAATTTGTTTTTGGTAATACTTAGAAAGAAGTTTATTTATAATATCTAAGTAATCTTTATCTAAAGATTTCACACAAAACTTTAGTTCGGGGTGTCATTAGAACCCCCCCCAGCATACATACATAATAGCACAATAAAATATTATTCAGAAAAATATCATCGAAAAGTTTTTGAAATACTTACAAACCTCGCAGTATCTATCGTAATTTAAAATCATATGCGTAAGGTTGTGTATACATTTGATAAACATTAGTACATTGAATTTTAATTAGTTGTAGAAAAATAATATAAAATTCTGTCTAAGTACACATTAGACATCAGAACCATTAAATGTTGATTCGCCCCAGGCAACTGAACCGACCAGATAAAAAAACTTGAAAACAAGTTTCAGTGCACACAACTGAAGTAATACTTGTGACCAAATACTAAATCCAGATAGCAACATTACCACAGTTATAAAGCGCGAACTGCAAACAACAAATTAGCTATACAAAACTCGTATTCGACTCAACGAGGAACAAGTTCACATTAGTTATTTTAATTGATGAATGGTGGTGTACCTTGATACCTGATAGAATGAGAAATCACAGATTTCGGACAATAAGTCACATATTTAACAAATTAATAGGTAACCATAACTGTTTCATCTTAAACAGACTCGTCAAAACAAATCTTGCAGAGCACTTAATTATTATACAGATACGCAAAACTTAAGACGAACCGAGTCCAAAAATGTACCGGTGATTCATTTCACCTTTTCCTTTTTGGACTTTGGCAAAACAGCGGCTGCTAAATTTTGCAACAACTCCGTAAAGATGAGAGTCCCGAAGAAGACCAGGAGGGAGCCAGCCCAGTGGACCGCTGTGAACGGGTTTCTAAAGTACAAGATGGAGAAGATCAAAGATACAAACTTGCGGAGGGTCACTGTCAAAGTTACAGTCAAAGAAGCGCACTCCGTGGTCAGAATGTAGACACTCCCGATGCACATCCATTGGGTCAATACGTTGCCCAGAAGGTAGACCCTCGCCGAGGGGATCCCGAAGAACTCTTCCATGGGCAGACTCTCCCCCGTCAGGTTCCAGTGGTGCCAGAGGTTCGTCCCCAGAAGAGCGAACAACGGAAGCGGCAAGGCGTGCGTGTAGAACAGCGCTTCCCAAGGATATTTTCCGTGTTTCTGGTACAGCGTTTCCTGGAAGATCCCCATTCGCGCTGACAGGAACAAGGCGAATGTCAGTATGGCGATTCCGACAGCCCACCAGAAGATGTCCATCGCTCGGAGCGCCGCGTCTTCTTCGGCTGTGCGATGCTCGGAGCCGTGCCCCTTCACTTCACTCCCGGACTGGACGGTGCAGATGATGATTCCAGCCGTGATCATGATGACGGACAGATACTTCAGCGGAGTGTACTGCTTCTTCAGAATGATGATTCCCATCACCATGTTCGCCATGAGGGACCCGGCCCTGAATATCATGTGCAGTGGCATCGGTATATTAAAGTCGAACGCGTAATTGTTGGCAACGCTCGTCAGGAAGAAAAAGACAACCAGGGTAACATAATCCTTGAAGGGAATGTGCCTTGTGGCGGTGCCGCACTTGGTCGTGAAGACGAAGCCGTAGATGCTGATGAAGACGAACTGGAGGAAGGTGATTAGGTTCCCGGAGCCGGGGTCCACCTTCACCAGCATCTCCAGGAAGTAGACATTGGAGCAGCAGCCGATGAAGACACCGGCCACCCCAAGAACTGCCATATAATTCATTATGGATGTTTGATGGCTATACGCTGCAAACAATCGAAATATTAGTTTTCCATTATTACACCTTCATAAAAAAATAGCACACTGCTATTTACATAATATACCATATTATATTATGTAAAGCCACGTCTACGTTGATAACCTTACAAGAGATTACAATCCGCGTGCTGTAACCTATCGATAGGTGATTTGTAATATTATGGAGGTATTCAATCGCATACCTCATTTTAAATACTTTTCAAAAATTCTTGCGGTATACGTTTGGTCTTTACTACTATTGTACTATTTTCACTTGGAGAGTGACGGGCATTTATTTGAACAAACACGTAATTATTTTCATCTACTCAATTGTTCGACACTTATTTTATGACCGCCTTGCTAAAGATATAAATAAAAACCACAAGCATCCTTGGTCTTTCAATTACATAATACATAACATAAGAGAGACACGGCCGGCCAGGATGCTTAGGAAAATAATAAGTGTTATTTAATAAATTTAAATCGCTATCGTACGTACGTATTTCCGTTCTTATGGAGGAACACTCACGTTAATATTGCTGTTTTTATTTTTTTTTATTTAATCTAAAACTACGCCGCAAAAAAATATTTACCGTGGCTTATATTTTGTATAATTTGTTTCCACGTTACTTTTCTAAAATAATATATTCTCTCCACAACTTTACTAGGTTGAATTTGGTAGTTGAACTTAATGACATACTTATCTTTTGAGTGCGATAACCATTGAGATAGTAATTTCATATCTAAGACATTAATTTAAATAAACAAACGGTGTCAGCTACAGTTTTAATAACGCCAACTCAAACAAGTAAATTGCCAGCAATAAAAATTATCTTAAACGTAAATAAAAATCACAGAAGAATTGTAAAACCGATCAACTTTGCATTCGCTCGACAGACTTATCACGTATTAACAATGTGCATTGAAAAGCGCAAGAGATTATGAAACGACATTATAACCCAACTGTATTTATCTCTCGAAGTTATCAGCATGCAATGTGCACTGAAATTCATGTATTAAAACTTCAAATTATCAAGATTATACTTTAAAAGAATAATCTTATGAAAACTTCTTATTAATAGCGGGAAAAAATGTTTTTACTTGAAAAATATTATTCGTTCATCTCCGTATTCATTCGTTCATTTCCGAACACGGAACGACGGCATAGTTTGAAGGTTACGACTACTAGAAAATTACTGTATTAAAAGACTTTAATCATAACGTAAGTTATTAACGATTCAAGAAAGTCTATTGAATAAACCTCTATAAAACCTTGAACAAACGGTACCTACAAGCAAAAAGACCAAACGCAATCTCGCAGATGTCAAAACATTTCGAGGTTACACATCAAAGTTGACATAAACTTTTCACGATACAAGCCTACGTTTAATAAAATATTATTTCATATAAATACGAATGTATAATATTTACCTTTATTTTTCAATTTGCGGTGAACTTCAACACAACAATAGCGACCCAAACACTGACTGACCGAAGGCGAACATTATACCTACGCTGCTGCTAATGACAGCTGCTGGTACCGCGAGAGGCCGCCAGGGGCGCGCGCTACCTCAAGCAGCAGTGCTGCCAACGTTGTGTTTTGAACGACTGAATTCGAAACTTACGAGAAAAACAAGCGCATTTATTCTTTGGTGATGATTTCAAGGGAAAATTATTGTAGTGCGTAAAACGAAGTAAGATCGTATAATAGAAAAACATAGTATTCGTGCATATAAACGCCATTTATATTTATGGTAAAACGGTACGATATTATTATTTGGGTAATTTTGTGGTGGCTGAATAAATTAATGAAAAATACTACAGAGCCTTTCCCTTTTCCCGCGTAATATCATTGAGGTTATACCTAATATTATAAAGTATTATTTTTGGTATGGGCAGGTATAAAATAATTATGTGTGAATAAAAATGTTGTTGTAGTGTACAATAAATATAATATTATTATGGATTTTAGACGAATTGTTTAAAATGTTTGCTGGAATTGCATTATTCATAATTTTGTAGAAATATAATTGATCAATATACGGGGAGGGCTCGCGCAAGTGTAGTAAGCGCGCTCGTCTCGCCGTTCCTCGTGTCGCCTCGTCTGCTCAGACCGGTGTCAGTATTTTAGCCGAGTCAAAAGCTGCGAGCGAGCCTAGCCGCCATGCAACTATTATGGTGAGGTTAAATGTTCGGTGCAAACCGAAGTGGACCGCCGCGTCGGCAATATCCAATTGCACATTGCTCTAAAAAGGTATGATGACAAAACACGACGTCACGGCGATAGAGAACAATGTAACAATTACATATTGAATATTCATTGGGTGGTGAAAGAACGCCAATCCTAATAAAAATCAAAGCAACAAATCTGGCCGTACAGGTAGAGACAGGGCAAGAGATCATCATTAATCGTGAATAACAGTTAGTCTTCAAGATGTTGTGAGGTGTGGATAATAGATGAGTAGATCTAGGTGTAGGCACTTACTGGCATTGAGCGGCGTGGCGATGGTAGCGATGGCCTGCAGAGCGTGGTGCTGCTGGTGATGGTGGTGCTGGTGCGCGTGGTGCTGGTGGTAGGGGGCGCGCGCCCTGCCGCCCCCTTCGCGCGCCCGAAGCCCGCCACGGCCGGCCCCCGGCCCCCGCCCCTCACCGGCCCGCCCCCGCCCGCATGCCCCGCAAGCCCCGCGCGCCCCGCCCGCCAGCGAGCACAGCACGAGGTACGAGCACACCCGGCCCGGAGGCGCTCCCGGCCCCGAGGGCACCTTGCTCGTACTCAAGCTGGCCTGAGAAGACGTCGCGGAGGTTTGCCGAAACTCCACGCGAACAAACCCCGTGCCCAGATTCCACTAATGCGCAGACAAAGCCCCAGAAAGGAAACTCTCTCAAAGCGCAGACAAATCTAGATCAAGATCGGAATCTCTTTACTCCGTTTGAAGTTAAATTCTTTCTAGAAAGTACGGAAATACCTCCAAGATCGAAAACTTGTATTATTACTATCACTGAATGTATTTTTAATTCACTATCTTTATTATTATAAACGGAATATTCAATAGTCACTTCATAGATTTTATGTTATTTAAGTACTATAATATGTGCAAATCTCTAATTTCAAAAAATATTTGGCGATCTGTAAAAAGTTTTACTATATGAATTTTTTTTATCAAAAAAGAGTGCAAGGATAGACGATTCCCTTTGTATTATTTATATGGCGATATGCATATAGATAGTAACTGTAAAATTATGTAGAAAAATAAACGAGAAAAGATAGACTACTCGAGGTTGAAACAATTCTTTGCCAATAATTATTAATATTATAAGGATTCATTATTTCTTATAATAATATAAAACTGGATAGCTTATAATTTGAACCGATATTAATGAAAGTACCCACGTTCAATTGAATTGAAAACAATCGTCAAATTAATTTGCAAAGTTAAAATATATATTTTTACGCTCTTTTCAGCTGGGTTAGTAATTCAGCATTAACTGTTAATTAATTATGTACTCGCCATTATTGCATAAACTAAAAGCAGTTGAGATTATTGGAGAAGGTCCTTGGTCTACTTTTTTAAGCATCCGTTTTTAGAAGTTAATTCATTGAAAATTATGATAAAAAGTTACAACACTGCCTATTTGTGAATTCTACGGTGAGTTATCTGCTATCTGTGAACAAACAAAAAAAAACAAACAAATTAGTAAAAACATTTTTCTAGCGAGTTTCATAATGAATATCTGAACAACAATGCCTCCTTCAATCAGATAATTTTCAACACAGTAGAGTTTTATTTATTTTAGTATATACGTCCTTATAGGCTTTTACATAACTGTGTAATACATAATAGTGATAGCGATAAGCACACAAAAACATAACTAAGTTACTAGAGATATTACAATGGAATAAATTAACATTTGTATTTTTGGAAGAGGTATGCTATTATAGCCTCCTTGTAACTAGATTCAGTGCAGTTGAATATATCCACTATTTCTGCAAAATGACTCAGTCCTGATATTATTGTTACACTTGAAAATAATTTTGGATCGAGTAGCTCTGTTAGGTACATGGAAGGTAATTAAGATAATAAATATAAACTTTATGAACATAGGCATTTAATTTTATGAATGTAGGAAGTAAAAAAAACAATCTAGGAATCAAATGTTTATATTAACGAGGAAACTATAAATAAAATATTTGACGAAATGAAATACTTTGGTGTCATTAAAGACTCAAAGCTGAATTGTTCCAGTTATTCAGATTATACAATAAAAATATATCATTTATTGGTAGAATAAGAAACAAACTTCATAAATAAACATTTAAGAACATATATTTAGTACAATAATAATAATAATAATAATAAATGGAAAACTTTTATAGCGCCGTTTTTTGTGGGAAAATCACCTCAAGGGCGCTTTAGAAATTAATTTATCTAACCTATAATTTATCACTTAAGCTTATAACTAATAACTTACAGTTAAGATTTATTACTAATAGCTTACACCTAATATTTTCAACCAGTGACTTACAATAAGGACTTATAGCTTGTAACTAACAGTGAAATAGATGCTAACATTAAAAACATTAATATTTACACATACAATAAAAGTAAAAAATAGAACTTCTAACCAACTTATTACCAAATCATTTTCAACGTGGATATTCACAGACATAGTACAAGGAAATGCAAATAAATCAGACTACCAGAAAGAATAAATCCAATAAACAAAAACAGTTTTCTCTACAAAGAGATGAATTTTTTACAATGCGTTGCCGGAAACCATGAAAATTATACTAAGTAACAAATCAAAAATAGCCTGCAAGAACCATATAAAATACATGAGTATGTTATATCAAGTAGTATATAACATTAGTTGTGACATCGTCTCTAGAAATGCCGTGAAACTCTTAGGTGTTATATCAGAGCATTTTAATTATCATTGTTTAAGCATTATTTTTCTTTACAATGAAGAAAAATGTTTAAATTAATGTAAATACTGCAAAATAAAGGAATAAGAATAAAAATTAAATGTAACATATGCGCACGGATTAGAGATATGTTAAAAGAGTTACATTTTATGACGGTGAAGCAAACCATAAATTTGTTTTTTTATAAATTAAATTATTATAGGGATGATCTCTAAGAAGTTAGGGAAAAATATATTATAATTACTATCTATACCGGGATAGACACGGGATGAGAAATGCGTAACTTATTAGATTGCCGAGAAGCAAAAAATTGACCACACAGTAATCTATCATGTGCCGGGCCTTCCAATTAACTATACAAAAAAAAATACTGAAATAGACAATAATATTCTTAATGAAAAAATAAAATATTGTTTGCCATAACTTACCAACCATAATTTGTTATTATATTATAAGTTTATTTTTAATGGTATTATAGATATACTTGTTAATGGTATTATAGACAGCCCTGATTACACATAGCTTAATTACCTTCTATGTACCTAACAGAACCACTCGATCCAAAATTATTTTTAAATGTAACAATAATATCAGGACTGAGTCATTTAGATACGCGCTTGTACCTAGATTGCATACAGTGGGTAATTCTTTCGCTGAAATAGTAGATATATTCAACTGCACTGAATCTAGTTAAAAGAAGGCTATAATAGCATACCTCTTTCAAAAATATTACTGTTAATTTATTGCATTATAATATTTCTATTAACTTACTCATGTTTTTGGGTGCCAATCATTTAGTTCATGTTATTTTGATGTCACTATTATTTAATGTATTACACAGTTATTTAAAAGCCCATTAGGGCGTATATAATTAAATAAATAAATTTTGAAATCAAATATTCTTAAATTTATAAAATGTTATTCGAAAAAAAAGTTTGAAATAACTGTGTCTGTATATTTAATTATTTATGTGTGTAATATTTTACAGCACACAAATGATGTGATCGAACTCAAAGCAACAATAATAATAATATATATTTTTTAATTGAACTTCTTATACATGTCAAACTGTTATTAATTTAATACATATAAGAAATTAGATTTTATATTTGTAAAAGAAATACAAATTAAAGTACCATATAAATATGGAAGACAAGAAAATGAAAACAATTTACAAAAAAAAGAAATTTCATAAAAAATTTTGGCAGTGGTGATGATATGGTCAATGAGAAGAAGTTTTTTCAAGAATCAATAGGATTTTACTTCTGAATCACTCATTGACATCTTTATTCACTTGACATGGAATACGTCTAATAATAATGCTAAATATTTTTCTACATGGATCTACTTCTTCTTCCTTTCTCTTCTCAGTACGGGCCCGGGGTACCTACGCTACTGTTTAATTGCCTGTTCAATTAGAATTAATGAATGCACTATCTGTGCATGCGTTAACAGTGTTACAACCTTGAAGTAACAATATATGGAGGGATAGCTAATTTGTTTTACCCAACCCATCCGAAATTGTAATAAATCACTTTTTTCGAGTTTTTACATCGTACACCATGAGAGAGAAAGAGACAACAAATTTCTTGGACGGCTTCTAAATACTGTCGTAATGATCTTAAGCTGGTTATTTTCGCTGGTTAACGGCGGGACTCCGCCCACATTTTTTATTTTGCCACTAAACTTGACACAACTAAACGGTTTTTTAGGTTTGATGCTATATTTTTGTTGATAAAAATACTGTGAAAAAGTGGCTATACGAATACACAAAAACATTATGTCGATATGTGATATGAATGGATGTATAAATACCGTAGCCTTAGTCTTAGCCACGCCCATTTGCGCCGAGTCATGTTAAAATCATCAAAAACAAGTCCAAAACTGACTTCACTGGCTTTGGCTTGGGCTACCTCTTGTATACTCTAAGGTTACAACCAAAACTCTAATTGAGGTCTCATGTTGACTGTATGTATGTCATACGGGACGAACTTGTCAGATATAATATACATACCTTCGTTGTTAGCCTTACAACAATAAGTTTATATTCATGTTTACGTTTTAAAATTAGAATTAACTAACTATATTACTTCAAGCTTAATTTGACACTATTTGCTAAAATCGAGGTATTTCTTTATGAATTAACGTATTAAAGTCCAATTACAAAAAAGACATAAAACACGAAATGGAAAAAAGAGCAATAGAGAAGGAATAGAATCTACATAATAATAAATGAAGCGATGACAAAAATAGGACTTAATAAACATAAGAGAGAACATTCAAGCCATGGTCTAGTCAAAATGTTAGTAGAGTCGTAAAGAATGACAAAAATCATTTAGACTGCTACCAAAAATTTCAAGACTATGGCTTGAGTTAACAAGTCTTGATATTCTGGACATTGGAGAATTATACCTATAATTAGGATTGTGATGATTAACGAAGAGCAATTGATTGTTTCTGAGTCTACGGCAATTATGTTATTACACATGTTTCCTATAGATAAATACGAGATTTATATCTGATAAAAACATTCAAGCTCCAAATGCAATAGATTTTTGGTAAATATTTTTTTTACTAACGCACATTGCAGATATTTGACTTGAAGTTTAAAAACATTATAAAATGTAACATAACACAAGAAATACTTTTTTTTTGAAATAGACACATTGATAGATTATGAATTACCTATTTTTAATAACGCTCATTAAGAAAAAAAAACACCTGCATTCACTTAACAAATGCCAATTACGCATATTAATGCTTTGTTGTCATATTTGACATATTTATTGTCATATTAATTGTCATATTTTAAAACGCGTTTTTCTCAGTTTCATCTTTTAGGGTTGAATGCTTAGAGTACATAGAATAGTATCTATCCAAGGCAGTGAAGTCAGTTTTGGACTTGTTTTTGATGATTTCAACATGACTCGGCGTACCTGGGCGTGGCTAAGACTAAGGCTACGGTATTTATACATCCATTCATATCACATATCGACATAATGTTTTTGTTTATTCGTATAGCCACTTTTTCACAGTATTTTTATCAACAAAAATATGGCATATAACCTAAAAAACCGTTTAGTTGTGTCAAGTTTAGTGGCATAATAAAAAATGTGGGCGGAGTCCCGCCAGTGAACCAGGACCTTAAGATCATTGCGACAGTATATAGAAGCGGTCCAAGAAATTTGTTGTCTCTTTCTCTCTCATGGTTTACGCCGTAAAATCCCGGAGAAAGTGATTTTCGCAAGTTTGTGTAGGTTGGGTAAAAATAATTAGATCTCCCTCCATATTTTTTTTACTTCAAGGTTGGATGCTTTCGGCATAACAACCTCCAATTGTGATATTAATTATTGTTGTTATTTTTATTCAATGAGTACCGCACAAGAGTCCCAATTAATCCCAACCGTCTAGAGCCGGTGAGACTATGGCATCCCCAATTGGGATATGTTGTGAGGCTGAAGGTAGTGGGGAGGGGAAGAAAATCGGGAAGAAGAAGGTTGGTTAAAAGTACCTGGTTACTCAGATCTGGTCACTAAGCATGATTAAAGCCATTCCAAGAAAGGTTTTGATTCTGAATGGTAGTCTTTGACCAGGTGCCCTAGCGCGAGACATCGATATAGATTTTATCGACACTGTCGGTAATTTGTATTTATTCCCGAACCCCGACTGCAAATCGCCAACGAACCAACGACAGTTCACATCGACTAAATTAAGCATGTTTAGCTGACGTGAGATGTCGTTTGTTCCGTTGGCAATCTGCAGTCGGGCTCGGAAACGACTCGAAATTACCGACAATGTCGATAAAATCTATATCGTAAAGGGGGTTTATTTGAAAATAAGGGGGCTATTTGGATTTTTTTTATCTATCACCACTTACATTATTTTCATTTGTTTGTTTCGATAAACTTAGAGTACCTTACCACTCTGTCGAGTGATAGATACTCTAAGTATCGCCCTGGTGAAAGACCACCATTACGAATCGAAACGTTGCTTGAAATGGCTTTAGCCGTGTTTGGTGACCAGATCTGACTAGGCAGGTACTTCCCAACCTTCCTCTTCCCTATCTCCTTCCCCTCCCCACTACCTCGAGCCTCACAACATACCCTATTTGGGGATGCCATAGTCTCACTGGCTCTAGACGGTCGGGAGCAGTTGAGAGCAGTTGTTGTTTTTGTTCGGTATTCATATAAAAAAAATTAAAAAACTATGTTCCGTACTAGGGTACCAGGGCGATAGAGTATGATATCTACCACTCTGTTTATAAAATTTCACAAACAAAGTAACATGTTTTTGCGGAGCCCGTATCATAATTTTCTGCAAGGTTAAAATTCAATTATCGTCTCCGACTAAAAGCAAATTAAAAAACGATGTTCCGTACTAGGGTACCAGGGCGATAGAGTATGATATCTACCACTCTGTTTATAAAATTTCACAAACAAAGTAACATGTTTTTGCGGAGCCCGTATCATAATTTTCTGCACGGTTAAAATTCAATTATCGTCTCCGACTAAAAGCAAATTAAAAAACGATGTTCCGTACTAGGGTACCAGGGCGATAGAGTATGATATCTACCACTCTGTTTATAAAATTTCACAAACAAAGTAACATGTTTTGCGGAGCCCGTATCATAATTTTCTGCACGGTTAAAATTCAATTAGATAGAGTATGATATCTGCCACTCTGTTTATAAAATTTCACAAACAAAGTAATATACCATATAAATTGCCATCCCAACACAGGCTTATGCCTAGTGGGATGGGCAATTTACCAACTAATAAAAAAATGCATGTTTAAGTAAAATAATAAATAAATAAAAAATACATTTCATTTATTTATATATGTATTATTTACGGCACCTTCCAGAGTGGTAGTCAGTATCGCCCTGTTGAATGACCACCATTCATAATAGAAAGGTTGCTTTAAATAGAAATAGCCGTGCTTAGTGATCAGATTTGAATAGTCAGGTACTTCAAAAAGTTCCTCTTCTCTGTTCCTTCCCCTTCCCACTATCTTCATCTTCACAACATACCCCTATTGGAGATGCCATAGTCCCACTGGTTTAGACGGTTGTAAGCAGTCGGGACTCTTGCGCGGTATTCACATAAAAAAAAAAACAGTGCACACTTACTAACTAACTAACCATCACGCCGTTTCCCGCAGTAGTAGACAGAGAGAACGGACAGCCATACACTCATTACTTCATTCACATTCATACATCGTTTCATAAATACTCTTTTGTTATCCTGACTTAAGTATTTGATTCATGGCGTCCCCGACTTCTTTTTCCATTCACTTTCGCGTCATATATTATTTTCACACTTCTTTTTTCGTTCATTCGCTCTAGATGCCCAAACCGTCTATGCGTCCCTTTCTTGATCCTAATCATCACGTTTACATCATCCTTACATTCTCTCCGGATATCCACATTTTGAACACGGACATACTCGTATATGGTTTTACCCTTGAAGTAACAATATATGGAGGGAGAGCTAATAATTTTTACCCAACCTACACAAACTTGCGATAAATCACTTTCTCCGGGTTTTTACGTCGTACACCATGAGAGAGAAAGAGACAACAAATTTCATAGACCGCTTCTATATACTGTAAGAATGATCTTAAGGTCCTGGTTCACGGCGGGACTCCGCCCACATTTTTTATTATGCCACTAAACTTGACACAACTAAACGGTTTTTTAGGTTATATGCTATATTTTTGTTGATAAAAATACTGTGAAAAAGTGGTTTTACTAATAAACAAAAACATTATGTCGATATGTGATATGAATAGGTGTATAAATATCGTAGCCTTTGTCTTAGCCACGCCCAGGTGCGCCGAGTCAGTTTAAAATCATCAAAAACAAGTAAAAAAACTGACTTCACTGCCTTGGATAGATACTACTCTACCAACTCTATGATTTTACCGCACATACGCCTCATGGATCTCTTTTCTACAGCGCACACAAAAAAGCACGAAAGTGTGAAAAATATTTAGTTCTGTATAATGCAAAGACGTGAATCTTCCAAAATCTTCAAAGTTTGCCATTGTAACTTTAAAATTTTGTTGCACCAATGTGCGCTATACCATTGTCAGTAAAATGCATTCAGTAGTTTGCATTCACTTCCGCGGCTTAACGTCACGTGAATTTGGTTGAAAATACAAATACAAAGTTGACATTGAAATTTAGATTCTTACTGGACACAGATCTAATAAAGGATTCAATTTTATTGTTTTTAATAAAAATCTCGATGGGGCTAAGTGCAGCCAACATAAAATATAACCAATTTTATAGATGCTTTTAGCCGGAGACGATAATTGAATTTTAACCGTGCAGAAAATTATGATACGGGCTCCGCAAAAACATGTTACTTTGTTTGTGAAATTTTATAAACAGAGTGGCAGATATCATAAAATCGCCCTGGTAAGTACGGAACATCGTTTTTTAATTTGCTTTTAGTCGGAGACGATAATTGAATTTTAACCGTGCAGAAAATTATGATACGGGCTCCGCAAAAACATGTTACTTTGTTTGTGAAATTTTATAAACAGAGTGGTAGATATCATACTCTATCGCCCTGGTACCCTAGTACGGAACATCGTTTTTAATTTGCTTTTTAGTCGGAGACGATAATTGAATTTTAACCGTGCAGAAAATTATACGGGCTCCGCAAAAAACATGTTACTTTGTTTGTGAAATTTTATAAACAGAGTGGTAGATATCATACTCTATCGCCCTGGTACCCTAGTACGGAACATCGTTTTTTAATTTGCTTTTAGTCGGAGACGATAATTGAATTTTAACCGTGCAGAAAATTATGATACGGGCTCCGCAAAAACATGTTACTTTGTTTGTGAAATTTTATAAACAGAGTGGTAGATATCATACTCTATCGCCCTGGTACCCTAGTACGGAACATCGTTTTTTAATTTGCTTTTAGTCGGAGACGATAATTGAATTTTAACCTTGCAGAAAATTATGATACGGGCTCCGCAAAAACATGTTACTTTGTTTGTGAAATTTTATAAACAGAGTGGTAGATATCATACTCTATCGCCCTGGTACCCTAGTACGGAACATAGTTTTTTAATTTTTTTTATATGAATACCGAACAAAAACAACAACTGCTCTCAACTGCTCCCGACCGTCTAGAGCCAGTGAGACTATGGCATCCCCAAATAGGGTATGTTGTGAGGCTCGAGGTAGTGGGGAGGGGAAGGAGATAGGGAAGAGGAAGGTTGGGAAGTACCTGCCTAGTCAGATCTGGTCACCAAACACGGCTAAAGCCATTTCAAGCAACGTTTCGATTCGTAATGGTGGTCTTTCACTAGGGCGATACTTAGAGTATCTATCACTCGACAGAGTGGTAAGGTACTCTAAGTTTATCGAAACAAACAAATGAAAAAATAATGTAAGTGGTGATAGATAAAAAAAAATCCAAATAGCCCCCTTATTTTCAAATAAAACCCCCTTTTACGATATAGATTTTATCGACATTGTCGGTAATTTCGAGTCGTTTCCGAGCCCGACTGCAGATTGCCAACGGAACAAACGACATCTCACGTCAGCTAAACATGCTTAATTTAGTCGATGTGAACTGTCGTTGGTTCGTTGGCGATTTGCAGTCGGGGTTCGGGAATAAATACAAATTACCGACAGTGTCGATAAAATCTATATCGATGTCTCGCGCTAGGGCACCTGGTCAAAGA
Source organism: Drusus annulatus (assembly GCA_022651775.1). Taxonomy (NCBI): domain Eukaryota; kingdom Metazoa; phylum Arthropoda; class Insecta; order Trichoptera; family Limnephilidae; genus Drusus; species Drusus annulatus. Next base: position 331,227 of record JAGWCC010000530.1, on the reverse strand, counting down.
CTACCATTCAGAATCAAAACCTTTCTTGGAATGGCTTTTAATCATGCTTAGTGACCAGATCTGAGTAACCAGGTACTTTTAACCAACCTTCTTCTTCCCGATTTTCTTCCCCTCCCCACTACCTTCAGCCTCACAACATATCCCAATTGGGGATGCCATAGTCTCACCGGCTCTAGACGGTTGGGATTAGTTGGGACTCTTGTGCGGTACTCATTGAATAAAAATAACAACAATAATTAATATCACAATTGGAGGTTGTTATGCCGAAAGCATCCAACCTTGAAGTAAAAAAAATATGGAGGGAGATCTAATTATTTTTACCCAACCTACACAAACTTGCTGAAAACTTTTTGTTGATTTTATGTCTTTATATGATTAAAAATGTGAAAATTCTAAAGTTCGGTCAAAAATATTTCAAACTGTTGAAATACCTCTAAAAAGTGATGTTTTATAATCTTTGTTTGGTGTTATTTGTACATTCACGCATCGCACATATCACTGTCATGTTCGATTTATTTGTATAACCACTGCAAGTTTTTTAATCAACACAAAACATAGGAAATAACCTCAGAATCCGTTAACGTAAGTTATACGACTCGATGATGTGAAGTTAGCGCGGACGGTGACGTTTACTACGTTATTTAGCGTGCTGCGATATGTGGTGACTTATTGTTTGTCTAGTCCCTGGAAAAGCTTTTTGGATGGAGGAAGTGGGTAAAATTTAGCCATACCCCTCCTTATATCGTTACTCCAAGATCCTTACATTAGATGCCGTAACTATCCAATATATCTAAAAGTCAAAAAGCTTTTGGATGGAGAAGTGAATATTTCACCCGAGTTAGTTACATAGCATAACGTAAGGCAGAAGGTTGTCTCGGTAGGTTCTCTTCACGTGAAGTGCTTTAGTATAATACTGTTAACCATAATACCGTATTAATATGCAGAAGGGGGTGGTACCCCCCTCCGCCCCGTGTGAATATTGTTTGTCAAATGTCACGTATGCTTAGGACACGGGATTAGGGGTAATACCTGGATGCCTAAACTAAGCTCGCCGTATTAAAGACTTAACAGGAAAATTAAGAGCCGTTACATCATTTTCTTATGAATTTTGTCTCGAGCAGCTTATTTTCATTTAATATTTGAAGTAGTATTAACTCAGTGCAATAATATACCAGGGATGAAGCGCTAGTGTAGCCAGTATTGATGATTTTTGCCTGACTAGGGCGTGGCTAGGCTAGGGGTAGGATCGGGTATTTATACATCCATTCATGGCACATGTCGACATAATGTTTTCGTTTATTTGAATAACAACTTTTTCACAGATTTGTTAAAACAAAATGTAGGATATGACCTAAAAACACCTTTTGAGTTATGTCCTGATATGTCGTACAACAAAACGTAGTGAACGGAGTCACCGGAGACGAGGAAGACGGAAAATATGCATACATACCTAAAAGTAGTGCTGTATTGTGTGAAAACTTCTCTCGGTTAACGACCTAAAAACCCGGAGAAAGTGGATTATCGTAAATTTGTATGGGGTTGGGTAAAAATATTTAGCTCTCCCTCCATATGCTCTGAGAGTATTAACTATCAAAGGTTTGTGCCTTTTTTTTAACGAACTATGGAACAGAAAAAGAGACCGAAAATAAAAAGAGTTAGGACTTTGAACTCGAACCTCTTCTCTATCCGGGAGTGACGCATCTGCCAATTGAGCTACCGAAATCAGTATTTAAAGCAATTTTATATTTTCTTTTAAACATTATTAATATAGGCAGGTATATCGGTAAAATTTATAAAAATATGTATTTATTATAAATTTATACATATTTTATAATAAACCTCTAATAAACATCCAAAAAATTATTTCTGAAAGTTATCCTTAAAGTTCCTTTAGGTTCGAGCACTGAATTTGTTTTTATGAGCTAGAGCTAGACAACTATACTCTGTCCTATTATATGTAGATTCTAAATCTTCAAATTTGTCATTTACTTATTTTATTTTTTATTATGTACGAGTATGTACTATATTTTCGATATTAACCCGTAAGCTGCGGATCGCATGCATTGTCGTTTCTTGTAGACGCCCGGCTACATTATTAAAAAAAATAAAAAATGTGAGGTGAATTGTGTCTCAGCAAAGTACATACTCGTACATAATAAAAATAAAATAAGTAAATGACAAATTTGAAGATTTAGAATCTACATATTAAGAGCTAAATTAAACTTGGTTTTTAAAGTGAGTAATGATATTGCTTTTAAAGGAGCTTTTGGTTTGTATGTTTCTGATGGTGCTGGGCAGAGAATTGAATTGCTTGGTGGCGTTGTACTTAAAACTTTTTTGTCCGTAAGCGGTTTTATAGGCTAGGATATTAAAGAATTTTATGTGTGACTGCCTTAAGGTTCTACAAATTTTCCTTTCTTTAAACATATGGATATTATTAAATTGGTGCAATAGGATATTTTTAGAGTATAGTTGTTTCAAGTTTAGGACGTCTAGCTCCTTAAAAACAAATTCAGTGCTCGAACCTAAAGGAACTTTAAGGATAACTTTCAGAAATAATTTTTGGATGTTTATTAGAGGTTTATTATAAAATATGTATAAATTTATAATAAATACATATTTTTATAAATTTTACCGATATACCTGCCTATATTAATAATGTTTAAGAAAATATAAAATTGCTTTAAATACTGATTTCGGTAGCTCAATTGGCAGATGCGTCACTCCCGGATAGAGAAGAGGTTCCGAGTTCAAGTCCTAACTCTTTTTATTTTCGGTCTCTTTTTTCTGTTCCATAGTTCGTTAAAAAAAAGGCACAAACCTTTGATAGTTAATACTCTCAGAGCATATGGAGGGAGAGCTAAATATTTTTACCCAACTTATACAAATTTACGATAATCCACTTTCTCCGGGTTTTTAGGTCGTTAACCGAGAGAAGTTTTCACACAATACAGCACTACTTTTAGGTATGTATGCATATTTTCCGTCTTCCTCGTCTCCGGTGACTCCGTTCACTACGTTTTGTTGTACGACATATCAGGACATAACTCAAAGGTGTTTTAGGTCATATCCTACATTTTTGTTTTTAACAAATCTGTGAAAAAGTTGTTATTCAAATAAACGAAAACATTATGTCGACATGTGCCATGAATGGATGTATAAATACCCGATCCCTACCCCTAGCCCTAGCCACGCCCTAGTCAGGCAAAAATCATCAATACTGGCTACACTAGCGCTTCATCCTGGTATATTATTGCACTGAGTTAATACTACTTCAAATATTAAATGAAAATAAGCTGCTCGAGACAAAATTCATAAGAAAATGATGTAACGGCTCTTAATTTTCCTGTTAAGTCTTTAATACGGCGAGCTTAGTTTAGGCATCCGGAGTATTACCTAATCCCGTGTCCTAAGCATACGTGACATTTTGACAAACAATATTCACACGGGGCGGAGAGGGGGGAGGTCACCTCCCACCACCCCCTTCTGCATATTAATACGGTATTATGGTTAACAGTATTATACTAAAGCACTTCACGTGAAGAGAACCTACCGACAACCTTCTGCCTTACGTTATGCTATGTATAACTATTAACTCGGGTGAAATATTCACTTCCTCCATCCAAAAAGCTTTTGACTATGGATATATTGGATAGTTACGGCATCTAATGTAAGGATCTTGGAGTAACGATATAAGGAGGTATAGCTAAACACTTTTACCCAACCTATACAAACTTGCGATAAATCACTTTCTCCGGGTTTTCACGTCGTATACCATGAGAGAGAAAGAGACAAGAAAAGTCACCACATAATATCGCAGCACTTCTAAATAAGTAAGAACGATCACCGACCGCGCTAACTTCACATCATCGAGTCGTATAACTTACGTTAACGGATTCTGAGGTTATTTCCTATGTTTTGTGTTGATTAAAAAACTTGCAGTGGTTATACAAATAAATCGAACATGACAGTGATATGTGCGATGCGTGAATGTACAAATAACACCAAACAAAGATTATAAAACATAACTTTTTAGAGGTATTTCAACAGTTTGAAATATTTTTGACCGAACTTTAGAATTTTCACATTTTTAATCATATAAAGACATAAAATCAACAAAAAGTTTTCATCATTATTTAGGCAAACCTTCTGTCAATAGTGTTTGTGTGATATTTTTACTTTATAAATCATTTTAATGGTTTATTGATATTGTTTTGTTTAGTGTGTTAAATTAAATGGGTTATATGTGTGTTCAAATATGTTTTTTTTAAATGTCCGAATTTCATGTGGGAGGTAACTAATAGACTATCCAACTTCCTTTAATATATCTTTGCCTCTTTCTATCCGAGTCAGTATAAAGTCAACAATACTGACTACAGTGTTTCGCAAAGGTACCTCGTCATATATATTCTAACTCCAAGATAAGGATCGACAGAGATGACTGTAGGTGCAAATTAGAGCAAGGAAACAGTAGAACACGATATCACCAGTATGTAGTTGGTTTAGAAATGAATTAGTCCTGAAATCTAGAGTGAAAGTGAAGTAAAGCAAAAGTGTCGTTAATATAAAATCGCCTTGTAAAAAAGCCCTTCATTTAACAGCAGTGCGCCAATAATTCGAGATATCATTTTTTTATTTCTGAAAGACAAATGCAATCCAAACCGATTTTAAAAATATAACACTTCTACCGTGAGAAATTTTTAACGTGTTAAATATTTTGCCTAACCTCTTTAGTGAGGCATGGAACTGGCAGAGGAAGGATGAAAGCAGACTGAATGCTGTAGAAATTAAATCCCTGAGGCGTATGTGCGCTAAAACCGTGGTGTGACCGTGTATGAAATGTGGGTATCCAGAAAAATTATAGAATAAAAAGGGATTTCATTTTCGAATATGGTAACCCTGACTGCCGCGTATTTTCGCCAGAGCCGCCACTGCTGACCGCCATAGCCTATGCTTTTACAGACCTTTGCGCCCCATCCGGCGGTTACGCGAACCATGTACGACATATGCTAGCTTGATATAATTGATAATATCAACTTGGTAAACTGAGTGGACAAACGCATCGGATTCCCACCCAAGCATCGTGAGTTCAATTTCTCTGCCAGCTAAGTCCTCCTTCATTGCACAAGCAACATCTTCCGCTTATTATGATGGCGGTAGGAGTTTTTCAAATATTGTCAGGTTATTCGTAACACGGGAATATTTGTCTCTCTCAAAAATAATATTTATATATATATATATATACTCGTATATACTACAATTGTATAAAAAAATTAGAGATTAAACGATTATAGAAGTAGAATTAAAATGAAGATTATTTTTTAGAGGGGTCGATAAAATAGTTTAAACATAAAGATAGGTTGGTCTGTTATTCTGTTTGCCAGAGAGGCGAACCGGAAGGGGGACTGAAAGCGACAACATTTCTAAATCCTTTAGATTCACACTTAAAATTATTAGAATTAACAGCGAAATCAGTTTAGAAAAGCACAAGTTTCAAAAGTGCCTACATAACTACGATATTCCTATAGTTGAAGTCTACTCCCATCCCGCGTGCCTGAAGAGGGTTAGCCTTCATTCCAAGCATTCACAACCGTGCAGAATATTCTCAATTTACGTTTAAATAGTTTGCCCTCAGGAAGGCGAAAGTATAACTTCTCTGCTAATGGCCCCACTACTTTGCAGCGTCCCAGGCCCACTGAGTTAATTCAGTTGGAATCATTGTTTTCACTACCATGTCACATTGGTAGGAGGCCAAATTATCTTCGTAATGTGGACAAAGTTTATGTTATTTCTCATTTTGCCAGCCGAGCGACCGACCGTAACCAATGCTCAGTGCTCAGAGGGCATTATTTCGTCTTTCTAAACAACCCGACGGAGAAGCTTTGGAACATTTTCCTAAGTACCCACAAGTAAGATTTATGTGCCCGAAGTAGCAAAAAAAATTCGACGTTAGAAAACAATTTGCGTAGGTAATGGGAGACAATGTTTTGACGATTTTAACTATAAATAATTTTCTTTGTAAGTACGTACCTACCAGTACTGTATCAAAATATAACTAGCGAAATTAACCATTAGAAATAACAGCTAGATGCCGTCAAAGTACAACGCTATTGACGAAATATTGCGCAACAGTTGGATGTCAATAGCTACATACGAATATTATTAAACGTAACGTAGTGTCGACACTCAACACTCACTGAGTATGTACCTATTGTTTTAACTTTAGCGACAAATAAACAAAAAGGTGTAAAAGTGTATAATTCGTGAACGATATTATGCGTACTTTGGAATGATCTTTTTTTTTGTATACCTCCCTACTAGACGACTTTGTGGATTTTCCAATCCGAAACGGCCTATACGTAGCGCCTAGCGTCAAGTAAATCTACCGATGGCAAGTTATATATTTGTTATAAAATAACACCCCAACGGCACCAACGATCCAATTGTTTCAACTCTCCCAACAGGGGATTATTGTCATTTAAATCAATATCTTCGCATTAACTTCAGCTTTATTTTCAACGGTTATATTCAACAGTTGACAATCGACAACGGCGGTGGCATTGTTTCGAATTATCGTCAACGCCCAGTGGTAGTGTATGTTAATTGAAATTATCAAATTTATAAAATTATCAATATTTTTCCTTGGCAAGTCAAGTTACATCCTGTGATTTTTAGTTGGTTAATTTATATTAAAGGTTTTTTGTCTCCTTCGATTCAATCAACTGAAAGTTTTGCAGTGTAAGTAATAAATGGCATTACACACACGAGCCAAATTATATTATGTTATAGAATCTTAACATTAAATCATAAATATAATCCTTCCATCCCTAGTTGGGAGGCTCCGCCGTTAAAATCAACCCATCCGAGAGGGCAGAAACAATAAACCCCGGCAGGAATTATCACGTAGGCGGAGGGAATTTGTTTAATAGCCAGCCCTTACTAAAAACCAAATATTGTATTAATTATAGAAGAGAAAACCAACAACGCAGATTTCTAGGAAGACGAAAAGTCATTTTAAAAGTTTACCCATATCTAGGTATATGTATTTTTTTTAAATTATTAATATTTTAATACAGTACAAAAAAAACGTTTCTTGGTTTATTATTCCCAAGGAGTTAAAAAAAAAATCAATCCATATTACTTAGTTATTTACCGTCTGGAAATTTCTGAAATGAGGGGTTCGTGTAAGGACCGCATCATCAAAACGTAAAAGAAATACATAGCTTTCATCAATATATTCTGGTTAAAGTCTCTAGGCCAGTTTTTTTGTTTTTTTTTCAGTGAAAGCACATAAGAGTCCCAACTGCACCCGATCGTCTAGAGCCAGTGAGACTGTGACATTCCTAATTGGGGTATATTGTGAGGCTTAATGCAGGGGGAGAGGGGAAGGAGATGGACAAGCGGAAGGTTAGGAGTACCTAACTATTCAGATCTGGTCACCAAACACGGCTAAATCCATTTCAAGCAACATTTCGATTTTGAATGGTGGTATTTCACCAGGGAGATACTTAGTGGAACGTGCCGCAAATATACCATACATTATTTTACATGCATTAAATGTGTTATGACACATATTAATCAAATAAAAGTTATAGAAATAAATAAGAAAATAGTACATAGAAATCAGGGAACATTTATGAGGCAAAAAAAAAATCGGACAAATATTTTGATAGATGCAAGACAAATATCGCCGCAATTCTCAAGGTTTTTTCTGAACGACACTCCACTATTTACCAGGTATTATCAAGTTTTTTCTCTCACGCACATTTGTACAGCGGACGGCAAGGTCATCTAGTGACTTGTTTGGACCACGAAACAAAAAATTCTCTCGTGGAATAAGCAGAGTGTTGTTGTTGGGCTTCTCTAGATTTAGAAGGCCTTTTCTTCTGGCTTCCATTCTCACATACGTAATTGTTGTTGACACTTCGTATCCCTATGATGGATTTAGTACGCCTATTCTCCCTCATTCGTTTCCCTTTTCCCTATTCAATCCATCCAGCAGCAGAGAGTAAACTGACAATCACAATAATAATAAAAATATCTCGTTTTTTCTTGTTTAGTTATTAGTTTAAATTACATATATTCAAAGTTGTTTGATAGTTTAAGAAACGTAGGCTTATATACGAGGCCTGTTCAAAAGAAAAGATGAATTTTAAATTTTCGCGGGCTGTGTACATTCGATTATCGATTTTTTTTGTTGTGTTGGTACACATATGTTTATCATATGTTAGCATTATCAGCCATTTTGGATTAGTCGTTTGTTTTCGACAACTGGAAAGGTTAGTCACGCTTTTGTGTGTTCTTCGATGTTTTACTTTTGAAAAAATTCAGGATCAGAGAATATGTATTAAATTTTGCGTTAAAAATGGAATAAAGTGCTCCAACGCACTTAAAATGTTGACTGTGGCATTTGGCGAGTCTAAATTGTCTCAAAAAAGTGTTTGTAAGTGGTACAAGCGCTTTACAAAAGGCTAAGAAGATGTTAATGACAATGAGCGTCCTGGGGTTGTGGAAAAACAAATCATGGATTTTATTATTGGATCCGTTTTTTTCAAAAGTAAAAAATCAAAGAGCTAACCTTTCCAGTTGTCAAACACAAACCACTAATCTAAAATGGCTGATAATGCTTACACATGATAAACATATGTGTACCAAAATAACAACAACAAAAAAATCGAAAATCGAATGTACACAGCCCGCGAAAATTCATAATTCACCTTTTCTTTTGAACAGGCCATGTATATGTAAGGCCAGTGGCATGCAGGGTTGAACAGGGTAGGCAGTAAGAACAGGGGATCAATTGACAATAGAGAGAGGTAATTGCTACTGGATTTTTTCTGTAAAAGCACTCCCTTAGACACTCAAAAATATACTAACACGTCACTTGAACGGGCAACAGCTAACAGCACACATATTTAGTGTAGTCAAGTGAACACAGAATAATTCGTTCGAGCGAATGTAGTTACTGCTTTTGACGCGTTATAGTAGGAAGGTCGTTGGGGCCCTTGCGGCGGTGCGATTAGCTAAATTTCGCGCGTATTTTTGAGTGTGTAGATTTATTTTGCAATAATCACCATAGTAGGTTGGCCTTTGCTTATGTTGTATAAAATAGCAATAACAATTAGACATGACATAAGTAAAATTGTAAAGATTATGAGAAATTCAAAGTTTTATGTTATAAATAATTGTTCGGATATAAAACATAATCAATGTAACTAGGGTGATTATTAATTTCCCCGTATATTTTAATCACCAGAGCGGTAGAAACTTTCAGTATCGTCCTGGTGAAAGACCACTAATCAGAATCGAAACGTTTCTTGAAATGTCTTTAGCCGTGTTAGATGACCTGATCTGAATAGCCAGGAACATCAAAACCTTCATATTCTTTATTCCCTTTCTGTTACTTTTAATCTCAAAACCAGCGGCGGTTTGACTATCGGGTATGCTAAAGAGAGATTAAAAAAAATGACTATTGATATTTCGGAATAATTTAGATCGTAACTTTTTAGTGTGCTGGGGTGCTAAGATTGAAAAATACGACGTTATTGATGTTTTGTAGCTAAAAATGATTTATTTTTTTTCAAAAAATATTTTTTGTACTTATGGGTTTTCAGAATGTTTCAGTTTTGGTGGTGCACTATATATCTTGCTGAAAAATCTTCATACAAAAAATGATCAACATCAATAACGTCGTAATTTTCAATTTTAGCACGCTAGCACACTAAAAAGTAACGAGCCGCCACTGATTGGTAAACCTACTCCTTTAAAATAACCGAGTAAGTTTTTTTCATGTTACCTACCTCAGAGCAATAATATACAAGAGAGAGAGAGATGCTATAGTCAGTTTTGATGAGTTTTGCTGGACTCGGCTAGACCTGGGCGTGGCTAGTACAAGGGCTAGGGTATTTATACATCCATGTCGACATAATATTTTTGTTTATTCGTATAACCACTTTTTCACATTATCGTTGTTAACAAAAATATAGATATAGCTAAAAACCATTGACTTATGTCCATTTAGTTCACACATCAAAACGTGTGGGCGGAGTTAACGGAAACGCGGAACAAGAAGAACATCCTTACAATACTTAAAAGCGGTGTGATAATTTGGGAAATTTTTTCTGTCTCTTTCTTTCACATTGTGTACGACGTAAATACCCGGCGTGAAGTGATTTATCCTAAATTTGTATAGGTTGGGTAAAAAGAATTAGCTCTCTCTCCATATATTGTTACTCCAAGTTACCAACCGCTTTTCTAATTCGTAAGATATTAATAGAATAACGATATAATGTATTATTTTTGGCGAAATATTCGGCGGGTAAGTTTAATTTACTACTTATCCTTGAAAGCCTCGATTCGGAAGTAAAATATCGATTTCCGCGGGTTGGTTCTTTATTGTTTAACGCCGTCCATTCATCATCTCATTTCCGTTCATCGCCGTTCCGCTCCTTTCTGTTCCTTTTCTTTCCGTTCCACATTCCGTTATCAATTATTCAAATAATACAAGGCTTTGTTTGGCGAAACCCACTAGTCGAATTCGCCGAAGGCCCCGTGGAACCTTCGATAAAACTTTTAAAATCGAATATCATTAATGGGACACATGACACGATTTCAAGAAAAGCTATGAAAGTGTAAGGGTAAATAAAACTTTTTTGACGCATTTTGCAAAATGTTTAAAAGTTAAAACTGTCTTTGAGAAAAGGCGAAAACAACGATAACCTACAAATTAAATGTGAATGTCGAATAATTATTTGACCCTGAATTTTTCATACTAGAACGTCAAAACTAGATAGTCATATAAGAACGGAATTTTCAGGAATCCGGAGAGGCACTGCAAAATTCAATCTTGAAAAGAAATAAATGTTGAGGCTATGATAAATTTTGCAGCACTGATAAACCAACCAATAATCATCCTCTTTAATTGCTAAGGGCTAAATAATCAAAACTCCACCAAAACGAAATTATAGGAGACTGAAAATTATTTGTGTTATGAAATTGACTGCAAGCCTTTAAATATTATTATTACGAACCAAATTGGTATCTAATGCTTTAAAAAGAGAAAATCGTATTTTTTTGGAGATTTTTAGTTTTGTTACCACTTTGCTACCAATGTTCTGGAGTTTGTGAGTTTTGTTATTCAATTAGAAGAATTTGTAAAAATCAACGTCATCAGTGGACATAATTTCGAAAATAACGAAAATAATTTTGCGGCGGCCATGACGGATGACGTCATCGGAATCGGCTCTCATTGGCTGAACTGGAGTGTTAGTTTTCCTACTCACCTTGGACATTGTGAATTTTGAAACTGAACGTCATTTTAAAATCGATTTTACGACGAATTTGGTGAGTCATTCAAGATTTTAATTTTAGACGTTTTTAGATCAGTAGGTAGGTTATGTGACAAAAAAAAATGATGGAGTTAGTGAGTTTTGATTTTTGAATACCTAGCACTGACCACGGTTCTCTTTCAAACTTAATTTTGGGGTAATAGTCTATGGGAAAGAACGGAATAGTATAATGTAGTCAGTTATCAACAAGAATTTGAAGTAAATGTGTCCTACGATATGCTTATTTGGTTGTCAAAAAAGAGTTTTTAAATTTCTGAAATTGTTGATAAAAAAAATAATCACTTTTATTTTCTTATTTCTAAATCATTATTCCTGGCATTGGGGGCGTAAAATACACCGACGTACATACATATGAAACCATTTGTATATTTAAAAAAAAAAACTAAAAAAAATTCAAGTCAAAGCTATTTCGAGCAACTTTTCAATGCAGAAAGTTAATTTTCAACAGGACGTTGATGAAGGTATCTTCCAGTTCAAATAAACATAACATCACTACTATATTACAATCCTACATTATGTCATATAAGAACGGAATTTTCGGAAGTGGCACTGCAAAATTAAATCTTGAAGTGAAATAAATGTTTTGGGCAACGACAAGTTTTGCAGCACTGATAAACCAACCAATAATCATCCTCTTTGATTGTTTAATGAGTCCCTCTGCGCTGTGCGGATACCCCCTTTGCGGGACTACAGTAATGGGATGCATGCTCCCAGTCACCAGACCCAGCCTCCTGCACGGTCACAGTCACGGCTGGGAGAGGCCGGCCACTGCTTCAGGACGACTTGTGACCGGTGGCCTAATGACTCTGAATCTACCTCTGTCTCTGGTCAGTGTGACCTGGCTAGTTAGTTACCTTAATATTCACGTAACTCTGTGCTAATTGGACGAGCAGGGAATCACGGTAGGTCAGAGCAGAAGCTGTATTCAATCCTCAAAGCCATAACTTTAATTACTAAGTAATTATTTTAATTATCCGGGATAGTATTGAAATCGGTTTGTGGTTTTGATTGCTTTATTCAAATAATGAAATTTAACAGAACAGATACAATTAAAACGCGAAATTCAGTGAAAAATCAAATAATAGCGCTATACGATCGTTTCAATTTCCTAAATAAATGTTGCAACAGTTTTTTGTAAAAAGGGACATAAACTCACGGCAAAGGTGGAAAGCACAATAGCTGAGAGAATTTTTTTATGGTGAATACCGCTCAAGAGCCCCAACTGCTCCCAACCGTCTAGAGCCAGTGAGACTATGGCATCCACAATCGGGGTATGTTGTGAGGCTAAATATAGTGGGGAGGGGAATGAGATGGGGAAGAGGCTGGTTGCGAAGTACCTGGCTATTCAGATCTGGCACCAAACACGACTAATGCTATTTAAAGCAACGTTTCGATTCTTAATGGTGGTCTTTCACCAGGGCGATACTAAGAGTATCTTTAACTCTAAAACGTGTCGCAAATATACCATATATCATTTTATGTTCATTAAATGTGTTATGACTTATGACTCATATTAATGAAATAATTTTTTTTTGTTCGTATGCTTGAACCCGCGACCTCTGGATTTGTAGTCGAGCGTCTTACCACTACCAGAGGCCGTCAAAAATAAGAAAAGTGTGAGGTAATATCGATTCTCTACGGTGGCAATGTTCCTTGACAACATTATATTATTCTTACGTAGATTTTTTTTTAAATCATCTATATAACGAGTATTCCTTAAAACATGTGAATTTAATTAAGTTTTTTACCCTTGTTTTCATTAGAATAAAGTTGACCAGTACCTACGTAAGTTTTTTTTCATTGATTTTTAAAATGTGTTTATTTTTATTAAACTTACTATATTATTTTGAAGAAACAATTCATAACATGCTTTCCCAACGAATAAGAATAAATTGATTCCGGGAAGGATAATATTATCATAAAGCATTTCAAATCAAATATAAACAATATTAATGTATTGCGTGGAATTTAAATATTAGAAAAATAAAAATAAAACAATTCGTAAAACCAATGAAGAAAATTAATCACATTCAGATGGCATAAATGAGTATCATTAATGGGTTTAGATTAGTGTAGATATTTCAGGAAATATTCTATTAGTGTGGCTTGGGCCATTAATATTATTATTTCTTAACCTTTATGATTATTTAGGTTAATAAGGTAATTAATAATATTGAGTAGGTATAATAATGTGCGATGTGAGTAAATAGAAACCTTTATCAACAGAGATCTCATTCATTTGAAAGAATGGACATCACGAGATCAATTATTTCGATCACTGAAAAACTTTTTTTTATATAACGATTTGAGGTACCTAACTAATTTAATTTAAAATCATTTTTCAAAACTATTATTATTTGACAAATACTGCCCGATATTTTTAAGTTAATACCGCAATCGAGTTCCTTAAAGCTGCTTCCAACCGTCTGGAGCCAGTGGGACTAACTAACTAAGCACCACGCCGATTTTCCCCAGGGGTAAGCAGATACGACGGACCGCCATAAAACTCTGTCTTGACACCCACTCCTTGCTTCATTCACATTCATACATACTCTTCTGTTATTCTAACTCTCGACTTGGCCCGACTCAAATATTTGATTCACTTGATCGTGCCGCGTCTTCCTCGGGCGTCCCCGACTTCTTCCATTCACTTTCGCATCATATATTCTTTTCACACTCCTTTCTTCGTCCGTTCGCTCTACATGCCCAAAACATCTAAGCGTCCCTTTCTTAATCCTATTCATTACCCTTACATCAGCCTTTATTTTTTCCGGATTGGGACTGAGCCAGTGGGACTATGGCATCCCCAATTGGGTTTTGTTGTGAGTGGTGAGGTTGAAGATGATGGGGAAGAGGAAGGTTTGGAAGTACCCGGCTATTCAGATCTGGTCACCAAACACGGCTAAAACCATTTCAAGCAACGTTTCGATTTCTGAATGGCGGTCTTTGACCAGAGCGATACTTAGTTTCTACCACTATGGGTGATACAGTTGTTTGGCATTTGCCTGTCGGTTTGACATCCCTCAAACGTAGAATCTATATCCTTGGAGGACATGAAATGGCACCTTTGCGAAACAGTGAAGTCAGGATGGTTGACTTTATACTGACCCGATAGAAAGAGACAAAGATATATTATAGGATGTTGGATAGCCTATTAGTTACCGCTTACTTGGAATTCGGACATTTTTAATAAACATATTTGAACACCTTAAATAAAGCAATGTCAATTTCACTATTAAAATTTTTTTATAAAGTCAAAATATTACATAAACAATAATAACAGAAGGATTTCCTAAATGATTATGGAAGCTTTTTGTTGATTTTATGTCTTTATATCATTAAAAATGTGAAAATTCTGAAGTTCGGTCAAAAATATTTCAAACTGTTGAAATACCTCGGAAAAGTGATATTTTATAATCCTTGTTTGGTCTTATTTGAACATTCACGCATTGCACATATCACCATCATATTTGATTTATTTGTATAACCACTGCAAGTTTTTGAATCAACACAATTATAGGAAATAACTTCAAAATCCGTTGACGTTAGTTATAAGACTCGATGATGTGAAGTTAGCGCGGACGGAGAACATCCTTACATGCTTAGAGGTTCTGAGATATTATGTGACGATTTTTTTGGTCTCTTTCTCTCTCATGGTATATGACGTAAAAACCAGGAGAAAGTGATTTATCGCAAATTTGTATAGGTTGGGTAAAAATATTGGCTATACCTCCTTATATCGTTACTCCAAGTTACTTCAATTTTTTGTGAATGCTTCACGAATTGCTAGTTCTTTAAAATGAACCCTTCGCAGTGAACACTTCAATTGAAGTCGAACTCGCAAAAAAGAGATTTGAATTTATCCGGTTATTTCATCAGTTTTTTTTGGAACCGGTTCCTCGCCAAAATAAGTACTTTGAAGTCGTACTTGTAATGAAGTACTTCTTTATAGGCTTTGAAGTTCACCTTCACAACTGTACTGCTGCAAATTGAAGTAGTTCTTTGTAATCTGACTTCCATTGAAGTATTTGTTCAATGAAATTAAGTTAATGAAATGAATGATCGCTAAAATGAACTTCCAACTTCAATTGAAGTATTTATTCAATGAAATGAAGTTAATAAAATGAATAAACGCTAAAATGAACTACTAACTTTAATTAAAGTATTTGTTTAATGAATGAAGTATAAACTGTTGCCAAAAGAAGTAGTTCTTTGAAGTAGTTCTTTTAAAGCAGTCACAATGCTACTCCAAGTGTACGAGTATATCATACGCAGTGAAACAAAACTGTATATTATTAACATTATTACCTATCGCCTTGGATGTAATGTATTGTAACTGAGACAAGACAATGCATGTAACAAGCCAGTCGGTTGGATGAAGTCAACAGACTGACAGTTGACAGTTGACAGCTGACAGTTGACAGATAAAGGTCACCGCCTGGAAGATTAATCAAGAGTTGGCCGCGTTCCGGGACACCAATGATTAGATTGGGGTGGAAGAATTCATACCCACCTAGCTAACTCCTGAAGGGGTGGCATTTTGGTTACTTCGAGAAGAGGCGAAATCGAGTGATTGATGAAAAAAAGAAAAAATGTTTTTATGGCGACTGGTATATTTTAAAGATTATTTTGTGCATTTGTTATTGAGTAAGAAATGAACAAAAATTAAAATTGAATCGCCAGATATGTTTTTGAAATCTGTTATTTACATAGCCTGTTCAAAAGAAAAGGTAAATTTTGAATTTTCGAGGGTTGTGTACATTCGATTATCGATTTATTTTTTTGTTATGTTGGTACACGTATGTTTATCATATGTTAGCATTATCAGCCATTTTGGATTAGTGGTTTGTTTTTGTCAATTTTTTTTTTCAAAGTTAAAAATCAAAGAACACACAAAAACGTGACTAACCTTTCCAGTTGTCAAAAACAAACCACTAATCCAAAATGGCTGATAATGCTAACATATGATAAACATATGCGTACCAACATAACAAAAAAAAATCGAGAATCGAATGTACACAGCCCGCGAAAATTTAAAATTCACCTTTTCTTTTGAACAGGCCTCGTATATGAATCGTAGTAATTTTGAACAGTGCTAGGGAATATGTGTCCCTTTTATTGTGTCAACTGTGTTTAGAGGTGGATCAATGAGGAGATAATCTTTTCTACCAGGTGAACGGGCTGCCTTTTGCTACTGTAGGGTTTTTTGTGTATATGTTTTTATACAAGTATATAAAGTGAATTTTTGTAGACTATGTTTTGTGTGTTTATAGCAATCTTTTTTTTTTGAGCCCCTCACCAAGGTTAGGAAGGGAATAAGATGGAATTTGGACGGAGACGAAGGGGGTCCGTACTGAGGGCCTAGCGGCCAAGGCCTTGGAAATGGAAAAAATCGAGTTTGAATCCAATTTGGAGTATAATGTTTTGGCTAAATCTTATTGTATGTTTTCTGAGTGGAGTTTGAAATCTGTTAAAAATATTATTTTTACTAAACGATCCAAAACAATTATTATCTAACATACCTTGTAAAAATTCCATTGGATATTATAAAGTGCATTTATTTTCATCTACCAATCTGGTTTAACATTTAGTTTTAACATTTTCAGAGTTGTAGATACTCGAAGTATCGCCCTGGTGAAAGATCACCATTCAGAATCGAAACGTCACTTGAAATGGCTTTAGCCGTGTTTGATGACCAGGTCTGAATAGCCAGGAACTCCTGACCTTCCTCTTGTCCATCTTATTCCCCTCCCTACTATCTTCAGCCTCACAACATACCCTAATTGGGGATAAGTCTTACTGGCTGTGGACGGTAAGTACTCTTGTGTGATATTCAAATATATAATAAAAAAATAAATAACAAATGAAAACTTATTTGTTTTCTATTGCATTGCTAACTCCGAGTTTCAACACTACTTAAACGAACAATTTTTGTTTTCTTCCTAAAAATCAAATGTTATGAATAGAATAGCCTATTGTATAAACTAAAGTGTGCATATTGTCATTGTTTTAGAAATAAGTCGGTACTTGTGGCCTTTGAATGCTGTAACAATCATAATATTATTCAGGTGTTTTTACTAGGATTGTTACATTATATTCAGATAAGGTAAATAAATATTTATCACACTAAACTATTAGCTAGGTACTCGTCCTACTAATCTAACTATTAAATAGGTAGACCTAATTAAGAAGTACTCGGTAATGATATGTAGGCACAATGTGCGCCTATAAAGTATATCCGTGATAACTTGTGAACTCGCGGAAATTATATTTCCGTGGTGAATTTCCCGCAAGATCGAGATACCAACCGCAAACTCACATAAAATAACGTCTGAGGCTGTTTTATAATCGACAGAATAAACCAGAGCATAAACAAAGTTAACACCAGCAATAAACTAGCTATTTATATCCTATCCCAACAAATAAAATTGAAATAGAAGCCATTACTCTCGCGGAATCGTATTGACACATCATACACCGATAAAACCGATATATCACCGGCACACAGAATACGTCAAAAACCACCAAGCGTGAAAAGCAATAAAACACGAGAAAAATACCTAAATCAAGTCGGGCTGCACTCTTCTGTCCGGCGTTTGTTATGAAAACAGAAAACCGAACTGCCAACATAACCACAAAACAAAATACGATACGTTTGACCCGATTACCGCAACCATTTAATCCAACCGGCAATTTATAAACTCACCGTTTAAAACACACTGAAACCTTTTACAACACACTTTAAAACACTTCACACTATCTTTAGAACTGGTTTAGTTTTGACAACAATATGACGCTATCTAACCTCACTTTTATCTGTCATCTGCGCCGCCAAACGTTAAACAACCGCTCGCAGTTCTACCAACTGAATCACTCTCGCCTAGTTCCCGCAATCTGTTCAATACCGATACGCAGTATTGATATCGTATAGCTAAGAAACACCTACCCGGAATGTAAAAGTACAAAAGCAATCATTGAAGAAAGCTGCGATGTTTAGATAGCGCTTTGAACTTTTTTATTATGTGGTCGTATTTAATGGTCGTTGTGTCGGTTTAGTGTAGTTCGTAAGTCAATATTATATTATGATAGTACCTGTCGATGAAAATGCCAAACCTGCCGCGTGAGTCGTCGTAGCGAAAATGCTAATCTCTAATCTGTTTAGGCACCGGGTCCCTTCCCATTCATCCAGGAACTCATTAATTAATTAAATAAATGCTTCTACCGAATAATCAATCGAACCTAATGAAAAATAATATCAATCTGAAATAATTGTAAGATTCTGAAATAAATTAACTTGTGTGTTGCGTAAGTACTTAATCAATTTAGAATCTTACTTTTCGTTTTTCTATGATGTGTTCGAATTTTTTGAAGTGCCATATGGCACATAGAAAAAAGCACAGGATAATCTAGAACTATTAAGTTTCGGAATACTATTATACGAAGTTAATATTTACTGTTGTTATTAATATGCCTTTATTATTTCAATAATGGCATAAGAACCTTTTCCTTATTTTTACTAACACAATTTTATGATTATTATCAGCTATAATAAATATACAACCAGAATAAACTTTAGCCTCTCAGAATCTGGGAGGACTGTATAGGGGCGCATATACTTTAATAGTACACAACTGTTGACCTTGTATGAATTGCAAGTACGCCCCACTGTTGAATTTGGCAACCACCTCTGATCTAGAGCCCTAAAATAAATGAAAAAAACTCTGTGCAGAAACGAGCGGTCCGTTTGATGGATTCCACTATCTTAACAATCGGATTGCAATTTCGGAGCTCAGACGTCAGGTGAGAATGACGCCTTTGTTCTACCAGTATTTCAATGGAAGATGATTCAATGAACTTGCGCCATTTTTCCCTTCGACACCGGTGCATAGCCAGGAAACTCTCCAAACGCGCACCCAACATTTTTATACATGTTGAAATTCGATACGTCGCTTCTACGAATCGTTCTTGTGTTCAACAGCTCGGCTGTAGAATGATTTTCCGGCCTCTGTGTTACCTCCCTCCTACAACACGGACCTCTTCAAAACCCAGGTTCACTTTTTCCTTTCCTCAAAAAGACCCTCCACCCAGCACCTCCAAAGATTACATAGGCCCCGAGTAGGCAATTATTTCCTTCAGGGCCTCCTGTGTGCAGTAAATGTAAAAAAAGTTGTTTTGTTTTCTAGAAAGTAATCACTTTGTGGTTTGACATATTTGATGAAAATGAAATAATAACCTTTTATAAGACTTAGCCTAAGCATCATCAGGGTACAAAATTAAACTTAGTGTGTGGTTATATATACTATATAGTCCTATATTAGGTACATTTCTCGAAAGATCATAAAATTTCTCATTATTCTTTTATCACCTTCTCAGTTGACGCTTTGCCTGTTTCATTCCATATTTTAAAAAAAGCACCCGTCTAAGATTAATCTTATTATAAAAAAAAGAAACAAAGCCATTATAAGGAACGTTTTAACGAGTGATGGTCTTAATCCACTCAGTAAAGAGGTGCTTACTAGCTCATGCTAGGATTTGAAGCCGCGACCTCTCTATCTAATTCCAATGTTCTTAAAGCTCTACGACGGGAATTTCAACACGAAATATTTATTTTTTCGACCATTTAAGAAGTATGTCTCTTTCATATGCATTCGGAAGAATTAAATAAAAAAATAATCAATGCAATTAATTACGTTATTCGTAAACTCCAGAAAGAGGTGGAAAAATATCTTGTAGATATAGTTTTAGGCTGTCTGTATTCAGAGTGTCCAGTTTGTTCATCATATTGACAAACACAGAGAATTTTAATTAAGTACTTACGAACAGCATCAAAGTACATCGCGTCGAGATCATCTGGTCCACGAGTCGGGACTAGATTGAAACATAGTTCCGCAACAAGTTGTGTAACATATCTACAGTCAGATGCTGCGAGATACGAGAAGAGAGAGAGATGGTGTAGACACTGCAGACTGAGACAGGAAAATGGACCACAGATCTGTGTATAAACAATGTGGAAATTAATGGATTAAGCTGTATTTATATTAAATATGAATCGTAGATGCGAATAACAGTCAACTCTTAGATCGGCAACGTCATCGGCTATCGGAAGGTTGAAGGAACCAAAGCGCACACTAGACAAGTTCGGAGAGCGCGCTGCAGGAGTGTCAGGTCCTAAAGCCTGGAATAGACTACCACATGATCTGAGATTAATAAAAGACTGGACAGAATTCAGAGCTTTTTTATCGTGAATACCGCACAAGAGTCCCAACTGCTCCCTACCGTCTAGAGCCATTAAGACTATGGCATCCCCAATTTGGGTATGTTGTGAGGCTGAAGGTAGTAGGGAGTGGAAGAAGATGGGGAAGAGGGAGGTTGGGAAGTACCTGGCTATTCAGATTTGGTCACCAAGCACCTAAGCCATTTCAAGCAATGTTTCGATTCTGAATGGTGGGCTTTTACCAGGGTGATACTTATAGTTTCTACCACTCTGAAACGTGCCGTATTTTATATTAATTGAATGTGAAATAACACATACTAATCCGCTACCTCTGGATTCGTAGTCGAGCGTCTTGACCACTCGACCACGAAAGCCTTCAGCACGAAATGTAGATAAAACAAGACTATAATATCACATATCTTTAATCAATATTAATTTAATGTAATCATACAAATACAAATTCAATGTAAGAAATACTTATGTTTACTACTCATTCTTGTTTTTCGTATGAGCAAATAATTTTCACTTGTATCACTGTTAAGTGTCTCATTATATTATGTAAAAGCTCACTTGGGCGCTTGGAGAAACAATTTATGGAGAGATAGCTTATTATTTTTACCCAACCGATACAAACTTGCGATAAATCACTTTCTCCGGCTGTACGTCGTACACCATGAGAGAGAAAGAGAAAACAAATATAATACTCCGCTTCTACGTACTGTCACAATGATCTTGTGCTCCTGCGGTCACCGCGGGACTCCGCCCACATTTTTCATTATGCCACTAAACTTGACACAACTAAACGGTTTTTTAGGTTAGATGCTATATTTTTGTTGATATCAGTACTGTAAAAAAGTGGTTATACGAATAAACAAACACATCATGTCGATATGTGATATGAATGGATGTATAAATACCCTAGCCTTGGTCTTAGCCACGCCCAGGGCAGCCGAGTCAGGTAAAAATCATCATAATTTGACTACACTGCCTTAGATTGATACCACTCTATATACTCTAAGCTTGGGCGTATACAACCAAATAAATAAATAATGATGGAGCATGTTGCTTTCTCTATTTAATTTTGTATTTACGTGTGTGCCTTATTACATAATATAATAATAACATCACGCTGTACAAAAAAATTAAATATTCATACCTTTGCGGATTAGTATAATTAACTAATAGTTTTAGAATAAACTTTCGTTTGTAGCTAGCACGTGGGCGCTTCCATAGCGAGTGTGTACGACAGACTTTTTTCTATATTAACACTATTAAGTATATTAATTCTAGTTGACTTATTTTCATCAAATTATTTAGAACTAGGGATGGTTGATATCGGAAATTGGGTGTATCTGCGGTTCCAGTTAACGGTGACTGGCGAGGAACCGGCTATTTATTTATCCATTTCTTTTTGGAACCGGTTGTTGGTGCCAGAAAAGTTCCACGAAGAAGATGTTTTATATTATAAAGAAAGAATTGCTCGCCTCAATTTTTTTTATTTCATAGGGGGGAGGGGTTGCTAGCGATGTTCGAAAAACGAAAAGCACTGCAACTGTGGAACTCGGGAAAAGTACCTTTTAAGTCAAAAAGCATTTAATGGCTAGAACCGGTTCCTTAGACAAATGTTATCGATTTTTATTTGCCAAAAAAAGGAACCGGTTCTAGTGACCGGCTTGGAGCCTGTTCCTTTTAACCGGGACAGGAATATCGACCATCTCTATTTAGAACAGATAGATACGCAGAAGTTCAACTGGTGTAGTGGAGTGGTTATTTGGATCGACCGACACGTGTAATAATAGTCCGGATAACAATAAGTAGTGTCGGAGCGTCCGCTACAATCAGAAATAAACCGCAACAAGGGCCGGTGCAACTAATTAACCTACACAATTCATATGTCCTGGCAATGAACTTCAATTATAAATCCGATTCAAGAAGAATAAATATGTTTGAAAAGGCAGATTCAACAGTTTTTCATGCCATTTTGTTTATTTGACATTTGACCGGTCCCCGCTGAACGCTGGTTCTCAGTCTATTCCAGCATTTATACTAATTGTGATAAGCTAAAAAGCATAACGTTAATGTTGTTATGCTTGTCAGCTGATCACAATTTGTTCAAAAGCTGAAACGGGCCTTGTAATCGACGTTAAAAATTATTATTAAAATATTTAAAAAATAGATTAAAGTAATATGTAAATAAATGTATTTATTAGATATAATTAAAATTAAAACCTTAGATAGTTCTCTTCTACACTTGCTACAGCAAACTCAACCCTATACCTTTTCTGCCGTGCGCCAAACATTCGTTTTGCTATCTTGCGTTTTTGCACATCATTCATCGCACGACAGCTGCTGGTACGAGCGCCTTAACTGTGCCTTACGTAACGATGAATTTTTAATTTATTTATTCACATTTTGACTTTACTTACCTGTGAAAAAGGGCCATCAAAATGTTCCGCAATTTCCGAAAATGATAGTTACCAAATGAAATTGTTTTGTGTTTAATATTCCGTCGATTTTTTGGGAACGCTCCTTACCGGCTAATTTTTTGAGTAAAATCCACCATACGTTAAAACTGTGCAAAAAAACATAGGCGCCATCTCTGAAGGGCGCCGTGAAAATAAATATCTTATTTAGATTTACTTCAAATATTCTCTTAATATCAACGACATTAAAATTTCCCTAAATCATCTTAAAATTACCCACATCAAAGTCTATAACCAATCAGAATAGCCGTTTTTTTTCTTCCCGGCAATCGAAATGAACCGTCAGATTGTACCATCATTTTCCTGTCCCGGTGACATTGTAACGGAACTCGTTTGAAGCAATATTTTTTGGGGTTTATTTTTTAACCATGTGATACTTTGATAAAATAAAAAAAATATATTTGAAATCCCATATCTCCTCTACCGGATATTTTTACACCTTTGCTAACTGGTTCCAAAATTGGTTCCTGGTAGTGACAGCTTATTTCAGATATTAACATCACTACCATTAGCTGTTCTGTCAATGTCATCATTTTGTTTTATACAAAAATGAACTTTAAAAAGAGCTTTTTCACAGTTTATTGTTCATTCTCGTATGAATTCGTGAAATGGAACGAGCTTGTAAATACTTCGTTCGGGGATGCCTTCAATTCAGAGGGGCGCAATTGGTACTTGCTGCACAACCGGCCCTAATTGTGCGCATACCAATAGATAGTAAATTAAACGCATCCAAATGACTATTGATAAAACGATTCATATATATTTAACGAAAGGCCATAACATTTTTTCTAAACTGTCAAACTTATGCAAATCATGAATTTCGAACATAACCAAAAACATTGGAATTTATATCCACATTGCATGACGACAAGCTTCAAATCAAAGTGTTTGAATTATTACAACATAAATAATGTGTTTTATTCCCATATTTGTATTGCGCCCGACGATTGATCAACATGTCGACATCAACATGAATATATTATATTGTAAAAATAATTCATTATACATTCTCTGAGATGTTTTTTTTCTCATGGTTGTTGGTATAAATCAAACGAACGCGAATGAAATGCAAAATCAAATGCTTCCACGGAAATACAAACTGCAAAAAGCGGAGTTTGTACATTTACTTTTCCTACATTTAATATGCAGAGAATAATATTATATTCTAGCATTATCCAGCTTTTCAGAATACTCAAAAGGATATTATTTCATATCAAGCACATTGCAAACTGCAAGTATGTTTTATCACCCAATATGCATAAGCAATAACAATCTTTTGATATTTACATCTCGTGAGTCCTTTTCATAAAGCCTCTTGGTTTAAGATTGTGTAATTATGAATGTGGTATATTATTTAAATGGAACATTACGATTTTTTAATATTCCACAAAAAATGATTAAATCACACTTCGTTTCTGATGAATTAATATAAAGATATAGGTCTCCAATGGATAACAACTTTATCAGTGCTAATTAATGGAAGAACTTTGATCAAAAATGAGTTAAATATGCAGTTATGATCGGTTTTTTATTCTGCATCGAATGCTTTGACTCTCATGTGATTCTGAAGGCTTTTGTGGCCTTCCAGCCATCTAAAATACATTTATCATTTTAGGAGAAGGTTTGACACAAGTGAGGGACTTTGTTTAGCTTTTTGTCGCTTCAGATAACTTAGTGAGAGCATTGAGTTACCTGAGTTAACTTTATTTTTTCATAATCTTACCAGCTACTGAATTTTATTGTAAAACAAAAAAATAACTTTAAGGTGCTCTGGTGTAATCTTCCCGAAATGGCGCTTCAGCCCTTTTGCCTTTCCGGCAAAGATATGTTATTAATTGGTATCTCGACGGGTCTGTAGATTAAACAAAAAACATATTTCCTTAATTATTGAAGTTAAATGATAATTCCAAAGCTCATAATGAAAATATGTTGAAAGCCAAACAAAAAAAAACAATCACGTCGGAATTCTTTACAAAAAAAACAGTGTTAATTTCACTTCACCAAAGCTCCAACGTATGGAAATTTTCAGAGAGACGTACAACCAGATTTTCAGCTACAAAAATAGTAATGTAATAAAATAGTAATTTTTTTGACATTTTCAATTAAATTTATTTCTATCGTATAATCCTCCTGCTTCTCCATTGATTTAACAATTACGCACATATAATTAGCACCTGAAAAACACTAAATAACAATAATTTTAAACGTAGATCCTACCGTACGACTTTTGGGATTCGTAACCTTACGATTAACCATAAAGAATATCCTTTTTGAGTACGTACGAACGTACTACGAGTGTGAACTTTTAAAATTTTAATCTGATGCCAATTAAAATTATCCTATTTTAAAAAATCATTTACAAATCCCTACCTACCTACCTTCCTAATAAAGTCCACATATAAAATGTATTTCAACAGACATTGTTCTATATTTGAAATGAAACTGATGTTTTTTCTTGACAAGTCAAGTTACACCCCGTGATTTTGCACGGGTAAAAAACTAGTAATTATTATAATAATCGCACATATCCCATAGGAATATTTTGACAGAATTTTAATTGAAATTTTACACCTATTAACCGTACATTAAAGCTAAACTCTTTGCATTACAAATAAAGAACCACACCATCTGTTGCAAGGAATGGCTGAGTCCCGATGGATCTTCCTTATAGCGGTGAACTTTTAATTGTTTTTTATGAGGCAAGTTAGCCCGTGAGGTGTATTAGTCAAATGGGTGAGAATGCCCGGTCCTAAGGGTGAGATCGCATGCCTCTAATTACTCCGAACTCTTCCCCCGCTATTTTTATGACCCATTTTGGTTCCCATATTCGACAAACAGAGCGGAAAGCCTTGATTTAATCATCCGTGCTGTTTTTTTATGAAGCCTTAACATGAAACGCGATGAATCGAGGGGCGGGCCCGCGGGACCCGGCGAACGGTTTCGCAAACAATATTGCATTATTTCGCAGTCGAGGAATTAAACGAAATCGATTTTCTTCGAGAAAAGACTACCCCCATGATATAAAAAGTTACATTTGTAATTAAATGATAACGGTGTTTTTTTTTTTTTTTTTTTTTTCGTAGAAAGCAATTACTCTGCGACTTGACATAATATACTCTGTTTTTCACCATTAATTTTATTTTAATTCTATCGCAGACCTGAGAAAAATCACGCGATATTACAATTGAAAATTAATTGACTAAAAAAAATTTTTTGACGCCTGAGAATTGAAGCCCAGACCAACTGCTTGGAAGGCAACTGTGCTCACCATTACACCACCAATTATTCCATGAGCGACGGCATAAATTCATTATAATCTATGAACTGAAAATAATAATTATAAATGTTTTTAGATTTTTTGATGTTATGTGCTCACATCACATTACATGCAAAATTGTATTGGCTATTTTAAATAACCTATCATATTGTCTATTATTATAACCTATCGATTTCACTTTAACTGACGTTTTTTTTGTTCCCATTCATTAAGTAATTCGTAAATGTCCGGATCCCGTTAAACTATGGCTTCCCTAATTTTGAAAATATAAGGCCTATGGAAAAAAGGAACAGAAAAGGGTGGAGATACAAAGGTTGTGAAGCTCATGGCTATTAAGACCTTAAACATAGCTAAAATGATTTCAAGCCACATTTCGTTACTTAATGGTGGCAAAAAATATTAATATAACATTTAAATATATATTATTTGCATCATTTCAGGGCGATACTAAGAGTATATTCCATTCTTGAACGAGGTATGCACGTTAAAAAGGCCGTTAAATGATTTTTGGTGTTTTTTTTGTAGTTTTTTTCATGGCGGATTTAAATTTTAAACGTAAAAATTGATAGTATTCCATTACATTACTTCAAAAAGTGGATGGTTTAGTTTTACAGTGCCATGAAAACTCTTACGGCCTTACTTATCCCCCGAATAAAGGGGTTCTTTAATCCCACGGGCTCTTGAAAATTGAATTTTTTGTGCGGAGCCACATTAAAAAATGTTTATAAGTCAGAAGTGACGGGTTCGGTTTTTGTGCAGCGAAAAAATTTTTTAATCGTTTTAAGGACCTCACAAAATTGGCTCTAGAAATGTCATATGAAATGTTAATTAACTATAAATAAATTATTTTGTGAGTACGAACGACCGTACGAGTGTGAACTTTTAAAATTCGGATGATTTTAATAGAACTAACTAACCATCACGCCGTTTCTCTGCAGAGGTAGGCAGAGAGGACAGACCGCCATACAACTCTGCCTTGGCATACACTCCTTGCTTCGTTCGCATTCATACACCGTCTCATTCATACTCTTCTGTTATTCTGACTCTTCACGTGGCCCCATTCAAGTATTTTTTCACTTTATCGGGCCATGTCTTCTTCGGGCGTCTTCGACTTCTTCTTACATTCACTTTCGCATCATATATTATTTTCACACTCCTTACTTTGTTCATTCGCTCTGACATGCACAAACCATCTAAGCGTTCCTTTCTTGATTCTATTCATTAAACTTACATCAACTTTGCATTCTTTCTGGATATACTATTACGATGTTAATTGAAATTATAAATTTTAAAAGTATCTACCTCCCTATAATGTATTTCAGCAGACATTCTTCTATATTTGAAATGGGTGGAGTCTATTATTTTCTTAGCGAGTCAAGTTACATCCCGTGATATTTCAATTTTCGATGTTTTTCGATGTTTCGATTCGAAGAATTAGCATTGGCCACCTAAAGCCAAAGACAGCTATAAATTATTATTGGCTTCACTTCAAAAGATTTTCAGTCTTGAATAATCTGGCCGGTCTGTCTACCGTCCAGAGTCAGCCGTCATCTCCTATTCTCCTTAGATAATGTGATTGCCAATTGGTCAACCAATAAAATACTAAGACCGTACCAAATAATATGATCATTTATTTGTATAGAAAACAAATTCATTACGTTCGTACGAAGCGTCAATTTCGTTTTAAATAATCATTTTATCGAACTGATATTACCTGTCCAAAGAAACTAAGCTAGCAGTCTACAATGGAGTGCTTATACCAACCCAGTGAGGCATGCAACTGGCAGATGAAGGATGAAAGCAGACTGAATGCTGTGGAAATGAGATCCCTGAGACGTATGTGCGGTAAAACCATGTATGACCATGTTAAAAATGTGGATATCTGGAAAGAATGTAAGCGTAATGAATAGGATTAAGAAATGAAAGCTTAGATGGTTTGGGCATGTAGAGCGAATGAACGAAGAAAGGAGTGTGAAAATATTATATATGATGCGAAAGTGAATGGAAGAAGAAGTCGGGAACGCCCGAAGAAGACATGGGGCGATTAAGTGAATCAAATACTTGAATCGGGTCACGATGTATGCATGTGAACGAAGCAAGGAGTGTGTGCCAAGACAGAGTTGTATGGCGGACCGTCCTCTCTGCCTACCCCTGCTGAGAAACGGCGTGCTGGTTAGTTAGTTCGTGATAATACCTATTTTGAATTATTTATCTGTGAGCAAATTTTTGAAAGATTCCGATATGTAATTGTAGTGATGTGTCAATTTTCTCTGAAACGTTTATTGAAGATATTTTTTACCTTTCGTTCCTGATATATTCTTAGATTGGGCTAGTCACTTATATAATAGTAAAAGCTGCCACGATATCCTGGCATAATCTTATTTTTTCTTTCTAATAAAAGAACTTTTCTAAAAGCTTGAAGGAAAGCAGGCCATCCTCTATTACACCGATACGTTACCCCATTACAGTTATGATTTCCCAGTCCGGAGTCAAAACGTTGTTTAAAATTTGCAGGTAATGAATATATCTTGGAGCAAAAATTTATATGGAGAGAGACCTAAATATTTTTACTCAACCTATACAAATTTACAATAAATCACTTTCTTCGGGTTTTTACGTCGTAAACCGTGAGAGAGAAAGAGATAAGACAAGTTTTCACATAATATCGCACCACTTTTCGGTATGTTAGCAAGTTTTCCATCTCCCGCGTCTCCGGTGACTTTATCCACTACGTTTTATTATGCGACATGACAGGACATAACTCAACGGCTTTTTAGGATATATTCTATATTTTTGTTTATAACAATACTGTGAAAAAGTGGATACAAATACACAAAACATTGTGTCGACATGTGCTATGAATCGATGTATAAATACCCTAGCCTTAGCCACGCCGGAGTCAGGAAAAAATCAACAATCCTGACTACACAAGCTATCCCTCCTTTTTTATATGAATACCGCTCAAGAGTCTCAACTGCTCCCAACCGTCTAGAGACAGCGAGACTATGGCATCCCCAAATAGGGCATGTTGTGAGGCTGAAAGTAGTGGGAAAGGGAAGGAGATTTGGAAGAGGAAGGTCGGGAAGTACCTGGCTATTCAGATTTGGTCATCAAACACGGCTAAAGCCATTTCAAGCAACGTTTCGATTCTGAATGGTGGTCTTTCACCAGGGCGATACTTGGAGCATCTACCACTCTGGAACGTGCCGCAAATATACTTTTTATTATTTTTATATGAATTAAATGTGTTATGACACATATTAATTAAATAAAAGTTATTGGTGCACGCCGGGTTTGAACCCGCAACCTTTGGATTCGTAGTCGAGCGTCTTACCACTCGACCACGGAGGCCGGTATATTATTGCTCTGAGATTATGATTAGCTAGCATTATTATTACAATTTCGCAGAGTTCAGAGTTCTGAACCTACTCCAAAGCTAGTCAGATGCATTCGCTTGTTTGATGTGTGCATACAAATCAATGCATTTCAATCAATTTGCTAACAATGGATTGTCAATCAGACTGTGAACCAATTGTTAAATCTATTAAATAACTGTCTAATCATAAATAACGTACCCGGAAACACTAATCTCTAACTTTTTTTTACTTTCAATTCTGTAATGATCATTGATGCAACCGACAGAATGCTCATTGGGTAAGGCGAGCTTTTGTTCGGGGATGTTGAATAAAATATAATCATTATATTAAATAAAGTTTTGAATACTTTGTTTTTAAAACCACAGAATTGCTTGATAGGGGCACATATAATAACTAACCAGTTATTATATGTGCCCTGACGAAGCTTGATCCAAGCGAAACCGGTTGGCCTTCATCATAATAAATTCTGTGGTTTTAAAACAAAGTATTCTTTATTTAATATAATGTCCAACCACCATGTGATTGCTTCGTACGAAAAAAAAATATATATAAATATATATATATATATATATATATAATCACTTTCTCTTGAATACTTTTTATTGGAAGAATTAATATAGTATTATAATTAAACCTTTAACTGAACATGGTTTACTACTGCACAGGAGTGCGATGAGAATAGGAATAAACAGTGAAATAATAGTTGGTGGTTTTACAAAATAGCTCTGGTTTTACACCGCAAACTAAAAGTATCAAAGGCCAAACATGTGGTCTATGGAATAATACATGTTAAAAAGAATTTTAGAAAGCGATGTTAGGTTATAATTTACTAGACAGATACATTAGGGGTGCAATGAGGATACAACAGGAGATTGGTAAGAATGTTTAGTGACATGGGTAAGATGCGCATGTGCTTAACTGGTTAGGCTATTTCAATTTCGATACTTGAGTGCACAAAGTGGTAGATACTCTAAGTATGAAAGCTGCAGATATGCGAAATTTACTGAAGAAATAAATAGGACTGTTTTAGCATATACTAATACTTTGACGGCCTCCATGGTCGAGTGGTAAGACGCACGACAACGAATCCAGAGGTCGCGGGTTCAAACCCGACAAGCGTAAATAAAGTTTATTCAATCAAAATGCGTCGTAAAATCTCTAAATTATGTACAATAATTTACGGTATATTTGCAGCACGTTCCAGAGTGGTAGATACTCTAAGTTTCGCCCTGGTGAAAGACCACTATTCAGAATCGAAAAGTTGCTTGAAATTGTTTTGCCGTGTTTGGTGACCAGATCTGAATAGCCAGGTGATTCTTAACCTTCTTCTTCCCCATCACCTTCCCTTCCCGACTAGATTCAGCCTTACAACATACCCAGTTGGGGACGACATAGTCTCACTGGCTCTAGACGGTTCGGAGCAGTTGGGACTCTTTCGCGGTATTAAAAAAAATGAATTTCGGCTTGAGCCCTTAATAAAAAGCGCTAAAGAAATATTACCATTTGATGGGCCTAAGCTTGAGAGATTTCCAAGCCACGGGAAAGCTAGTTTTGTGAAACTTAAATTGTTATAAATCAATTCGAAAGCCTTTCCACTCTGCGATAAAATGTAAGAAAATCGATTAAAGCCTACGGTCGAACTGAGCCTCGCTAGAAGCAAAAAAACTAGCAGTAACGTAGTAGCGTATATTTTCCTCAAAACTCAGATTTGTAATAATTCGTATACGGAAAATAAAGACATAATATCAGTCGACATATTTATCTTGACACAATCATCCGAAAACTCCGAAATTTGCATCGAAAAGATAAAAATGTTGACGCGGGTTTTAGACAAAACCAGCACATGTGTTTTATCTTTTATCTTATCTGGGCTATTTTTACTGCCATGACGAAATATGTATCAAGTACATTCCTCTCCCAATAAATTACAAGGCTCTTCTTGCCTCTGACGAAGCTTCGATTAGAAGGGACCCCGGAGTAATTTGGCAAAGATTTTCTTGGAGCGACACTAAAAGGAGATGACATTACTGAAACACTTCAGCCTTTTCAGTGCTGAAATGCTGTGTAGATATGTGGATAGCGTGCTGGTTCAAAAGGTTTACAACTTCACCAGAAAATATTATTTAATGTTGACTAACGAAACTCCCGTTCGTTTTACAAAACGGAAAAATCTTAATAATTTACCAATTTTTAATACATAAAACTTTTTTACAACAATGACGGTATCAAGTTTCTGTACAACTGGAAAATTTAATCCACATAGCCGGTAATTAAAGCGACATTTTGAGTTGAAATTGTGGCAAAATATTCTGTAAAAATCGTATTGATTGAGTTTCCAATTCGGAAGCTTTCGTGGTAGCAACAAAAAATAATAATTAAACTTTTTTTTACAGTGGATATTAATAACTAATGATTTCATTCCCAAAGAATGCTCTTGGGTAGTGGGAATTTTAATTTCGTCATTTTAAAATTAAAATAAACAACTTGTTTTCTTGTGAATAATTAAATATTTTGTATACTTAACAAACATGATATTCATAGTGTTTAACTGATGAATAATAAGTTTGTTTTTAGATTCCAGCAAGAAATGGGGAATTTTTTTTTCACATTTTAGTAAATTAAGTTAATATCATCACTAGTACCTACTCGTATACATATTTTCAATAAACTTCTTAAAGGTCAGCACTCAAGAATGACGCTAAACGTTACTTTGCAGCATTCTAATACAAGTAATAGTACACATTAAATATCTGCAAATTTTCTAAAAAATGTCCGAGGTTTCAAGTGAATACAATTTGCTTACTATTATCTTTTAAATTCTATGAAAAACTCACTAAAATTTCAATAAAATGTGCAGTTCGAAAACCAGCAATGGGCATTTTTGAACGCTTAACCCAAAATTCCAGTATGTATTTCATAAAGATTATTGTTTAAGACCTGTATTCACTGGAAACCTTAGACATTTTTCTAACTACCTTTATGGAATTGTTTTTCCACAACTCCAGAACGCTCATCGTCATTAACATCTTCTCGGCCTTCTGAAAAGTGTTTATAAGTGGTACAAGCGCTTTACAGAAGGCCGAGAAGATGTTAATGACGATGAGCGTCCTGGAGTTGTGGAAAAACAAATCATGGATTTTCAAAAGTTAAAAACTGAAGAACACACAAAAACGTGACTAACCTTTCCAGTTGTCAAAAACAAACCACTAATCCAAAATGGCTGAAAATGCTAACATATGATAAACATATGTGTACCAACATAACAAAAAAAAAACGATAATCGAATGTACATGAGCCCGCGAAAATTCAAAATTCAACTTTTCTTTTGAACAGGCCTCGTATATACCGAAAGCGATGCATATCTCGCCAACCAGTCATAAATATAGTGTTATTCTACGTTCAAAAGAGGCTTCTAGGATATTGTATATCAACGGAGCCTGCGAAACGTAACACGTACGGAGTCTTGTATGCGGAGACTATTCGTGTTTGATATTACACCATTTGTTCCCGTGTTTGTTCAGAATTCTCCTCCCAACCGCTTACTATAACAACATATTGAATTCCACAATTCTCCACTATATTAAGTGTGGTGCCGGTGCCCGTGCTTCCATGTAAAGTACGCGAATGTAAGAAGTGTTCAGGGGCGGACTGCGGACTACTGGAAGGTAGAATTACAATTGGGCCGATGTATTCTGCGTTTTCAGCGTGTTTTTCCCTTCGAGACTCGAATTACTTACCGCGGTAATAGCAACAACTGAATAACTAGAATTTTCTGGGTATTGTGAATGTTAAGCCCCTTGTTTTCGTTGCCATAGATTTTCAGCTGAAATACGGTCGAAATAAATACGAATATGATCTCGCAACATGGGTAGTGGTATTATCATATTTCCATTACAACGGGTTTTAGCGAAAAATTATTACAATACGTACCGCAGTTAAAACAACCATTTTAAAACACGATTTTTCTTCATATCGTCGCCGGAAAGGCAAGCTCCATTTCCAAAGCATGATCCAATTTTTCAAAAGTAAAAAATCGAAGAACACACAAAAACGTGACTAACCTTTACAGTTGTCAAAAACAAACCACTAATCCAAAATGGCTGATAATGCTAACATATGACAAACATATGTGTACCAACATAACAACAAAAATCGATAATCGAATGTACACAGCCCACGAAAATTCTAAAATTCACCTTTTTCTTTTGAACAGGCCATGTATTTACCATTTGGGAGAAGGCTCTTGATTAAAGTCACCCAAGTTCTTGGACTTTTTAAAGCTTTTTGTCGCTTCAAGTTAACTCAGTGAGAGAATTTAGTTACCTGGGTTACGAAGGCTTATGAATTTTGTTTGAAAACTAAAAAAACTTGTAAAGTGCTCTGGTATAAACATCCAAAAATGGCGCTTCAGCCCTTTGCCTTTCCGGCGACGATATGTACATTAGGGTGCATCTTAAGTGACACTTTTTCATAATGTCTATGGGGCACCCTCTTAATATGTTCTACTATACGAAAAACACAAACTTTTTAAGTTTAAGTTTCGCTACCAGTTATTGAAATTTTATGATTACACAGTTTATTGAAAAAAAACAATTAAAAGGGAGTAATTTAATGATTCTAGATGAGATCAAGAAAGAAACGCTTAGATGGTTTGGGCATGTAGAGCGAATGAACGAAGAAAGGAGTGTAAAAAGAATGTATGATGCGAAAGTGAATAGAAGAAGAAGTCGAGGTCGCCCGAGGAAGATATGGTACGATCAAGTAAATCAAACACTTGAATCGGGTCATGTAAAGAGTCAGAATAACAGAAGAGTATATATGAGACGATATATGAATGTGAATGAAGCAAGGAGTGTATGCCAAGACAGGCAGTCCGTCATTTCTGCCTACCCCTGCGGGAAAACGGCGTGATGGTTATTTAGTAAGTTAGTAAAATGAGATCATTTTTTTAAAATAGATGCAACATAAATTTATAGGGATAACAAGTTTTCTCTTAGTGTGTAAGGGAAATTTTACTCAAATTTTGATAACAAACATCGTGTGGTGACGGCCTCCATGGTTCAGTGGTAAGACGCTCGACTGCGAATCCAAAGGTCGCGGGTTCAAACCCGGCGTGCGCCAATAACTTTTATTTAATTAACATGTGTCATAACACATTTAATTCATATCAAAATAATAAAAAAGTATATTTGCGGCACGTTCCAGAGTGGTAGATACTCAAATATCGCCCTGGTGAAAGACCACCATTCAGAATCGAAACGTTGCTTGAAATGGCTTTAGACGTGTTTGGTGACCAGATCTGAATAGCCAGGTACTTCCCAACCTTCTTCTTCCCAATCTCCTTCCCCTCCCCACTACCTTCAGCCTCACAACATACCCTATTTTGGGGATGCCATAGTATCACTGGCTCTAGACGTTTGGGAGCAGTTGAGCTCTTGTGCGGTATTCATATAATATATTTTTTTTGCTGTATTTGCTTTTCATGTATATTTTAATAAATTAATTCATCAGTGCACCCTTTTGCTCCTCCCATAACTTTCAGAGGATTGAAAAATAAGTGTTTGAAAAAAACATATGTAATGACCGGTAAAATGAATATATATATATTTTTTTTTAATAATTTAAATAACTTTTTTTCTCATAACAACATATTCAGAAGGGCACCCCATTGAAATTTCGAAAGAGTGCCACCTAAGAAGCACCCTAATGCACATGCCTTTGAAAATGTGTTATAGTATTAACCAACATATTTATAATTTCATCAAAACCCATTAACATAATTAATAGAAAAAAAAAACTTTTACCAAACCAAATGAACTGAAAAACTATTTGCGCATTTTTTGCATGAAAACGTCCTGGATTTTATTGAAATATTGATTTTATAATATATCCATATTTATTACCCCAAAAATCAATGGATGTAACATATAATATGCTTTTACTTTTGAATTAAAAATAATTCTAAAACCAATTGCTGACAAGGAAGAAATTATCAATGGTGACATTTAACGACTGGTTTTTGAATTTTTTTATTTCACAAATTCCGTTTCAAGCAACTTTTAGGAATCCGCTGAATAAATGTACTAAACATCAGTTTATATGTGACACAGATTTTAGGTTTGTAACGATAAAATTATTTTTTAACAATACAATTTCCAAACCAAGTTATATTGATCAATGGTAGTAATAATAGTCTATGTTTTATTGCATGGAGATAACCTCGTGGTGTTAATATAACAAAGAACTACCTAAAACGAATGTACTTTCAGTTCTCTCTTATAAATCTCGGATATTTCTTTTGTTTATTTATATTTACGGACCATTGTCCATTATTAACATCATAACATCACACGAATAACAAAAAAGACAGTTCATACACATGGATAAAGCAATGACAAATAGGACGAAAATGTACATCAAAAAGATAATGTTGAGCTAAAGCTTGAACAAGGTTTTGACAGAGCCCATCCTCTGGATTCGTAGTCGAGCGTCTTGCCACACAACCACGGAGGCCGTCAAAAATTAAATAAATGACTCCATAACAAATAATACAAACGTCGTTAGGAGCCTTATATGAATTAAAAAATAATGTAGATACGTTACTGAAACAACGCGCGTGGATGCACTAAACCGAGTCCGCGAGACATACCTGAGATTTACTGCGTTTAGTATCACACAAACATTCGTCCGACAGACAAGCTGTCACCAGCTATCACAAACGCGTCGCTGTAGGCTCCTTTTCTGAGAAAAAATGCCGTGAGAGGTGTAAAAATCATTCGGGAGCAAAAAACATATCTCATGGAGTTTCTTTCCGTTCATAAATTACCCACAAATCACTTATTATTATTTAAATAAATACAATTATTCACAAGGTTTTTAGCTACTCAAAAACGGTGTGAGATAGCGAATGCAGAAATATATAAGTGTGTGGAAGACAACCACGGCTAGTGGCGCGATTCCCGATTATAACAGTAGCGTGGGACGTTCATATAGCTATCTCATCCGTACACATATATTCTTTTGAATGGCTATCCTTTTCATAAACGGGTGAAACGGAAAACAAGACGGTATTAGTGGTGCTACATTTGTCATAAGATTTGTATGAATATGACGTGTATTTTATGTTTATTTTGGGAGCTGGAAAATGTTTATTGCAAGCAGGTTTATTTTAAAATATATTTTTAATTTGATTTTGATTTTGTACTGTCATATGCTCCAGGCAATTACCTGGGCTGCCCACGGTTCAGGTAGTTGATGCGCCACTGCTGTTGTCATAATAACTCCGAGGCTGATTTGATTAAAAATCCGTCCCTGGTCCTGGAACGATCTTTCGATATTACGGTAATATGAATTTTGCCCACTTTTAGCACGGACAATGAATTTCTCTATTTTCTCATTACAGTAATTGCCCCCAATACACCTGCTTTATTTAGATCGTAATGAGTTCTTACTGGCCTATTATTTAAGTTGCCAGGTACTGAGGTACTTGCTAACTATATGTACGAGAGATTTGTTTGGATAAGGAATTATTTTATCTCCACATTTAAAACAAATTATGGCATGTAATCATAGTTGTTACGGATTGAAAGCTCGTTTATAACGGTTAAAAATAATAATGTATTTTCCTACGTGACAAAACTGAGCATTAAAATATTTTTAGCACTTTTTTTTATTTCTATGACATCATTGATCTCCAAAAGATTGTGCATTTTGAAAACTCATTTATTGCCTTAAAATTTCAACTTCCAGCCGCAAACTTATTATTTTGGGGAATTGATATTATCTTTCAACACTTCTAGAAAAGACTGTGTGCATCATCGGTTTGATTAAATCTGATGGAATGGATTCATTTGGGAATCATTTCAAAAGTGTAGGCACCGATCTAGTACTTAAAAATATTCAAAAATGTACACATTTAATTGATGTAAAACTTTATCTGGTTGTTCAACTTTGTCGTGGACATGTTTGATTGATGTTAAGCTTTATCTCGTTGTTAAAATTTGATGTGTACATGTTTGATTGATATTAAACTTTATCTCATTGCTAAACTTTGGTGTGTACATGTTTGGTTGATGTTAAATTTTGTTGTGTACATGTTTGATTGATATTAAAATTTATCTCGTTGTTAAACTTTGTTGTATACATGTTTGATTGATGTTAAACTTTATCTCGTTGTTAAAATTTGGTGTGTACATGTTTGATTGATGTTAAACTTTGTTCTGTACACGTTTGATTGATGTTAAACTTTGTTGTGTACATGTTTGATCGATGTTAAACTTTATTGTATACACGTTTGATTGATATTAAAATTTATCTAGTTATTTAACTTTGGTGTGGACAGGTTTGATTGATATTAAACTTTATCTCGTTGTTAAACTGTGTTGAACCGCTTTACCGTTTCTCCTTCATGAGCTAACGTTTCAAACAGCCTTACAGTGCCCATCAGCAGCGCAGATGAAACGGCATTAAACTGATATCGTATATCTTTTGGTTCTGTTCTGAACGTGCTATTTATGTATAAACAAGAAATCATTTACATTGCAATGTGAAGATTTTTCATTGAAACATTGAAGATAATTTGCATAAATCATTATTAGTGTTTTTTTTAAAAGCTAAACATAATACGTTTTATGAGAGAATAATAATATATCTACTGATTATGTTAAATGTTTAATATCGCACTTCGAACTACTACATAACTTAACTAATCATAAATCAACGGTACCAAGGAACTCACTGGTTAGTAGGTACTTAACGTATTTAACACTTCAAATATATTCTATGTTATTACTGGGTTGGGTAAAAGCCTCGAAATAAATGTTAAATACCTAAGAACAGTAAGTTTGTTTATAAGGCTTTTAAGCAAACATTTTCAAAGGCTTTAAATTTATTTTTTTAAAAGTGGTTTTCGAAGGATGCTGGGTATAATAATTGTTTCACCGAAAAATTCCCCAATAAACCTCACCATTATTCATATATTCTGTGTAATTTAATTACACCAACCGAATTGGAAATATCGTATCCAAATAAGACCCTTTTCATCAATTCATTGTTTTCGCAAATTTTTGTCGGTTTTTCAGCCTAAAACAATCACGAAAAATCATAAATTCTCGAGTGAATTTCGTAAAATTGTGTTTTAACTAAAATACACAAATCGCGGGCCAAAGAAAAATAATAATTATCATACTTTGTGTAACCGTAATGCCCTTTGCGCACGGGAAACTAAGAAAAATAGTTTGCAACTCAAGTTGCTCTCCTGTGTATTTTAATGGCGATCCGCATACGATGCAACCAGTTTTCAACGCCGAAGCAACCGGTCTCTCGCACCTCGCCGTGCTAGTCGCCCGCCCATTGCAGTTTCCAGTTGCGCCGTATTTGCGAGCCATTTTCGAGAAATTTGCAACATGTCCGAGCAAGAACGCATTAAATTTGTTCAAGAGGTTGAAAGATATTCTTGCATTTATGATAATACAATGTCACCGTCTACTGCTAGATTTTAACTTTAAAAAAAGAAAGACAAACATCCCCGGGTTACGAACAACCTGACGATATTTAAAAAACTCCTACTACTATCATAGTTGG
Source organism: Drusus annulatus (assembly GCA_022651775.1). Classification (NCBI taxonomy): domain Eukaryota; kingdom Metazoa; phylum Arthropoda; class Insecta; order Trichoptera; family Limnephilidae; genus Drusus; species Drusus annulatus. The sequence goes on along the minus strand of JAGWCC010000530.1, from coordinate 291,946 downwards.
AAGAGTTTTTCATGAGATAGAGACTTTAGATGAGATAATGGCTGAAATCGTAGAAACTTGAGTAGCATCATAAGCGAAGCTCGGTCGCTAACCAGTTTGCAAATGCTGTTGCAAAACAGTTTTAGTTGAGTTTCAGTTGCTTTGTGTACAAAGGGACTAAATGGCACATTTTTTTTCTTTAAGTTCTGACAGGTATAGTTTCTGAAGTAAGTTTTTAACCTCCTGAAAGAATTATCCGAATTTTTTTAATTTAACTTTAAAAGCAGATTTTCTATCTAAGAACAGCTCCCATGTGTAATGGTTGCTGATTCAACCAACAGAATACTCTTTGTGTATAGGGACATTTAATCAGGGGCATGCACAGAGTTTTTGATCAGGGTAGGCAGAAGGGAAAACAGGGAATTAATTAATTGAATTTGTTTTGTAAAAACACTGCCTTAGACACTAACAAAGATACCAACACAAACGAGCCATTTCAATGGGCAACAGCATACAGCATACATATTTTGTGTAGTCTAGTGAACATAGAATAATCATACTCTGACGTTGGAGGCGTTTGAGCATAAGTAGTTACTGCTTTTGACACGTTATAGTAGGACGGACGGTGAGGCGCTCGCGACGCGTCGGTGCGATTAGCTAAATTACTCGCGAATTTAAATAAGTGTAGTTTTTGTAAATTATTTTACACTATTAATCCAATATTATACCTATCTTTATGCGAGTACGACAGGGTAGGCAGTGCTAATGTGCCTTCATAAGGTGCACGACTCTGCAAATAATATGCTTTTACTCCGTGGATGATGAATAAATCACAGTTTTCGCTTTGATACTTTTAATGGGAAATAATAGATCGCTGTACAAGTTCAATACTGAATCAGCTAAAACGCGTATGGTGGGAATATGAAGTCATTACATATATGTGTGAAAATAAATATAGCTACCAAATTATAAATCTTATTTGATAAAAAAGACCACGGATATTATTTTCATTTTTATGACCGACCGGTTTCGTTTAGCCTAAGCATTATCAGAGTAAATTTTCTGTAAACTCATAAATTTTATCATTATTCTTTAATCACCCTCTCAGTTGACGTTTTGTCTCTTTTAATTCATAGTATCTGTCTCTTTCTCTCAGTTCCTTTGTTAAAATATAAATATTTATTATTCTGTTATTTTGTATTATATTTTGTTCTCCCTCGGTATGTATCATTTTGTACCCTGATGATGCTTATGGTAAGCGAAACTAATCGGTCATAAAAACAAAATAATTTCGGTGGTCTTGTACAAAGGTTATTTTTTAAATTTCTTTTAAATATTTCAAACTACAAAGTGATTGCTTTCTACAAAAATATCTTATTTCATTAATAATAAAGTTAATGTGACTCACCAAAACCGAATACCTATAGGTACAATAATTCAGTTGCCAATTCGAGAAAGTTGCAATAAAACTGCCGATAGATGGCAGTTAATCATCTTTATCTCGTATCTCACGTTAACGTACCTCGGAAAATGTTCATTTTAAAACATTACGTGCGAAACCTATTAGGAAAGCAACCCCATTATCAAAATATATAACCTCTGGAGTTCATACTCAGATAAGAACTCCCGGGCGTATGGCGGGTTAATTTGTTTGGCGGAATTAAATTAACTAATGAGATTTAACTTACATTAATATGTGAAGAAATTGAAACACATAGATCAGTAGGATTTACTAACATATAACCTTGAAGTAACAATATATGGAGAGAGACCTAATTCCTTTTACCCAACCTGTACAAATTTGGGATTAATCACTTTCTCCGGGTTTTTACGTCGTACACCATGGGAAAGAAAGAGGAAAATAAGGAAAATGTTAAAGGTTTCCAGTGAATAAAAAGTTTAGGCTGTAATCTTTTAAATTCAATGAAAATCATACTAAAATGTCCGTATAATATAAAGTGCAGTTTGAAAACCAGCGAAGCCATTTTCGAACATTGTACCTTAAGTTACAGTATGAATTTCATGTACAATTTAAAAGATAACGACGGCCTCCATGTTCGAGTGGTAAGACGCTCGACTACGAATCCAAAGGTAGCGGGTTCAAACCCGGCGTGCGCCAATAACTTTTATTTAATTAATATGTGTCATAACACATTTAATTCATATTAAAATAATAAAAAGTATATTTGCGGAACGTTCCAGAGTGGTAGATACTCCAAGTATCGCCCTGGTGAAAGACCACCATTCAGAATCGAAACGTTGCTTGAAATGGCTTTAGCCGTGTTTGATGACCAGATCTGAATAGCCAGGCACTTTCCAACCTTCCTCTTCCTCATCTCCCCCTCCCCACAATACACCCCTATTGGGGATGCCATAGTCTCACTGGCTCTAGACGGTTGGGAGCAGTTGAGACTCTTGTGCGGTATTCACGTGGAAAAAAAGCAGGTACTTTACTAGGTAGATGGGGATTTGAAAATATTTTTCCCTAAATTTGGTCATTTTAATTAACATCGATTCCATTTTTGAAAAGTTCACACTCGTACTACGTACGTACGTACTAACACAGGAAATTATGTATAATTACTGATATTGTTTAGGACCAATGGAAAACCCTCCAGGTAATCCCCCTATCCTAAAAAACGGATTGCAATCTTTGGAGCACAGACGTCAGGTGGAAACGCTGACCTTTTTCTACAGGTATTTCAATGGAAGATGCTCTGAGAAACTTGCGTCATTGATCCCTTCGTCACCGTTGCATAGTTAGGAAACTCGCCAAACGCGTGCTTAACATTTGTACACCGTTGAGTTTCAATATATGAGAACGGGTCGCTTTTGCGACTCGTTCTTATGTTCAACAGCTCGGATATGGAATGATTTGCCGGCATCTGTGTTTCCTCCTTCCTTAACAAGGGCCTTTTCAAGACCCAGGTTCACTCCTTCCTTTCCTCAAAAAGACCCTTTACACAGCATTCCCAAAGATGACATAGGCTCTGAGAGAAATTATTTCCCTCAAGGCCTCCTGTGTGGAGTCATTGAAAAAAAAGGTAGATTTCCAAATCTATTTCTGATAACGATTTGTATGTAAGCTTTCATAAAAAGCTGCGTGTTTCTTTAGCAATTCTTACATTATTTCAGCTAGGTGCATAACTTCCTTATCATAACTAAATACTTGATAGACATTTTAGTGATCATGCAGCTTTCTTTGTTTCTCTACATGGTCGTGCGTCATTTCTGCGTGTTATCAAAATGATTCATATCGCTAATAAAACTTCACGTCGTTTCCGACTCTCGCTTGCAATTCGTTCATATTTCGTTTGCCGATACAGGCTCGTGTTTATGGCGTGAATAGAGCAAACATCACTTGCAAATACTTAAGCACCATTGCCCAATAAAAGCACAGCACAACCCCTTTCTAATAATGAAAAATAATTAGTTGATTTATACCGTCGTTATAGTGAGACGATGTATAAGAAAGAACTCATACGTGATAAATTGCCACTTCCACCTGTGCCAAGAATCGTTCAACTTCTACAGCAACTGCTACGACCTTACGCAGCGTTTAAGTTATAAATGTGGATAGTACGCTATGGTTCCGGCTTATTTATGGGAACTGTGTATTCCTGAAGATTCCAATTCGTAACAGTCAACCCTTAGATCAGCAATGTCATCGGCTATCGGAAGGTTGAAGGAACCAAAGCGCACACCAGACAATAAGTTCGGAGAGCGTGCTGCAAGTGTCAGGTTCTAAAGCCTGGAATAGACTAGCACATGATCTGAGATTAATAATAGACTCGACAGAATTCAGAGCTTTTTTATCGTGAATACCGCACAAGAGTCCCGACTTCTCCCTACCGTCTAGATCCAGTAAGACTGGCATCCCCAATAGGTGTATGTTGTGAGGCTGAAGGTAGTGGGGAGGGGAAGGAGATGGGGAAGAGGAAGGTCAGGAAGTACCTGGTTATTCAGATCTGGTCACCAAACACGCCTCAAATCATTTCAAGAAACATTTAGATTCTGAATGGTGGTCTTTCACCCGGGCGATACTCAGAGTATCTACCACTCTGAGAGTTAAACTCAAAACTTATGATTTAAAAATAAAAAATATTTTTGTTTTAAGCCACTTTATTTATACACATATAACAATTCAACCGGTTTCGGTTAAACGTAACCTTCATCAGGAACGTATAAATATAAACTGGAATAAAAAATAAACAGTTTATATTTATACGTTCCTGATGAAAGCATTTAACCAAACCGGTCGAATTGTTAAATAAATAAAGAAAACAAAATATTTTTTTATTTTTAAATTATAATGTCAAGCTACAAAGTGATTGCTTCCTTCGATAAATCAAAACTTATGTTTTCAGAAAATCATAACCATAAATAACAGAATTGCCCTAATTTACATAGCTAGGCTAACCCGTTAGCATCTAAACTCACCAGTATAATGATATATTTTCATGCAAACAGGCGGGCCACGCCACCCATGATACATTGTAGATTTTTATTTGTATTGTTATGATTCTTAAATCTGTACTGACTGCCTGATTATTGGCATCGACAATCATTCAATGAGCTTTTGAACCACATTCCATTTAACACTTTGTCGGAGCTTAGTGCGCGTGAAATCAATAAGTCAATGATTATCTTCTATTTTAATCAGCAGTGACATGTAAGGTATTTATTCTGCATTACACAATATAATAATTTCATTTGTGAGTAGGAGTGAGAGCTTTTCAAATTTGAAACTGGTGTTGATTCAATTTATCAATTTTTAAAAGAGAACCTTTTCAAATCTCTACTTACTTACTTAAGTACCTACCTATAATGTATTTCTGTGTGCGAAAGGAAGAACGGATGAGTTAAAAAATCAAGTTTTGAGTTAAGTATGCAGAATGAGTCAGAAAATAAAATGTGCTAGTATTTTTTTGAAAAGGGACATATTATGACATAATTACATATAAAAAACAAAATTCCTAAACTTTTTTTTGGCTCTCTTGAACATCTGCGTTTATTGACTTATTCCGTTCTTCCTTACACACACAGTTTTTTTCTTGGCAAGTCAAGAAACATCCCGTGTTTTTCACGGGTAACAACCAGTTCTAAATAAAATTCGTTATTATAATCTTCATTGGTAGGTATCATAAAGGTTTTTATAAATACGAAAAGATAAAATTAGTAGGAAATGTGCGGCGAATTATCTATTACTAAACCGACTCTATATCAATTGAAATCCAAGCAAAACCGAAGGCCACATTCATCAATCAAAACTGTTCGAACAGTTAAAATTAAGCTCTCCCTTTCATTTTACTATCGTGTTTGGCCTGAACCTAAAACTTTAAACTACAATTTACGAAAATATCATGTCTAGTTTAAATACCTTCAATTTATGTATTTTTACCTGCTAGAATATCATCTATACCGTTTATCAGACATTCGTAAATAAAGCAATGATTTTGACCTACAAAAAACTACGCGAACGTAACTTTGTTAATCTATACAGATAAAGGTGAGATAGTGTGTTGAGCTACAGTCTAACGCTCAGTTTTATTGGTGGAAGGGGGTAGTATCTGTAAAACTAAACGTCATCAGTAAATAACTCAAATGTTATAATTTATCTTTTTGACTCACACGTTCAGTAGACTGAACTCATCAACATCAAAACAGGAAATTATATTTCCAGAACAATCAGATGTAAAACTTTGTTTGATCTGGATTTATAGAATAAAGATAAAAATGATCATATTTCATCCAGTTTCTGCAGCGGGGGAATTTACTTTCGATGGTTTGTAGTTGGGTTATTCATCCAAGATGTCTAAGGAGACGAAAACCATTTAAAAAATATAAGAAACATACATATTATAGTAGACTGGATGCCGTAGAAATGAGATATCTGAGGCATATGTGCGGTAAAACTATGTATGACCGTGCTAAAAATGTGGATATCCGTAAAGAATGCAAGGCTGATGAAAGCGTAATAAATAGGATCAAGAAAGGGATGCTCAGATGATTTGGGCATGTAGAGCGAATGGAAGAAGAAAGGAGTGTGAAAAGAATATGCGATGCGAAAACGAATGGAAGAAGAAGTCGGGGACGCCCGGGGAAGACATGGCATGATCAAACTACGAGTCCATATGAAGAGTCAGAATAACAGAAGAATATGTATGAGACGATGTATGAATGTGAATGAAGCAAGGAGTGTGTGCCAAGGCAGAGTTGTATGTCGGCTCGTCCTCTGCCTACCTCTGCGGTAATAGACGTTTTACACTATTGGACTTCCTCCGCGGTGGAGCGGTAAGATCGTTACCCAAAGGACGAAGATTCAACGCCACGTGAAGACCAAAAAAATGTATTTTATGAACTTGTAGGTTTTTTCACGGAAGACAACATAAAAATTTGTTGTAAAAATATAGTTGCACTTCGTTCCAGAGTGGGAGATGAGTTTTTTTTTTCAGTTAGATCGAAACGGTTATTAGAACTGAATAGCTATGTACTTCCCCTTTTTTAATTGACACTCTTCCTTCAGCTTTACAAGACACCCCATTACCTCCGGGCGGTAGGGAATTAGGATCAAATAAAAACCTTTTTTCATTACAAAGCCTTAACCGTTTGCACTCGTAAGTCCACCACGAGAAGACATCACGAACCCGACCCACATCTCCCAAGTCTGCTGCAAGTAGCCAAAACATATTGTCCATTGAAATGCAATATTTACCCAAATTGAGGAAAGATGTCGGATGTTGAACGATACAGGTTTATAGAACAAAAAATCCGCTCTTATTCCCACCGTGGAAAGTATAGAAAATACTATACATAATATAAATCTTTTGTAAGCGGCTGAAGTTAAAATCTATTTCCGCACCTACTAGGTACCTTAGCTACGAATAGTTTTTTTGTAAATTCTGCAACAAAAGTAAAGTAATATTATTTTTTGCTCCGAAAATAATTAAGTTAATTTAAAACAAACAACCGATAAACAAGTATTCTTTTAAATAAACATATGAATAGACAGAATCACCAAATTATTTATATTTTTGTTTTAAATTACGATTGTAAAATGCATTCTAACCTAAAGCGGATAAAGAATCAGGTGGGCATGTTCCAAAATTTCCTCACATTTGACATCGTCACGATTCAATGATCAGCTCCATTTTATTTTTTCTACATTTGAATGGTCCCAGTTAAACGCCGACTGTCGGCCCTTTTCGAGCTTTTCAACAAATAGTGGTTAGCTGAAAAGCATGACGGTCACGTTGTTGTGCTTGTCAGCTGATCACATTTTGTTAAAAAGTTGAAACGTGCCTAGAATCGACGGTTAACTAGAACCATTAAAATGTCACAAAAACAAAATGGCGCTAATCATTAAATTGTCACTATGTAAAATTTGAAGAAAATTTGACACGGAATTTAAATCTTGCTTTGAAGAATATTATTAAAAAAGTGATTAAAACAAAGTTGTTTTATTATTTCTATAATGATAATATTATTATTTCTATGGTAAGTATGTACTTATTATTAATATGCCTTTTCAATAATACCAACGGTTTTCTACTCCTCGGTTCTAAGTTACAAAAAGCTTGGTTTGGTTGGATTGTAGTGATAACAAAATTTCCAAGGTTTACTGGGTGTAATTTTGGGCGAATCTCGTGGGAGAATCTTTGGAAAGCATTTCTTTCAAGCTGAACTAATTCAAAATACGTTTTTCCCTGTGTTGAACAAATTAACGTTTAACCAATTTTCCCTGAAAAAAATCTTGTTTTTCTTAAACGAAATCTGAAATATGTATTTATAATTACAAAGTCTATTTTTTCGAATAACACGAAAATATTTTTTTAAACTCCTACTGCCATCATAATAAGCGTAAAATGTTGCGTGTACAATGATGGAGGATTTAGCCAGCAGAGGAATCAAACCCACGACGCCCGGGTGGGAATCAGACGCGTTGTCCACTCAGCACTAACCGGTCAATTACTTTATAACATATTTTCACTACTTTTGGTAATAAAACAGTTTATTCTTCAAAGATCAGAAGTTAACGTAACTTAAAAATTAAATAACCATTGTAACTTTTTAATTTAACATTAAAGTAAAAATCTCTATGCTGTAGCAGCAAAACTTCTCGAACGGTGAGTTGTGATGTCATGAAATTGCACAGCTTTCGTGTCATTTCCTTCACGATATAAATATCTTTGTAATATCCATTAAACTGTACAAATATAAAACATAACGCTGTACTGTTTCTCATATTATGTTTCGATTATTGAATAACAAAAAGATAGTGCTGAAATCTCGGACGAAACCGGGCAGTATTATTGTTAGTGTTTTCAAAAAAACTTTAATCAGATGACTCACTACACAATTGGCGTAGTTATGTAGAAAGCATCCGACCCCAAAAAGATGAAACTGAGAAAAATGCGTTAAAATATGACAAAAAGCAAATTACAGCATTTGTAATGTTAAAATCAGTGTTTTTTCTTTATGAGAATTAATATAAATAGGTAATTTATAATCTATCAAATTATTCATTAAAAAAAGTAATTTTACATCTTATGTTTTCCTACATTTTGATGTTTTTAAACTTCAATTTAAGTCAAATATAATAAAAAATTCAATTGCCAAAAATCTTTTGCATTTGGAGTCTGGATGTTTTCAGCAGATCTCGTATTTTTTTGTCTATGGGAAAACATGTAAAACTCGATTTTGGAAAATTGCGGATTGGATGCTTTCTGCATAACTACGTCCAATTGATACAAATATAGCGGAAATATTATACGATAAATAAAAATTATTCGACATACTTCGAAATTCAATACAACTTCCAGCCCTTAAAGCTTCAGGTGAAAAGGTTTCCTCTAATAAGACATCACCAAGACCGATAATAGAATTTCGTGTCCATTTTCCGACAAAATATTGGTAGTACTCAGCCCCAAAGCAAACTGTCAGAGGAAAAGCTAACCTTTTTCCCTCACCCTCGCTCGACTTAATTTAGCACTGAGGCTAAATAAGATACCATAATAATAATAACAGTGAATTTATACAGCGTAGTTCACCTCAATTGCGCCTCACACTAAATTACTTAACCTAATATAACAACGAGAAAATAAAAATTAAAACTATCCAAAATCATGATCGTTTTCATAAATCGTAATAAAAATGTTCATGTAAGGGTATAATAGTAAATTTGTACATCAACAAATTAAAATATTTATCATAAGCTAAGGGTGTAAAAAATCTATATAAAAAGCAAGTATAAATACGAACAAATTTGTTAAAGCAAAGAAAAATAAATAATTTTGAGGACAGTTAACGTGGTACTTAAACACATCAATATTGCAAATTTCGCAAAACAACACGATTTGTGCAGCTTATTAAAATATGTTTCAGGATTTTCAACAGAAGTTTAATTCTCATACTAACTAACTGACCATCACGCCGTTTCCCGGAGTATTCAGAGAGGATGGACTGCCACCCAAATTGTCAATTTCTCTTGGTGTACGTACAAGAGTGACCGTCAGGTACATATCGACCCAGATATTTTTTTACGCACATTTTTAGACTCACCATGTTTAATCTTTACACATAATCTTTGATCTTTATACTTTTTTTTTACTTTTGTATTTTTTCGCTCATTATTTTTATTTACCTTGAATTTCTGTTTTACTTTTGTCCCTCTATAGATATTGGTGAATAGCTGTATAAGGAAATAATTTTTAAAAATAACTCTGACATGGCACACACAACTTCCTTCATTCACATTTATACATCGTCCGATATGAACTCTTCTGGCTCTTGACATGGCCCGACTCAAGTATTTTATTCATTTGATGGTGCCATGTCTTCCGCGGGCGTCCCCGACTACTTCTACTACTACTCTCTTTGTCCATCCGCTCTACATGCCCAAACCATTTAAATATCCCTCTCTTCATCCTATTCTTTACGCTTACATCAGCCTTGCATTCTTTCTGGATATCCCCATTTGTAACACGGTCATACGTGATTTTACCACTTGTTTCTCATTGTAATCAAATTATGATTAGTTATCATGAATTTAATCTGATTAGAACTAAAATAACAAATACGAGTATGTATTACAAATCTCGATCATAAATTCGAATCTCGAAGTATATCGTAACATTTACCAGAAACATGTATTTCTTTACATTATTTTGAATAACATATTGGTTAATCAGATATTAGAATCTCTTCACAACTGAAATAACAAGTAGGTATACCTACATCTGATTTTTCAACAGAAACATTTTCCGTAAATTTTCTTTGCAACTAGAATAAGAAAAATTTATTTCAGAATTTTCATACGTAATATGAATCGTTTTAAACTGAATTAACAACTAGGTATAACCGGATACCTACCAGAGCTTTTTTTATCATAACTGAATAAGAGTTAGTCCAGAATTTCGGCTAGAATTTTAAAATGTTAAAAAAAATGTTTATACCATCAGTGTCCTTTAAGCTTTAAAAAAACATTGACCAATTTTCAATAGCTGTCTCGACACAGGAATTTCCTAGGGAGACAAACATGGAGCAATCACTTATATTTTGTATTTACCAAGATAAATAATATTAAAAATATCAGTAAAATACTGTTAAATCTAATTTGAACTAATTGTTATCTTTCCCATTAAAAATACACATATTCTTATATTTTCTAGCGTGGCGCTATTTATTAACAATGTATATCTAAAGAAGTATAAGATTCGTGAATTAAATGTAGTAAATTAATACATCAAAATGAAAATATCAACTCAGAGAAGCCAATAAAAAGCAGTGACTTGTCTGAGAAGGCTAGACCTAATGGCGACGCATCTTCTGTCCTAAACACAACTTTTATTATAATGTCATATATAATTCATCCAAAAATTATATCTTTAATTCAGACTTGTGTATTTTATTTGTTGTGGAGAACATTTTAGCGAATACAAAGGTTGTCAAATGTAATGATCTTGAAGTTTCCTTCCGTAAATGTTGTGATGTTTAGCTTCAAAGAGTGTGTCATTCGATCGTTCGCGTTCCTAAAAGCTGTAATCACAATGTGTGTTCGTTGAATCGGGTCGTCATTCGCTAATTCTAACATAAAGCGTACCAAACATAAGGAAATATCGATAAAACGTGACATTTGTAACAAACGAAAGTAGCTAGGGGATGAAATTTAAACAAAAACAACACTTACGGTTCATGAACCCGTGACACATAAACACAAATGAAGCGCCAACGAGACAATCTCTGAATAAGTCCGACTTTCTCGCTTGAATCGAATGGAAACTGAACTTTACACCAAAAATCTACCGGGTACAAAGGAAATATACCGACACACAGGTTTATCCGGGCTGAGGCAAGTCGGCCAACGTTTGTCAGGGGCTTATCAGCTGTGAGCAGCCTGCCACCGCGGCGAATATCACTCGCAAAGCTCGACCTGACGGGATTCTCGCGAATCTGTTCTCGATCTGGGTGGGTCGTTCCACGTGCGAGATCTCAGCACCTCTGTGTGCTCGGTGGCTGTCTGTCGCGTGTTTGTTGGGGTACACTCGGCCTGGGAATACGCTACGCGGAAGCGTCTTCTCACCGGTAAGGCCAAGCTGACACTGGGTGAGGTGCGCGCGCCCCCGCCTGCCACCCGCCGGACCCACCCCCTGGCGGCGGAAAACCAAAGCTCGCCCGACCAGCCTGAACTTAGCCGCAGCCAACTGGGATGCCAACGCACACGCGCCGAACAAACTCCATTATTCGAACGGAGGAAAACAAAAGAAAATTCCATTTTTAAATCTAAATTGACACTTCTGTTGACAATGCGACTTTGAGCTTCTCTGGATAATAACATCTTGTATCATACTGCATTATCTTTGAACTAAATCTGCGCTTTTCCGTGGCGTTAAACTTCGAACATAGTTTGAACGTGAAAGCTCCAAATTATATGTGTTCATGTTAATTCTCGTAATTGCCTACACGTTACACGCATGAACAATGTGGCAAGTACGCGTAACTGGGACACCGACCAAAAACCTTGCTCGATTTTCTATGAGGATAAGTTCATGAAAATAGTGATTTTAAACTGGAACCTGCACACAATAAATAAACATAATTAAAAGAAAACTTTTAATTCTGAATCTGCGTGACTTCTGAGTAAGCTAATGTTATAAGATTATTTTTTAAATTCTTAAACAAGAAATCTTATCCTCTCTAAGAAGTGAGTAAAGAAATGAGTAAAGTATTTTGGAAAAGTTATTTTAAATATAACTTAAGACGCGGGTGAAACCAAAAGTTAACTTTTATATTCAATACTATTTCAGAAAGAAAATAGACAATATTTTTTCAAAAGTATTTCGCCAGTGTCTATTTTCAAAACAATGGGATGTAACTTGACTTGCCAAGAAAATAAATTAGTTGATTTAATCCACCCATTTCAAATATAGAATAATTTCTGCTAAAATACTTTATAGGTAGGTACTTTATTAGGTAGGTAGGTATTTGAAAGAATTTTTTTTTTAAATTTGATATTTTTCTGAATAAATCCGTCAGTTCCAAATTTGAAAAGTTCTCATTTGTACGTGCGTACTTACTCAAGAAAACCATGTATAGTTAACAATAATTTCTGTGAGTATAAATGACATTAATAAATTTAAATGAAATCAGAAACTTTGAAATTAAAATGCCTCTTAATAAACTTTAAAACATCAATAAAACATAAAAATAAATTTGATTTTAAAACATATTTTTTATTAAAACTTTCAAACTGAAATCGTTCGTAATTGAGATCAGAGCTTTCCCTGCGAACACGCATCCCAACAACTTTAAAACGCCTAGTAAGGAATCAAGTTTTCTAAGTCAGAAAAATAATATGTTCGAAACTTGAATTAAAGTTCGTGCTTAACCTTTGCGTAATATTTCATTTAGCATAGAAACCAAATCGAACATAATTCATCCTTTCACTTAATATGCAATTTTATTTCTTAGATAAACATGTCTCGTTTCTTATGTTCCTATTATTATTCTATAATATATGAGGTACCTGTCTAATATATTATTTTTAAAAGTAAGATACTATCGGCTGTAGAATTTATTTTCTCGTTTCGTTGTAAATTTTATTCACAAAATTGATCTAACTTAAACGTGAATGGGAAATAGGGAAAAACGTCTGTGGTTGCGGAAGAAATGCACTCTCTGTAAATAGTGTTGACCACTAAAAGAAAATGATTTTATGGAAATCCGGCTCGAAGGACCAACTATAAAAAATAACCCGAACTGGTTGATTCCCTTTCGCTTAGTGGTTGTTCAGTACGTTGTTGTGAAAATGTTAGATTTTCTTGGGCGAGATATGACACCGGCTCTAGCCTTATCAATGCATTTGTTTGAAAAATTAACCCAATGTTAGACCGTGATATAGTCACATACAATTTTTTCGATTCAAAAGGTCAACAAAAACAGCAAACAATACATCAAATGGAGATGAGTCCCAAGTAAATGTCTCGAATAAGATTAAAATCTTATTTAGCATACAGCGGTGTAAGCTATAGTAAGAAAAAAAAAAGAATATGTATTAGCTTTGGAATTTCGCGGGTCTCGAAACTCAAAGATAAGTTGATACAAGTGACGCTTTTTATCAAATTAAATGAGTGGCTTATCTGTATTTCTGGTCTTAGCTAGTTGCTACCTGTGAAAAATCACGGGATTTAACTTGACTTACCTCGAAGATAGCTTGCAAAAGTAAGACACACGGACCCTCATTTCAAATATTAAAGAAAAATAATCGTCATAAAATATGTCATCGTAAAATATGTCATAGTTTTTTTTTACAGTGAATACCGCGCAAGAGCCCCAACTGCTCCAAACCGTTTAGAGCCAGTCAGACTATAGTATCTCCAATCGGGGCATGTTGTAAGGTTGAAGGTAGTGGGAAGGAGATGGGGAAGATGAAGAGGAAGGTTATGAAGTACCTGGCTATTCAAATCTGGTCACCAAATACAACTAAAACAACGTAAACACTTCAAGCAACGTTTCAATTCTGAATGGTGGTCTTTCGCCAGGACGATACTTAGTGTATCTACTACTCTGAAAATTAGGTACTTTATCGGTTGTCTGGATTTGAAAAGATCCTCTTTGTAAATTGGTAATTTTCTCAACACATATACATCAGACCCAAATTTTAAAATGCCACACCAAAATTAAATTATATGCGTAAGCTGTAAGTATTTGCCCAGCGCCCCGTGCTCCGTGCCCCTGGCCCTTGTGCCCCCCGCGCCCCTGTGCCCCGTGCTGACTATTCCTGGAACCGAGATTGGAATGACGAACTCGCACACCATGTCATTCACATGCAAATTAAACGATACCATTTCTCATCCAAGAATTCTTCCGCGAAACTAAATTGCCGTACGAAACCCTTTTCATAATTTTATTTATGAAACCATCCGTATTCCCTAACTAACGGGATCCGACAATTTACTGAATCAGTCTGGGACCGTGGATATATTTTTATAATTTTTTTCATATTGTTTTGTGAGATTTTATCACAAGTCTCGATATTGTTTTATGATCTAAGTTGTAGATGTCGTATTTTCTGTTACATTACAGTGTAAAATAAAAACTCGAATTGTTAGAGGAAAAAAATGGTGCTTTGTAGACCACTCAAGAAAAATTATTAGGGTAAAACAGTTATATTTTTTTTTAAGAAAGACAAAAGTTCCCGGGTTACGAACAGTGGCGGCTCGTGACTCTTTAGTGTGCTAGAGTGGTAAGATTGAAAAAAACCTCATTATTGATGTTGGTGTAGCCGAAATCAATTTTTTTTTTCGAAATTTCAATTTTTTGCATGAAGACTTTTCAGAAATTCGTGCAGTGCACCACCAAAACTGAAAAATCCTGAAAATCTTCATACAAAAAATAAATTCTTGAAAAAAAAAAAATTCATTTTCGGCTACAAAAAAATAACAATGTCATATTTTTCAATCTTGGCACTCTAGCACATCAAAAACTCACGAGCCGCCACTGGTTACGAATAACCTGACAATATTTGAAAAACTCCTACTGCCATCATAAGAAGCGGAAGATGTTGCTTGTGCAATTATGGAGGACTTGGCCAGCAGAGGAATTGAACGCACGAAGCCCGAGTGGAAATCCGACGCGTTTGCCCACTCAGCTACCGATCGTTCTATTTTTTTTTACTTTCTTATAGAGAATACCGCAAAAGAATTCCAACTGCTTCCCACCGTCTGGAGCCAGTGAGTGGCATCCCCAATAGGCGCATGTTGTAAGGGTGAAGGTAGTTGGGAGGGGAAGGAGATGGGAAAGAAGAAGGTACCTGGCTATTCAAAGCTGGTCACCAAATATGGATAAATTCATTTCAAGCAATTTTTCGATTCTGAACGGTGGTTTTTCACTAGGGCGATACTATAAGTATCTACGATTCTTATGAGGTCTCTAAATAAATAGGCAATTGGACCTCGTATCTTCTACCACTTGGTGGAAGGTCACTATTCCGAAAAGAAACTTCAAATCAGGTCCGAATAGCCAGGTATTTCCTACCTTTCTCTCCCTTTAATCACTCCTCTCCTTCAACCATCCAATCAACTAATTGACTATAAATGTACTAAAATAAGAATCAAAAACTCCATCGGATACGATCAAGCAATAATAATAACTAGCGGGTAAAAACCCTATTTGGTTAGTTATTTTTACTAGGCCCTGCAGGCTGATTCTGTTTCAATAACTCCGTAAATTCATAATGCCTCAATTTCCGTGTGAGATGTGCACTGAATCAACTACTGGCGCCTTGGAGTAACAATGTATGGACAGAGAGCTAATTATTTTTACCCAACCTTTACAAAGTTGCGATAAATCACTTTCTCCGGGTTTTTACGTCGTAAACCATGAGAGAGAAAGAGACAACAAATATAATACGCCGCTTCTATGTACTGTCACGATGATCTTGGGCTCCTGGGTCACCACGAGACTCCACCCACATTTTTTATTATGCCACTAAACTTGACACAACTTAACGGTTTTTTAGGTTATATGCTATATTTTTGTTGATAACAATACTATGAAAAAGTGGTTATACGAATAAACAAAAACATCATGTCGATATGTGATAAGAATGTTTTTATAAATACCCTAGCCTTAGTTCCGCCGAGTCCGGTAAAAATCATCAAAAACTGACTACACTGCCTTGGATAGATACTACTCTAAATACTCTAAGGTTGGCGCGTACTGTCACATATGATGTGCCATAATGTGTTAATAGACTTTAGCGCCCCACACGGCGGTTACGCGAACCATGTACGACAGATAGAAACCTGTTAATATAATAGATTCCATTGACATTATAACGATATGCAAGCAGTTGGCATGTTTATTAACTAGGAGTACTAAGATACGTGCTAAGCAACTTAGTTTGAATTGGAAGAGGTGGCATATTATTTATTATTCAGATAGACGGTGCAAAGTTTGGTAATACCTTCAGCAAATATTAATGTTTACGCTAATATCCAAGTACAATGTACATCTGAGCATTATGCACTACGGAGGTAGTAAACGTTATGCATAAATTATATGGCTGATAAGGCATATCATTTGAGTACCCAATACTTTAAAACACTAATAAAACATGCGTGGGTACTTTTTTTCGCGAAAGTTAATCGTAGAATGCTATTTGATAAACTAATTTCATTAAAATTTTAAGTAGATTTTTCTTTTAATGTAATTTTGCGTTGTATATACTCTTAGTATCGCCCTGGTGGAATACCACCATTCAAAAACGAAACATTGTAAGAAAAGGCTTTAGCCTTAGAGTACATAGAGTGGTACCTATCCAAGGCAGTGTAGTCAGTTTTTGATGATTTTTACCGGACTCGGCAGACCTGGGCGTGGCTAAGACTAAGGCTAGGGTATTTATACATCCATTCATATCACATATCGACATAATGTTTTTGTTTATTCGTATAACCACTTTTTCACAGTATTGTTGTCAGCAAAAATATAGCATATAACCTAAAAAACCGTTTAGTTGTGTCAAGTTTAGTGGCATATTAAAAATGTGGACGGTGTCTCGCGGTGACCCAGTAGACCAAGATCATCGTAACAGTACATAGAAGCGGTGTATTATATTTGTTTTCTCTTCTTCTCGCATGGTGTACGACGTGAAAACCCAGAAAAAGTGATTTATCGCAACTTTGTATAGGTTGGGTAAAAAGAATTCGCTCTCCCTCCATATATTGTTACTCCAAGGCTTTAGCCGTGTTTGGTGACCAGATTTATTTAGCTAGGTACTTCTTAACCTTCCTCTTCCTCTTCCTCTTCCTCTTCCTCTTCCTCTTCCTCTTCCTCTTCCTCTTCCTCTTCCTCTTCCTCTTCCTCTTCCTCTTCCTCTTCCTCTTCCTCTTCCTCTTCCTCTTCCTCTTCCTCTTCCTCTTCCTCTTCCTCTTCCTCCCTCTTCCTCTTCCTCTTCCTCTTCCTCTTCCTCTTCCTCTTCCTCTTCCTCTTCCTCTTCTCTTCCTCTTCCTCTTCCTCTTCCTCTTCCTTCCTCTTCCTCTTCCTCTTCCTCTTCCCTCTTCCTCTTCCTCTTCCTCTTCCTCTTCCTCTTCCTCTTCCTCTTCCTCTTCCTCTTCCTCTTCCTCTTCCTCTTCCTCTTCCTCTTCCTCTTCCTCTTCCTCTTCCTCTTCCTCTTCCTCTTCCTCTTCCTCTTCCTCTTCCTCTTCCTCTTTCCTCTTCCTCTTCCTCTTCCTCTTCCTCTTCCTCTTCCTCTTCCTCTTCCTCTTCCTCTTCCTCTTCCTCTTCCTCTTCCTCTTCCTCTTCCTCTTCCTCTTCCTCTTCCTCTTCCTCTTCCTCTTCCTCTTCCTCTTCCTCTTCCTCTTCCTCTTCTTCCTCTTCCTCTTCCTCTTCCTCTTCCTCTTCTTCCTTTCTTCCACATTTCCTTCCCCTCCCGCTCCCTTCAGCCTCAGAAATGATTCACTATTCTATCTCACGATGTTTATAGCATTAAAGTGAAACAATGTTGAGGATAAATTTAATTATTACACAGTTATACAAATGTTGTTAAAATGCTATTCACGATTTGTCCTATCATAACACGAAGATAAATCGACAGAAGTAAACTTGCCCGAAGAAATCTCAAATTTTCCTTACTTCGGTTAAAATTGATCAAAACTTTTTTAAAATATAGAAATTCTTTCTAGAAAAGATAGTCAACTTCATTGGCCTATCTAGGGCCTAGGAGTAGAAACTTAGACCAAGAATATATATGGAGAGAGAGCTAAACATTTTTACCCAACCTATACAAATTTACGATGAATAATTTCTCCGGGTTTTTACGTCGTAAACCGTGAGAGAGAAAGAGATAAGACTAGTTCTCTTATAACATAGTTCCGCTTTTAGGTGTGCTAGGATGTTTTACGTCTCCCGCGTCTCCGGCGACTCGACGATCAGTTTTTGTTTTTAATCATAACAGGACACTTAACTCGACAGTTTTTATTTGTATCACTACATGTTTCACTGTAACAACAATGTGTTGTACAAATAAACAAAAACACTATGTCGACATGTGCTATGACTGAATGTATAAATACCCTAGTCCCGGTCTTAGCCACGCCTTTAGACAAAATCATCAATACTGATCTGCAAGCACTCCTTTTTTACTCTTTGAGGGCCTAGGAGTAGAAATGTCTTATTTAAGTTGACGATCAGTTTTTTTTTTAATCGGTTGGGGTCACACTTCTAGGGATCATCTGTTCAGTGCGTCAAAGGGTTCACTGTAAAAATATTGGTATGTCACGAAAATGCTTATAGAACGCTAGTTTTACTACCCGGCTTTACACAAGTTTCAACACTCGTTGTTTTATTTTTTGACAGTATAGTGGATATTTAAAAGCGTCATAGTTCAGACAGAGAAGCTGTACAAAATTCATGACATCAATATTCACCGTTTGAGTGCATTTGGTGGGACATTTATTTGATAAAACTAATAGCAAATCAACAATAATGAATACATATATAAAAACAAAACCATGCCAATTACAATTTTTCCTCTGCTGATGATAAATATTATAAGTTTAGTAAAGTGTGACAATATATATGCAGTTTTAATTTAGTAACTTAAATTTGATGGGGGGGAGAAGAAGGTGGAAGGGAACATAGGAATGGGATAGAGGAAGAAAGACGGGAGCAGAAGAAAGGTTTTGGTGTTTTTTTTAAATTTATTATTTAGGAAAACATGCAGTTGTTTACAAAATTTTATAAATAAAGTGATTACTATGTTGCATTAACCAGTGAAGTTTCCGCTAATAATGGTTTTTTTAAACTTAAATGGAGAGTGAAATATTAAAAATAATAATAATAATTTCAGAATTATAAACAAATAAGAATTATATCGATGTATGAAGTTGAATAAAACTGTATAATAAATAATACATCATGGAATATAATCCAAGATGATCAATATAAACAAGAAAAAAATAAATAAAAAGAAACTCAACATACTGTGTATAAACGAAAATAAAGACAAACAATTAACATATCTTAGATCTGTAGCGCACAGCAGTGGTAGGGAGGTAATAATGAACCTTGTTATTTGATTATGTCCCGTATGCATTTATTAAACTAAACTGTGGATAAATGGAAAATATCAGCTTCTGAAAATGTGGTGTTGTATTTTTTAGTGATCTAGTTTTTGTGCAGTAGGGTCATGGATTTTTGTTTAATTTTATGTACAGTTGAGTTAAAGATGTCGATGTGGGGAGAATTAATGTTGAATGAATTTGTGAACCTGTAAATGAAGAGGTTTTGTTTAGAGTTGGTTTTACAACGAGGGTGATGAAAAGTATGCGGCTGTATGCTGTTGTGTTTACAATTTAAAAAAACATGCGTGCGAAATAGTTTTATATATTAAAGTTATTTAGTTTTAGAGTTAATTGTTCTGAACATTTACACGTCGGATAAGGATTGACTTCGTTTGTTGAAGATCCCCGAGCTTGACTATCGGGCTATTGCCATAGCCAGGCTAGTTCTAAAAGCCAGCGCTAGTTCCCTGGTAGTCAATAGACTAGGAACTGAGAGGTGCAGACTGTGAGCTGTGGGGGAAGAGAGAAGGGAACGAGAAAGAGCGAAGAGTCGTTTAGTTTGGCGCCCAGCGGAGTGGGTCAGATGGCGGGCGGCGCGTGCGCACCATCGATTGTTCAAGGGGGGATCCGGCTAGCCCGACCCACCAGGGGGTGAGATAGAAACACCTTTAACTCGGGAGAAATATTAGTTTTATGCTAAAATAGTCTTCTTTATTTCTTCAGTATATTTATATAACATATTTGCAGCTTTAATTGACACCTGCGCGTTTAAATAACTGTTACTAAATAATGAAACTTCTCAAAACAGTGAATATCCTTCCATTAGTAAATATTAGGGATGGTTGATATCAGAATTAGGTGTCACTGCGATTCCAGTAACCGGTGACTGGCGAGGAACCGGTTATTTATCCAGTTACTTTTGAAACTAATTCCTGGTGCTAGAAAGGTTCCAACAAAAAGATTTTTAAGCCATATTATATTATCGAGAAAGGATTCCAGTATTTATTTTTTTATGGGAGGGGGGGTTGCTAGCAATATTTGAGGAAGGGAAATAATTAAAACCGTTACTCGCCAAAAAAAATCATAAGGGGGGTGGGGGGGTTGCTGGCGATATTCTGAAAACGAAAAACATTGAATCTCTGGAACCCGTTCCTCGTTTCTCGACAAATATTTGATATTATTTATGGATATTCGCCATTTTTACTGGTCAAAAATATGAAGCGGTTCCCCGGAAAAATAATGTTGGCGGTTCCATTGACCGGCTTGGAACCGGCCTTTTAACCGGGGCAGGAATATCGACCATCTCTAGAAAATATTTACGTCAATTTTTCGGCTGTTGAAGAAATGGGGTTAAATATATACTATATGGCATACAAACTGCTTGTCTCGACAAAAACTCTCTGGTGTCATGTTATAATAATCTTATAGTCAGTTATCATCTCTATAATTTAATTACAAATAAGTTTCGTAAAAAGAGCACCCAAAATGTCCCCTGGAAAAATAGCATTGTGTAGTAATATACATATACGTGTTCAGTTATCGAGAATTTACCTATTAGACAAATATTTTAGTATTAATATCCTAAATAGTGTTTCGTACATGATTTGATTTATCGCCGTATGAGGCGCCAACGTCTGCCAAAACATCTAGTATGTTACTGTAAGAAATGATTCATTACGATGTTCTTTGCTTACAAACTACGCTAGTTTGTGAAGTATTGTTGCAAAAATTCCACTACAATGTGTATTATATAAATTAAAATACCTATGTGCGGTCATAATATGGTCGCCGTAAAGGCGAAAGGGCTGAAGCGCCATTTTAGAATCTTATTCCAGAGCACTTTTATTTTTAACAATAAAATTCATAAGTACCTGTTACTAGGTTGTTTTTGAAAAAAAAAAGTTAACTCAGGTATTTCAAGGCTCTCACTAAGTTACCTGAAGCGACAAAAAACTTTTTAAAAGTCCCAAACTTGTGTCGCTTGAGTCAAGCCTTCTCCCAAATGGTAAATGTGTTTTACATGTCTGAAGAGCCACAAAAGTATTCAGAATCAAACAAGTCTTGATTTAGAAAAAAAATACTGAACAAAACTGCACATTATTCAACTCAATTTTGACCAAAATGACGCTTAAGACCCTTTGCCTTTCCAGCGACGATATGTTATTTCATGATAAGAAATACCTGACTAGCTATTTTATGCTGTACATTACTTTTAATAATAATACCCACAATAGTGCAATATAACAACAATACAATGGTACATTAATAATAATTGATTATGCGCGATTGTTTTGCATGTTATCCTAAGCAGTTGAGAGATCACTCAATTAAATGGATTTTTTCAATCTATAGTATTGAATACATTTGGTGTACACGGTCTTCCCAGTTGGGGACTTAGTCCATTGTAAATGAAAGGACTAAGGAAAGTATGGGATATTTGTCTAAAGGCTGTACGAATGATGTCTACAGGCTATCTGAAGGCTGTCTGAAGGCTGCCTGAGTCCTTAGTAAGTAGCGAAATTTGGAAAATTTCCTGACTATGACGTCGAAAAGAGTATATTTATGTTACCCAGCCACCATACTTTACCAGCTCGGCGTAAAATGTATAAATAAATTTATTATTTCGTAAAAATCTTTTTTTATTCTTAAAACAATTTTAAAATATCATTAAAGCTCAGCACCCAAAATAACGTTTAACGTCACTTTTTTTTTATTTTTTAAGAAAGACATACATTCCCTGGTTACGAATAACCTGACAATATTTCAAAAACTCCTACTGCCATCATAATAAGCGGAAAATGTTGATTGTGCAATGATGGAGGACTTAGCTAGCAGAGGAATTGAACTCACGATGTGCGGGTGGGAATTCGACGCGTGTTTCCACTCAGTTACTAACCGCTCAAATTGCAGCATTCTTTAATAATACAAGTAATACTGCACATGATTTATCTGTAAATTCTACATGGGTAGTCAGGAAAATGTATAAGGTTTCAGTGAATAAAAATTTTAAGCTGTTATCTTTAATATTCTATTAAAACATACTTAAATGTCAGTAAAAGGTGCAGTTTGAAAACCAGCGCGGCCATTTTTAACGTTTTACCAAAAACTGCAGTATGCATTTCGTGAATGATTTAAAAAATTACTGTCTGAAAATCGCATTAATTAAATACCTTTGGCATTTGTGTAACTACCCGTATAGAATTGACAGATAAATAATTTGTATTTTTGCTTGTATTAGAAAGCCGAAAATGTGTATTTTTGGGTGCTGACCCTTAAGCATTATTTTCTAAAAAATGTATAAGCTAAAATACACCTGAAAGTATGGATGTAAAATAAAACAGATTTATAATTTCAGAGTCCAGATTTCAAGGTGTTAAAAGTCTCCAAAAAACATATTTCGAAACCTGCAGACAAAGCGATGTCTCGTTTTTCACATGCTAAGGCAATCTTTCAACCCCTTCTACTGAGGGGCAGGAAAATTCACCACATCCATAAAAGGTCCATACTGCTTGCTCTCGGTGAGTCCACTAGTTTATTAATAATAATACATTGGTGCCAAGTTGTCTCTTTACTGAAATACTGTTAATTTTTAACTATTTCGTCCGACTTCTTGAATTTACTTAGGCATCAAACTTTTCCTTATATTGTGTTACTGCTGAGATGTTTTATAAACATATGGACGTAGTTTTCATTTAGAATGGAACCTTTGATTGTAAAATAGTAAACATTTAAAGAAATAAAGATATATCTATATTTCTAAAGCTTTTTTGGAGAATTTGAAACTTGTTCTGTTATATGTTCTTACACGAGAAAAGAATCGTTGAACAGTAATACAAATGTGGAGCAATAATGAAGAGGTAATGAAGTAATAATAATGATATCTTAGATGTAAATACCCAGTAGTAAGTTACTAGCTATAAGTTCTTATTGTAAGTCACTAGTTGAAATTATTAGTTTTAAGCCATTAGTAATAAATCTTAACTGTAAGTTATTAGTGATAAATTACAGGTTGGATAAATTAATTTGTAAAGCGCCCTTGTGGTTATTTTCCCACAAAAACGGCGCTATAAAAGTTATCCATTTATCATTATTATTATTACGTGGCAGAGCGAGTAAATACGCAAAAGAAACCTGCTGATCGGGGGTTGAAAACCTTACATGGCCAAAAAAAAAGTATTGACACACAACAATTGTCGTAAACAATATGGAATGTATAATAGTGTTTGCTCTTTGTTCCAAAACAGAGAATGCTTTCAGTATGGGTTCAATTATCCGGAGCCAGTGGGACTATGGCATCGCCAATTGGGGTATGTTGTGAAGCTGAAGGGCGTAGGGAGGGGAATAAGATGGGAAGAGAAAGGTCGGGAATTACTTGGCTATTCAGATCTGGTCACTAAACACGGCTATTGTCATTTCAACCGATGTTTCGATTCCGATTGGCAGTCTTTCACCAGGGCGATTCTAAGAAT
Organism: Drusus annulatus; assembly: GCA_022651775.1. NCBI lineage: Eukaryota > Metazoa > Arthropoda > Insecta > Trichoptera > Limnephilidae > Drusus > Drusus annulatus. The sequence goes on along the minus strand of JAGWCC010000530.1, from coordinate 267,936 downwards.
AACTCCACTCTGAACGTAACACAAATATACCTACTGTACGAGTATATTATTTAATTTGAAGAAAATGTGTGGAATATCACAAGTATTTATATTTATTTATTTTTTGCGTACGCCAGTCCTCGAACGCGTCCCCTTCGGTTTCGTAGCCGAGGATCTCAACCGCTCGGCCACGGAGGTGGTCACCGCCTAGTTCAAAAAACATTACGTTTAAGAAAAACGATTTTAAAATATCATTTTTTTGTTGAAGATTTTTTTGCGGACAAATCACAAAAGTTATTTTAAAAGCCCCACTTGAAATAGTACAAAGAAGACTTGTAAAAATAATCCCAAAAAATCCATTAGATTACTCTACTGACGACTCGTATATAAAAAATGCATTACTTCAAATCCACAAAGAAAAAAGCAATTTGGATTCAGTGAGCACCAGACCAAGAACATTAGGTCAAATAATTACCCCGAAACTCAATAAAACAGCACATCACTATTCCTACTCAGCAGTTAAGATTTTCAACAAACTTCCTAAAGACATAATAGATGTAAACTACGAAATATAAAAAAAACTCAAATTACCCTTTTCAATAAAATAACTTAAAATGTATTATATTCAAATGATATTCATTTTTAATCATAAAAAAAATATTTTAAGAAACCAATGATAGTACTTCCTCTCTAAGCACAAGAATTTTCTCAATTAGGGAGGTATTTATCATTAACTAGAAAATAGACATTGTATTTAAACTGAATTAATTTTATACCTACTGTTAGTATTAAGTAAAAATGATTAATTATTTTTGTACAATTGATTGAATAATTTTTTTTTTAAATAAATATACAAATATATTATATTTTTTATTCAAATATTTATGAGCATTTTTCAAATAAAGTAACCATGAATGCTGGTTCGCTAATAGAACTTGCAACGATCGTTAAAATCTTGGCCATGTATGATAATTTTGTAATTTATTTTTATCTGCCGGCAGATATGTATGAAAAGATGTTAAAACTGTACATTATGTGTCACAATGCAACATAAAATTGGCAATTATTCCCATTACATTGAATTATCAGATACTTATACAACAACATACTCATATTAAAATAATATTTTTGGAAAGCAGGAAGATCTTTTCCGTTTTGAATATTTCTAAAAAGTGAAATTAATGATTTCTTTAATTATATTTTTAATTAAGTAAAATATGAGTTACTTTTAATTTGATATTATAAAAAAGGACACAGCAGTTCACGTTTTAACGACTCAAAACTGTAATTTGCCAATTTTCTTTACGACATACATTGTTGAATAGACACTCCATATGAGCCTCATATGTTTAATTGTTGTTGGAAGATAATGATACATATACGTGTATAACGAAGTGTAAAGTTTATGGTAAAATGAGGTGATTTTTTTTCACGAAAGCAACATTATTACTATAAAAATTATGCACTTATTAGTTCACAAACAGGTTAAGTACATTTTGACGAATATTTTGCAAAGATGACATGCGATTCGTTGCGCCTATTACGAGTTTCCCGCTCTGTAGGTACTTCTTAATGATTCGTGGGTGGACCTTTCGAAAATGCCCATATTGGCTTTGACTTAGCTATCCAAATTAACATTTTTGCACTTTCAATAATTCCACCCTTTGTAGATTGTAAACACAGTGTGTAGCACCCTGTTACCTTAACAAAAGGGCGATTCAATGAAGTTCAAGTAAACAAGGTTAAACTAATTTCACTCTTGGCAAAAAACAATAAAATTTGCTAACTTGGCAGTTTTGTTTCCTGCGAAACTTTTAATTGGAGAATTAATTCTAAAGTTAATCTCCCTTGCAAGAACTACACAAGGCTAATCCCTTTGAATTTTTATCGGAGGAATATCTGATTATAGTTTTAAATTTATTTTTGAACAACAACCTTTTGAAGTTTAGAAAATCATAAAATTAAACGCACCTGAATTTGACAAAAATATGTTTCCTCGCAACACAATTTGTGTTCTAACATTTGTCGTTTGTAATCATAGACATAAAATACGAGAAACGTCATATTCATACAAATCTTACGAAAAATGTAGCACCACTAATGTTGCACCACTAAATGTTTCACCCGCGTATGAAAAGGATAGCCATTTAAAGAATATGTGTGTGCGGAAGAGATAGCTATATGAAGCGTGTTTCGAAGGTATGTCTTGTTGACTTGGTTTAGTGCAACCAGGCACGTTGTCTCAGTAACGCATCTACATTATTTCATTCATCTAAGTTTGTAATTTCAAATTTCGACCCAACTAAATTCTTTTTTGGCCATGTTTTATTTGTTATTGTATATTTCATCATATTTACAAAGTAGCTGAAGTTAGAATTTTTTTTTATGATTTTCCATTTAGTTAAAAATAATAGTCAAAGTTGCCTCCAAATTCATAAAAATCTAAGTATTGTATGGCCTATATTTTATAACCCACCATATTATTGTGACAATTCTATTTCAACCTCACAATATTATACTCCTATGCGACAAATTCAACTGGAAAACGAAAACTCCGAGGTTGTTGATATATTTAGTACGTCAATATCACAATAAGCATACCTTAGTACAGTTTGTTTTTTCCATACAATAGAGTTAATTTATTTGATGAAACTATTTGACTCTGGATGTACCTGTTATTCAATAATATTTTTTGTTCCTTGGACAATATTTCTACACTTTTTATGAGTATAGTATTTTTTTAGGTGTAAATATTTGTTTTTTTTTTTTTTTTTCGAAGGAAGCAAAAATTGGGGGTGTGACATTGTATATTAAATAAAACAATAAACTTTGTAAAACACCACTTTATTAGAGTTGATGTAAAAGCCCTGAAGAAGCTTGAGAAAAGCGAAACCTGGTTGGTGATTGTTTTATTTAATATTTAATGTAAATATTTGTGTTTGAATCCGAAGCTGCGATGAAACACCGAATGTGTTTCCAACTTCAAATTAATTTGGAAAATAGTGGACTGTAAAACGATAAACTATACTACTTGATGGAAGTGTCTAATTATGGATGTGGAAAGATAATGGAGGGAAAATGAAATGGGAAACAATTAACTCACCGATTTAGTCGAAGTGGAAGCTCTTGATTCTTCTTACACACAACTAATCACAACAAAACACTACACTTAATTTAATATCACTTGAAAAACAACAACAAACCGACGACGAACACGTTTTTTCACATAACTCTCTTCTGTTTCGATTGTCACTTGTTTCTAACACAGTGTTGTTGAATACGGAAATCGAATATAGTGAAATGTTTGAATAAAGTAGGAACTGGATGAAAAACATGAAGGTAAGAACCAACAAATTATCACCTTTAAATTCAACAATTTCTGTAAAAGCCTTTAAATAAATACACACCAAAATAAATATAAATAATTAAAAACAAAAATAAGTCAAACCAACTCTAGAGCGTACTACATATAGATATTTCAAGCCTTTTGATTACAAAAAAGATCATTCAATTTAGTTGGGTAATTTGTTGGGGTGTGTATGTTTTATACAAAATAAAAGTTCGGATAAAGCTGGCTCCAAGTACATTTGTTTGTATTTAAAATGACAACAGACTACTGGCTGTTGATCTGCATTCTATATAAAAGTATCATATGAAACATAGGCTCAATAACCATTATTTAGTCAGTCCGAGATGATGGTGGATCGATGATGGACCACAGCGGACACAACATAACAGCAAAATCCGACCGGTGATTCAACGACTATTTTCCTTGTTTTGCCACATGTAATTTTAACAAAGCTATCTTAACACTTTCTCAAGATTGTTTTTAGTTTGCCAGGGAAGGTTTAAATCGTTAATTGAAAAAAAAATAGGCAATAGAAAAAACTATTATTTCACTTTAATTCTTGAAAGTATTGAATGATTCTTCATTATGTATTACATGGTGTAATTTTTCTGAATGACTATGCATTATTTTTCCATTTAAATAGTTTTACGTGAATTTTGCCGCTAGTATGAAAATCTGTTAAAATTGCAGCTGTTTTACGACCCCCACTATAAAACATCGGGCATAGTTTTAATAAATACCTTCCGCATATTTTTGTTTGAGAAAATAATATGTTATGCAACACCCGATCTATCAATCTCAATGATAATATCAGCCCATAAACGATAAACGTCAACAGATTATTTTCCCGCTGTTTGCGTACGAGTGTTGCCATTCCTCGCACGGATGCCAACCTGAAATTAATCACCAGCGTTTTTCCCATTGGAATTAGAAACATTTCGGCAAGGCAGGTAGGTACCTCGCCTACCCACTACCACCTATCTGTTAGGCTGTTCGCGTGCCGCGTTGGCTTGGTACGGATTGACACTTTTGTTATGAATCCAAAGTTGGCTCGCGTGCTTTTGCTTTTCGAGCACTGTTCAGCGCTTCCAGGATACGTAATTACTCTGTGTATGGAAAAATACTTAATAACGTGACAGGCTCTAAAAGCACAACATACCCTACTCGCAATGCAATTGAAGACTTGGATAGAAGAGGGGGGTAAAGCAGCAGTTTAGTTATTAAATTAAATTACATGTGAAATGAGTGAAACAAAAAGCGCCGTGTGTATAAAAAAAAGGTGTTATATCCTCGTTAATAACTCCTGTGAGGAAACAGCACGAAATGAGTTTGTTTCATCACCCTTTGACGGTGTGATATATTATTTGTATTAAAAATAAAAGAATTACTGTAAAAACACAGTAATTTTTTCACTTCTTCAATAATTGCAAAGTTCTTTTGTGGCACCAGTTTGTAAAAATAAGGTTAAGGATGTAAATATAAACTGTTAAAATAAATGTTGGAAGAGGATTAGAGGAAGGAGATTAACTAATTAGGTACTACATTGGAGACAAGTTTGAAAGGTGGCTATTTGAAAATGATTTTGATTATTTATAATATTCAATTTATTTGTTAATCATTTTTCTAATCTCAAAATTGTATTTCCTTACTATTAGCATGCTAAGTTTTAAATCTTGTATTTACCATTAATAGAACATAACTGGTTAGAAAAGTAAGTATTTAGAAAATTTAGAATAGTTGTTGCCAACATCGAATGTGCTATTTTTTTAATGTCATAATTCCTAGATTACTTTTATAAATAAAAAAAATTGCCATTTATCTACCAAGTATTCCAGATTTTTTAATTAAAATATCTCTATCTTTTTTATTCAAAATAAACCTTTTAAATTTGTTAGTGGAGAAAACAGACTGTATTTTATGTGTATATGTTGGATGTTTAAATAAAAAAATGTTAAATCCTGAGGAAGAAACTTTCGGTCTTGAAACGTATTGATTATATCAATAATAAGTGGTTGTACAGCGCCCTTGTTGTGATTTTTCACAAAAACGGCCCTATACAAGTTATCCAAATATTATTATTAACAGTAAACTCAACCTCAAAATTAAACTACTGATTTACACATCGACAATCCGACCAAAACTTACGTACGCCGAAAATTTCAAATCTGAAGTCTCTGTTAAATTCAAACAATAATAATATATATGCCCCTCTTGCAGCAAGGTAGGTAGGTACTCCAATAGTGCCCTTATTATTTCTATTGTTAATTCAAATTTCCTCACAGCGGCGGGGATCGTGATGGCGTTGCATGTTCGCGAATAACTCTGCGCGGTTTTTGCCCATGCCACACTTAAGTTTTTACAAAAGTCATTAAAATTTCTTTTCCAACAGTATTTGCCTTTTTCGATTGGTCTTTTTCGTGAAAAACTGTCTTTATGATAAGTATTTACTCATTATGTTAGCACGTAATGTTATATACTTAATGGGTGTTTTGAGCTAACAAAGTTTCCCTTTTAGTAATATTTGATATTAACCCCCAACGTAAATAATCAGTTGGGCTAGTACTTATTGTAGTTCGAATAGTTGATGAATGTTGGTATACTCGGACGTGAACCGATTCGACGAAACAAGAATTTGGTAATAAATCGACTTTTTGCATAAATTTAGAGTTTAAAAAAGCATTGAAACTGGTATTCAAAAACATGGTCCACAAAACATCTTAGCGTTGTTACGAAAACCATTAGTATTTACGATAAACTAATAAACTTTACTCCGTCGCATTCAGAATACATAAGGAAGAGGATCTTTTTTGAGTTTCGAGTGGTTGTGCTCGGCCAAATTGCACGAATGCTAGGATTTTCTGCTACAAACGTGTTGTCATTTTGAGAAATTTACCATTCGTAGAGTTTATATATTAATGCGGCGCTGGTGAAATTTTTAAACAAAATCATTATTAATCGAATGAATCGTTCAAACACTATTTCTTTTGAGAGTCATAGCCACGGTTAAGGAACGCACTATTACATTCGCGAGAGAAAAACAAAACGTTGCGTGCAGAAGTACCATAAAAAAAAATTACATGAAACAAATTCATTATTGATCAAATGAATCGTTCGGACACTATCTGTTTTAAGACTAATAGCCACGGTTAAAGAACGCACTTTTACATTCGCGAGAGAAAAACGAATAGAACGTTAATTATTGTGAGCATAAATCCTATAAAAATCATCATTAAGTAACTCAATAATATTATGCGTTCGGCAATTTTTTTATTGTGTTTTTTTTACTACGCAGGCTTAATACTAGCTTTGGGAAAACCTTCAATGTTTTGTGAATGCTTCACGAATTGCTAGTTCTTTAAAATTAACCCTTCGCAGTGAACACATCAATTGAAGTCGAACTCGCAAAAGAGAGATTTGAATTTATCCGGTTATTTGTTCAGGTTCCGGTGTTTTGGAACCGCTTCCTCGCCGAAAAAAACATGTCCTAGTCGGTAGGGATTTGAAAGTGAAAAGAACTGGAACTGGTTCCTCGCCGAAAAAAACACTTCAATTGAAGTGCTTGTAATGAAGTACTTCTTTATAGACTTTGAAGTTCAAATTCACAATTGAACTGCTGCAAATTGAAGAAGTTCTTTCTAATCTAACTTTTTAACTGAAGTATTTGTTCAATGAAATGAATTGAATGAAGTTAACGAAATTAATGAACGCTAAAATGAACTACCAACTGAAGTATTTGTTCAATGAACAATTAATGAAGTACGAACTGCTGCCAAAAGAAGTAGTTCTTTCAGAGCGGTCACAACGCTACTTAATACACTCAATTTATTATTTTACTCCAAAGAGTGGGCGTAGTGTGTTCACACTTGTCATTATTTTAAAATATTCGTTGTTGAAATAATTTTATTTGTTTCTTCGGTTCACTATAAAGTGTTATCTTATCTGCATCAGCTTTAGAGCTTAGAGGGTATACCTTTAAGCTTTACATTTATTCTCTATTTTACGCCTGTCTTGATGTCATTTCCCTTTTCCCCCTTTTACGACAGTGATTCAAAAATGTTGATATTTTTGTAACTTTTACCTGTGTATTTTTCTTTGTGGTTCTTATTTGTTCATAAGTTGACTTATAAAAGCATATTATAAATGTAAAATCACACATAGGCGATGAAGAATAAATAAATAAATTTACAAACCAACAGCTGAGGTTTGTGAAAAATCCTTAAAAATAGATACATTCTCCTGAAAACCGATAACATGCAGAGGATAGAAATAATCCCAAAAAAACCCACGCATTGTGCAATATTAAAAATAAAACTTACTACTTAAAGTCCCAACTGCTTTAGTCCGGTCCTTTTTTGGGCCTACTTTTGAAGTTAGTTGAAGTAACGTTTCGATGCCATTCCGTGATGGTATGTATACCATTACCACCACGCCTCGGTGAACTCACATTTATTTGTACACTAGTATTAATCCACTACAACACACGAAATATTTTTAATGTACGATTTTTTAAAACTGTAGTTTATGTCATTATTTCTCAACCGTTATAGTGTCACAACCCCCTAAAAGCCAAACAATACTGTAAAAAAAATTACGACCCCCTCACTTTATATTTTAATGTTTATCAAAGTGTTGCATTACTAACGTTAAAAAATGTATTTACACTTACCACGAATACCATTTGTCTTCTTAATTGTGCGAAAAAGGCTTCTCGTCTATGGTGACTTTAAAAATTAAATACAGAAAGCGTTTATTATCACTTGAAAATAACTTACTTCTGTGTGTTTCAAATGTCTGAAAAACAAACTCAACCTTCGCATTAATTAACACATATTTATTTATTACGAAATTAGTATTTGTAACACTTTATTAAAACTTCAAATTCATTATTTAATAAAAAAGGATTTTTCGGATACGTGACATATTTTTTGACAGATTGTGACCCCCCGTATACATGATCGTGACCCTCTGGGGGTCGCGACCCGCAGATTGAGAAACGATGGTCCGTGTTAATCGTACACACTGAATGAGCATGTAAACAAAGAAACGTTTTCACCAACTTTTACCGGTTTTAAATAAATAAATACGAGCATCTACCACGCGCCCGCCTTAGGTCAGCTACGGAAAACGCAAACTAAAGAATATTTATCTTTTGCCGATAGATGGTGTTTTATAACGGTGAAAGCTTCAGTCAAGTGCCATCTATGGACAGTGGCCGACTTAGACATTTATTAGCCATAGATGGCACTTTACTGTCCAAGTCGGCCTGTAACATACCATATTATATTGGTCACAGATGGCACATTACTGTAGTTTCAAAAACATATTTGAAGAGATGTTGGTAGATAAAGGTTTTAATATTTTTTAAGCTTGAGTTCAGCGCCATCTATATAAGGTGAGTCGAGATATCGTAAGATGAATTTGAAAGTGTATTGTTTGCGGCAGCGACGGCTTGAAATTTGGAATCACCTATAAATGCTTATGGCAGCCATAGGGTTAATCTTCTGACTAAGTATTCAATAGATCAATTTTCTGACAATCGGTTAAGTCTTTTTTCACCTTCTCACCGGAACCCAAATAAGCACCATGGTTTACATTGCTAACATAAAAATAGCATAAAACCTAAACTAACTAATTTCACCCGTGAAGAAAATTACCACTTTCGTAGAAGGCAGCTGATAGACAAAGTAGGAACACAGTGAATAAAGTTATCAAACTGCCATTAGGGCGCAGGAGGATCAGAGGACAAAGTAAACAGACAAACTTTACTCCAGTACCAAGTAGCTACCTAATGGATGGCAAGGATCTTTGTTTCTCCCGAGTCCTACATTACGTCGGGCATTTTAATTACTTCGCGTTTACTATTATTTCAATTCAATTACAAACTTATTAATTAAACAACAAAAGTTTCAGACGAGAATGCTTTCCTGCTTATTAACACGTTCATTGCTAACTAAAATTCGTACATGTTAATGCCATATGAATGACGGATCAATTCAAACTGACGAACAGTGACTGGTTTCCCTGTGCCCTGTGGAACGACTCAAAACCACGTGGCTGCTTCGCTTTTAGGTCGGTTCAAAGCGAAGAGGAGGCACAACGCGCGTGACGCGTTGTGCGCATACCGGTCACATGTTTACAACGCGCGACACGCGGTGTAAACAATTAACGTGTCAATAGTTAGTACAAAAACGATTAGTTTTACCCTTTACCTAGATTCACATGGATATTTAGTAGTTGCCTAATATGATGAGTGACATTCTTTTGATCTTCCAAATACTTTGTCAACAGTTGAATTCTTTATTATTATTTTAATTCTGAAATAACGTCAAATATTCTTCGTGAACAAGTTGTGGTAAGCGTATTGTATGTATACAATGTGATGTGAGTAAAGTCTGATAAACAAAAGAATGCGGCTGATGGCTGATGGCGGATGATGATGATTTTGGTAGGAGGCGGGGTCAGCCGGAAAAAATTGCCAGTAACCATTGTACGGATTGTCGACTTCTCGAACAGCTTCGGCAAAACTGCGCAGTAAACGTAATGCCAACACCATTATTTAATTTGTTGCACTCTACGCCATTGGATTGTGGGTACCTTTTTCAGTCATCCAGTCTTATTCCCATCCCTGATATCCTCCATTCACAATGCTGAGATAAAATTATCACCATCCCAAAGTGAACAGAAAAAGAAATATGGCCTTATTCATTTTTATAATGTTCATTTTTATTAAATTATCGGTTGTGATAAACTGCAAAAAGAAAGAACTTTATTTAAAACAATGGTTTTAGCAATCTAAGGCGGCCTCCGTGGTCGAGTGGTAAGACTATAAGGTAATGTTATATCATATATAATTAAAACAAAGTATATTTGTGGCACATTCTAGAGTGGTAGATATTATAAGAATGGCCACCATTCTGAATCGAAACGTTGCTTGAAATGGCTTTAGCCGCGTTTGGTGACGAGATCTGAATATCCAGATACTTCCCAACTTTCCTATTCCCCATCTCCTTCCCCTCCCTACTACCTTCAGTCTCACAACATACCCCAATTGGGGACGCCATGGTCTCACTGGATCTAGATGGTTGGGGCAGTTTTGGCAATCTTGTGCGGTATTCACTATAAACAAAATAATATTTTTTAAATCTACAAGGTCAATCTAACTCGCTACGCTACGCTGGCTGCCGAAATGATCTGACAACTGCTCAGCCCTTGTTAAATTTCTGGTAGGTATCTATTGATTGGCCTAAACTTCTAATTTTAATATTTACATTGTCTACAGAAGTTGTGCGAATATTTTATAAGCTTAAAGGGCAAAATGTTAGTAATGTCCACAGTGAAAATTTTAAAACTAGGTCGATGGTGTAGATTTTACACAAACATCTCGTGCGGAGTAGATCACGCTTCTCTGTGCTACCTAGCGATAGTACTCTACCAGCACAATAGTCATATTATCTGTTTTAATGATTATGGAAGAATTATATTTGTTTAAGCCTCGATTTTAGAACCTATACTTACATTAGAGCAGAAATAAAAAATGTCCCTTATCGAGTTGTCATTATCACGTATTAAAATAAAGCAGAATACAAGTAATTCGATTGTAGTATACGCTCGATTAAAATTAGCCGGAATTCAGCTGGAACCCTGTACCGAAAAGTGTTTCAGTAAAAAGTCCGGCCATACTGAGTACTCAAGTTCCTACGTAATTTGTTGTAAACAGCTGATAGCCAAAAGTAACAAACTAACTTTCCAGCTTATTTAAGAGAAAAGCTAACTTTATTGACGTTTGAACTAGGGTTGGTTGATATCGTAAATTGGGTGTCACTGCGGTTCCAGTTGCCGGTGACTAGTGACGAACCGGTTATTTACCCAGTTATTTTTTGAACCGGTTCCTGGTGCCGGAAAAGTTCCACAAGGAAGATTTTTATATTAAGAAGTCATGTTTATATTATTAAGAAAGGATTGCTGTGTTTTTTTGTTTAACATGGATTCAGATGAATAATTATTTGATAATTATCTAAAAGAAAGAACACAGGTAACCAAATATGGTGGGGTAATATCTGATCCACTTCCTACTAGTAAAGGTGTTCCACAGGCCTCGGTCTTGGGTCCACTGTTGTTTATTATATATATAAATGATATTGTTCAAGTTTTAAAACATTGCTTTAAATATCACAAGTATTCAGGTGATAGAAATAAATCAAATGATTAGTTAATTATGTTAGTTCACAATTCTGCCAAAACGTGGACAGGGTAAAATTATCAATTTTACTGTCAATTTTCAAAACATGCAAGCCAAATTTCAAAGGCCGACGCAATGTTGCCATATAAAAAAAACATTGAATGTTTTTTCAAAATGAATGAGAAAATAACAAAACCTTGTTTTTGACAATACGAGCTAGAAACACGGATTCGTTTAATTTATTGTAAAAAAACATAGGTATTATTTATTTCTAGCATTTCCGTATTTTCAGTAGAAAAATCTGTTGACATGATTTTTTCTGAGACAATTAAAAATGCATGCAACTATTGCGAGGCTTTTAAAATATTACATTTACATATTTTATTATGTGTCTTATGAAAGATTTGTAGTCGGTTTTATGACCGCAATTTCGTTGGCCTGTCTAGGGCCTAGGAGTCAAAAGATCTTATGTAAATTAACGACATCAGTTTTATTTTAAATCAGTATAGATCGCACTTCTAGGATCTGTTCAGTGTTGGTAATGTATTTTATTTCTAATTTTCTAACTGATGATTTGTGGTGGAATTTCATTTTAATCTGAATTTATGAGTAAAAAACGTTTGTAACTTATTTCCTCTTTTTTTTAACAGACTGGTTTTACCTTCTAACGGGCAACCAGTCTGAAGATGCCCAATACGAGGTAAAACCGGTCCGATCAAAAATAAATAAGTGGAATTAAGTTATAAAGGTTTATTAATCATAAATTCATATGAACGAGTTTTGAAAAATAAAACATCTTCTTCCGAATCCATTTTAAAATATTGGTTTAGGTTTGGAAATAAGTTAAGGAAAATTGAGGTTAGGAGCTAAGAAGAAAATGAATAAATGCAAATAATCAATAACATGTTTACTCAGTAATATACATCAACACCAAAAATACAATGGAACATTTGAATATGTACTATTGGCTCTGAAGCATGCGGGTTAATACGTACTACCTACATCTCTACAGCGCTCTATATATATTATCGTAGCACATACAGTGTTAAATTCAAATAAGGGGCGTATTACTTACTTAGTCTAACAGGAAATGTGCAAGTATGTTGGCTAATACAAATGTAACACTTGTACTTGGAGTTTTATTCGGTTAAAATTATGGTTGATTCCGAGAATAGATTTCAAATACAAAAGCTGTACCTTGTTTTCCCTGTTCACGGCAATATTTATTAACAGAAAATCAAATGAAAGAATATTACATAGTGTTAATTGAGGCAGATGGAATAGGAGAACGGGTAGGTCTGTAAGAACCAGGCTATCGAGATCTAGTCTCTAAATATAGCTGGTCTTTCACCAGGGTGTTACTAACAGTATTTCGCACCTTGGGTTTCGAAACCATCTGAGCCAGAACCTAAGTTATTTGCCTACAAGCAACATAAGCTATTGATCTTTTACATGTTGGTATAACAAAAAACAGCTGACGGCATTTTTATGGAAATTCGTTTGCAGTGTAAAAATGAATACTATTCTCGGTATCAATATATTTCATTTTTAATTTGGAAGAAAATTGTTTTCTTTATTATGCAGTTTTACATATTTAAATATTTCACATTAACGCCAAGTATGCACTAGCGTTTAATTTATTTTTATTTTATGCATATCTCAAGCAATGTGAAAATTCAACAATCGTAGGTACGATATTATTTTAAATAAATTTTAATAGACAATAATATATTAATTTATCAGCCAAATATTAAACTAAATAAAAATAGAACATTGAGAATATACAGATTTGTTTAAAGACAAGTTATACTGACTTGAAGGATATAATCGATATATAGAATACAATCAACATCTTCTTCTATTCGATAATATAATAATATGATGTATTCACTTAATGCTAGGGCTTAAAACATATTTATTTTATTTACTTGTCAAAGATAACGTGAGAAAGCGTAACACGTTAATAGGAGAAAGAATAAAATCACACGCGCTATGAAAAAGGAATGGTGGTCGGTCTGTAATCAACCATCAATAATATTTTATCGAATTATACAGTACATACATTTTGATTGAAACCCATCTTATTTACAGGCATGAGCATGCAGTGAACTTCATCAGGACATTCCTGAACTGTTGACGGGGACTTAAAATCACGCTTAAGAAATATTGTCAAAATCTTTCGTTACGCTCAACAAGAGAGATCCGCTATTTGTAAACTTTGATCTACCTAAAATAAGTTATTTGTATTGGTCGGTGATGACATACTTATACAATTAAAGCATTGATATTCGTGGATAAAACAGTTTATATGTGAAATGAGTTGCCGGTATCTGTTTTTGCTTTTGGCCTTGCAAGAGCTAGATTAACAAATCTCTTCTTGATCAGCCCTTTTCAGTCGCGACGACAGTTGATTTTGTGAGGTGACTGACTGAAAAGTGTTGGAAAGAATGTCATCTGCATAGGTGGCTGTGTTATCCGATACAATCATCGGACTCTCTTACTGAGCGTGCTTCGATTAGTAATAATTATTGTAAAAACAAAAATATGGAAAAACGAGATTCAAAATAATAATTATATGAAGTCTGTTCTTAAACCCTGTATGTACAATAATAGTTTAAGAAATAACATAATAAACTTAAATTAAAATAGTGTTCAAGATAACTGTGTGTGCACACAGTTAAATCATATTCTAAATTGCTCGAGCTACAATATCTCAAAGACTTTATTTAATATCAAAATATTAAATTTAAAAATATTATCATCTTCCCACTGTGAAACAATTTTGAAAAATTTGCTACACTCCATTTGATTTCATTGCCAAAGTTGTTTTTGCAATATTTGTTGCAATCTGAAATAAAATTACTAAATAATTTAGAAGGTATATAAAATAAATACATATGTATACCAAAATAAAAATAAACACTATCATTACAATCTGTGCTAAATGTTCATTCTTACGTGTTTTAAGAATTGATTCTATAGAATACACAGGACTGACCTTTGCCATATGAATACCAAACAATCATCAATTTGCCTGTTTGCTATCATAAGCATATCAATGCCTATAATTCTGATCAAGTACTTAATATTGTGGAGCCAATCTAGAGTATTCTATTTCAATGTTTTTATAATAGCCGAATGTCTTTGAATTTGTTGAAATTTGTGAAAACATCAGCAATAAACAGACACAATTATTAATATTTGAACATATCAGAACGGTACATAGTTGTTGGTTTAGTCCAGGATTCAAGAGACACAGTGGTTGTTTATGTTTGAAGTGATTCCCTCAACACCTAGTCTCATAGAGGCCGCTCTTTCCGATGTAGCGCACCCATTTGATAACATCATGGTCTGAGTAGTTCAGCTTGGGCTCAAATACCTTGAGGTATCGCACCTGAGAAGAAAAAATCACCATAATTAGACATAAAAACATTGTACGTAGTATGCGCCCTTGGAGTAAGAATATACATATATGGAGAGAGCTAAATATTTTTACCCAACCTATACAAATTTGCGATAAATCACTTTCTCCGGGTTTTTACGTCATATACCATGAGAGAGAAAGAGAGAGGAAAAGTCGTCACATAATATTTCAGCACTTCTAAGTATGTAAGGAAGTTCTCCGTCCGCGCTAACTTCACATCATAGAGTCGCATAAAGTACGTCAACGGATTTTGAGGTTATTTCCTATATTTGTGTTGATTTAAAAACTTGCAGTGGTAATACAAATAAATCAAACATGATGGTGATATGTGCTATGCGTGAATGTTCAAATAAGACCATACAAAGATTATAAAACATCACTTTTCAGAGGTATTTCAAGAGTTTTAAATATTTTTGACTGAACATTAAAATTTTCACATTTTTAATGATACATATTTATAAAGACATAAAATCAACAAAAAGCTTCCGTCATTATTTAGGCAAACCTTCTGTTATTAGTGTTTGTGTGATATTTTGACTTTATAAATCATTTTAATGGTGTATTGATATTGTTTAGTTTAATGTGTTCCAATGTTTATTAAAAATGTCCAAATCCCATGTGGGCAGTAACTAATAGGCTATCCGACATCCTTTGATATATTTTATTTTTATTTTAGTACATATAACAAGCATGATGCCCAAAACATCTTTGTTTCTTTCTATTAAGTCAGTATAAAGTCAACAATACTGACTACACTGTTTCGTAAAGGAACCTCTCCATGTATATTCTTACTCCGAGTATGTGCCCATACGTATCTACACATAAAACTAAGATAAAAACAAAGTAATGCACAAGATTTGTATGAAAAGGGCTCTTAGGCCCCTGCATTAAACTGTCATCGGGCCCCAACTCTTGAAACTTGAATATGAATAAAAAACATAATAACATGGGTCAGAACTATCACCGGCCATCTGTTGGCAGTGGAAAGCACCAGAAGTTGAAGGAATTGTGACGAGAATGAAGGAACACTGATTGATCTATGGTATCAATGTTTTGCTTCAGTGAGAAGAAGGCTAGATACCTTGGGAGCCATGTTATGGAACCAGAAGAGATTACCAAATGGCAACAGTGGTCAACTTTATTAAAGGACTGTGCTACTGTCAAAGGAATAAGGAAGTGAAATAAGATATAGCTCAATGGGCTTAGAGCTCGAGTGTTTATGCACTTAGTGAGACAATGGAAACAATACTGGTTAATGCAACAGTATAAAAATTAATTATGAAAACTTTTTCTCTTTACAACTGTATGTTTTCCCAAATGAATAAATGTGGGAGCTGCTATGCAGATCAACTCCGTATTAATAATAATAGTAAATAGCATACCTTAAATCCTGAAGGAGCGAATGGCACTTCGAAGTTCATGGAGATGGGTGGACGGGTCCATTTCTTTTTGGTATCAGTCTCCAGCAGCTCTATCTCCGCAGACAGCTGCGTCTCCTTCATACCGGCCATGCGCTTGATCCTGGACAGAGGAAATATTCATAACAAACATAATCGCTGGGGAGAAAAGGATACATCTTTACCTTAGAATCAAACATGGTCAAATCTGTCCGAGAAAAAACGAGTGAAAGCACCAAGTGTTACGGGATTAATTGATGTTCAATTTTTAGCACGGGAATTACGAAACAAAGATGGCGGAAAAATAAATCAGATGAACAATTCCTGCACTTTCATTGGTCAAAATGGATTTTACTACTTTTAAAGCTAAAATCAGGATTTCACCGCTTTTTGAAAATTAAGCAAAAGTTTTATCAAGATACATTTCAACAAGTTTACAGTGTAAAATATGGATTTGACCATTAAAAAACATTTATTATGTTAAATTTTTGATAGGGGTTAAGTACACCTAATAAAACATTAATAATTTTTTTGTGGATTTGACCTCATTTGATTCTAAGGTACAGAAATGTACAGGATCTATTATAGAGATATGGTGAGTTGTAAATGTATTCTGCCTATACTACTCATGTTTTAGTGGAAATGTGAACTCAAGAGTCAAAGAATCACACAAAGACCCACGTGAGATATCTCCTTGCGAGAGAGAAATACTAATATGTGGATTAAGAGCAAGACAAAGGTAGCCGATATTACCACCACAATCTCCATACTCGAGTGGGATTGTTGGGTACGTAGCATGATAACAGATAACTATTGGAATCCCAAAATCATCTGAAGGCGTCCTTGATTGGGAAAAAGAAACACAGGTGGCCCATAGATGAGGTAGGCTGACGGCCTTAAGAGAACTGCCGTCTTTAGATGGAAAAGGGTCGTCAACAATTAACAAAACTAAAGATACTTGAGGTGAGCCTATTTTATTTATTGTTTTATAAAGAAAGACAAACGTTCCCGGGTTACGAATAACCTGACAATATTTGAAAAACTCCTACTGCCATATAATAAGCGAAAGATGTTGCTTGTGGAATGATGGAGGACTTAGGTAGCAGAGGAATTGAACCCACGACACTCGGGTGGGAATCCAACACGTTTTTTCGACTCATCTACTAACTGGTCAACTATGTTCAAAGCTGGATGCCAGAAAGCTTACGATGAAGAACTTAAGCCTCCTAGTCTCAGAGCATCAATCTATCAGCGCACCTAGATTGTGCTAAATGCCCCACAATGCAAATCTGTCACAGAAAACTTTGATGTATCACACAAAATATAATGACGTAGAAAACACCGTGAAACAAGGAAAGTCCATTATTGTCAGCCAAATAAATTAATTTGTGAAACAATTAGATTCCTTTAAACTGAAAAATAGCTGAGACCAAAGAATTTAACGAACACGATTAACTTACTTCCACACGATGGCGTTCTCTGAGGCCTTGTACTTGGCCTTGCCCTTGAGGCAGATGAGCTGCACGCCCGAGGTGTTGAGCGGTGTGGGAATCTTCACCTCAATCTTCTGGCCGAGCAGCGACGGCTTGAAGTTGCTCTTCAGCACCACCTTCACCTCCATCTTGGTGCGGCCCACCTCACGTACCAGCGGGATCACGCGGAACGGCAGGGAAATGTCCTTCGTGGTGCGGTATCTAAAAGAATAGGGAGATTATTAGAAAATACTTGTAGAGTATTATTAATACCATTTTTGTGAAGTACAGTCCCCAGAGATGGAGAAGAGGATGGTTGGGAAGTATATGGCTATTCAAATCTATTTACTTAATATAATTGTAGTCATTTTAAACAACGTTTTGATTCTAACTGTCATAATACATATTGAATTTAAGTGAATAATAATAATTGTAATAACTTTATTCATATACATATTCAGTTAATTTTATCTATTCTTTTCTTTCTCCTTTTTGATTTCTTTTTCCTTTTTTTATTTTTGTGCACAACCTCTTACTCCTAAACAATATCTATAAAATGTAACCTACATGTAATAACTTTGTTATTTTATATATTTAATTTTATATTTTCTTCCTTTTTGTTTCTTCTTTTTCCTTTTTCCTTTTTCTTTTTTATTACTTTTTATTAATATTTACATTTAATATTATGTATATCATTTATCTACACTACGTCTGCCTCGACACAGGAATCTCCTGGTGAGACAGACATGGACCAAACCCATGTTTTATATTTCAACAAGATAAATATATTTAAAAAATAAATTAATTAAAAACATATATGAAACCTGTTTCAGAGTGGAAGACTCTCAAAATGGAAATTACTGGGAAAAGAAATTGATCTCTCAATAAGATTAAGGAGGTGAACAATATGAAGAACACAGAACTTAAACAGCTGTAGGGGGACAGTCAACTCAACCAGAATCCTGAAGAACAAATTCAAACGAAGGTAAGGTATAAATATTTGCTTCATTGAAGTCTCTTACCTCATGAGTTCAAACTCTCCGTCGGGAGGAATGAAAGAGATGGAGTGTTCCGTCTCAAACTTGCTCAGCTTAACGCACTGGTGGAACTGGCAGTCGTCGATGACCACCACAGGCTTACCGGTGCGGGCTGCGTCGTCAGCGTTACCCGACATACCTCCCGAAAAGGTGTCGGCGGCGATGAAACCTAGGAAAAAAATGTTACAATCTCAATCAAATCATTTAAATTAAATCAAATCAGAGTGGAAGATACTCTCAGTATCGCCCTGGTGAAAAACCACCATTCATAATCAAAATGTTGCTCGAAATTCTTCAGTCGTGTTAAATGACCAGATCTTAATGGCCGGGTGCTTCCCAATCTTCTAAAGCTATTCCATATCTCCTTCCTTCTCTCTTCAGCCTCACAACATACCTCAATTGGGGTTGCCATAGTTCCACTGTCTAAGAGTAATTGGGGCTCTTGAGCAGTATTCACATAGAAAATAGTTTGATAAAGCTTTGTCAAGGTTAAAATATCATTTTTTTTTAAAGTAAGACCAACATTCCCGGGTTACAAATAACCTGACAATATTTTTAATCTCCTTCTGTCATCATAATAAGCGGAAGATGTTGCTTGTGCAATGGTGGAGGACTTAGCTAGCCAAGGAATTGAACTCACAACGCCTGGGTGAGAATCCGACGCGTTTGTTCACTCAGCTACTAACCGGTTATGTTACATTACATGCATAAGGAAGAGTGATTTATTTAATTTTATAAATGGGGGGCTCTTCAAGGCAATATGTAGTTTATGAAATTTTTTGTTGTTGTGATTGCAAGACATAATATAGTAGATAAGTTTAATGAACATTGTCAAGAAAGTTACCTAGACTACCCTTCCCCTTGGCCTCCATGACG
Organism: Drusus annulatus; assembly: GCA_022651775.1. NCBI lineage: Eukaryota > Metazoa > Arthropoda > Insecta > Trichoptera > Limnephilidae > Drusus > Drusus annulatus. The sequence continues at coordinate 248,223 of JAGWCC010000530.1, read as the reverse complement.
ATCTTGTCGTTGATGCCAAACTTGCACTCGGGCATCCCAGACAGGTAGGACTTCATCACCACCTTGCCGGCTACGTGGGCCGACAGGACTTGACCTGCACAAATTAGAAATAGATACATTACATTAGTGACAAAATTAACACAAATGAAAATACAAAGCCATTTTAGCACACCCATACAATAAACCAGCAACCGCTTCACCGAATGTTGGGTACTTTTGTTTATCTGTGCCGAGCCCAATTACAAACATTGAGCAATAACAAAAACAATGTTTTATGAATAAACAATGAATATGAATAAACAATGAATATGAATAAATAATGAATATGAATAAACAATGTTGAAAAATCCTAAAAATCTTCATACAACAAAAAAAAATACTGAAAAAAATTAAATCATTCAATGACGCATTTTTCAATCTTGGCACTCTAGCCTTAGATGAATTAAATAATGTAGATACTTTACTGAGACAACGCGCTTGGTTGCACTAAACCAAGTCAACGAGACATACCTTCGAAACACGCTTCATATAGCTATCTCTTCTGCACACACATATTCTTTGAATGGCTATCCTTTTCATACGCGGGTGAAACATTTAGTGGTGAAACATTTAGTGGTGCAACATTTAGTGGTGCAACATTAGTGGTGCTACATTTTTCGTAAGATTTGTATGAATATGACATGTCTTGTATTTTATGTCTATGACTCTATCACACTAAAAACTCACGAGCCGCCAATGTTGGCAAGGCAAACAACTTAATAAAATTTTACATTGATAATATGACTAATATTAAATTGCAACAATTTTGCAATGCGATGGAGGTAATTTCAGTCACTATTCATCCTGATAAAAAAACCTTTTCCACATCGAATTGTTGCTTGAAATGGATTTAGCCAAGTCTTGTGTCTCTACCATTTCTGCTTCACCTTATTAATTTCATTCAACTCTCAAGAAATTCCTAAATATTGAGCGTGCATTGGTCCTACTGGATTTGGGCAATAGACTTAAAAAATATTAACAATTAAAGTGCGTAACATTTTTGTTAATTCTGATTTAGTGACCTGCTCCTGACGATGACTTGATGCCTGGGTCCCTTGCAGGACCAATACTCGATAAGATAATAAGACCGACATACCCTGCGGCGACATCAGCAAGTTGACATACTCCAGAACGTCGAGGAACAGCTCGTTGCGCCGGTACTTGATGCCCTCGCGCCGCCAGCCGATCTGGCCAGTGACCTGCGAGGTGATCTGCGCCTGTTCCTCCTTGGAAGCCGACTTGATGCCTTGCTGCGTGATGAAGGTCTTCAGCACACCGGTGTCGGAGTTCTGAGGGTAGCCAAAGTCAAGGATCTCTGGAAAGAAGAACAGCTGGTGATTAAGATTGTACTAAGTATCTGTGTGCATCAAAGAGTACATGGTTATAAAAAGAGAAAACCAATGTTGATTAAACTTTAGTGTGCCGGAGGGGCTAAAAGTCACCAGGTTTTCATCATTATCTTTTCAGGAGTTTTTATCCTTGAAAATCTGCAGTTTACATATTTAAATGAACCGTAATCGCTTCTCAACCAAATAATCAACACGTAGAAACAATTTGAGACGATGTGTGAATTTGAATGAAGCAAGGAGTGTGTGCCAAGACAGAGTTATATGGCGGTCCGTCCTCTCTGCCTACTCCTGCGGAGAAACGACGTGATTGTTAGTTAGTTTTTTTTTTAGAGACATTTTGCATTGCGTTAAGTTTGGTACAAGTAAAGTAATTTTTATTCAGTACGGCTGAAAAAAAACGATTTTCAAAGTGACATTACTGTTTGTATTTCGGATTTTACAAAAATGTGACATTGCATTGTCATTGAACAGATTCATCGTTTGCACTGTTGCAGGTTAACTTGGATGGTGCTTTTCTACGAAATATTCACTTTTTCCCACATTTTACTGATTAATTGTTCGTATAAGAAATTGCTCGTGCAAGACATGAGTCGTTTATCAAGTTAAATTTACTATAAATTTTTGCTTTTCTTGCAAACCAATTTACTCGCAATCCGAGGTTCCACTGTACATTGATTTCATCCTCAATAAAAAATGGATAATTTTTATAGTGCCGTTTTCGTGGGAAAATCATCTCAAGAGCGCTTTACAAATTAATTTATCTAACCTATTACTTCTCACTTAAACTTATAACTTATAGTTAAGATTTATTACTAATGGCTTACAACTAATATTTTCAACTAGTGACTTACAATTAGGACTTATAGCTAGTAACTTATGTATATTGATTTCGTTCTTATGTATATTGATTTTATTCTTACGTATATTGATTGAATTTATTGATTTCATTCTCATATATATATATATTGATTTCATTCATGTGTATATTGATTTTATTCTTAAGTATATTGATAAACAGGTTCACTCTAACTAGATTTTGGGGATGTAAACAAACTAAATGGGTGACAGTGAACGAGTAAACGACCACATCTTAAATAGCTGGACACAGCATTGATTAGGCTGACTGCAAAGGTCAATTAAGTATTTCATCTATCATGGTGAGGTTTGTGGCAAATGCAGAAATCCAGATTTTGAATCCTGTACATATCAACCTTACCAAGAAAAGGAAAAGCTATCGTTTTGACTTATCAAGGTCAATCAATTGACTCTCATTAGCTTAGAATGTTGACCTGTCAACCCGGGTTACTAGGTTAACATTCTAAACTAGAGAAGACTATCATTTGCCTTTGATAGGGTCTGGCACTTGGATTATCTTTTCAACAAGCCCATAAAAATAAAGAAATTCTTCTTTCAGACAAGGTCATCAACTATCGTAACTATTTCTAGTTCAGAATTCATCCAAATTGGTTAATATTTCATTGCTAATGCAGTTATGGCTGTAATAGTTAACATAATTGTGGATTGATGACTTACTGTGAACATAAAAACATGTAAAAGATTATAAATACCGTCCAGGAGCTCGTAGATGAGCACAAAGTTGTTCTTGATGTTCTCTTCGGAGATCTTGCCGAAGTAGGACTGCATCACCTCGATGATCTTCAGGAGGAACTCAAACACCATGGCGGCATTCACATTCTGCTTCGTCACGGCTGCCAGCCAGATGTTGGCGCGCTGGAATTAAGCAAGATGGAGATATTATAGAAAAATAACATTAATAAGATATCCAAACCTTTAAGAGACATAATTGATAATCTGTATTTGCTTACACCGAGTAGAGAAGAAAAAACAAAATTAAATACACAATTGAATAGGCGTTATTTTACAGATTCAAAACTATGAGTAAATTGATGTAAAATTGTTGAATTAGATAAATCTAAGCAATTTTGTCAAAATGGTTATCATAGGTCAGTGAAGCACAACCCGCAAATTGCGAACCAATTTTGTGCGGCCCACGGCCCGTTTCGTACGACCCACATTATTAAAAAAAAGAAAATTGAAACCTCCCCTTGGCAACCAATGTACTATACCACTATCTTCAACACTTGTCCTCTATGTGGCCGGAGGGCTTTTGTACAGTGATGGAGCACTGACTAACTAGCAGAGAATTGAACCTGCGACGATTGGGTGCGAACCTGACACTTTGGACCACTCGGTCGCTAACCGGTATATAAATATAAATTGAAACATAACACCTTCATTCACCTGTGTCTTCAATTTATTTTGCAGTGGAAATTTGTATTAATTAAGATAGTGGAAAGTTGGTATGACCAAGTTAAATATGCTAAGAAATATGGTAGCAAATGTTTATATTTATATAAATATATTTTGGATGTGAAGCATAAAATTGGGTGGGCTTTGTTATCACAATAAAGTTCATAATTATTATCCTCGCGTGTGATTTAAATAATTAGTCAAAAACTGATTCAGTGTCGGGAGTATCATCGTTTTATCAGCATTCTTATCTCAAATTCAGTTTATATTCCATTTCAGAGAAAGCAAATTTGTTTCAATTTTGGTATGAATGAAATTATTCAGCAATGCAATATAGACTGCACAAACAATTCATACATTTGCTATAAGAATTAGAAAAAATCTAATAAAAATCTCTTCCGCAAATAATGAAGCAACCTTCTCAAATCTTCTAATATAATTCACTAACAGAAACTCTACAACATGCCAATAAACTTTCATCATAATCACAAGTTTTTCAACGGTCTGACGGCGGTCTCCGGTGAGTTTTTGCCACATTTACTTGAGTTACACTGGTCAAAAAACCCTCCAGAACGAATTTGATTTTCAATCAACATTTCGCCTGGTTCAAAATGAAAAACCATTGGTAAACTTGGGTTCTACTCAGAGCAGCTTCTGTATGAGCTGTCTGTATCGTTTCAACCGTTTTTACCCCAACAGAAAGCAAAATTACACTGCCGCCTGTAATTGAAATTCTCGTGAAAATTAGCCACTAAACAATCGGTGAAAACTTAGTCTCACAAAAATAATTACTAAAGCTGAACGCGGCCTCTCAAACTGGCATCCTGATGCAGGAGGGTTCATAAAACTTTCACTTAGTAAGTGTAAGTTTGTACTAGAAAGAACTTGCCCTCCACAAAAGATTTCGGATTACTTTCGGGTCTCCCACGTACATCTGTTTATATCAAAGTCAACATCATTATCCATCAATATAAGATAAACCCACCTTGATATGGAAGAACGACGTCCTAGCAATGTTGGTGACTGGCGATCGCACCTGCTGGCGTGCGTGGATCACGTTAACTCGAAATGCGTCCACGGCATTACGGCCGATGTCATCTCTGTAGACGCGGGATATTAGGACCTCACCCTTGTGATTGTATACGAAGAGGCCGCCAATCATCTTGGCGAGCGGTTATTCCTTTAATCAAATAATTAGACAATAAAAATGTGTGCTAAGTTTGTACCAATTGATGGTATATTTTTATTATTTTTGCTCCTAAGTAATATGTTTATTTACTTAGATAGTGTAAGCATAATGATAACTATATGTCAGCACTAACCAAGTAAGGCAACCGTCTCTCGCTTCATTTAAAAACAAATTGGTAGATAGCCAAATCAGTTAAGCATGAAAGAAAATAACGAAGCTGACCTAACATAACCTAAACAAACTCCTGGAAGAAGTATATATTTTTAACTTCTCACTCAACAGATTGGGTTCATATCTCCGATCTATTTTTACAGAATAAATCAGTTTACTGATCATTTTGGTGTTGAAACAGAATAGAAAAAAAGATTACCTTACAAAAGCGAGATATTGTTTAATTGACAGCGAATTAACCGACGATCAATACATATTAGACAAACTAGCACAAGGAACGCGTATTGACAAAAAATATTTCATGTTAATAATGATTGATGTAAATGTCACTTTTACAAACATTAACGTGAGTCATGTGGGTAAGGATCCTTACATTTTACCATTTTTAGCACTAAAATAGGTTTCTTTAACTACATTTCAATGTTTCTAACAGATATATGGAAACATTTCTGATTAATCGTCCGAAATCGCCGGAAACTAAACGATACAAGACTGACAATTTGATAAGCGGTCAACGGTGGCAATGAATGTATGTTATGAAAGACATTTCACAGTGTAAAATATATTTACCTTCGTCACCAAACAAGAGCAACTAATTCAAGAAGATTTCATGTAATTGTCAATACCATTTAGCTTTTTAGAAACCCTTGCCAAGAAATTGCGTACACCCGTATACCGCCCCCGATAAGTTGCTGTTTTGTCAAATCTCCGATGTGGCCGTCAGACAAATTTCGAAAGTGCCTGCCTCAGTGTAGCCAACTTTTAACATGCTACGCAGATATTTCCTACAAAACGTCATGTTTCTGTGAGGCATTTTATTATTTTTGTTTATGTTCGTTGATGTTGTTAGCATGTTAAATTTCTTGCAGTTATAATGATTGGAACAATATTGTGAGCAATAATTTTTCAAATAACTTTTCAATCATTTATGAACACAACATCCAAATCACAATAAATGTTGTATCAAGATTACGTGTTCACGGCAAATTAAAAAAGATTCAGTAGTTTAAAAAATTACAGAAAAATAAAAAATACTTTAGTTTGATACACTTAACTTTGCAAGTCGTCAGAAGAAACTAAGAAACCAATTTTTAAAATTATGTACATTCTTTTTTATTCCTGGTCTCACTGTTTCTAAATAAATTTAAAAAATGAAGGAGTTATTCATTTTTTTTAAGCAAATAATTTTTCATTCATTTTTTGAGCCTTGAGATCTTTAATTATTCTATTACATAAGTACCTATAGTAAAAAAATATATTAATATTCAATATTGATACCCATGTTACAAAAGATTTTTTTTTCGAATTTATCACATTCCCAGGACTGTATTTAATTTCTCATCCGGCCACTCTTCTGTAGTTCTCAAAACCATTCCATCCTGTTTCACTCTTCTTTCCGATATATTCTATTTTGCAAGTATGTTATTATTATGATCAGTATATTTGTCTTATATTGTAGATCTTGAAGCCAGATATGATGTATGCTTATTGATTTTACAAAATGATTCTAGTTTGAATGACATTATGTGAAAACTGTCAATTTTATTGGAATTCTACTAGCTTTGTGACCGCTCCGCGCGAACTGCTACAAAGAACTACTTCATTTTGCGGTAGTTCAAACTTCATTCATTTTTCATTAAACAAATACTTCAATTGAAGTTAGACTACAAAGAACTACTTTATTTTGCATCAGTTCAGTTGCGGAGTTAAACTTCAAAGCATACAAAGAAGAACTTCATTTGAAATTCGACTTCAAAGACTACAAAGAACTACTCCATTTTGCAGTAGCACACACTTCAATTGAAGGTCAACTGCAAAGATCTGGCGAAGAACTGGTTCTTCCCCAGTTCCATTTTTTTGTTGATTTGCTAGCCCTTTTTTGGGAAGGAATTTTTGTCGATTTGCTAGTACTTTTCTATTTCAAATCTCTACCAACTAATGCTTTTTTTTCAGGGAGGAATTTTTGTTGATTTGCTAGTACTTTCGATTTCAAATCTCTACTGACTATAGCGTTGTGACAGTTTTGAAAGAACTGTTTCAAAGAAGTACTTCTTTTGACAGCAGTCCCAACTTCATTCATTTTTCATTGAACAAATACTTCAATTGAAGTTGGTTAAGTTGGTACTTCCGATTGAACAATCTATGGCATCTACTTCGAACTTCAATTTTTCATTCGTTCGAAAGACTGAAATATTGCATCATCCACAGTTCAATTGTTCATTCCCTTCTTCCTTCGATTTTAGTTCGAAGAATGAATGAAGCAATGAAGGATCTTTTTAGTTATCCGTTCCCTCGCACGTACTCGTGACATTTGCTTATGATTTATTTGCATGTTTTGTCTATACGACACTAGTTTTTCCGAGTGTTTTTTGGTGATTTTGAATTGTGAACGAATTATTTTGTTGAACTTTTTATAATATCTCAGCTTACAAACATACCTTTCAATCTCTACCTAAAATTATGACTGGCCGTTCAACGAGAGAGAAAAGTGAAATATGGGTTTATTTTAAGGAAGATGAGGTTTACCAGGCTAAATGCAACTTTTGTTCTGAAGTTATATCCATAAAGGGGGGAAATGCCTTTAATATGAATCGTCATTTGCGCAATATTCAGCCTATTGCTAACCAAACTGTCAAACTGAGTACTGTACAGTAAGAATATTCAAATCGTATCTCAAGCCCTGAAAGAAGTTTATATCGCTCTTACAGAAACTGGAAATTTTGCTAGTACTTCATTTGCTTTTTGCAAGTTCCTTGTGCATACTCATTGTACATCATCCCTTTTAAGTCATGCTACACTTAACAATTCAAACCTTGAATACTCTCAGCTGTCATCCCGTAAACCATAGAAGAGAAACCAGTAATAGACAAGCTATAATTTTTGCCATAGAATAATGCACATACATACATCAATTTATGTGGTTGGGAGAGCTGCCCCGAAAATATTATTATTTAACCCCCCCTCCCCCCCGACGAGGAATGCTGTGATTAATATGTTACTTCAATTGAAGGGTTCATCGTGAAGGGTTCATTTTGAAGAAGCATGAATTCGTGAAGCATTCACAAATCTGTGAAGCTTTTCCCATCGCTAACTGACTAGCAGTATTTTTTGGCAAGTTTGACTTCAATTGAAGTGTTCATTTTAAAGAACTAGCAGTTCGTGAACCATTCACAAAGCAGAGGAAAATTTGTAATTGGCACTATTTATTATTTTTTTTATTATATATGTACTAATGAATGTTGATAAGCTGTTAATTTTCCCTAAATAAATACAACATTGAAGTTTTTCCCGGCGCTAAATTCTACCTATTTCCAGGTACAGAGTAATGAATGTCCCAAGAGAAGCAAATAAGAGCAGATTAGATTGAGGAGAATGGGATAACAAGAGCGAGGTGTGGAACCTCGGGTGATTTCTGGTGGAAACATGTATGTTATAAAGTATTTTATTGTGAAGAAAAATCTGTTAAACCTCTTTGAATAAATAAAAGTACAATTACCCGTACAGTTCATTTCACTAAATATATTTTCAGATAAGCACTATGCAATAACAATAATTTCTATTTTCACAAGTGGCGTATTCACAATTAACATAATGAAATATTATTATTGTCTATGGTGACGAACTAATCCGCTTTTTCTTAGTGGGCGGTTTGATTTCGTCTTCATCAATATCAATGTCTGTCCCATCACTGTCGTCACTCTGCCTATTTGATGTTGCTTCTGAAAAATAAAAAAAATAGTCAAACTGAATTCTATCTATCCTTTTCCATCCACCAAAACCTTTGGCCTGACAAACCGTCCTAATAATGTGAGTGCGATTGACCTATTGGCTCTGGGCATTTAGGTCCCCTTGTATGGATATTTTTATTTTTTATACTAACTCCACAGGAAGCCCTGAGGAAAAATCAGGGCCTGTCATCAGGAGTGAACCTTGATCTTGAAAAGACCCCGTGTTGTAGGAGGGAGAAAACATAGAGGCCAGCAAATCATTCCACAGATTATATGGATATGTTTCCCACTGAACATAAAAAATTGACTGTTGTTCCACTTTTTTGCATTCAAGCAGGAATAAAAAGGCACTTGGGTGCTTTTTTTGCTCCAGCCTGAATCAGGTTATAATTTTTTTTTTTTTTTGTTATGAATGGACATGGATGTTTTTTAGTTTTAGTGAGTAAGATTTAGTGAGAGTACATTAATATGAAAAAATACCATCTGAACCGTCCAAGTCTGCCTCATCAATAGCTGCATCGATCTCGTCCATGATCGACTCTTCTCCTTCTACCTCTCTCTCCTCTTCCTCCTCCTCATCCCCTCCCCCAGCCCCACCAGCCGCACCCCCTAAAGCCTCTCGTACTGCAGAAGCCTTAATGCGGAAATCTCTGGCGCTGCCCCTTGAGAGATGGCAGACTAGATCCAGCTGAAAAAAAAATGAGTGTTGCCATTAAATAAAAAATGTTTTTGTTGTTTATGAACATAATTTTTAGTGGCTTGCAACACTGTACCATTTATTAGGTTATGTTAGTTCTTTGTGCTATGTGTTTTTAACTATGAATTTATTATGACCCCACATGGAAACCCTTAGTTATTGTATAGAGGTTAGACAAAGAGTGCAAAATTTATAACTAGTCCAAAGCCCCTAGGACAAAACATTAATAAAGGTTTTATCGACAATTTCGGTAATTTGGAATCATTCATTTGGCTGATGACTGAAACAGAAGGAGAGGCCATGGGTTTGGTATGATTTATGAAATCGAGAACTAACGATTGAAGACAGAAACATAACTTTGAAAAAGGATTCAGGATTTTTAAAAAGATTGGTAGAACTCCCAGGAGAATGTATTATACCTTGGTTTTGGTGGAGAGTTGAACTATCCTCTTGCAGAAGTGTTCCATCTCATACACAAGGCGGGGCATGTGCTTCGTGTCCTGGCCCCCTCGTCCCTTGCTAGTTCCTACAAACATCAGTATATTTTATTATTCTGTACACGACAATTGGTAGACAAATAACTTTCATCTAATCAAATTTTAAAAAACTTTGAAAACATATTATGTTAATTTGATTTCTTCTTGTTAATTCATAATAATCTGGATCGGTTGGCCAGACTTCCAGTGTGTACTCCATTTAGGCACATAAGCACTGCCTACCCTGCCGTACTTGCATACAAATATGAATTATATTGGATAAAATAATTTAAAATTATTGCAAACAATAAATCTACAATTTCAAAACTACGCGTGAAGTTCAGCTTTTCGCACCGCCACGAGCGCCTCACCGACCGTCCTACTATAAAGTGTCAAAAGCAGTAACTACACATGCCCAAATAACGCCAATGTCAGAGTAGATTATTCCATGTTCACTAGACTACACAAAATATATACGATGTTAGCTGTGTGTGCGTTTAAGTGACTCGTTTGTGTTAGTATCTTTGTTAGTGTCTAGGTAGTCACTTTAAAGAACAAATGCAATAACAATCAGTGACATCTGTTGGTACTAATGTTTATTATCAATTAATGGGTATTTTTTCCTACTGCCTACCCTGATCAAAAACTCTATGCACACCACTGCTTGTAGCTAAGGGAAACTACTAAAGTATATGGTGCCAGTACTTCTTTCATTTGCTTTAAGAATCCATGCCTTGTACAAAACATAATGAGAACACCAACGCTTGGAGATGTCGCGATTGGCTAATTACCGGGTTAAAAATGTACTTAAGTTACCTCCGCTGGTATCGAGAGTGCTCGCTCCTTCCACGTGATCTATGAAAGCATCCACCGCCTTGGACAGCGGGCGCCCGGCTAGCTTTACTACTCGGTCAAACCTGAAACCACAACAAACTTGTAACGTGGAAGTAGAATGGCAAACAAAACTGGTTACTGCAACAAATACATAGCCTGTTCAAAAGAAAAGGTGAATTTTTAATTTTCGCGGGCTGTGTACATTCGATTATCAATTTATATTTTTTGTTATGTTGGTACACATATGTTTATCATATGTTAGCATTATCAGCCATTTTGGATTAGTGGTTTGTTTTTGACAACTGGAAAGGTTAGTCACGTTTTTGATTGTTCTTTGATTTTTTAATTTTGAAAAAAATGGATCAAAGAATAAAATCTATGATTTGTTTTCCCACAACTCTAGGACGCTCATCGTCATTAACATCTTCTCGACCTTCTGTAAAGCGCTTGTACCACTTATAAACACTTTTTTGAGACAAAGTAGATTCGCCAAATGCCACAGTCAACATTTTAAGTGCGTTGGAGCACTTTATTCCATTTTTAACGCAAAATTTAATAAATATTCTTTGATCCATTTTTTCAAAAAGTAAAAAATCGAAGAACACACAAAAACGTGACTAACCTTTTCAGTTGTCAAAAACAAACCACTAATCCAAAATGGCTGATAATGCTAACATATGATAAACATATGTGTACCAACGAAAAAAAACGATAATCGAATGTACACAGCCTGCGAAAATTCAAAATTTACCTTTTCTTTTGAACAGGTCTCGTACATCCGAATCGTATAAACGCCTTTTTCTCAGTTTCATCTTTTTGGGGTTGGATACTTTCTGCATAACTACGTCCAAATATGGTTGTGGTTATGTGCATATATGCAAAATAACTCTTCATGGTAGCTCAATTTCATTAGCATGTAAAAATAATACAGCTTGTACTATCTAGGATTCATTGCACTATCTAGGCCTGCATGGCCGAGTGGTAAGACGCATGACTACGAATCCAGAGGTTGCGAGTTCGAACCGGGCGTGCGCAAACAAAATTTTATTTAATAAATATGTGTCATAAAACATTTGATTGATATAAAATAAAATATAGTAAGTTTGCGGCACGTTCCAGAGTGGTAGATACTCTAAGTATCGCCCTAGTGAAAGACCACTATTCAGAATTGAAACGTTGCTTGAAATGGCTTTAGCCGTGTTTGGTGACCAGATCTGAATAGTCAGGTATTTCTCAACCTCCCCCTTCCCCATCTCCTTCCCTTCCCCGCTACCTTCCGTCTCACAACATACCCCTTTTTGGGATGCCATGGTCTCACTAGCTCTAGACGATTGGGAGCAGTTGAGACTCTGGTGCATAAAAACATATATATATATATCAGCAACCTTATTAAGATATTACATTTCCAGCTCTAAGTGTCTAATAAGCATGCCAGTACCGTGCAGCTAGCATGGCAGGCGCGCCCCTGGAAGCGAAGTGTTGTGCCGCGCCGGCCAGCAGGGCGTGCAGGCGCGCAATCAGCTTGGAGGCCGCCGTGCAGCAGGCCCCGGCCGGGCTCGGTAAGCGCGCCAGTGACAAGGCTGCTCCCGATAGGTGCAGGAGCTCGACGCAGAGAAGGCGCTCACGGTTTTTAAGAGCGGCGCGTGCTGGAATAAGAAATAGAGAAGAAGATATTTTTTTTATACTTCGAAAATACACGGAGTCTTTTAAAAAGACTGAACACGACACTTCAGGAAAAAAGTTTTTTATTTATCAATGTTACTTGCCCATGACACCTACAACACCCATACTGCTATGAGAACATCATTTCATTGATATCCACCAAAATTAGAATGACCAAAAATTAAATGAGATATAAAAAACAAAAGAAAACTCCAATATCTTCGTCACATCATGAGGGGTAAAATACAAGGTCACCCAAGTGATAATAAACCCCTAGAGTCTGACTAAACACAATAAGTAGTCCAATGACATTATGACTACCTCGAGGTGCACTGCAATTCGTAGTGTGGAGTGATAGGTTTTAGAACTTTTAAACACATTTCGCCACTATCCATGAAAATTCCAAAGTAAAAAAGTTAATATTGTAGAAGCATGTGTATTTTTTTACGTATAATTTTCAATATTATATTTGGCTTTTAGATATTTTCTAAATATTGCCTGTCTTCTAGAGGTTAAGGGTAAAATAAATGGAAGTCATAATAGAGGAAGCCCCTGTACCATGTGGCTATGATGACTGATACGAGACCAAATTTTCTGAGTTGTTCCGAGCTGCAGTGTGCAAGGTGAAGGCTGCATTGACAATAGCCAACATCAAAGCAAGGATATTAGAAGAAGAATTTAAGATACACTCGAGTGTAGAGTTCCCACTTCCCTCGTCACCTCTAATGCCTCCCAGAACTCTTTCGGGGGCGTTGTCACCATTCATGCCATGATTTTATCGGAAACCACAAAAATTTGGAATGACTCAAGGAATTAGGTAGAAGCCAAATGGTCCATTAAATGAGTGTTTAGTTACCAAAGTGCAGCTGAAGACTGCGTCGGTATACCAGGCCTGCCAGCTCGGCCCTCAGCCGCCCGGCCACCAGCTCGGCTGCCCCGAGGCGTCGGCCCAGGTGTTGGGTTAGGGCCAGCAGTGCCGAGCCGGTGGCTTTGCAGAGGCAGCTGAGGGGGCCATCGTACTCCACGCCCGTCGGTTGCTGTGGAAAATAAAGCAATCACGATATTATAATTTGAAAGGGATATTCTTAATCTATAGTAGTGGGTGTAAGGTTTCTTTAAGGACATGAGGTTATAACATGAAATTTGAAAAGTTATTTTTTATTATTTTAAGATAGTGCAGTTTGTGACTGAGAGACTAAAAGCATTATATAATTTGAAGAATCGATTTTCCGGAATAAAAAGCTATTGGTTGGAGTTGGAAAAATAACCGACAATAAAATTTTAAAAACTTTCAGCTAAATGAATTAGGGGAAGAAATGAAAAAGGGACAGCAATTCGGGAGGATTTGGATACACTAGTTTAAGACAGAAACAAGTCTAAAAAAACAGCTTTTCGACTTATTACCAATCATTGGATTTGTCACGCTTAGATCTATATTAATTTATTTAAAAATAGTGCATATATAAATGTATATTCTAATACAACCCTTATTTAATAATACATATATTAACATAAATAACTATTACTGTGAAACCACAGAAGTTTTTTTATGGAATTTTTTACTCCAAAAATAATGGTTAAAAAAGAGGACAAGTCAGTTGTTCTCTTCAATTTATATGCTATACATATCACATTTACTTTTGTATCAATTGAACTACAAATATCTTATGTTTTTGTAACTCTCATTATGTTCTTCAAATTCAACAATGAATTTATATAGCGCAGTTTAGTGATAGTTCACCTTAAGTGCGCTTCCCACTAAATTACCTAACCTAATACAACAACGAGAAAATAATATCTAACAGACATGTATGCAAATTAAAACTATCTAAAATCATGATCGTTATCACGAAAGATTGTTTAGCTAAGGGGTATAACAGTGCATGTGTATATCAACAGATTAAAAACAAGAAGCAAAGGGAGGGCAGAGGCTAAAAACAATAAAGCGTGAATATCTCAATGTGTACATATTACATATTCAGATTTGTTTCTGTCTTGAATTGGTGTATCGGTATATAGTATTTGTCCTTAGTAAGTTAGAGACCTCTGTGTCATCCCCGTTGGTGCCCATGATCTTGGAGAGGGCCCGCAGTAGCGTGTCGGCAGCACTCCAGGGGTTGTTGGACCTGGCCGAGATAGTGAGGAGGGAAGGCACCGCCAGGGCACCCAGCCACTTGGAGGTTTCTTCAGCGGAGCACAGTGTAGTCAGCCACTCTGTCCACTAGAAAAAACACAAGTATTAATGTCAGTTGGCGAAAGGTATAAATCAGATACCTATATCTAACATATGAATCATCAAAACCTCAGCATGGCTTCAAAAAAAAATGACCCCACAGAATTCTGCCGGTATTTCAAGATGGAAAATGTCTAGTTGGTTACTGCAGACAAATCTGGGGAAAATGGATGCATGGGTTGTTTGAAGGGCCTGGAATTAAACAAATTAATTACAGGACTTCATTAGAAATAAAAATAAATTGCATGACGTTTTATTCTTTATACAGTAATGTCACTTTGAAAATGGTTTTTTTTTTGCCGCACTGACGTAAGCAAACTTCAAATATTTATTACTTGACTTGTACCGAACTTAACGCAATGCAAAATAACTCCATGGATCGATAATTTTATTGACAAGCGATTACGGTTTATTTAAATATGCAAGCAACAGGTTTTAAATGATAAAAACTCCCGAAAAGATAAAAGAATATCCGGTGACTATCGGCACCTCCGGCACACGAGAGGTTAACAATGGCCTCCCAACCCAACTAGAAAGTGGATGATAATGATGACCCATTAACCCCTCATAACTTGCAGTGTCGACCCTTGCAAGAGTAAAAATCCATTAGAAAATGCAACTTTTCGGATCCAGAATCCTGCCTCTGCTACTTATTAATAAATTGAATTATTTAAAAAGATCTTTATAACACAGTTACTCACCAAAATATTGAAGAGATAAAAACAAACAAAAACTATGAATAATTATGAAAGTAACAATTTACTGTGCATAAGTAAAACAATGAACATTACCTAATCTTCATCATTATCACTATACAAATCTTAAAAATAAGATAAGTTACTATCTTGATTGATCCATATTTTCAATTCTTCATTAAAGGTGAAAGACCACCATTCAGAATCGAAACGTCGCTTGAAATGGCGATAGTCGTGTTAAGTGACCAGATCTGAATAGCCAGGTGTTTTCCAACCTTCCGCTTCCCCATCTCCTTCCTCTCCGGACAGTTGGGATATTTATGCGGCATTCATATAATTAAAAAAAAAAAAAAAAAAAAGATTGTTGAAGCTCACGCCAGAGGATGGGTAGTAAATATAATAACATCATAAAACTGACCTTATTACAGTGGGGCGTATTGGACGCAATCTTCCCCAGCAGTGAATTCAGCAGTCGCAGCAGAGCCGGTGGTATCTTGGCTGCAGACGGATCTTCGGTCTCGGAGCCGCCCTCGGACGTGCTGAGGACCTGGGCGGCCACAGTCTCCGCAACAGAGGAGATGCAGTCCGACAGGTTGGAAGATGTGATGGAGTCTTCAGTTTCGTCTGCGATAGATAGTCAGTGAGAAATTTACATAATGGATGATTTTATTGTAAAAAATATTTACACTTATTATGTAACACTTGGCAGCTTCGAGAGCGTAATGAATGATGCATTTGATGAGAAGGGAATTATTAAATACAGTAATACTAATACTTTCTGCATATTAATAAAAAAGACAATGTTTAAAATTGTTAGTCTGTATAAATTAACTAACCACCACGCCCTTTCTCCGCAGGGATAGGCAGAGAGGATGGACCACCATACAACTCTGTCTTGGCACAGACTCCTAGCTTAATTCACATTCATACATTCTCTTGACATGGCCCAACTCAAATATTCGATTCACTTGATTAAGCCATGTCTTCCGGGGGTGCCCGACTTCATCTACCATTCACTTTTGTATCATTTATTCTTCCACACTCCTCACTTTGTTCTGTCTTAAGTCTGTGTATCTATGTTTAATGCATTTTCAGAATTATGTTTAGTATTAAAAGTGCAATAAAGACAGAAGAAATAAAATACAACAATAATATTATTACCTTCCAAAAACATGTTGTTTTCCATGTTTTTCTGTCTCACATATCAGTTTTCAGTTGTGGATTAAAAATACTATTTAATACGAGAGTGAATGTTTTATATTTAATAAAATCTATATACGTATGAGCTTACTGAGGACATCCAGAAAACTGAGGAGCTGGTCATCATTTCCCGGGGCTGTAGCAGCCAGGAAGAGCTCGTGGAACAATTCCACCACCAGCAAGGCGGTCTCGTGATCAAAGTCTGCAAAATCGTTGAGCCTAAAGACGAAATATGTACATACATATGAAAAAATAGACAGTATTTCCCTAAAAAAACGATTTGCTCTAGACGGCTTTACCTTACACAGGCAAGAGAGCTCTAGTGAGGTGTCACATAAATAGAAACATAAACCTAAATATGAGGTTGACAACATAAATACCTACATACAAAATATGCAGAAAATCGAAGAATAGAATGACACCCTCCGCAGTCGAGCAGTTAAGATTAGGGGTACAAATCCTGGGGTGTGCAAATAAATTTTATTTAATTAATATACAATAATATAAAGTATATCTGCAATACGTTCCAAAGTGGTAGATAATACAAGTGTCGCCCTTGTGAAAGAACACCATTCAGAAATGAAATGTTGCTTGAAATGATAATTTTATTTAGTGACCAGATCTGAATAGTCAGACACATCTCAACCTTCCTCTTCCCGATCTCCTCCTTCTCCCCACTACACACCCACCTCACAACATACTCCAATTGGGTATGCCATAGTGTCACTGGCTTCGGACAGTTAGGAGCAGTTGGGACTCTTGTGCGGTATTTACACATTAATGTCTGTTATTATAAAGTTTACAATTAAACATGACTGATCAATACCTTTTCACACAGTGTTCATACAGTATGGCTGCAATATTGGACAGTTCTGAAATCTGCGAAGAGTTTAGGATATCTCCGTGCTGAGATTTGAGGGCGCTAAGTCCAGCCTTAATCACAAATCGATGCAGCAATCGGTTTGTACGAATCTGGTTGGAATCTTCTTTTCTACACCACGAAGAGTCTTCACTGGAAACATCAAACAAAATAAATAAATGTTCTAAATCTGTGTGCAGGTTTTTAGAACAACCATATTCAGTTAGCACCTTCATTTTCATGATATTGATACTTGAATATTGATGTTTTTAAGTACCAACATGTTAACTGTCTTCAATATTATTTCCTTTTCTTTGCTTTAACAATTTTTTTCATATTTATACATACTTTTCATCTGAATTTTTACACCCTTAGCTTTTAGTAAATTTTTTTTTGATCTGTTGATATACACATTCACTGTTATACCCTTGGAGTAACAATATATGGAGAGAGAGCTAATTATTTTTACCCAACCTTTACAAACTTGGGATAAATCACTTTTTTCCGGTTTTTACGTCATACACCATAAGAGAGAAAGAGAGAGTAAGGATGATCTTGGTCTCCCGCGTCTCCGGGGACTCCGCCCACATGTTTTCATATGCAACTAAACTCGACACAACTAAACTGTTTTTTAGGTTATATGCTATATTTTTGTTGATAACAATACTGTGAAAAAGTGGTTATACGAATAAACAAAAACATTATGTCAACATGTGCTATGAATGGATAAATATAATATATGGTATAAATACCCTAGCTCTAGTGTTAGCCACGCCCAGGTCTGCCCAGTCCGGCAAAAATCATCAAAAACTGACTACACTGCCTTGGATAGGTACCACTCTATGTACTCTAAGGTTATACCCATATCGGAACATTTTTTTCATGATTTGTGATAGTTTAAATTTACATACATATCTGCTATATATGTATATTATTTTCTCATTATTATATTAGGTTGGGTAATTTAGTGTGAAGCGCACTTGAGGTGAACTATCACAAAACTGCGCTATATAAATTCACTGTTATTATTATATGAATATAAATTTGACTGTCAAAAAATATGACAAGATGCCACATTGTTCAATTGTTCTATAATAAAAAAATGATGAAATCTCAGACAAAATCAAGTAGTAAAACTAGTAGAAGAAACGTGTTGCGTCGTTTTTACCGATGCAGTAATTGCAGCATGGTGTATACAGTGATTATATCCCACACTGTATCAGGCTGCTTGAAGGGGCCCCCTCGATCTTTGCTCATCTCCGACAGCTTCAAGGGACCCTCTCTCTTTTTCTTCTTGGTCTTCTTCTTTGGATCTTCTTTGTCCTCCATTTCCTTCTGGCTCTTTTGCGTTCTCTTGCTTCCCTTGTCTGGCTGCTTTTTAGGGCGGGAATTGCTCTAAAAATAAATTATAAAGACAAGCTGAATAGAAAATAAATATTAAGAAAACTATAATAATAATAAAAGTAGGTGACAATTGGTAGCATTAAAATGCAGTAATCGCAAAATCTGGAAAGTTCGTCTCACTACTAACAGAAGAATTATAATTGTTTTGACTTACCTTCACAAAGTCGAGTAGCTGGCAGTAAGTTTTGTGCAATCCCAGCAGCGTCTTGGCGTCCACGCTCACAACAGTACCTTTTGAATGTACGACGCAGTGAGCCATGAGCGCCTCGCACACCTGCAGCGTCTGTCGCACCACTATGCTGTTGGTTGCTGCCTCTGGGTTCAAATCCCCCAGAGATACGCTCTCATTCTGTAATAATACATTAATAGAAATAGAACCAATGACAACAGAATTTGAATAACTAATAAAAAAATATACACGTGGTATATTTTACCATTAAACCTAGCGACCTTACAATGCCTATGGGTAATAATCGCATTAACAAATCCCTTTCTACAGCCCCTTCAATGACCCGCCTCACAACGTTGCCCAGCTGGGTGGTGATATATATAGTACAGTGTACAGACAGGGGCGTTCTTCTGAGGTTTCACACTAAAAAAGTATGACAACATATAGATTTGCATGAACAGATGCAAGGTTACTAGAGTTCAATTGTCGATATCTTAGGAGTTTTTTGCAGTTACAGCCCTGTGACAATAATTTCAGTCTCGCAAGCTGTAAAAATGAGTTAAAATGATTTTTGTCTGGTACTAAACCTAAGCCACTAAAGTTGTCACAATAAATTTCATTCATACAGATTCAAATTACATATCTTTAGTTCCTTCATAGTGGTTGGCGGAGAAAGAATAAACGATCTTACCAAGTTAAAGGTTGGTGCACTACAGTTGGCCATTCTTCCGGCAATGGACTTCAGCAGATCTGTGAAAGTGGCTGCGAAGCCTTCTTCGTCAACGTCGTTGGATCTTTCCACCATTTTGTGCAGGGAAAATAAGAATGTGCCAATCGGTTCCTGGGAGAGACAGATGCAACATTAAAGCAGCTTTTAGACATCATTTATGTATGTATATTAATAATTAGGAGCAGTATTTATGTATATTAATAATTAGGAGCAGTATTTATTCATCTATAAAACTGGCTATTTAGTAGAGTTATGTGACTTATTCCAGAACTTATTCAAAGTATTTCCTTGCCTGTAAGACTGCAGTGTCGTCCCTCAGAGCTACACACTTATCTATCAGCAGAGGGGGAACGGCATCATTTCCAGATGCCAGAAACCTAGAAGACAGATGCTCGTGGAGGAGTTCCAGAATCATATCGAGAAGTTCAGGTTTCTTCGCCATGGCACGCGGTAGACCTAGGATAAATGGTGTCATAAAAAAATGGAGCAGAATTACCAACAGATGCCTGCATTTAATAATAATAATTGGGTAATTTGTATAGCACCGTTTTTGTGAAAAATCACCTCAAGGGGGCTGTAGCGCTTGTGTTCCTATAAAGAGTTGGTGGGGTGCCGATGATTAAAAAACCTCCCGATGATTAAAAGACCTCCCGATGATTAAAAGACCTCCCGATGATTAAAAGACCTCCCGATGATTAAAAGACCTACCGATGATTAACCGCTTCATGCTTTTGAACGAGTCACGCTCGCACGCTAAATGCGTTACAATTTCTGCTAGCCTGAGTGACGCTCGCCAGTTTCGACTCGCAGCATTCTATTTTTAGCTAACACGAGTGACGGTCGTCAATATTAGAGATGTATTTTACGCAGTTTGAATTTGCCTGCAGTTGAGATCGGTCGTGTTTTTGAGCTGCTTATTTCGTTTTTACTATATTGTGTTCATATTTTCGTGTATGTATGAATGCATCACTTAATTAAAAATAAAAAAATTATCATACCGTATCAATTTGATTTTAAAAATTTTTTTTCAAAGAAGATATAAACTTTGAATAAAACATTTTAAAAAACCTGATGTTTTTTTAAACACTTTTATAAAAAAAAACCCTAGCATTAAGCGGTTAAAAGACCTCCCAATGATTAAAAGACCTCCCGGCCAAAGAACGCAAAACTTAGATCTAGATTCCAGTTCCAGAGAATTATCCCTGTACTGCTCACCCTTTCCACAATAAGATATAGAAGGAAAATAATATTCTTCGTCATTCAAATTTCTTCAGCTAAATTTGATCATATTGAAAAAAAAGATCAGCTACACTCACCGAGGTAAAGCTGCTCTCTGACTTCCCAGGATTGGTTTAAGCACTTACGAAGCAGCGACACTATCTCAGAACACACGGCTGCATTGTTTACTCGGGATCTGTGAACAATCATCATATTATTTAGTGTTTACAGTACACAGTTTTTTCATTCAAACAATAATTCCATCTCTTCTCTTCCTCTCCTGTTGCAAATTACACATATTACCTTATTCGCAGAACACAGTACTTTAGCTTCCAAACAATCCTAAACCCTTTTCTAACCATGCGCTGTTGTCCTAGTGATTTTCTCACTTAAACATCTGTATTTCCTCCAATAATACATCTGTTAAAACAACAGTTTCCTAATAATTCTTCATTAATTCTCATATCTTATGAATTGCTGTTTCTCAATCATCACTCTACTAATTATGGGTATCATTCTCCACTGTCCAGGATATCGAGACTTGTTAACTCAAGCCATGGTCTTGAAATTTTTGGTACCAGTCTAAATGATTTTTGTCATTCTTTACGACTCTACTAAAACTTTGACTTGAACTTGGCTTTGATTTGAATGTTCTTTCTTGTGTATATTTTATCCTGTTTTTGTCATTGCTTCATTTAATATTATGTATGCGCTGTTCTTTCTCTGTTGCTCTTTCTTCCCATTTCGTCTTTTATATATTTTTTTTGTAATTGGACAATAGTCCGTTGGTTTATACATAAATGAATAAATAAATATCTTTTTAAATACCAGTTTCAAACAGTTGTTATACGCTTATGCAATTGAAAATATACATCACCTGCAGTTAGATTTCCATCAGATTATTATTCATTCAAATATATATGTATTTTGAACAGCATTATAATCTGAAATTGTACTAACAAGAAAACTCTAGAGTTGTTATTAAGTGAGTCTGTTACCTAGATCCAGTGCTGCGGGAATGTACATCAATAGATATCTGTGTGAGCACAGAGTGGTTAGAGTTATCCTGGGAGAAGCCTTCCCTGCTGCAGGAAAGGGACCCCAACAGAGAGAGGAAGCCAGTCACCGCTACCCTCCCCACTCCTGGATCCCTGGTAGAATTAAAGCAATTGCATTTAATAATGATTACAGTAATTTAATAATTACATATTACAAGTTTCTAGTAATAATAATATTTGGCAAGTTTTTAAGAGCGGTTGACCTCTAGTGTGCCGGAGGTGCCAATAATCACCGGGCATTCATCATTATCTTTTCAGCAGTTTTAATCTTATAAAACCTATTGTTTGCATATTTAAATGAACCGTAATCGCTTTTCAACGAAATAATTAATTCATAGAAATATTTTGCATTGCGTTAGGTTTGGTACAAGTCGAGTAATAAATATTTGAAGTGCAGCAGAAAAAAGAAGATTTTCTAAGTGACATTACTGTTTGTATTTACAGGAAAACTAGGCAATTTTACTTCTTTGTAAGGAAATTTATTCAATCATACAAAAATACAATAAAATAACAAAAAAAATCACTTTTCTTAACCAAACTTTTTTTAGTGACACGAAAAAACCGATTGTCCGAATATAAGTAGCTATTCCAGAAAAACCACTTATACCATTGACTTACAGGTTGAAAAAATAGATTGACACATTATCTGAGAAGATAGCACAATTGATAAAAACATCAATTTGCAAAACACGAGTTAGTTATTACGAAATTACAGTCAGTAAGGTACAACGGAAATTGTATCTTGCGGGAATCCGGCACTCCAGAGGTTAACAAAGCCAGAAAATAACTAAAAAAAACATGGTTCAGAAAATCAAGAAATCTTAAGCTCTACCGACCTTGAGAATTGGCCCTTTCTACACAGCATGATGGTGGTGTCCCTCAGTCCCGGGGCCAGGAGTCGCAGCACCCGGCTGGAGGCCCTGACGTCAGCTCCGGGGGCGAAGCAGCCCTCCAGAATGGAGCGGAGTTCAGTGGAGGCCTCGGCCAGAACGGGACCTGCTAAGCGGTACAGGGCTTCCAGTGTGTCTGAAACAAATAGAATATTTCTTATAATTTAATATTCAATCTAATTTTACTTTCTGTAATTTTTCAGTTTTGCCAGGATATTATTTTTATGAGTGATCGTTGTTGTGCCCTTTGAAGTCATTATGACTAAATTGTTAAAAAAAAAAAGATTTATAATTTTAAATTGATTCAGTCTATTATTTACCAGGCAAACTTGTCTGTGGTGAATTTTCCAATGATCTCAGTGCTTCTCGTACCGCCCCTTCCCCCAGCCGCCCCAATATCTGCCTACCCAGTCGGGACAACTCGGTGGATTGGCTCGTCTGAATGGCCAACGGGGGCACAGCCACGAGGGACAGAGACAGCGCTAGTAGACCAGTAGATGTCATGTGACAGTGTTGTCCACTGAAACATATGGTATGATAGATTTACATTTATAAAGGTAGGAGATTATTGATAGCTCACGGTCAATATGTAATTGTTTATTTTCAAATTTGTGAATTCATAAAAGTTGTAAGCAATTATTCTAAAAAATATATATGTATACCTGCTGTCGACAAGTGTTTTGAAAAGCAGTTCAGCGTCTATTGGTTTTGGTAGGGCATCAGTGCACCAAGTGAATTCTTGCCTTTTTAGCTTCTCCAGTACATTGTATGTCAAGCTGGATTTTATAATCTGGAAATGATGCAAATACCATAGTTAGACACTTTAAAATATCTTACACTTTATACAAAATATTTTCAGGTATATTGGTACCTGAATGCAGTTTCCCCTCTGCTGTGCGTTGGCCAGCAGAAGTTGCACGAGTGTGGGCGAAGCGAGCAGAAATGCGGGTCTTCTCGCGCAGAGCTTCAACGTGTTGAGCAAATGGCGCGGCACGCAACTGTCGCAGCCGGCGAATAGGATGCAAGTGGCGTGGGCTCGACGGGTGGCGTCGTCTGCTGGCTCTGTAAAGGAGAAAATATTGTGATTGGTTTTTTCTCGGAAGGAATACTTAATTATGTTTGTGCTGAATTTTAGAGCAATTTGGAAAATGTATATTATTTGGTACATTGAACATACACTTATTTCTATTTTTACACGGGGATACTTTCCACAGAATACCGTGTTAAAAAAATACAGTGCATTTTATATAGGCAAATGGGTGTTTCAATAAGGGATGTCCGAATGCATTATCCACAGGTAAAATAATTTTGAACGAGAGACCTTTACTCTCCATATATTTGCGTACTTGCTGAAACAGTCGGTGGAAGGGGAATTCTATGAACGGATTACGCTTTGTGGACTGTGTTATATCAAAATCGTGTAAAACAGAATTGACTATTCACAAAATTTGTGTCGTGATTATTATTAAATAAGAAACACTAGGTAAATTATACAGTTAAAACAATTGCCTGTTATTGGGTGCTTCAAATAATGCACTACAATTTGAATAGAAATAATATAAAATAACCTCTCCTCCTTTAGCCAAGGTTTCAGATGAACTTGCCGTGTTCATGATCAGGGCAGATGCAGTGTCAATCATTAATAAGGAGGGAGCCCAACACAACTTATTATCCTTAAAAGTAATCATCTTAATATTCAGACATTTCAATAATTTTCATTAATTTCCTACAACAATATTCAAAGCACAGAAATATGCGTAAAATGTAAGTAATTTTTTTACGACATAAGGCAGTCAGAATGCATACCGATCATATCAAAGTCTACCATGGGACTCTCCGACTCCTGGTGATCCTGATCAGTGGGCATCAGCTGAGGATATAGCCGGGACGTGAAGTAGTCGCTGAGGCGGAAGTATGCAGTGGTGGCATTCTGCTCCTTGCACAACCTCAAATAAGGCATAAATCAAAAATATTATCAATATTCACAATAACAAACACATATTTGGGGCATAATGTTGACAATTTATATTATAAAAAATAACCAATGTTCAATTTTATAGAAATAATATTGTTTTTCATAAATAATAACAAAATCAGAAGTCGATAACTATTTTTCGAGATTGTTCTCTAATAGTCTCTATCTTTTTTTATGATTTAATATTAACCGTTCGTGTGCTGGGCCTTTTTTTTTCATAATATGTTCGTTCGTCAAAATATCGACGATACGCATTCAAACGGTTAATTAAAGAAACATTTGAGTAAACTTAACCACTTGATACTTGGCTAATAAATATAGCGGCATTTTAGTGAATATCACCTCAAGGGAGCTTTAACCTCACTTATACCTCAAGAGCTGATGCAGCAGCGACGGAAGAGATTCTGGTTCAAGGCTTTCCAAATCAAAACACAACTTGTTCACTACCTGCAGATGCTCATCTTTAGTCAATTTCACCTCTCTGTAATCAAATACATAATGGTGTAGTGGAAAAATAAATCCAAATTCACAATAAAATATGGTTATAATAATAATATTTGGATGATTTTTATAGCG
Source organism: Drusus annulatus (assembly GCA_022651775.1). Lineage (NCBI taxonomy): Eukaryota > Metazoa > Arthropoda > Insecta > Trichoptera > Limnephilidae > Drusus > Drusus annulatus. The sequence continues at coordinate 222,800 of JAGWCC010000530.1, read as the reverse complement.
CCGTTTTTGTGAAAAATCACCTCAAGGGCGCTGTATAACTTATTTATTAAACTGAACTATTATCAATGCAAACAAGACAAGCAAGCAATGGCATGAATTGCTTTATGATCAAAAGTAAGCTTGTGTGTAGTTTTTCAAGTTAGGGAATGAATTGTGGATTGATTATTTGAAAAATGCCATTTAATTTTTATCTTCCGCCGATTGTTGTGGTCAAATGAACAAATGAGTTCCTTACCTATTTATGTGTAATAATAATTACTATAAATATTCGTAAAAAGCATTTAGTTTGTGGCTTTCCATATTTATAAATAAAACAGACAAACTTTGTTTATAACCACTTTTATTTTTCAATATTATCTCGACCGGTTTCGGAAGCACCATTCCATCATCAGGACAATATTAAAATTGCTTTTTTTTTTCATTTTAATTTTTGATCAATTTTAATTTTGTCCTGATGATGGAAGGGTGCTTCCCAAACCGGTCGACATAATATTGAAAAATAAAAGTGGTTATAAACAAAGTTTATCTGTTATATTCGTAAAAAGCATTTACTTTGTGACTTGCCATATTTTTAAATAAAACAGATAAACTTTGTTTATAACCACTTTTATTTTTCAATATTATGTCTACCGGTTTCGGAAGTACCCTTCCATCATCAGGACAATGTTAAAATTCAAATATTTATTATTGGTAGACATAATATTGAATACTAAAAGTGGTTATTAACAAAGTTTATCTGTTTTATTTATAATTTAACTTGCTAAACTATTTGAGAAAATTTAGGTACCAATCATACAAAGCTAACTGCCGTTTTACATTACTTGTAATTATTTTTTTTAATATTGCAAATAGTATTTTTCAATGATTGGGTGTATAAATCATTCCATAATGCTTTATTTCAACAGCAACATAAAGGAGACTTGATCATAAAGACAGGAATAAGAATGATTTTAGTAAACAAACTAAATCTTAATGATAAAATCTTGAAGATTTGGCTAGCATGACGAAATTCAAATGTTATTATCGTGGGTCTAACAAAGATTAACTAAAGAATTACAACTTTTCTCACTGTGCAACATTATCGATCATATATGCAATAGCTGCGTATGATGCATGCTTTCAACATATCGTTAAGGAGTGAAATCTATCACAGTTTTTACCTGAACATCGCGGCCAGGGGTGTCACGATGCTAGAATGCCATGCGGCATGACATAGCGAGCCCACGCACTGAGACGCAAAATCAGCCCCCTTGAAGAGGCTGCCGCAGTGATTAACCGAGCCACAATATTCAGACAAAAGACGCAGGCATTCGGGGAATAGGTCTTTCCAGCTGAAAACCACAAAATATATATTTTTAGCAACGTTACTTGTGAAAGTTGAATGTTTTAAGGTTTATCAAACATCACATTGGACATCACAGCGTCCAGGCAACATTCATATTATGCAACAACAAAATGAGTGAGAATATTTTTAGATTGCGGAGATTTGAACCGCAACCCCCAAACTCAAAGATTTATTTACACCATTGCACTACAAAACTGTTCACATTTTTAAAAATAGCTGCAAGAATATTTTGAGCTATAAGAATTGTAAGGGCTTGTCATTTAAGGCCGCTTTTCCAAATCAAAATTATACAGAAAGCATCAATGTCAGTATAATTTTGTCGGTATGTATATGTATGATCAGTCGGGTGCGCGCAGAATTGTTCTTCACAAACAACTTATGCCAACCTCATATTGTTTGTAGTTAATGACTCGATAATACTGGTTCCTAAGTTGTGACCGTGGATAATACAACATAGGCTATTTCTTGTTTAAGTAAATATGACCTTTGACGGCCTCCATGGTTGAGTGGTTAAGATGCTCCACTACCAATCCAGAGGTCACGGGTTCAAATCCCAAATAAAATTTATTTAATTAATTAGTATTATTTCCCATATGATTACTACAAAAATAATATAACATAGTATGTTTGCAGCACATTCAAAAGTGATTGAGACTCTTAGTATCGCCCTTGCGAAAAACCACCATTCAGAATCGCTTGAAATGGTTTTAGTTGTGTTTGGTGACCAGATCTGAATAGCCAGGTACTTCCCAACCTTTCTCATCTATTTCCCCTCCCACTACCTTCAGCCTTACAACATACCCCAATCGAGGATGCCATAGTCCCGCTGGCTCCAGACGGTTGGGAACAGTTGAGACTCTTGTGCGGTATCCACTATTAAAAAAAATGACGAGCAGGAAGACTGCAGTACACATGATACTTTCTAATTTTTAATGTTTAAAACTTTGATTAGGTTTTATAAAATCATAATTAATTTATAAGAAACCTAACAATTTTAATATCGCAATAATTAGAAACCGCTTTCAACTGAAAATCAGAAAACCATTAATCAATTTACCTGGTATGAGGGTCATCATTTTTTCGTATACTATCGACACAATCCTCAGCCAGCATGGCAATACTGTCAGCAGGAAGTTTGGGCAACTCCAGCAACACCACGGTCAGCAGCATTCTAACAGCTGTGGAGGGAGTGTTGGGTTGATGTAGACTCTTCAATAAGGTACGGATAATCTGAAAAGACGAATGACCAAACCTAATTGAAATAAGTGGAGAATAAAATAAGGAGGAGATGTGGCAGTTTGGGAAGCACCTGGCTATTCGAATGTATTATGTCACTAATAGTATTGTTTCGTCATAGAAACTCGGGTAAATTTGGCTTCTAAGAAACCGGGCGTCATGTGTTATAGTCTTGCCCTCTTACTTATAAACGAGGTGTAAATGTTACACGTGTTTTAAGGTCGGAATAGCGGTAAACTTGCTTTATAACCACGGATTATCTGTCTTTAATGGCCTACGTCTAGTGTAACTAAACCAACGCTAAGTCGGCGTGTAAAAATCTAATAAGTATGACGGTTGGAGTAAGAATATATATAGAGAGGTACCATTGCGGAACAGTGTAGTCAGTATTGTTGACTTTATACTGACTCGGATAGAAAGAGACAAAGCTATGTTAAAGGAAGTTGGATAGCCTATTAGTTACCGCCCACATGGAATTTGGACCTTTTTAAAAACATATTTGAACACATTAAACAAAACAATATCAATACACCATTAATATGATTTATAAAGTCAAAATATCTCACAAACACTAATGACAGAAGGTTTGTTTAAATAATGACGGAAGCTTTTTGTTGATTTTGTGTCTTTATATCATTAAAAATGTGTGAATTCTAAAGTTCGGTCAAAAATATTTAAAACTGTTGAAATACCTCTGAAAAGTGATGTTTTATAATCTTTGTTTGGTTTTATTTGAACATTCAAGCATAGCAAATATCACCATCATGTTCGATTTATTCGTATAACCACTGCAAGTTTTTTAATCAACACAAATATGGAAAATAACCTTAAAATCCGTTGACGTAAGTTACACAACTCGATGATGTGAAGTTAGCGCGGACAGAGAACATTCTTACATACTTAGAAGTGTTACAATATTATGGGACGACTTTTCTTGTGTCTTTCTCTCTCATGGTATACGACGTGAAAACCCGGAGAAAGTGATTTATCGCAAGTTTATATAGGTTGGGTAAAAATATTTAGCTATACCTCCTTATAGCATTACTTCAAGATTATAGTACTAGAAGATTCTTCAATAGCGACAGGCTGCTAAGCGTTTACAAATCTTGTATGTCCAATAATTGAATTTGGGAGCCATCTCTGGGCTGGAGTTCTTAAATGCTTAATAAACCTGCTTGATTCTGTACAAGGGAGGGTGATTGACAATCGGTTATTAACAGACCGATTGTCATTTCTAATACACAGACGCAACGTAGGTAAGAGGTATTTCAATGGAGCCTGTTCAAAGGGGCTAGTAGCATTGATCCCCTGCGCGCTGGTGCATGTGCGTGAAACTCAACAGACCAAATCAGAACACCCGTTTACAGTTGATGTCGGCTTTGTGAGAACGAGTCATTTCTCCGAAGCATTTCTGTGCAAGTCAGGCTCGTATGTGGAACGAGCCACCAGCATCTGTTTTTCCTCTATTTAATTTGGATCTCTTTTAGGCCCGCACTAACAAATCCCTTCCTATTGCCCCTTCCTTGACCCGCCTCACAGCGTTGCCCAGCCAGGGTAGCGATATAGTTCCCCTGTATGTATACCTACAAACAGAGGCGCTTTGTGAGGAGATCACGTAAAATAAAAAAAACATATCCAAAGCAATTTAAAGTAGCATTTCGATTCTGATATAATAAAGTTAGTCTGTAAATAATAGTGATAAAGTAAGTATTGGTCGCTTTCATGTTCTGTAGAAGTAACTATTGTGCAAAGCCTACCATTCCTTGTTAATACAACCGTTAGTAATCAATGAAAAGCTTGTGCAATTGAGGTGTTATTCTTGCTAAAATGATGTACGAACATTTTTGCACTAATGTTTAACATTCTCCTCTACTGCTCATTTTTAAGAATTTGTTAATGAGATGTTAACTTACACAGGCGACTTACCTTATTTTTTTTTGTAATTCTTTGTGGAGTGTCAGATAAGGCAAGGAATAAAGCGTCCAGTACCTCTGGACCAGCAGAGGATATAAGCTTGGTTGTTATCAGTTCTTCAATCTAAAACAAAGATAGTTTCCTTTGTAATAGTGTATAATCAAAATAAAAGTGGACGATTAAAATATTGCACCATTTAATAAAAAATGGGTGTGATTTTATAAAATGGTGCAATATTTGAATATTTACTAACCATGCCCCAATCAATTTTATCTATAAATTCTGTCAAAACTTTTCTATTCTTCTTATCACGCCCTAGCTCCTTCAGTTTATCGAACACTTTATCTAGTTCCACCATTTTAATTTAATATTTTTAGATATTAAAAACGTTGGAAACGAAGGTTCTTTCTCTATAAACATGAATAGCAAGTTCCAACAAGTATGTTATCTTATTTTGAAATGGCGGGTAGCTAAACGTCAAAGTTATAGAGATGTACGATATTCCGGTCGCGGCTACATTGTCCTGGTGACTTGTTGGTCATTGGAACCGTTGATATTTTTTTCTTCGAAGAGCAGGCTACTTTTGAAATCGGTTCCAATTTTAGAAATAAAATACTGAAATTTGAAAGTAACCACTAGTGTTTATTGAAATATCCTCCCAAAATGAAACCGGCTCCAACTATTTGTTATTATTTCTTATTTTTTTCGGATGTTAACTCTTTTTAAATTTTGTTGTGTTGGTAAAACCATTTGAAAACTGCAAAAGTTTTTATTTTATTTTATATTCATAGTCAATAATAATCGCAAGTTCGTAAAAAAAAATATGAAATATGTTTATCACGTATCAAATTTACAAAGGTCTGGTTTTCCATTTATCAAGAAAAAATAAAACCAAAATCATGAATGTCCATCCCTATTTTTTTTATTTCCTAAGCATGCGTAGAAACCTGCGCAAACTGTTTGTCAGTGACGCAGCGAAACTGGGCAACTGTCAGTTTTTAACGCGCCGTCGTCTATGTCGGTCATAAATTTTACATGTGCGAAATTTATTCAGTTTTAAGTTGATCGAAGGATTATTGCAGTGTTTAAATATAATTTTGATGAGTGTCCAAATTTCACCGTCGGTAAAATTGCCAAATACGCGTTTTTAAATATTTTCGTTAATTGCTTTTCGTTAAAACATTGATTAGAAGATAATTTAAGTTTTTAAATATTTTCATAAATATTTTCAATAAACCTCCACTATCTCATAGCTTGGTGATTTTATTCCTCTTGAAAGTGTTTTTATTTAAATCTGAAGTTTTGTATTAAATAAATCATTTTCTAAAAAAATAATTACAAAATTGAAGTTTTTTTTAATAATAATAAGATACGCTTCTATAATATTTTTATATGACAAAAGTGAATTGTTTTGTTTGGATTATCAGTGCTACAGCTGCATGACACGGTATTTTTTAAAGGTAGGTCTTTTCAGTCGAGGCGACTCAACAATAAGTAGTGAGTGCTTTTTTCTATAATAGAAAGGTTTTCGGGATTCAAGGGTGCTTTGGAATTTCTTCAATTATATTCATAAGCCTCACCATTGGGTTAAAAGGTTTGAGTATTTATTTATTAAGTTACCTCTGACTGGTTTTTAACATAATTAATTTAAAAAGAGAAAGAAACTTGTATTTTAATTTATACAATTAGGTTAGTTGGTTTTAACAAAAAAAATACATTTAAACGTAGACAATTTTTTTTTAACCTCTTAGCACCTTTATTTAGAGGTTTTTTACATTATTTGAAATTCAATAATATTTTTTAAAAGTATTGGTTTGTAATATTGCATTATAAACGCTTTCTTCGGATAATATTTTTTTACTCGCTATGCTAAGGATGTAATATAAAATCCACATAATATTGTTTTATGCCTCGGGCAGATTTAAATATCAAGCTGAGAGTTCCACTGACTCCGGGCGGAGCTGTTTTCTTTTCTAAACTAATGAAAGAGATGCGTGAAAAAACTTTGCAAAATTAGAAACTGTGATAGGATGGATTGATAACGGGCAGATGGACTTTTTTTCCCGTCAGTTAAAATTAGAGAGGAAGGGGCTTTCATTTTACTGGATCACCATATAACGTAGATATTATTTGTACATGGAGAGTTCACGGAAAGGTGCATAGTCTCTCTGTCTCTTCATACAAACTGTGCTTGTTGTGGCAGTAATTAATGGACTAAGCACATTCTGTGGCATTGCGAGTAAGATGTTATTATTCCTCTCTCGGCTACTTTTTTAACCTTCATCAACCTCCCGCCATCGGAAATCGGTTCCAAATGTAACTATATAAATAGCCGGCTCTTCATCGATCTCCGGTAACTGGAACCGCAGTGATACCCTATTTCAGATATCAACTATCTCTATAAAATTATTCATAGAAAATAACAGCGTGCGTTTGAATGCGTGCGTCTCTGGCCGGTGCTATTGCTAAATATATATGTAGCTATTTTATAGTGAGAAAATAGCTTTTAAAAAAAATTTCAATGGATTTTTTGGCTTGTTTAATAAAACGCTCTTTCACTAAAAATAAATAAATGATTGTTTTGAATTTGGTAATGAACGTGAAAGAGTCAAAGCATGATTTATTACCTAATATACAATCTATGTTCTTGTCAGTTCTTGACAATCATTCATATGGCTTGTGCCAAAACCCGAAATTTTTTACACAAATAATCTTTTTCTTTCGTTAAATCACATTTGAAGGAAAATGTCATCGTGTTGAAAGTGTCATAGGTTGTGTATATAAATAATTCCATATTAGTGCATTTACTAGCCATGTCTTTAAACAGTGTAGAAAATATTTCTCTCAGAGATGAACTGGTGAGTTGAAACACACTTGAGTATTTGAGTAATCCTCCTTCTAATAACATAATAAATAATAGAGTTTTGTCATACCTAAAAAACTTTGGCCATGATTGGAAATGTGGTGAAGGTGAATGGAAAGAACTTTGACCTGCGAGCCTTTGTAAATAAACCGCTCCGAGTCAATTACACCCTGATTACCGCACTTGGGTTGATTTAGTGTTTGTTTTTCCTATTTATGCCATGTTAACCATTGTTGTTTTAGATTTCGACTGCTGTGAAATTTCTTTCCAATCCAAATATACTAAAAAGTCCCCTGGAACAAAAACAAAAGTTTTTAAGATCTAAAGGATTGACTGATGATGAAATTCAAAAAGCATTTGAACTCGGAGCCTCCTTGGTTGGTGGTCTCCCTGCAATGAGTTCTTCAGAGCTGTTGATGTACAGACATTCCAAGAATTCTTGGTTCAAAGAAGTGTTTCTCTCACTTGCCGCATTTGGAGGAATTGCTTACGGAATTTATTGGATCTACAAGGTAACATACTATTTTACCATTGCTGTTCAAATTTAAATGTATGTGTAAATCAGTGTAATCTTATTTGAGATTAAATTCTAGATTGTGACCAACTGTCAAGTGTAGTTCAAGGAAATTGTGTATTTTTTACGATGTGCTGCAATGTGTAGTGTGTAGATCTAGAATTGAGACAATTTTCACAAGTCTCCAGAAAATACCAAAGTGAAATAATAGTTTCGTGGAGGAATGTTTCTTCTTTCATTTAATTATTTATGCTGGTTTTCTAGGGGTTTTGGTTAGGTAACCTACAGCAAAAATTTGATTTAAAGTTAATGAAATGGTAGTTATATGAATTATTATTAATGATAATATCTAAAAGCTAAACCAGTTGCGTAATACTTTTTTATTTACATTAATTTATATTGTACAATAGAGATTTTTAAAGTGTGCCGTACCCACTGTACTTATCCAATATTATCCAAAAACTGCATCAGGTTTCTAATAGTAAGCCGCTAAGTTTATCAACTATTCAGTTTATAATTGCCGAACATAAGTGGTAAGCATGAAGCTAATGTTAATATTTTCTTAACAAATTTTTTTTTTACAAAAAAATCAAATTTGTAGCACTGCACAAGAGTCGACCCATGTATAGAAACTATGGTCGGTGGCACTATTGGTAATGCACTCACCCGTCACGCGGGTGATTCCGAGTTCGAGTCTTGGTCGCGCCCAAATCTGTTTTCTTTACCGTTTGTTTTTTTAAATTCATGTATATTTTTTAATGTGAATATTGCGCAAAAGTTTCAACTGCTCACAACGGTCTGAAGCCAGTGGGACTATGACATCCCCATAAATAGGGTATGTTGTGAGGCTGAAGTTAGTTACTGGGGAGGGTAAGGAGATGGGGAAGAGGAAGGTTGGGAAGTACCTGTATATTCAGATCTGGTCACCAAACACGGGTGAAGTAATTTTAAGCAACGTTTCGATTCAGAATGGTGGTCTTGGTCGTTTAGTATCTACCACTTTGGGACGTGCTGCAAATGTACTATATAATTTTTTCATCAATTAAATGTGTTATGACACATATTAATCAAATAAAATATATTTGCGCACGCCGGGTTTGAACTCACGACCTCTGGATTCGTAATCGAGCGACTTACCACGGAGGCCATCAAACCTGCTTATTTTTCAATGTCAAATTAAGGTTTTGTCTCTGATTTTCCTTATTTGTTTTTTTTTTTTTAAACGATCAAATATGATAATGACCTATTTCACGAAGAGATGTGCATTTTTACCTGATTTTAATATAAGTTTTTAGGTACTATGAGCAGATCTACATTAATATTATGAAAATAAATTGATGTACCAAAGAAGGACGCACTGTGATTTTTGTGTGTAATATGTACTATGAAAAATTTTCTTTAGCTAATATTCTTTGGTCTGTGGCTAATACTGTAACGACTGTTAATTGATAATTGGTAGACATTGGATTATATACACTAGAATATGCACTAGCCTCAGAGCAATAATATATATGGAGGAAAACTAAATATTTTTACCCAACCTATACAAATTTACGATAAATCACTTTATCCAGGTTTTTACGTTGTAAACCGTGAGAGAGAAAGAGATAAGACAAGTTCTCACACAGTGTAGCACCGCTTTTAGGTATGTAAGCATGTTCTCCGTCTCCGGCGACTCCGCCCACTATGTTTTGTTATGTGACATAACAGAACTCAATGGTTTTTTTGGTTATAACCTACATTTTTGTAAAAATCATCAATACTGACTACACTAGCGCTCCTCCAAAAGGAAAAAGTCCAAATTATGTATTTTCAATTGGTCAAGCTACAAATCTATATAATTTTTCGCATTCTTGATTTCCATAGTGCAAAACGAAACTCGGAGTTGCGGTTTACAGCTGAAATCTAGAGATTTTTTAAATTTATTAGGACGGGTGAATAAGATCAGGCATTCTGATGACCGCAAACTTTTAAGGATGATGTGTTCAGCTCGTTTTAAAGACTTAAAATGGCTAAAATATGTATTAAACACGAAAAAAAGGCTCGATTACGCATTGCGTATATGCAAGCAAACAATCCAATGTCTAATAATAGGTATGATGGGTGTTTTTCCAACACTTAATCCCATATCACTATTTATTTCAGAAGTGGATAGAAACCCTGCTATTTGGCGCCCGGCCCAAAAAGAAATCTATAGACGAGAGACTTACAGATCTCAGCAAGTCTCTGGAAACCAGCATGATAGAACTGAAGCAGGAGATTGTCACGGTGAGATCCGAGGTGGACCGACTTAGCAACCTGCAGACAAATAATAATCCCACGAGAGGACAGATTGACGGGCTCAAGTCAGATATAGCGTCTGTCAAAGGAATCCTTCTAAATAGGTGAGGAATTATTAAATATTATTTTAATTTATTCTAAAATTTATTATTCATTTTACGTGATTCATCATGTCATCAGAATGTTTGTAGTAAAATAATGACCTGCTAAAGTACGTCACATCGTCGCAGGAAAACAATATTTTCTGTTACTGCCAAAAATAAAATTTTAAACCATTTTGGAAAATCCTTTCTGAATTAAGAACTAAATTCTTACTTTCCAGTGGTGATGAATTAGCCTTAGCACCAAAGGACCCAGATGAATTCCACTTAAAAGTGTATTTTATAGTAACAAGTCAAAAAACGCATGTTTTTAGGAGAGCCAAAACAAAATTTAGGAATCCAGTTTTTTTCATGTCATCGTTTCATGTCATATGTCCTTTTTCAAAAAAAATAATTGCGCATTATTTTATTTTCTGACTTTGTCTCATTTTTCCTTCCTAGATATGTAGGAACAATTCTGTATATTTTACTCAAAACTTGTTTTTTTTATTCATTATGTTCTTTTGCACACAGATAGATACAACTATTAATAATAATATTTATTATCATTATTATTGTGTATATGTGAATTATAATTTTCACTTTTATTATAGTTTTTTTTTATTTGTAATCTAACCTTTATACATTTAACATTCTAACAAATCAGTGCTAATCTAAATTTGAAATACATAAATGGGTTTTAATTTTAAAATTAAACTCACTAACAATATGCTTAAATTATTAATTTTGGCAAGTGAAAACTAACCGAATTAAAGTGCCAGCATATTTCCTTCAGTAATATTTCCAATTTAATCTTATTTTTCTCTGTAATTTATTATTGACAAACCTTAGACATACTTAGTAATGAGGTTTAAATTAACATGCATAGTACCAATTTCTTAAATGTGTACATAAATAGCCATGTTATGCAAATGTCCAAAGAGTTCAATGGTCAACAAAGAATATTCTTGATATTAACAAAAAAATGTAAAAAGGAATAGATGGATTCAACATACAAAATATTTAACTAGCTATGTTGATTAAAATTATGTTTTTTGTGCTACTGTACTTATGAAACAAAGCAATTATTCCTCTTTATTTTTGTTGTTTATTCCAAAATAATATTCTGCATATTTTTATATCTACCTGCATTGTTGACTGTGGTAAAAGGTTTTTTGTGTGTAAAACAATGCAACTTAGATTGCACAATTGTCATTACCTTGTGCCGCTTGCATAACATTAGTGGGCCACCCACGAGCATGTATCCTGTGGGAATGTAAAATCCGTCAGGAATGAAAGTTAGTGAATGGGAGAGAAGGCAAAGAACGGTGGTTTTGTTATCCCCTTTTCACATCCAACCTTTTGTTCCAAGAAACAACAAACACGGAAGAACAGGGAGATAATTGTTGGGTTTCCTTGCAGATTGAATGATAGAGCAAGCCCAACAGAATGAATTCTCGTATATGGCCCGCTTCTGTGTGTACCTATGTATTCATTTTCATAATTGTGTGAAGGTAAACGTTTGGTGGCGATTTTCTTCCAATCAACTTTGGTTAAAGAAACAAGTGCTAAAAGTTGATTACTTCGAAATTTTACTTTTCATGCATATAATTATGTGATCACCTTCATCTTTAGTGCTATGACCCTTGGAAAGTTCTGGCCGCCTCTAGGAAATGCTTCCACACCTCCTGGTTTCCCGCTGTCTCCTCCAGTTTCTTAATGCCTAAGATGCAGTGTTGATCTCCACACTATCCCAACACTCTTCGTCCTACGAGCTTTTTATAAAAGGCCCCTTTGTTAGTTGACTATCTTCCATCCTTGCTACATTCCTTTCCAGTTAAGTCATTCCAGTTTTACAAATCTTGTTATTGATGGTTCTTCATAAAGATTATTTTTTGGATTTTTGCTCTAAAATATCAAATACTCTTTTGCTGTTCTTCACAAAGTTAAATATGGCCCTGAGCTGTAGCTTAGCACTACTGATCTGATGTTTTGTAGAGATGTGTTTGTTACACTCATATAATATGTTAGTTAATCGATTCAAATTGATGTTCCAGAAACCAATTCCCCTCTCTGTCAATTCGTGCAGAGCCCCCGTCCATCCCCGCCTGGCAACTCCAGAGCTCCGCCCACCTGCAGGCGGAAGGCCGGACTGGCCCTTCAGACCTGGACGAGGCGGTGGGCGGAGAGGGGGACAAGGAAATAGCCGGGAGGAAGGGCCGGGGTGGGCGAAGCGAATCAGGCGGATCTAACTCTAGCGAAGGAGACGCTGTGACAAAGAATAGTGACAGCAGTTTGGAGATCATGTGAGAACTATTTTGTAGCGTGCAAACTTAAAGTTATAATATATTTGTGATGCACGGCTAATATTTATCTAATAATTATATAGGAGCATTTTGAACAGAAAATTTTATTAATAATTGTTAAATGATTCCTTTAAAATCATGCCCAGTCAGTTCTTGGAAATAGCGTCGAATTTTTTATTACTTTTCAATATTTGGTCACAGAAAAATACAGTTCAGACATAAACTATTTTAAACTAATTATGAGCAGGAATTATTCAACATGTTCTTTTAAAATTTTCTATGCATGACCGTTTTATTGCACACAGTGTTTAACATAATAATTTTGTACCGGCTTAAAAAATATGCCTTGTTGTCTTAGATGAATTAAATAATGTAGATACGTTACTGAGACAACGCGCCTGGTTGCACTAAACCTAGTCAACGAGACATACCTTCGAAACACGCTTCATATAGCTTCCTCACACACATATTCTTTGAATGGCTATCCTTTCATACGTGGGTGAAACATTTAGTGGTGCAACATTAGTGGTGCTACATTTTTTGTAAGATTTGTGTGAATATGACGTGTCTTGTATTTTACGTCTATGCGTGTTGTGCACAGTTTCTCACATATTTAATTATTGCACTTTGTATTTAACGTAATATACATACATAATATCGTCGCTGGAAAGGAAAAGGGCTTAAGCGACACGAGTCACAAATGAGTTAAATATACAGTTTTGATCAGTTTTTTTTCTGCTCAAATGCTCTGACTCTCGTTTGATTCTGAAGACTTTTGTGGCCCTACAGCCATCTAAAATATATTAAAGCTTCAGGTAACGCAGTGAGAGCAAATGAGTTAGTTACTTGTGTTAACTTTTTTTTCAGAATCCAACTAGGTACTTATGAATTTTATTGTAAAACAAAAAGAACTTTAAAGTGCTGTGGTGTAAACTTCCCAAAACAGCGCTTCAGCCCTTTTGCCTTTCCGGCGAAGATATGTGGGTATTATTTTAGTAGTGTACCCAGTTTAAAAAATATGCATAATGTAGGGAGTTTTGTTCTTGTAGTTACTGAATACGATTACCTAAAATTTTTTATAACAACTTTTTTTTTAATTTTACTAACCCTACTTTTCTCTCAGATATGTCTCGAATAAGTAAGCTTTCATAATTTAAATATATATTCTTTTTAGCAATTGGACAAAGTGAAACATTAATGGAAATTTCTTGAGTATTAGAGAAATAAAAAATTGCACCGTATCGTTGGTAAGTCTTGCCTAATTATTCACAAGTGACATAACTCTTTTAAAATACCCTCTGTTACAATAATCACTTCCAGCACTTTGTCCAATTCCAAATAATCTTATTCACTCTCCAAATTGAGGAATTAAAATTATTACTACATGAGAATTATTCCACCTCTATCCTGTTAACCTCGAAGGAATCATTCTCAGTAGCAAAAAAACAAAGTTTCGTTAAAGAAATAATTAATTTTTTTTTTTTTATGATTACATATTTGATTTTAACTACATTATTTTAGTTTGATTTATTTTGCCGTCAATCCTTACTGGTGCTTGTAATTTATACATAAAGCACTGTAATACCTTTTGCGCCTTTATTTAATTGATTTTTTAAATTAAAATATGTATACATAAAGTGTACACATCTGTGTGCAAAAGGAAGAGATGGATGAGTCGATAAACGCAGATGTTCAGGAGAGCCAAAACATAATCGTGTCATTTGTCACATGTCCTTTTTCAAAAAATAATAACACATTGTTTTCTAATTTTTCCTTCGTAGATATATATTACATATATGTATCTAAGGAACAACTCTGCATACTTAACTCAAAACTCAATTTTATTGACTCATCCCTCTCTTCCTTTCGCACACAGATATAACTTATGTATTTGTGAATTAACATACTTTTTTATTTGCATTTTCATTGTAACTAATAATTATTTATTGTTTTAGACAGTTTTTATCTTATTACTATTATCAATAGTAGGGAAAATATAAACATTTGACTGAAAAACAATTAATATTTGAGTTTCAATAATTTATAATAACATTATTCTCAGTTTTTTATTTTATTTTTATAATATGTAACTACTTACTAATATAGTTTTTTTTTAAACATGTAACATATTTTGTCAAAAAGCTATAATTTTTTTATTGTTCTTTATTCATTAACATGAATAGCGAAACATTATATCAGTCTTGCATCTTTAGAACTACGTTCTATGTTTATATTTAAAATACCCTATGTACATATGTATTTAATATATTACATATTCTTTGTATTCATTTAATTGATATTTTACCTTTACCTTTACACCATTGATTCTTGGTCTAATGCTAATGTATTTCTACTACTTATGAAATCACTTTCTAATCTTTTAAATATTCACGCAACGGATATATGTGTCTACACATTACACAACGTTATTGGGAATGGGGACTTTCTTCATGTGGAATCTCTCAGTACATAAATAACTTTCTTTTCTAATAGCTAGGCGTGCTGCTGACTATGCAGTACACTATAATAACCATTGCACATATTCTTAATTTTGAAAAAATCTAGCTAAATAGAGAAGGACATTGTTTGAGAGAAAATATTAAAACCGGTGATAGGCAGTCGCCTCCCGTCTATTCTCGTTATCTGCGGTCAAACGGTTAGTACTAATTATAATAGTGCATGAATAATTTCTGTAACCTAATTTTTGTAGTAATCATCCAGAGGCTGCAAATTCAAACGACACCCCTAACTGATAAGTAAAACTTTTAATTTAATGACGAGTTTCAAGTTTCGCTAGAACTTTTTATGCCAATTACATAGTATCGACCTGATAACCTATTGACAACTGATGTCCTATATATTTGAATTAATCATTATTTTATTATGCTTTGTAGATAATAAAATGTGTACAATGTACATTTATTATTGTATTGTTATGTATAATGTATTGTATTTAATAATTTTCTTTCGGTGTTTTCTGGTTTCAATTGTACTTTTTTTTTTGCTGTAAATATGTATATCATTATCTGTTTTCAACTGTCTGCTTTCTTATGCTATGCCTAGAGTTTATCTCTGTCTATAATATTTCAATGTGTTCCGGTTTACATACTTAATCAAATATCTGCGTTTCTCTCAAATTGTGAGGAGACTAGTGTATTTTGTTTTTCTGCCAATGTCAGGGATTGAACTCTGACCATTTCAGTGCAAAAGAAGTGCACATCCACTGAATTACAAAGCCAGAGTCAATCTACTAGTTACAATAATATCTGCAATATGATTTTCATACTTCCTAGAGATGCCTTATTTTTTACTATCGGTTACCGATAGGTGGCCCGCAGCGAAATCAGAAAACGTATTGAAAGTTTAAAGAAGCGTTTTCACACTGTAGTTTTTGATTTCATCACTCGGTGGTGGCACTTTTTTTTACTGTTTTTACTCTGGTGCCTAATTTAAACTGGGATGTTTTGTTAATAAAATATTATGAATTGTATTTTCAGTGCATAAGCAAGAATTTGAAGGAAGAGAGAAACAGATGTGAATAGGGGAACAGGATGCATCAAGTGCACGGGTGTCATAACTTTTCGTAAAAAAAATGCTAATATTAAGGTGAAAAAGTGTATAATTTTATGACATGGAATATTCTTTGTTTGGGTATCTGTTAAAAGACAATAGTTGAGTGTGTAGTTTAAATATTATTGACATATTTGTAATTGTTATTATTTTGTATGTGGATTTGTGAAAGAAAACAAGAATGGCTAATCAAAGTGGTTTTATTTGAAATTTTCCAATTATTTATTTACAATGTTCATTATTTTTCATTTTAATTATTGTAAATTTCGACATATTTGATAATATATACCATAGTTATTATACGCATTGACAAAATGTAGATATGGGTAAGATTGAGGCAGTGAAAATATGCATTAGTAGGAATATGTTGATTAGCACAAGCCGAGTTTCAAAACTCAGAATTTATAATCAACTGCTCCGAGCTAGCTCAAGTAGCCAATGTTCAGGAGAGTCGATTTTATTTGTGTTTTTAACCTGCTCGATCAAATAATAACATATAATGCTTCTATATCATTCTCAATATAACACGGTGGTCCAATTTTTTTATACATAAAACTTTGGTTAACTTGGTTTAGCTTAATTCAATCCGGAATTTTTTTTATTTTAAATACAGTAGATAAGATTTTCAGTTAAAAAATCAAATATTTGTAAATTCTAAAGTATGTAGAATTGTTTTTCTTAGATGGCTTTGATGGTGAATAGTGGCAAAATGTACACTAATAGAGCCTATTGTGTTTATGATAGCTTTCTGCCAGATTTGGCAAGTTTCTGCCATTCTCAATACCATAAACATAGGTTATTATTCAATGACCACAAAGGCTAACTTTGTATATTCTTTGTTGGATGAAAAGAGCTGAAAAACAGGTAATTGTGTGTAAGCCGCAAGTAGACAAATAAATGCAATAAACAAGCGATAAAAAATGCCGTGTAATATTGATAATCAAATTAAAACTGAGGAACATTATCTTGCTAGTGATTCATTGCTTAGCTCCTCGGTCTGATAACACGAACTGAGGACATTGACACTAACTTCTAGGAAAATTCTTTGAGATTTTTTTCTAGTGGAAAGATACACACTTTCCTTTAAAACGGCACAAACACATTCATTTGAATTTTAAATATCATAAATTTTTTGAAAAATCAAGATGGTAAACATAAAATGCATTCCTGTGTGGGGTCATTGATTTACCCCATGTATTTATTAATTATGATAAAGAAATTTATTATTATCATTGTTAGAATTGTAATGATGGGATTATTCATCTACCCTGCACGATTACAGGAGAGTTAAATTTGTAAAATCAAAATGTTTTTTTAACTTTTGACAGCACGTTGACGATTGGACCTGTCTTTATGTCAACAAATATGCAAAGAATATTATTTAAAATAAATAAAAATCAAAAAGTATACATAAAGATTATTTATTGTCAACAGTGAGGCTATTACATTTTGTGAATTATACAATCTTTGTCCTTTGAAGAGTGAAGTATCGGTTTCTCACTATTTTTAGTTCTGTTGATAAAGTTATCATATTTTACTCCCTGTTTAGCAACATGCATAATTAAACAAACAACATTTGACAGAGGTGCTTGATGTATGCAAATCTCCATTTAAAAAACATTTATTAATTAAAAAATTATTATTACACATACCATGTTCTTTGAGATAGGTTTCTATCATATTGCCAACTTTACGATTTGTACCATTTATGAAGACAAGCTTATTACGCATTCATACGAAAAACATGACATTACGATTCTCGGAATTGTCCAACAATTATCCTTCGATACACATACCAAACATTTCACAAGGGGTTTTATAATTTTACAAAGTATGTGCCAAACTATCTAGACAATTATTCTTCCTTAATGATTATTTCTGTAATACTAAAGTCATTCTTACATCTATTCATAACCAACCTCATCCAAACAATCATGCTGATAAGACCCTTATTCTTGATGCGATGCTATGTCTACGATTTAAAACATCATCGGTGGTTTATATTTATTACGGTACAACAAGTAGTCCAGGTCAGTTTTAATGGTAAGATTTATCCAAAACCTATTTGTACGTTTCGCATTGCAATTCTGAATGTCAATTTGGACTCGTTTAGGCTGTGCTCAGAACTAGCGACAGATTTGACAGAAGTTGCTTAAATAACTTTTAATTAAATAATATGGGTATCTAATACATTTGATTTCTCCAAAATAAGGCATCGTGTCCTCATCAGCATGTCTCCCTTTAGCAAGTGATCACATATACACCATCACATGTATACATTCATAAGTGTCGGTGCCAGGATTCCGCCATTGACCGCTGCATTGAATTTAGTTGCTCCTAACCTTTAAACGTCAGATACAGGTAAAACCTCACCTAGAAGACATCCACGAGATGCTAAATTTAATATAATTCTGTGCTCACTTTAGAAAGAATCCAACCTCCGTGTCCCAGTGTCCCGAGACAAAGTCTTACCTGTGTTGCTTCTGATTACGTAAGGAAATATAACTCCAACTAAAACACTTAACACTATAAATGCAAGAGCGATGTTTTCAGCTGTATTTTTACCCAAACTTAGGTCAGACTTCCTCGCTGCTTACACACTTTTCAAAATAAAACCAACTTTATTTTGGAAATATAACATTCTAAAAATGAAACAACAAGATTTGTTTAACAATAGATATATAAAATTATTTACAATAAATTCTAATGGTGCATTTTATTTTGATCCTTCAGTAAAGGAAACGCAATTAACTAATGTATACCAACTGTACATTTACATCCGTACATACTTAAATCTAAAGACATTTATTTGTGAGAAAGAATATTCAATTTGACTATGACATGATCAGGTTCACATTGGTTTCCTAACACGCTGGAACAGGCATCTCTATTTTAAACAGTCTCAGTTAAAACAATTCTCGCAATATTGGTATTGCTAAGAATTTTTATAAAAATGAAAAGCGTCTTGGAAAAAGCTTTGTGAATTTAATAACTTTGGCAAGACATGGGTTGCTGCATGATATATTCTTTTCATTTGTTTACTTAAAAACATGTTCCAGGTTTAAATAGGAAAGAAAAAAGTACGTACATGATATTAATTGTCTAAAATGAAAAAGCTATATTTTTACCATGTTTTGTATTTGAATTTCAAACCATTATAACAGTGATCGTCGGCAGGGAAGAGTACTATAAAACAGATACACAATATTCTTTGTATTATTAGTCATTTTTAACGTCACTCTCTGCTTAATGTTAAGACATAAATAAAACAAATTCCAAAATTTGTAATGAACAAAATAAGACATGATTTAGACTCCAGACGGCATATTCAGTTTGTAAAATATGAATGGCGGCAGATGTTGTCAAGTTCAGTAGAATAACAAACTAATGATATGATATATTTTTAGGCCATCATATGCTCAAATAAAGGGGATTTCAAAACCTGGTATCGATGCTTCATCAAATTGAAAGGTATTGAATTCCATAAAAACAAACTGATGCCGATAGAAGAAAAAAAAAACAAAAATAAAATTGTCTAGTTTAATGTTAAGTAAATCTTATGACTTCAGAATAAGAAAACATCAATTGCCACAAGTAGCACCATTTATTTGGTCACAAAACGCAAACGTTTATAATTTTGACCCATCCAAATAGTTGTTCTTGGCAATCAACCGTTAGCTCCACTTTGAGAAAAAAATAATCAAATAATTTGCCGCAAGAAAAAATAATGCAAAGCTCGACCCGTCAATAGCCATCATTTTAATTAAAATCGCAATAAAATTATTTGTAAAAAATTATAAACTACATATAAGCGTAGTTGCGCTGAACTCAAAAACCTACAATCAAAAAAGCATGATAAGATTCATCACCGATTGTATTCTCAAACTATAATGGAACCGTCCAATACATAATTGCTAATGACTCGTTGTATCAGGTGAAACATCTCAAGTACATTTTTGCTATTTTATCAAAAAATCTCCGAGATCAATGTGAAGAGCACTCCCTTGCGAGAAGATATTATTTCCATTTGAAGTTGCACTATATAATTCAAGATGTAGTAGGAGGAAATAGGACGAACTAGAGTCACCCACAACTGCTATATTTGTATGGTGGTATTTAAATCAGCGATTTCTAAAGTGGGTAATGTCGCTTCCCTCCCCCTCCCTGTAGTCTCAGGGGTGTTGAAGGGGAAAAATATGTTGAAGAAATTTGATGAATTAAAAAAAAATGTTAAACATTTTTTCAATCATACTTCATTGCGTGATACACACTTATGAAATTAAAAATTATTTAAATTTGATGGTGTTTTACTAAAAACAACATTACCAATTTTAATATTAGTAAAATAAAAAGAAGTGATTTTGTTTCCAAAGGGAAGGCGCTGAAAAAATTTTTTTTTCACAATGGAGCGGCAAGTTAAATAAATTTGGGAACTTCAAGATTATATTCAATGTCACTATGTGTATCCAAGTTGTACTGTATTCATACATTTTGTTACTTGATTAAACACAATTACGTAAAAAGTAGAGGAAATCGTCAAATTAGCTTAGGAACGGGAGAAAATTTAAAAAAATGTTTAGCTAATTTTTCAAGAATACTCTGCAAAGACAAATGTATCAATTTCTATAACTTACGATGAGGATTCTAAGTTCGTCCACCCACGAAGCGAGCTTAGCACACACAATGATAACATTAGAAACTCAACTACTCGGTCATATCTCGCACAAGTCAAGACAACACACTCAATGTTTTGCACGGGTTAACTTAACGCAGTCCCCACGGCACCACTCAAGATCTCGTCACTTCTCAAACGGATGATGTGCTGCACATCTCGACTGGTTAGCAGTTAGCGAGCCATCACCCCATCAACTTCCACTTCACCATGACTGCTCCCCTGCGAAATAACACAAAAATATCAATAAAATATTACATTACGTGTTATTTTCGTAGTCACTGATGAAAAGAAGTCATAGGAATCAAGGCTAGTCATCCACAATGCAACTGGAAGAGGAAGGACGATTATAGACTGAATGCAGTAGGGATGAGATCCCTGAGGTGTATGTGTGGTAAAATCATATATTACCTAGAAAGGGACCTTAAATGATATAGAAATGAACAACGAATGGATGTAGAAAGGAGTGTCAGGAAAATATGCAATGCACTAGTGGGTATGAATGATAAAGCAAGGAGTGTGTGTCAAGAAAGAGTTGTGTGGCATTAGTTAATTTACGCTACACAAAACAAAGTGAATTGAAACCCGATTGCAACTGGAAGGGATGACTGTTGTGAATTTGAAATCTGAAGACACGGGTCAACTTATAGTTTTTGTGTTTAATTTGTAAGAATGCCATACAATTCTGCAGCGCCATGTCCATCAGATCCTTATGGGCATTGATTGCATTGTTAGTCAGGACATTTGAGATGATATTTATTTATTTAAAATATCTCAAAAACACAGTTGTTCACCAAACAATTTAAGAGATGAATGATAGTGGTGCAGTAGAAATGAATGTAGATAAACATAATAATTAATCTAGTATAACAAAATAGAATAGAAGAGATAATAAAACAGATGCATGTAAATCTTATATGTACATAGAATAAAGTAAGGTGAAAAACGTGAAGGTACATGCACAGTATTTTTATTTTTTTTAAAGAAAGACAAACATTCCCGGGTTACGAATAACCTGGCAATATTTGAAAAACTTCTACTACCATCATAATAAGCGAAAAATGTTGCTTGTGCAATGATGGAGGACTTAGCTAGCAGAGGAATTGAACCCACGACGCCAGGATGGGAATCTGACGCATTTGTCCACTCAGCTACTAACCGCTCAAATAAAAGTATAACAAGAGAAACTTAAGTATTTATTTACACCCCACATACAATAAGATAACGTATATCCAGAGGAGTTACATGAATATAAAGTATGAAGTAGTGTAACGTAAATAATATAACAATACGAATAATGTGATTAACGAAAAAAAAAAAGGATATAAGAGAAGATAATACACTTATGCTGGTATTAGGCTTACACTTGTAAACATGTTGTGAGATATTTGTTGAATTGTGTATATGTACACCTAAATATGTCTATGGTCGATGCGAGTAAGAATATATATGGAGAGCCAAATATTTTTACCCAACCTATACAAATTTGCGATAATTACGTCATATACCATGAGAGAAAAGAGACAAGAAAAGTCTTCACATTATATTGCCGCATTTATAAGTATGTAAGAATGTTCTCCGTCCGCGCTAACTTCACATTAAAAAACTTGCGGTGGTTATACAAATAAATCAAATGTGATGGTGATAAGTGCTACGCTTGAATGTTCAAATAAGACCAAACAAAGATTATAAAACATCGCTTTTCAGAGGTATTTTTAGAATTTTCACATTTTAATGAAATAAAGACATAAAATCAACAAAAAGCTTCCATCACTATTTAGGCAAACCTTCTGTTATTAGTGTTTGTGTGATATTTTGACTTAATAAATAATTTGAATGGTATATTGATATTGTTTTGTTTAATCTGTTCAAATATGTTTATTAAAAATGTCCGAATTCCATGTGGGCGGAAACTAATAGGCTATCCGACATCCTTTAATGTATCTTTGTCTCTTTCTATCGCCACACTGTTTCGCAAAGGTACCTCTCCATACATACTCTCACTCCAAGATGCAGCTTCATTGAGTAGTTGGATCGCCTTACTTATGGGTGTTTTGATATGAGTAGTATAAGTAGTAATGTAGTAGCTTGCTTACGCTGTGGGGTGGGCGTGTGCTAACAGAGTCGGTGCAGGTGCAGATTCCGGCTAAGCACGGAGCGCACGTCGTGGGTGAAGCGCAGTGCGTCCAGCATGGGCAGCAAGTTCAGCAACGCCATGTCCATTGGGTCTGAGAACCACGACTTTATGGGTATTGCGTTGTCTGGAAACAGGTTATACATTTATCATAAAGATTTAAAACTATTTTGAAAGAGATTGTTTGGCTATCAATGAAATAAGGTGAAGCGAGAACTAAAAAAACGACAACAGAAATAGTTTTGCTTATCTCAACTTCACTATGCTACAAAGTAAGAGGTTTTTGGCATTTGTCAGGTGAAGATATGACACCATGGAACACAATTTAAGATTTTTTTTATAGTGAATACCACACCAGAGTCCCAACTGCTCCCAACTGTCTAGAGCTAGTGAGACTATGACATCCCCAATCGGAGTGTGTTGTGAGGTTGAAGGTAGTGGGAAGAGGAAGTTTGGGGAAGAGGAAGTTTGAAGTTGAAGTTTGGGGAAGAGGAAGGTTGGGGAAGTGCCCATTCCATTTCAAGCAACGTTTTAGTTCTGAATGGTGGTCTTTCACCAGGTCGATACTTAGAGTATCTACCACTCGGGACTGAACCGACTTTGCATCCGTTTAAAAGAGTTTTAGCAGACTCTGTTGACAGACACCTCTTCGTGGAAAATTGTATTACGTAAAAGAAAGTAGATTTATTATCGTCCACCATGACACGGGGATATTTCTAGCATGGTGAAGAAAAAATATCCATAAGATTATTCAACAGATTCATTTGCATGTACATACATACCGACTGTGTTTAGGTGAAAAGCGTTATTCCACATTGTTTTGCAAGGAAATGTAGGCCCTAGTGATAAAATGTCATGCTGGTATACTTGACACCTGATCATAATTTGATCAAATGCTGAAACGGGCCGAGAATCGGCAGTTAATGTGAGGCGATTATTTGAAGTGGTAACGGTAAAATAATCATAATGGCCCTAATCATCGATTTGCAGCAGTGTAGAATGTGTCCCCTAAACAGTCGATACATATTTGGCAACTTTCCAGGAAAGAAATGAAACCGGGTACAATTTCAAGTATTCACTTTGCATTGGAGATATAATTATCGTTGCAAAAGTATTTCCACACATTGCAAAATTTTTGCAACACAACACACTAGAGAAGAATTTCCCTTTCATCGGTTTCCCGGAGGAACGTCTGTGTTGAATCAAATGACTCCGACCGATACCGTCGACTGGCTGAATAACCTCAGCATCACCAACTTTCCCCAACTATATGAAGAAGATAGCAAACATTTTTTAAAATTTCTGTTGATGTTAGGACTTGTCCGCAACCAACTATCATTGTAGGACGACTTGGGGTAGCGATAGCATCACAGTGACAATTTGCTAATCAAATGATAACAGTGGATAAATGTGCCATTAGAGTTTCGACAATTGTAGTGGCTAAAGAAAGAGTTACATAATATGATGTTTGAAAGGAGATTTTTCATTACCTGGATAGCCCCTGTACGCTCTGGGGGAATTGTCCAGGATGAATATCCTGTTGAGATCGGCGCAGATGGAGGACAGGTCCTTGGTGTATGTCCCCAACTCCGGAGTGCAGTGCTGCCTGAAAATCAACGCAACAAAAATTGAAATTCATTACGAGAATCCGTCCAGCGATACACGGTGGTGAAAGCCACACAAAAATACACAGGGGCATTACATATCTCATTCGTAATACATAACTTTTTCGAAATAAATCCCTTGGACTCTGCTGTATTACTACGGGAGTGCAGTGCTGCCTGAAAAATTCAATAAAACTCAAAATGTAAATATGAAAATAAAGCATTCATTAAATAATGTGGTGAAACTCTCTTACAAAGATTTTCAAGGAACGAAAAAAGAACCATCTTATATGGGAACTTTATAAGAGAGTTTTTCTGTATATCAATCATTGGCATAGAATACGCAAGATTCACCTCGATGGCCCTGAAAACTTGCTGTTTTGAAAAGTCTAGCAAATATAACAAGACACAAGCCAATTTCTTTTGGATGCTTAGTAGGGAAAAGGTCTATCTTGTGTTTTGTACATCAATTACATAAATAATAGTGTAAATGTTCATATCTACATAAATTATTTGCAGATACATGATATGTACCATCAATATTGAAGTCACAAGATTGGCTATTTCAATATCAAAACAGACCTCACGTTAATAAATCTGGTTAAAATTAAAAGTAGAATACAACAACAGTCGCTTCCTGCTAACCGGCTAGTCTTAACAATCAACATAATATGAAATGATGAATGCATCATGTGTGTCCCAGAAGCCCAATCTTGTGAGTTCTATATCAACTGGAAGTAGCAGGTACTAATAAATCGCTGAAAAATTCTTTAAAAAGACCGAAACGTCATAATTATTGCTTACACTATGCGAGAATATTTATTTTACCAGAATAGTATTACTTGAGTGAACTTCAAGTTTATCACAAAATTATAAGTAAAGCTGTCGACTCATGCCTAATTTACAAGAAGCCATAAAAATAACCAAATATGTATTGTCAGCAGGATTAAACAAACACCATGCTACATAAAACTTGCCGACAGATTAATTCCTGGAAATTCAATGTATGTAGACATAACGTAAGCTAAAATCTATTTGTTACAACGTGCCATTGAAAATTTTATGTCAATTCTGGATATCTAATAATGCAGTTTTACAAAAACTAAATAAATACAAAAAATACTAAATAAAACCGTTTCCTGACCGTCCCATAAAATTAATACATAATATATACCTAGTTTTTTAGAACTTTTTGAATGTGACCTTCCCACAATTAAATTGGCTGTAAAAAGGTCAACATACATAGCATTTAGAATCTTTGAACAACACAAATAATATTATAACATGTTAATTAAAACCCAAATCATCGCTGTAATTGTTTGAATCGTCGTTGTTGTATGATTCAATATTATTTAATAATTCAAATGTTTGGGAAGCAGATTTTTATATGTAACATCAACATCTTTTCATTATTCCCTCTCTACAAGTGATACCAGATTTCAGTAAAACAGAACCATTTTAATATAACTCGATAATAATAAATAAATGTCTTTTACAGAGTTAAAAAATACAGCATTTGTAAAAAATAAGCCCACAATAAGAATGCTAGGGCTCATAAGATTATGCATATTATAGCAATGTTGGGATCGAACTTAAGATAATAAAATGAAATAGATAACAAGCCAGAGCTGGTTTTGAGAGTGTCAGATACACTTGGTGTTTGTAAATAAGCCTGTATTTGGTAAAACATGTCTAGTGGCTTTGGTAGGTCTTTTAGGAGTATAAGACAAAACTGGTGTGTGCGAGCAAGACCTGTATTTGATAAGTTAGAGCTGGTTTTAAGAGTGTAGGACAAACCTGTAGTATCTTTGCTTCAGGACTCCTCGCCCATTGTCCAGCTTGTCGGCCACGGCTGCTCCATATATCTCCATGGAGGCCGTGAACACCACAAGGTCATACCATTGGGACACCTGAAAACATTGATCACATAATACAAACTTAGAGACATATTTTTTTGATTATGTGGCGTCAAAAATATCATCATAGTGACATAATATAATACATAGATAACTGTTTTTTTTCTTATTTATAGGTACTGTTAATAGAAACGTATTTTAGAATTTTCTGTTTCGCTGGACTTTGAGAAGAATGGTTTGGCTTATCACAACGGGTCACGCTTTATAAGCCGTGTCAATGGTTTAAAATAAAAATTTAAGACTCGGGAATGAAGGAGGTATTTACGAATCTGCCATCATCAATTGGCAGATTGCCATTATTGGCAATGTGTCCCCGATTGTGTTATATCTAGTGTTGTATATTACCTATTCTAAATGACGAATGCAAACTAAGGAAAAATAATTAACGAAGCATCTTGTATCTCAATTAAACGGAGACAATACTTTGACCGCTACAAATTGAATTGTTTCCGAGTTGTCGAGGTATTTGCGAGACAATTTTTTGTTGTTGAATCACTACGTCAAACTATTATCTTAACTATAAAGCAGAAAATCGGTGTACGAAGCAGCTAAAAATTCTCAAGAGGGCATTTGAATTTCACACTTGGTTCATTGTTAGTTTATCACGTTAGTGTTACCGATTGATGCTAGAATCCAAGTTCCAAGCTAGAGTCAATTAGACCAATAACAATCTGTAAAGCCAAAACGAAATACTAAACTCAATTGCGCAAGAAAATGCTGGTAAATTAGAACCCTTCGTTCATTTGGATCAGTATAATTTTTCTCGCTTGTACCAGCGAAGCTTGAGTAAACAAGCAGACGTTCAAGAGAATAGTCCCCGAAAAGTTTTAAATATCCCTAGAAAACAAATAAGTGTAATCAGGGTGAGCAGAATATGACAATATAAGAGAAACGAGGGTTGAAACACCAGGCGATTATTGATGGAATTGTACAACTGATAGTTTCAAGAGATATTTGTAAGGAATACGTATTTACTTATGGTAAATGAGATAGCCCAGTACACAAGATAGAATTGTATGCAAACTAGAAGATTTTATTATTTTGTTCCATCCTCTGCTGACAAATGTTCAAACCGAGAATTAAGCTAAACTAATTGTATATATGGATAGGTAATTTTTGGGAGACAAACCCAAGTAAGGAAAATATTGCCGAGAAGCCAACTATTTATAATTTTTAAATATACAATTTCAGTGATACTTTTATTTTATTTGGAGAAAGATTGCTCGCTTGACTTTGGTTATGTAAAGTAAAATATGAAAAAACATAATTTTTTGAAACGATGACAGTAAAATTAACATAGGATGCAATTGTTTTTGGGTTGCAAATTTTGCATCTCAACACAACATAATGTTGCAAACACTTTTAGTTGCTGTTATTTTTGCAATATATCAAAAGAAAAACCTATATTATGTCTTAGCCTTGATAAAACAACAAAATAAATTTAATAAGCAAGAAGGATGTATGCATTATATTATCAGTGACATGTCCTATTGTGTTGGATTCTCAGAAGTCTGAAGCATTAAAAATACAAATTTCACGAAAAGATAATAAATATGAAATTGATTCAAATTATTTATTTCAGGAAAATTATACTTAAATATCTTAGTAATTGTGTGCAATATAATCTTGAGAGATTAGTAGTTATCTCAGGTAAAATAAGACCAATCTCAAAAGATTACACAAAAAAAGTATTCTAAAATTTTTGACAGTGAAATTTATGTTATGATAAAAATGAATCTAATTTATATTGGTTCAAATGTACTTTTTACAATTTTTTTGTTCAACTCACGGTGTCAAGGAAATAATCGACGTGCGGTCGTTTATGCACAAAGAACCTGACGGGGTGCTTGTCAATGGTAACTTTAAGGGTGAAATCTGGCGGCGTGCCCGGCTTGACGGTTGGCCGTATCATGGCATCATGGTGCGAATGTATAAGCGTTTCGTCCAAGTCCAATACCAACATTTTCCGTTTCACCAAACCTGCGAATCACAATTTATCGATTATTATAATCACACATGGAACCGATTTATTGATTGTATCAGTTTCCAAAATGCAGACGCAGAACTTACTTAGCCTGTGTCGAGAAACTGGTGACAGCGGATAGATTTCATATTTGACAGATTGATGTTGAGCTACCTGAAAAAAGCAAGCACGCGGTGATGTTATGAAAATATACAGTAATATAAACGTTTATTGATGCCGAATTATTTATTTAAATGCGTGATAAAAGTTGTTTGGGGTATACGTACGGCTCTTATCTGCTTTTTGAACATATAACAAAAACAACTCCATACTTTCGATGCTAAAACCATGAACGCGCGAAGGCCCATTTGCAATTGTTTCAGCATTTGAAATAACTTAAAAAATATATAATTAGCACTGAATACAAATATTAGGAGGAAACCAGCACTGTAAACCATTCAATAACTATCATATCACGAATAATCTTCAAAATTTGAGTGCCGTATACACAATACCCGCCATGACATAATCGGCCCCAATCACACTGCTCATAAAATACAAATTGTCTGTGCAGAATAAGATAAAAAATCTGCACAGAATCCATAGACACATAATCACTCTTTTACGAACATACTCTTAAAAGTTTTCACACACGCCCTATATTAATTTGACGATTCGCGTTGATACTTAAAATAAACTGATCGTGCACGCAAATTACAAGCCAGTCCGCGATGAGTTTTAACCTTTGTAATTAAATGAAATACCGCACACAGCCCTAACGCCACCAAACAGTAATTAGTAACAGGCTTTAGTAACCAATCGCTAGCAAACTCGATCCGTCTCGTTTTTTATTGAGTCGCCTAATTTTACGTCCGATTGAATACATCAACGTTTCTTGTCACATAATTTTATTCTATACTTTTATTTAATGTAAATTGTTCAGAATATTTACATCATTTCACTGAATATATTTATTTTTTATTCACGAAAATGAACGATCAAAAGTGAATACAAAATAAGTGGGAAAAGTAAAAAATATCCCGTTTTATGTAACTTCAACACCTTGCACAACACACAGAAAACTACCGATTTGGATTACTTCTGAGTGGCCCGTATATGCGAAGCGGGTTGTGCGGAGCTGCATCACTAAAAAGTTAGGAACCGGCTAGTAATTTCAATTACAAACTAGATCAGTTTATTTTCAGTATTTCCGAGTGTATACGGCCTTAAAACACTGAAAAACAAAGCGTACTCTTACTTCGAACACCAATGATAAATCCAAAACAGTAGTATTAGAAAATCTATTCACATAAGCCTTATATTTCTCATTCTCAATTGTGTAAATTTTGTACAAAAAATTATAGCATTAAATAAATTCATAGACAATAATTTATTAATTTTCACGCTGGCAGCATTCGTCCCAATCGTTAGTAACGTTTTGAATGTTCGTTTTGGAGCGCTGCTAAAAAATGGCAGCGGGACCGATAGCGGAGCGAAATCAAGGTAAAACTTTTATAAATATATGCTGAAAGGTTACTTCGTGCTTATAAATGTATATTAAAATTTACAAATTACACTTTTCACCTGTTATACCATTTGTTGTCGATCGGCTCCCACATAACCTCAAATCGTCTGCGGTATTGTTATTATTATCTTGTTTTACCCATGAAATACTATTTATTGGATTTAATTGAATGTTTGTGATTTGTTTTAGATGCCACCATCTACGTTGGTGGTCTTGATGACAAAGTTACAGAAAGTCTTATGTGGGAACTGTTTGTTCAAGCAGGGCCAGTTGGTTAGTATACAATTCTACATTACCATTATAAATATTTATTCTGAAGTCTTCCATGAACGTATTTTGACAATTTTGGTGCCTTTTTCAGTTAATGTCCACATGCCCAAGGACAGGGTAACACAAATGCACCAGGGATATGGCTTTGTTGAGTTTCTCGGAGAGGATGATGCAGATTATGCGATCAAAATAATGAACATGATAAAGCTGTACGGAAAACCGATAAGAGTGAATAAGGCTTCGGCTCATCAGAAGAACCTGGATGTCGGAGCCAACATATTCATAGGAAATCTCGACCCTGAAGTAGATGAGAAGCTGCTCTATGATACATTCTCAGCTTTTGGGGTCATATTACAAACACCAAAGGTCAGTTGAAAAATACAACTCTCCATTCCCACAGTAGTGTAGAATGTGTTCAGGTCAGTTGAAAAATACAGTTCTCCATTCCTACAGTAGTGTAGAATATGTTCAGGTCAGTTGAAAAATACAATTCTCCATTCCTACAGTAGTGTAGAATATGTTCCGATGTGAAGATATTATAATCCCTCAGTCATTATTTAATAATTTAATTTTCTATCTAAAAGTTTTATAAATATTATGTTGCCATCAATAAAATTATATATATTTATTATTTTGCAGGTAATGAGAGACCCCGACACTGGCAACTCCAAGGCATTTGCCTTCATCAATTTTGCCTCCTTTGAGGCTAGTGACGCCGCCATTGATGCTATGAACAGCCAGTACCTTTGCAACCGGCCCATCTCAGTGTCTTATGCCTTCAAGAAGGATGTCAAGGGAGAGAGACATGGATCTGCAGCTGAGAGGTAATTACGACTATTATATGTTTTGTTGTACAGGCATAACTTTCAATTGCACTTAATTAATTTTGTGGTTTTGCCATTCTCAAAATATATCCAGAGAATTGCCATGCGCCAAAATAGGTTGTAAATTGTATAACTTTAATTTAATATTGTGTAGTTTATATAAAAATGATTTGTTATTGTTTATTTCAGATTACTGGCATCCCAGAACCCACTGTCACATGCGGACCGTCCTCATCAGCTGTTTGCTGATGCCCCCCTAACCAACATGTCCATGCCCATGCCCCCCCCTCCCATGGGCATGATGGTGCCTCCCCCTCCCCCCTCAACCCCTGGTCCTCCACTTCCACCCCCCAGCCCCAGCCCCTTCCCTGCTGGAATACCACCTCCACCGCTACCTCCCATGAACCTGCCCCCTGGCCCTCCACCAGGCATGGGTATGGCTCCACCCAACATGAACATGGGCAACCATAACATGAACATGGCCAACATGAACATGGGCAACATGAACATGAACAACATGGGCCCCCCGCCGCCCCCCCGTGGTCACCAAGGGCCGCCTCTTCCCCCGCCTCCTCCCCCGAGGATGATGTGGCCGGGTGGCCCGCCTGGGGGTCCGGGTGGTTTTGGTCCTCCCGGCCCCCCGTTTGGCCCACACTTTGGCCCCCCGCCTCCCCCTGGTGTGCGAGGGCCGCCCCCTCCATGGAGAGGTCCTCCTCCCCCCCCGCACCACGGCTATGGACCCAGGCCCCCCATGCCTCCCCGGGGACCCCCTCCACCGCCTAATTATTATAATAACGACAACGGAAACTATAATAACTACTAACTGCCAAAAATTCTGATTTAACTTCATGCAGATATAGCATGGCAACCACTTCCAATATTATTCTTGATTTAAAAAACTATTACTGAGGGTGCAATCGTTTGTTTAGTGTTTAAACAAAATTGATTACCCTCTATTTTCCCTATTACTCTCTTACCCTTTCAAGATGTTTGGCGTATTCACAAGTTATAAAAAGAAGAAACACAAAGGTTTGTAACTGAATGAAAATACCTAAAAAACTGCATATTTACCTATTTAATTTAAGTATTTGGTAAATTGGTATTCAACACAACATTCCTCAAATTAACTGTTTACTACCCCATTTTGAATTGTCTCTCAAAGTACCACATAAAATATTATGGAACCCACGTAAAATTTTTATGTTATCGTTTATGTTACTCTAATTTAATATTTAGGTGTATTTGTAATAAAAATATTTTTAACTGAATGTTACGGATTTATCATAAATGAAAACACGTCAAAGGAGAACATGTTACATTATTTAGGGCTTGCTGTGGAGGGTCATTCTAGAATATTTATAAAAAATTGGAGTTATCCAATCCTTTTATTGTACATCGTACGAATATCTCGGCAGCTCTGTTTATGGTCAATGGTAAATTTGTGCATCTGTTTCAACGCCAAAGATAATATGAGACAGCTTTAGGGGCAACGACCATATTTAACCCAAAGGTTGGCAAAACTGATTTCTATACGCATGCTTTTGACGAAGAGGCTGAAGAAAGGGAAAGAAGATAAGAAAAAGGAAGGTCGAGAAGTACCTGGCTATTCAGATCTGGTCAGTAAACGTTAGTGATGGTTGATGTCAGAAATTGGGTGTCACTGCGTTTCCAGTTACCGGTGAGTGGCGAGGAACCGGTTATTTATCCAGCTATTTTTGGAACCGGTTCCTGGTGTCAAGAAGAAGATTTTTACCATGTCGTGTTTATATTATCAAGAAAGGATTCCTATGATTTTCTCGTCAAAAAGAACCGCAACCCTTCCGGCGAAAAGCATTAAATGGATATTTGTGAAAAATAGGAACCGGTTCCGAAAATTACCGGTTCCTCGGAGAAATAATATCGACAGTTTCAGTGACCGGCTTGGAACCGGTTCCTTGTAACCGGGACAGAAATATTTAACATCTCCACTAGCGATGGGAAAAGCTTCACAGATTTGTGAATGCTTCACGAATTGATGCTTCTTCAAAATGAACCCTTCACGATGAACCCTTCAATTGAAGTAACATATTAATCACAGCATTCCTCGTCGGGGGGGGAGGGGGAGGGGGGGGGTTAAATAATAATATTTTTGGGGCAGCTCTCCCAACCACATAAATTGATGTATGTATGTGCATTATTCTATGGCAAAAATTATAGCTTGTAGAAAAACGATGATGAATTGTCTATTACTGGTTTCTCTTCTATGGTTTACGGGATGACAGCTGTCAAAATTGTTTGAATCTTAAGAGTATTCAAGGTTTGAATTGACATTGTTTCATGATTTAAAAGGGATGATGTACAATGAGTATGCACAAGGAACTTGCAAAAAGCAAATGAAGTACTAGCAAAATTTCCAGTTTCTGTAAGAGCGATATAAACTTCTTTCAGGGCTTGAGATACGATTTGAATATTCTTACTGTACAGTACTCAGTTTGACAGTTTGGTTAGCAATAGGCTGAATATTGCGCAAATGACGATTCATATTAAAGGCATTTCCCCCCTTTATGGATATAACTTCAGAACAAAAGTTGAATTTGGCCTGGTAAACCTCATCTTCCTTAAAATAAACCCATATTTCACTTTTCTTTCTCGTTGAACGGCCAGTCATAATTTTAGGTAGAGATTGAAAGGTATGTTTGTAAGCTGAGATATTTTAAAAGTTCAACAAAATAATTCGTTCACAATTCAAAATCACCAAAAAACACTCGGAAAAACTAGTGTCGTATAGACAAAACAAGCAAAGAAATCATAAGCAAATGTCACGAGTACGTGCGAGGGAACGGATAACTAAAAAGATACTTCATTGCTTCATTCATTCTTCGAACTAAAATCGAAGGAAGAAGGGAATGAACAATTGAACTGTGGATGATGCAATATTTCAGTCTTTCGAACGAATGAAAAATTGAAGTTCGAAGTAGATGCCATAGATTGTTCAATCGGAAGTACCAACTTAACCAACTTCAATTGAAGTATTTGTTCAATGAAAAATGAATGAAGTTGGGACTGCTGTCAAAAGAAGTACTTCTTTGAAACAGTTCTTTCAAAACTGTCACAACGCTAATCTCCACTAAACATGGCTAAAGCCATTTTGTGCAACGTTTCGACTCTGAACGGTGACCGAAAGAGGAAAACCAGGGAGATGCCGAGTGTATCTACCACTTTGGACAGTTATTTTATTTAGTCGGCAAGGATGGAACGATGAATTCGTGAACAATAATATTATCTCCGAGCAAGAATATATATGGAGAGAGTTAAACATTTTTACCCAACCTATACAAATTTATGATAAATCACTTTCTCCGGGATTTTACGTCGTAAACTGTGGGAGAGAAAGAGATAAGACAAGTTCTCACACAATATAGCACAACTTTTAGGTATGTAAGCATGTTCTTCGTCTCCGACGATATGAATGGCTGTATAAATACCCCGGCCCTAGCCACGCCCCTGACAGGCAAAAATCATCAATACTGACTACACTAGCGCTTCCTCCTGGTATATTCTTGCACTGAGGATATTATATTGTTGACATGTAAAGCCCGGAGCATCACAACACATTCAGCAGTGATGGGTCTGCCCAGACGCACTTTATGCTATTATTTATTTCGCTACTGCCCAAATGGAATATCAGCTATTTTCATGCGAGTTTCATACATATCTTTGATTTCAAGTACAATTTTCGGCAATTCCACTTCTATATTATAGGTTTCGGTAATTTAATTCAATCAAATGACTGCGGGGCACAATGAAGCTGGTCCCTACATAATTTTTTAATTGTTCGCACGCCGAAAAAGTGTGATTACCACTGGCGTAGAGTTTGACAAGTGGTTGCTTGGACTTTAATTCTGAATTAGTTCAAGGCTCGGAGTAAGAATATCTATGGAGAGAGAGCTAATTTGTTTTACTGAACCTAAACAAATTTGCGATAAATACTTTCTCCGGCTTTTTACATCGTATACCGTGAGAGAGAAAGAGACAACAAAATTTTGCCAAAATTTCACACCGCTTCAAAGTATTGTAAACGTGTTCTTTGACTCGTGCGTTTCCCGGAACTTCGCCCACACGCTTTGATGTGCAACTAAACTGAACATAACTCAACGGTTTTTTAGGTTATTTGGTACATTTATTTGGTGTGAAATTTTACTGTGAAAAAGTGGTTTTACAAATAAATAAAAACATTGTGTCAACATGTGCTATGAATAGATGTATAAATACCGTAACCCTAGTCTTAGCCACGCCCAGATCCAACCGAGTCAGTAAAACCTAGTAAAAACTGACTACAGATCGATCTACCTCTTGTATATTATTACCTCTGCGTTACCTCTTGTATATTATTGCTCTAAGGTTCGTGGTATGTGGGCTCAGGTTCTTTGTCACTGGTTTACGTTAGTGACATCTATGAATGACTAGATTTAAACATGTTAACTTTTAAGGAAACCGCTAGATGGCAAGCATCAACGTTTTAATAATGTTTGGTTGTCGTAAGACTTTAAAAAATCACGATTTAAATAAAATGCATAGAATGACAGCTGTTTCGGTTTCTGGTGGTATAGACTGTGAACATTAATTTGATTTTTTGTTAGTAATAGAGTCGAAACAGTTTTATTTTGATATAGTTTATTATTTTTTATTAATTAAATTATACTTACCTGTCGTTTGTTTGTTAGCGATCTGCGGGCTCAAAATTGGGAACAAATAGGAAATTAGGTGTCACTGCGGTTCCAGTTATCGGTGACTAGCGAGGAACCGGGTATTTATCTAGCTATTTTCGGAACCGGTTCCTGTTGCCAGAAAAGTTCCACGAAGAAGATTTTAATATTATTCAAGTCATTTTTATATATTATTAAATTTCATTTGGTGGAGGGGAGGGGGGGGGGGTTGCTACTGATATTTTGGGAATGGAAAGAAAAGGAATTGGTTCCACGTTTCTCGCCAAATACTGGTTTTCGAAGGATTTATCTTTCTGGCGAAAAGCATTAAATGGATATTCGCCATTTTTATTTGAGAAAAATAAGAATCATATCGACGGTTCAGTGACCGGGTTGGAACCGGTTCCTTTTAACCGGGACAGGAATATTGACCATCTCTAATTATAATGATTTTTTATGCGCGTCTCTCGTTTTATACTCTGCAAACTTCGACAAGGGGTGACAAAAAATTACCTGCGACAGGCGCCGTTTGGGTCAGGGCCGAACCTGTGTCACTGGATACTTATTATAAAAAAAGTTTTGAGTAGAAAATAAATATGTACATAGATGACTGTACCGGACGTATTGTCAGCACATTGACTATAAATTGTGAAGTGCCAGTTTCTTCTAGTCGGTCAGCTGGTATGCAGCGGGCCTGAGACGGGTGCAGCAAGTCGAAATATCCAAAGACGGTAGAAGGCGATGGTCCAGGGAAATGCAGAGTCAAAGAGTGTTGTAGTTGTCCTGGCAGGAAGAAGCAGTCAGGAAGCGAAGTCAGAAGAGATGATGCCAGACGGGATGCTGAGAGTGTTCTACTTTGGACCGGTTTGCGCCCTGTATTTATACATCCGGCCCAGCCTCCGCTGGACCGTGGTACCGGGCGCAAAAACCGCCCTGTTTTTGATGAGTTCTCCTCTTTGAGGGCTCATATTTTCCGTCAGCATTTTTGCAGCGGAAAACTAAAAAAATCCCAGCATCAGCTCTCCCTGAGATCTCTCGCTTAATTTAAACTACTTCTTCCAAGCATGTTTATTAACGTCACAAGAAAATGTACAATTATTATAAATGGTGTAACATTGGTGGCGGATGGGGACAATTTCTCTTATAACTAATTAAAACTAACAATCACACATTTTATTTTTATACATTTTTGTAGACGGGAATTCAGTCGTCAGAACTGTCTACTTTTATTGGTGATACCAACGGCTGAATCCCCGCTATTCTAATTGTTAATTAATAATACCTAACGGCAAATATTGCGTAATCATCATCTGAAGGATGATATTTCTTTGCTTGGCGCTCATTGGCTAGCGGCCCGGCCCATTGACCGGTCGGCCCCAGCCTCCGTGCGCTAGGGAGGGGATGGAGCATAAATACATAGCTCCGTCCCGTTCGCCGTCTGGAATGGAAAGCCGAAGTAAAATACTTGGGTCTTACGATGAATGCTCGTTTGACTTCGAAATCGCACATTCAGCCAGCGAGAAGGAAATCACAGGGAGCGATCGGGGTGATCAGCCCAATTTTCAAGCGCCAGAGCTTACTGAGTAAAAATTAGAAACTTCGCCTGTACTATAGTCTCATCCGGCCAACTATGACGTACGCAATCCCGGTTTGGAGCAATATCGCTCACTCAACATTCAACCAGATACAAGTTACACAAAACAAATGCGTGAAAATCATCTACAACCCACCTCTTTACACAAACCTCAAACGCTTACACGAACAGGAAGAAATACCTAGCATACAGGAGCACGCATTTGATCTCACAACGCGATTCTACGAAACTCTGAACCCGGATAACGCACTGATTAGTGGGCTCGGAGACTACAATACACCCGAAGACTTACCGTTCTACTACAGGCACAGAATGCCGAAGCATATTATTATGACCTTCCGTGAGGACAGCCAGGAAGAAGCCGAGGAAACCGAAATGATGGACGAGACATATGACTTGCATCACATCGGCTGGGTAAAATCCTTAGAGTAACGTAGAGACCTAACATTGCGAAATTTTGAAGCCGCTTTTTGACCAAGGATTGACCAAAGGAGTTATGACGTATATGCTTCCAGCCAATCGGATGCGAAGAAAACCGTAAAGATAAACATTATTCCGTCTTTATCTGTTCGCGAACAATTTCGAGTTGCTACATGTGAAAGAAAGAGACATGGATACGTTCAGATGTTGGACTAATCAGGGAATCCCAATTCTTACAAATTTACGTCAGAATCCCATATATCTCTCGAAGTAAAACATATTTAGAATGCATTCAAACTCATTTTAAATGGGAGTTTATTATATCGAAACAAATAATGCAAAGATTGACTAAATATTGGTGTAGGTAACAAGTTGTTTTGTAGGTTAGCATGTAAAATATTTGAGGTCAAACTAAAAAATACGAATTCTTGGATAAATACCTGTGGAAACTGATTTTTTTGGTCCTTTGTTACTTCAGTTGAAACAACCAACAACTGCACATATAGCCATATCGGTTTTTTTAATATTGCACTAAATTCACTTAAGTAATTATATATTTTAAGCTTTTTGTCTGTCAATTCGACTGACATGTAAACTACTGTGAAGTAAGTAATTTATTGAAAAATGGCTACACGGCTTTTAGCACGCCCCAAATCATATGTTCTTAATAACAATTGTTTGTCTCTTTTTCTCATATGTCTATAGAAACGAGCATAAAGAGAGAGCTATATTTTGCGAGTATGAACGATTTGACTCATAATTAGGACGGTCTCTCTATATTGTTACTCTAAGGTAAAATCCCATCCCATTCCCACTCCACGCCTCTCCTTTCTTTAGGAAAGATCTCATAAATGAAAAAGGATGCAGCTCCAGGTAGAAAAAACATGAAATATTTAACTTCAGTCAAATAAAATTCTTCAATCAGTAACAAGTTCAGAACTTATGTATTTCTTTTTATCTTTTCCTTGCTTAGGGTTTTTAATCCAATTAAGATCTTTTCCCTAAGAAAACACTAATGTAAAAATAAACTCAGTCAAGTAAATAAAACCATCAGATGGTGATAGTAATAAGGCCTAATGAGCCGCAGTACTAGTTAGATAGACATTATGAGGGGTATTTGTATAAGCCCCAGCTAGTTAGTAGAGGATTACGAAAGAATCCATAAAATCAAAAAAAAAAAAAAGTTCGCCGTCTCAAACGTCCTCTGGCGAGTCACAACTCGCATGCCCCGGCGCAAGCGGATCTCGAGCGGCGTAAGCATAGCTCTCGGGCAATATTTAGCACGGGAGCAACAAAAAATTGAAAAATTAACCAAACTATTTTACATTTTATAACTTAATGCTAAACATATTCTATCATATATCTTATGTCTAATCGTCCGTCGGTGGAGGCTCGTAACGTTCGATACAAAGACTTATTTATAACTTGTGATGTAAGAAAAAAGTCAACTTCACATGCTAAAATTACACAAGATGACACTACACACGTAATTTTTTAAAAATATTTTGCGGTAAATAAGTTTGGTTTTATCATTTTACCTCGACTAATTTAGTATGTTGAAGCATATTTGAAATTGACAATAGCAATTCGGGCATTAAGTTAAGTATCAAACATCACGCGCTTTGGAGTGTGATGATTTTGAATCTTTTCGTTTGCAGTAGTAAGTTTTTTAGTTTGTTTTCAATTATGATAAGATATTGTGAGCTAAATGCTGCCAGAGTCGTAGATGCTCTCAGTATCGCCCTGGTGAAATACCACTATTCAGAATCGCAACGTTGCTTAAAATGGTAATAAGGGTCAGCACCCAAAAATAAACACTCTTTGGCTTTCTAATACAAGCAATACTACAAATGATTTATCTGTTAATTCTATACGGGTAGTTTGGGAAATGTCTAAGGTTTCCAGTGAATACAATTCTTAAACAGTTATCTTTTGAATTCTTTATGATATGCATACTGGAATTTTAGATAAACCCTTGGAGTAAGAATATACGGGAGAGGTCACTCTGCGAAGCAGTGTAGTCAGTATTGTTGACTTTATAATGACTCGATAAAAAGAGACAAAGACATGTTAAAGGAAGTTGGATAGCCTATTGGTTACCGCCCACGTGAAATTCGGACACTTGTAATAAACATATTTGAACACATTAAATAAAACAATATCAATACAACATTTAAATGATTTATATAAAAAAATATCTCACAAACACTAATAACAGAAGGTTTTCCTAAATAATGATGGAAGCTTTATGTTGATTTTATGTCTTTATATCATTAAAAATGTGAAAGTTTGGTTAAAAATATTTAAAACTGTTGAAATGCCTCTGAAAAGGGATGTTTTCTAATCTTTGTTTGGTCTTATTTGAACATTCACGCATAACACATCTCACTATCGCGTTTAATTTGTTTGTATAACCACTGAAACTTTTTTAATCAACACAAATAAAGAAAATAACCTATTAATTCGTTGACGTATGTAATACGACTCGATGATGTGAAGT
Organism: Drusus annulatus; assembly: GCA_022651775.1. Taxonomy (NCBI): domain Eukaryota; kingdom Metazoa; phylum Arthropoda; class Insecta; order Trichoptera; family Limnephilidae; genus Drusus; species Drusus annulatus. The sequence goes on along the minus strand of JAGWCC010000530.1, from coordinate 182,585 downwards.
TAGCGCGGACGGAGAACATTCTTACATACTTAGAAGTGCTGCAATATTATATCAAGACTTTCCTTGTCTCTTTCTCTCCCATGGTGTACGACGTTAAAACTCGTAGAAAGTGATTTATTGCAAGTTTGTATAGGTTGGGTAAAAATATTAAGCTCTCTCTCCATATATTGTTACTCCAAGGATACACCTTTCAAAAATACCTTCGCTGGTTTTCTAACGGCAACTTTTCCTGACATTTTAGTAAGTTTTTCATGGAATTTAAATGATATCAGTTAAAAAATTGTATTCACTGGAAGCATTAGACTATTTCCTAACCACTCGTATAGAATTTATAGATTAATAATTTGTAGATTAGAATGCTATAAAGTGACGTTAGCGCCATTTTTGAGTACTGACGCTTAACCGATTTGTGACCAGATCTGAATAGCTAGGTAATTCCCCTTTTCCACCCCTTCCCCTCCTCCCTGAAATTTCACAACAAACCCAATTTGGGGATGCCCAAATAGAGGAGGTATTCAATAAATTTCCTTCTGATATTGTAAAAAAACATCCATTTCCCTATGATGACCGTTTACAACGGATCACTACTGTGTTTTTCTCCCCAAATTCTTGAAAGAAACCAATAAACGTTAAAAAAACATATATTTTAAAAACAATTTGGTAGGAATCTAACGTAAAATAATTCAGATGTGTAATAATAATAATGATTAATTCGTTTTCATTTCCGAAAGACTTGCTATTTTTTGCTTAGATAGAAAAAACCGATTGTTTAAAACGTTATCAAATCAAAAGCACAAGTGTGTACTTATTTAAAATATCTTAACCCATGAAATAATTTTTTTGATGTTTTCAAACGAAATTCGATACGCCTAGGTATTATAAATATTAATATCGTGTAGATAGATCGACGTCATATATTAAAATACATACAATAGTAAAACAGTGGCGTGCGATTATAATTCTACATTTTATGTTTGACCTTTATGTGACCGAAGAGGGTACCCGGGTACCCTCTTCGGTTTTCAACATAGATTTTTTTAATGTTCCAGTAAGTCTAACCGGTCGAAACTTCCTGACTTCTCCACAATAGTGAAAATGAACAATTAAACATAACCGTTAAATATGTGGAGGGTGGTATGTTAGTGGAAAACGAATAAAGGCTGATTCTAACCAACGTCCGGATCCGCTCAGTGACGATATTGTTCCGCATGAGAGCTTATTGATATGGTATGAATATCAATCAAGGAGTATGTGCCAAGACAAAGTTGTGTGGCAGTATATCCTTCTGCCCACCTTTGTGATATTTAACTACTTATTTAGACAATTAATTATAGACAATTATTAATAGTGAAAATGAACAATTAAACATAACCGTTAAATATGTGGAGGGTGGTATGTTAGTGGAAAACGAATAAAGGCTGATTCTAACCAACGTCCGGATCCGCTCAGTGACGATATTGTTCCGCATGAGAGCTTATTGATATGGTATGAATATCAATCAAGGAGTATGTGCCAAGACAAAGTTGTGTGGCAGTATATCCTTCTGCCCACCTTTGTGATATTTAACTACTTAGTTAGTTAAATAATTATTTTGAAGTGTAAAAATACTTACATCGCAGATTTTTTTCTTTATTAAAAACCGTTTTTTATCACCAAATAATATTTTTACTAATTATTAATTATTAAAAATATTATTTAGTGAAAAAAAAATGGTTTAAAAAAAAAAGATCTGCGATGTAAGTATTTTTACACTTCAAAATAATTAATTGTCTAAATAAGTAGTTAAATATCACAAGGGCGGGCAGAACGATATACTGCCACACAACTTTGTCTTGGCACATACACCTTAATTGATATTCATACCATATCAATAAGCTCTCATGCGGAACAATATCGTCACTGAGCGGATCCGGACGTTGGTGTGAATCAGCCTTAAGTATAATTTACAACTTCTGATGACTGAAAGAGTACCCTCATGTGTTTTATATGATTTTTTTAAGCTTGTCTGTATTTATTAATCATTTTATCTTATTTTAAATGATAAACATGATTTACTGTTGTGTTCAAAGTACATCACCTGAATACTTAATATTATTTTTAATTAAAAACCCCAAGAAAAGATGATACTGGGTAAAATTCCTATTCACTTTCCCAAGTATTGAACTGAGTCGAAATATATAACGTCAAAAAAGTGGTCCAGGAAACTTCAGCAAATGATATACTGTAAAAGATACCTTCATATCAATTTTAAAAAGGTGTAATTTTCTTCATTCGCATAAGGGTTAAAATATTTTAAATTTTGAGTTGTGAAATAATGTGTCTAACGGTTTTTAAAAAACTACGCTCCAGTACAAAAATCGCCAAGGCGCGCCCCTGAATTACACATAATTAATTACGTGCCTTCCTTGCCTTCCTTGCCTTCCTATACCCATGTATGTTTTGTAAAAGCAGCTGTAGAGTTTTTGAAAGGAATATCTTACAGCAGAGGTTACCCTATCAAATTAATTTACCTGCACCCACTGTTTCAATCTAAAGGCGTTTCATTAATAAAAAAAAGATTTTAAATTAAAGAAAGAAAAAATAGCTCGTGGCTTAAATTAATGTGTTTTCCCTTGAATGCAAAGTAAAATCAGTAGGAAGGTACAGGGTATTAAAATGAACTTGGGAAATTTAAAAACAAATTAATTTTGTATGAAATAGACAAAAAAATAGCTCGTGGCTTAAAATAATGTGTTTTGGAGTTAAGGCAAAGAAAAATCAGTAGGTAGGTACAAGGTATAAAAATGAACTTGAAAATTTAAAAAAAATGTTTGTAACGTTTCGAGTATGTGACAAAAAATTGACATGGATTTTTCTGTGCTAATATGGACGGTGTCTGTTAGGGTATTGCAATGATATTATCAATGATGTTTATTGATGATCATATTCTATAGTGCATGAGCTTTGAATCCGTCTCTACGGACCATGTTTTGAATGTAGTGAGGCGCAGAATTGATAGAATAAGGAAAATAAACGGAATGCTGTAGAAATTAGATCCCTGAGACATATGTGCGGTAAAACCATGTATCAACGCCGTTAATACATGGTTTGAAAGAATGCAAGGCTGATGTAAGCGTAATGAATAGAAACAAGAAAGGGACGCTTAGATGGTTTGGGCATCAAGAGCGGACGAACGAAAAAAGGAGTGTGAGAAAAATATACGACGTGAAAGGGAATGGTAGAAGAAGTCGGGAACATCCGAGGAAGACATGTCAAAAGTCAGAATAACAGAAGAGTATGTATGAGACGATGTATGAATGTGAATTAAGCAAGGATTATTTGATAAGATAGAGTTTAATTGCAGTCCATTTTCTCTGCCTACTCTTGTGGGAAAATATCATGATGGTTAGTTAGTTGGTTTCCATGGTTTTGTGTGAAATTCAATTAGATGTTCAAACATAATTTGCTAACAGAAATAAAATTTTCATTTTTTCTGCGTAACACTCTGACTGAACAGAACATATCTAAAAGTATGATCTATGCCGATTTAATGAAAATACTGATTATTCATATTCATATGTAATTTCCTCAGCTCTAAAACAGTTCGTATTATTCTTGCACAAAAACATTTAGAAAACAATAATATTATTATAATTGAAGACAAATATTTTCTTCACTATCACAAATTTGCTGGTAGTAAATTTCCTATCAGAAATGTAATATCTAGGTATTTGATGGTGTACCGAGTGTTTCCACCAGCACAGGGCGTTGAATATAACCGTTGGAAATAATGCCGACGTTGACGCGATGATATTGTTTTAATAATCCCCCGTTGGAAGTGTTGAAACAATTGGATCGTTGGTGGCATTGGGGGTGTTATTTTATAACAGCTATATATTACTTGCCATCGGTAGTTTCACTTGACGCTAAGCGCTACGTATCGGCCGTTTCGAATAGGAAAATCCCCAAAGACGTCTAGTCAGGAGGTAAACAACCAAGAGATCATTCCAAAATACGCATAGTATCGTTCACGAAGTGTACACTTTTTTGTTTATTTGGCGCTGAAGCGAAAACAATTATTTCATACTCAGTGAGTGTTGAGACTGCGTCGCGTTGGATAATATTCGTATGCAGCTATTGATATCCAACTGTTGGCGCAAATTTTCGTCAAAGGCGTTGGACGTTGACGGCATCTAGCTTTTATTTAAACGGATAGTTATATTTTGATACAGTACTAGTTTCTATCTTGCCGATTCTAGTTATTATTATGGGTAAATTTGTAATAATCGCCGATGAAGATCATTATAGTCAGGTTTAATCGGAAATAGAATTAATCAGAATATAAGTAAACATTGAAAGTGCGTTGTTTCTTTTGATATCATGTAATCTTTACATTTTAATATGATGTTTACACATACCTACATTCGATTGTCATTTAATAAGTTCTTATCTCAAGGTTTATCCTAAAATTTATTAAAAGTAAACATTTAGTTTCCGATCACCCTTTTCATTAATAATTTAATTATACCATTTTTTAAACTTTTTTCCTAGATCATGCATAGTTTACAGACAAGGCGTGATATAGAAACGTTACCCAACACCTCGGGAAGTTTCGTATTCGGTGCAGGCCCAACTTGGTCAACTTTCATTAATTTGATGTTGATTTATTTTTATTATATTAGGTGGGTACTTTGGGTAAATACTCACTTTGGAATTGTAGGGGAAAATAACACGTTTAATTTATAAAATATAACTACTCCAAAGCCGTACAAGGATGTTGATGTGTCAAAAAATATATCTTCATCGCCCTTCCTGCGCAAGATAATTTCCGGCTTCGAGGGAAAATATCATCGGAACGATCTCTCTTTCAGCTTTCACCCCACGTGACAGGTATAAATGTTACTTTTTTAGAAGACGGTCTCTTGAAACGTGCCAGCAAACAATTATATATAGGTACACCGGAGACATGATAGATTCTGTCATACTTGAATCAAACTAAGGATGGTCGTAATTGAGATATTCATTTCGAAACGATCGATATTTAAAAAAAATAACGTTTCGAAATTTAAATTTCCATCTAGACAGAGTAATTAAAAAAACCGTTAATTTCCCGGGCCAGAGAGATGTACATATTAAATTAAACTTACTCATTTTCGATTGAGGTTATATTCTGAATCATATGTGCAGCCGAGGTCACCCATCATTTGCTTGAACTGTTTAACAACCAGAGCGGCCCCCTATCGGTTCTCAGGTCAAGATTTTACTTATTTTTTTTAAAACGAAGCTCATAATAACAACTATCATTACATTTATTGAAATGTATTCTGAATTACTAAATAACATATAAAGTTGTATAAACGTGTACAATAGTGAATAAATTTGATCTAGAGATCGAATACAATAGAAACAATGTTTAATCCTAGAAGAAAAAACATGAGAAGAAGCGTACCGAAGTGCGAACGTAGAAATAAACAACATTAAGAAATGGCTTGACGACAATTATTTATTTTTAAACTCGGACCAAACTCACTTTTTGACATTTACACTCTTTGAAAAAAACCTTCCAACGGTACAGTCCAATATTATTATTCATAACTCTTGTAAAAAAAATCCTGATATTCATTTTTAATCATACAAAAATAATTTCAAGAAATCCATGATAGTACTCCCTCCCTAAGCGCGAGAATTTTCTCAATTAGGGAGGCAATTAACATTAACTAGAAACTAGACATTGTACATTTATTCAATTTATATTATACCATCTGTTAGTATTAAGTAAAAAGTAAAAAAATTATCGTTTTGTACAATTAATTTTAAAAAAAATAATGGTAAATGTACATATACACAGTGATGTAAAGACTATTATGCGTTTTTACTTAATTTATATAAACTTAGTGTTTGTATAAATTAGTTATTAGTTTAGGCTTCTCTTCATCTGCCCCACTAGATAAGCCTGTTTTGAGGCAGTTATTTTTGAAAATTGATTGCGTTACTTTAATTATGCCTATGGTTGCTGTATATTGCAGTTTGTAATTGAATTTTTAAGTTGGAATAGAACATATGAATAGATATTTACTTATTTTGTGGTTGGTTAAATCAATAACCTCGAATTTGGCTGAGTGTAAAAAAAAAAATATATTACTTATGTTGGATTTTTTTTGACGATTCACTTTGTTTTATATTTTCTGGGAGAATGTTGATGATTCTTGTCGCAGTGTACCTAAAATTCCGTTGTCCAAAAGTAGTAAAGATAACAGGATTTCAGAGTAAATCTTTGTTAGTATTTCGAGTAAATCGAGTGCGCAGTCTTTTTTCATTGCATTTATGTTTGTTTGTAAAAAAATAGTGATGAATGTTTTTGCATATATGTTTCGAACGTCAAACACTCTCACTATATGATCGATTGAGTTAGAGTTAGCTACTACACAGTGATTTTAAACTCCCCCAAATGTCCCTGCACAGTACAACCCAAATTTATAAATACTGTAAACAAGGAGTATTCCTTAGAGTACATAGAGACCCCCCTATCCAAAGCAGTGTCAGTTTTGTAAGAATTTAACCTGACTTCTCTTAACAGGCGTGACTAGGGATTTTATAGACACACCTTTTTTACAAACAAACACATATAGGACATAACCTCAAAAAAGCGTTAGCATAAGAAAACGATATCACAAATACTTTTAAATGATTTATAGATTCAAATTCTCTTAAAAAACGAATAGCATAACGTTTGCTTAAATAATAATGGAAGTTCATAGTTAATTTACATACTCGATAATTTGATAATTCTAACGTGCTGTCAAAAACATTTTAAACTGTTTAAAAACCTGCAAAAAGTGATGTATTTAACTCATTTTGTATTTTTATGCATGCTTTTATAGCTTATTTGTACAACCACTTTCTCGCTGTATTTTTATCAACATAAATTTAGGACATAACCTCAAAAACCGTTAAATTACGTCGAGAGCGTAAAGTGGGCGATCACGAGGGTCACAGGAGACATTCTAACAATACCTACAAGCGGTGTAATGTTTTGAGAAAAAAAAGTTGTCTCTTTCTCTCTCATGGTGTACGACGTAAAAACCCGGAGAAAGTGATTTATCGCAAGTTTGTATAGGTTGGGTAAAACAAATTAGCTCTCTCTCCATAGATATTCTTACTCCAAGGAGTGTTCTCACCTAATGCTGTTTGTTCTTGAGGATGGTGGAAAGACAACATAGATAAAGATAAACATATTTTCGAAGTAATAAATAAAAGAAAAGTAAATTGCAAACACGTTGCCATAAGAGCGTACAACATAAGAAATACGAGCAGAGTGAAAAATCATTTCGGTAGCATTTAAGCTATTATTTCGATACATAATTCGGTTGATAAAATGTTTAGAATGCGCCCGTCACTAGCTGAAATGCGAAGAAGGAACTAAATACCTACACATGTTTCTTTGGCTGTCTGTATTTAAAAAAATATTACTCTGGTCATCGCCAGAAATATAAACATTTAGTTTCAAAACGTTGGCCTTGCTTGGAATTGATTTGGCTTTTAACAGATCTGAAAAGCCTGGAACGTATTTCTTTCTTACGAGTGTAATCTTTCCCTTTTGTACGGCGATACAGTACGACGACCTGGTTGGCCGAGCGGTTAAGATCCTAGACTACGAAACCAGAGGCTGCAGGTTTAAATCCCGGCATCCGTAATTGAATTAAATTTGCGGTACGTTCTAGAAGTTCGAAAAGTATATATTTATTCATCAATATCCATTTTCTCCCCTTCAAAGTAATCCCCCTCAGATATAGTGCACTTATTGCCAGCGCTTCTTCCAATCCTCGAAGCAATTCTGGAATGCGCTTTTCGGTATGGCCATCAATCAGCTCGTTCTTCGATTCTGACTTTATCTCATCAATTGTGGCAAAACGCTTTCCTTTCATTGGTCTCTTCAGTTTCGGGAATAGGAAAAAGTTGCAGGGAGCCAAATCGGGTGAATACGGTGGTTGAAGCATGATTACGGTGATGTTTTTGGCCAAATATTCACGAACAAGCATTGATGTGTGAGCTGGTGCATTATCGTGATGCAAAATCCATGATTTGTTTTTCCACAATTTTGATCGTTTGAGCCGTATTGCTTTATGCAAAATTTGCATAACTTCCTTGTAGTATTCCTTATTAACCGTACGACCTGTTGGCAAGAACTCATGATGCACCACGCCATTGTAATCGAAGAAAACAGTGAGCAAAACCTTCACATTTGATCGAACTTGGCATGCTTTTTTCGGTATTGGCTCTTCTGGCCGCTTCCATTCAGATGATTGGGCCTTGGTTTGGACGTCATAACCATACGAGTAGTAGATACTCTCAGTATCGCCCTGCTGATAGACCACCGTTAGAATTCGAAACATTGCTTGAAATGGTTTTAGCCGTGTTTGGTGATCAAATCTGAATGGCCAGGTAATTCCCAACCTTCCTCTTTCTCATCTCCTTCCCCTCCCCACTTCTTTCAGCCTCTTAAGATACCCCAATTGGTGATGCCATAGTCCCAGTGGCTGGTTAGTTGTAAATATTCTTCAGAATTTCTCAATGCCGTTAGAAGAACCAACTGGCGATTACCTACACATTCAAGTTATATTCCGTGTTTTTGTCAAAAACAGAATACGAAACCAGAATGATTATAATTTTAATTGAAATTTAGAGCAATGTTTCACAATTTTAATTAACGTACCCTTCACTTATTGACATTTATGGTTGTGAACGAATTTGCTTGGGATTACAAGAGAAATATTTCTGCGTACTTGGCTCTTTAAATCTTCAAATGAAACTTTCGAAAGCTTACTCGAAATTTACTGTGGAAAAACAATAATAATTTATTGGTAGGTATCGTTTTGTTTAAGAGGTATTTGGCATGGCATTCATTCTAGGGGATTTCTCAGTACCCCCATCTTAGATCAACAGCCGGAACCAGGGCCGGACCTGTTATTTGTTCGTATGTTAAAATAAATATTTAGATGCAACGTTTAAAAAAAACTATTTAAATAATCTTAAGAAGATTCACTTATTCTTAAAAAAAAATACCCACGATATGGGATAAATTATATGTTCTCTTCGTCCTGGCAACATTTCAACATTTGAACGCATTGAGGGCGTCAGGTGCTCGAACGCGTAAACTGTTCGGGGAGCTTGAAATCCTTTACGTCAATTTCTGTCGATTGACATTAGTACTGGGCATTGACGATAATTCGAAACAACGCCAGTGCCGTTATCGTTGGCAAATGTCAAAACTATTGTATTTAACCGTTGGACATAACGCCGACGTTGATGCGACGATATTGATGTTAATGATAATAATCCTCTGTCGGGAGAGTTGAAATGGTTGGATCGTTGGTGCCGTTGGGGGTGTTATTTTATAACAGCTATATAATACTTGCCATCGGTAGATTCACTTGAAACTAGGCACATCCATAGGTTAGGAAAATCCACAAAGACGTCTAGTAGGGAGGTTTACAACCAATATTTTTTCTTCCAAATTACGCATAATATCGTTCTCAAAGTATACACTCTTACATCTTTTTACAATTACAAATTACATCAAGAGGTTTGTGAAGAACTCTGTGTTCTGTTTTATTTTGTGAAGAAGCGTGCATTTAAAGAACTAACGTGTCGAAATGGGCGACGGAATTCGATAGGGAGTTGTGTTATGAAATTACTAATAGATTTATCGCTTTCGTCGTAATTTGTTCATTTTGTAGATTCTGACTGTCGAATTTTAATTTTTTTACTATTATTTATCGTTTTTTCTGTTCTAAATAAAAATTAAAACAACATTCATATTTTAATAATTTATAAAACGTAATTTTTTAAAAATAAAATAAGAAAGCTGGAAAATGACTCAAAACCCCACCTAGCTCTTACCACAAAAATAACATCAAAAAACTTAAACACTACTAAGATTTATCGGTTTTACAAAAGGATCGATAGTAAATGGTATCTATTAAAGTTAGTATTTTATTTTATGTGTTACTTTAATGAAGTTATTTGGTATTAATCAATTAAAAGGAAAATATATAATAATCATTTTTAAATTTAAAAAATATATGTTTTGATGTGAGTACGTATGGAGAAAATTTAAAAGGGGGGGGTAGTTGTTATTTAGTGCACCAAGCTTTAGGTTTTGTGAAACCGGCCCTGGCCGGCACGTGTCAATTCTGTACTTGGAAAGTTTGATGCGTACCCAGGGCTGCCAGCAAACCTGCTGGGTAAGCCCGGAAGGTTCAGGCTCTTTGGATTTTTAGGAAGCGCGACAAATGTTTTTTAGTTTCAACGACAATTTCTAACTAAAATCCTTCATTTTTGTATTTCATATAATGTTAATGTAGTACTATAAAATACATTTCTTGGTATATTATTCACAAGGAATTAAAAAAAAAAACTCATTCCGGGAAGGGGAAAATTATAAAATAATATTTTTACATAGACATACAAATTTTAAAAGGGGAGTAGAAAAGAAGAGGAAGACTCATAGGAGTAGAGATTACTGAGATAAACACCATAAATAAAATTAAAAAAATGTTCACACATACAGAGGTTTTATAGATAGGATATATCACTGAATAATAAAATTGGCGAGAAAATATCTTTTAAGTGTTTTGCTATTTTTTTTTTTTGTTCGCAACTGAGAGTTTTAATTCTTTGGGTAATGCATTTTATTGTGTATATCCAATGTATTGTAAGGAATTAATTCCGAATTTAGTTGTTTGACTAGATGACGATAGATGTATTTGATTTTGTGATCGTGTTTTGTGCTGGTGTATGTCTGAATTAAGGGCTGGTTTAATGTTGGTGTGTGACGAGTGTTGAATTATTTGTAATATGGCAGTTGTAATGTTGTAGTTTAATAGAATCGTAAAAGGAAGAATTTGTCTATGTGAGTATATATTTTTTACATGAGTATCCCTTAGCAAATGATATATATTACTTATGGCTCTATTTTGAATACCTTATAAATACATGATATTTGTTTCTTAGTAATAGTACCCCATATACTACCTAGATAACTCAGATGAGAGTGGATCATAGCATAATACGAGTATGTGGCGCGGAGTAAAGATTTAGAGAGGAAGCCTCGGAGTCGATAGAGTACACCGGTTATTGGGGAAATTTTTGATTTCACATGCTTAACATAAGAGTTCCGCAAAAGTTTAGAGTCTATGTGTAACCCTAAGTGTTTCGTTACTTGCATATTTTGAAGCATTTTACTTCCAAGAGTGATATTTATGCACATGTTTTAATTTTTCCCGAAAGCTAGATAGTGGGTCTTTTTAATATTAAGGCTCAAATTATTTATTGGCAGCCATTTCGCTGAATTTGCAACATCTTCGTTAATTTGCAATTCAAGGTCACTCAGATTTTCACTATGATAGTAAATCACAGTATCTCTTATTTAATTTTTTCCTGAGATGCCACATTTAGTTATATTATTGATGTATAGTAAGAAAGATAATAAAAAAATAAAAATAATAAAAAAGCAGAGGTACAAGAATCGAGCCTTGCGGTACTCCACATGTGATTTTCCCGAAGCCGTTTAAGACATCTCTGATTTTGACAAAATAACATTTATTAGTTAGGTCACTTTGAAAGAGATTTCCCAACTATACCTAAATGTTCTAATTTCTATAAGAGTATTTCATGATCTACGACTTTTTTCAGATCTATGAATATAGTTGCCACATATTCGCCCTGGTCTATGTACTGTTGAAGGGAAGGGTAGCTGGTTTCATTCCTTGATTAGAGAATTCGATTTAGAATCAAACCACGGTGTATCAAGCTGTTGCCGATTTCCTTTTCTCGAATTTGGTATAGTTTTAGCTGATTCTGTTGCATTTTTGACGTAATCGTTAAAATCTTTATGAGCGTCTTCTGGTGTGCAAAAGTTGATGGTAAAATTATTAGTTTCGAGATAAGATTTGACTGCCATACTGTTGATGATAGGTTTTGTATTACAGCACTTATTCCTATTATTAAAACATTTTAAAGCAATTCTTATAATCAACAATAAGTATGTTATGTTCACTAAGTGGGTCATCGATATTCGATATGGTTGTTAGAATGTTATGTCTATTTGATATGATGTGATCTATAATAGTACTGCTCGTCTCAGTGACTCTCGTGGGAAATTATTTGTTGTATAATGAAAAATTGTAAGATTCTAAGGTGTTTTTAAATAATATAATGTGTGGTTATGGAGGGGTCAATTTTGAAGTTTTAGAATATTAGTGTATCTTGTCTGCTTTCGTCTAGTATTTTTTCAAAATGTGTTACGAAATATTGCATGTTTGATTTGGGTTTTCGATAGATGAGATAAATCTGTTTTCCTATCATTGTTACAAACACTGATACCTAATAAGGAATTTTCATTATGTATTTTTTCAATGATGGAGCACTTCATAGTATCTAGTACATAAATTGCTACACCGCCTCCTCCTCCATTCGGACGAGAAGCAAAAGCACTAGTGCAGCCATTTAAGCCAAAAACTTTTCTTCTCGAACATCTAGCCACGTTTCAGTGTGTCGATAATTGGCATTGACAGATCTCCACAGGATTATAGTCGTCAATAGTATGGCGCTTGCGTTCACGAATATTACACTCCATATTCGATTGTAGCTTTAAGCGCAGCTTTGTAGGCCTGGACAGTTGTCCTTCAAAATCTCCAGTCAAATGAGTAGCGGGTGCATGTAGCGCATACTGGTTTGAGAGCTAATGGATTTATTCAACGTCACGTTAAAAAAAAAAATATATATATATAAAAATATATTGTTCCCGATGTATTCGGGAACACAAGTAAACTGTAGTAGGCGGCGGTCACAATCTACGAAGTGCTTCAAGTATCGATCTCGTACAACGAGATCGACTAAGACATAAGTGACTGTAGATGTTCTGCTTCCAATGACGATTGCGGCGAGTCTGGTGCAGAGAGAGGTGTAGTCAGGTGGTCCAGGGGGAGGGGGAGGCGGTGGTCAAATGAAAGGCAGGAGTAAGTTTGAAGGCGATGTCGAAAGCGAAGTGGAAGTCAGGATAGACATAGCTGGTAGAGGATGCTGGTGATCTGATTTTTCTCTCGTTTTTGCGCAATGTAAGAATTACTTAGAAGCGCGATGCCGGGGTAAGGGAGTTTTGTAAGGGAGAATTTTATCTCCTCTTTTCCTCTCTCCCCGGCCGGCTAATAATTTTGGGGGATAGTTTTGTTTGACCTATCCCCTTTACTTGCTCACTAGCTTCCACCTTGACCCCAATTCGTCTTTCCATGATTTTTATTAAAATTACAATTACAATTAACAAAGTATCATGTCCGCGTTTTGGGGCTTAAAATCCTAATTACATAGTTAGCCTAAATGCTAAATACACAAATTAATAACTAACATGTAGCGGAGAGTCAGGCCATCACAATGGTATAGTTTATTGGTTTATGCTACCAGCCTGACCCCCATAATAAGGTTCACAAGGTCATAATTATTCACACATACAATTTTAATAGGTACGCGCCGGGCGCGTGATTAGTCGGACCGCCAGTCTGTTGTTGCGTTTTTTAGAGCCCTGGACTCGTGTTTTGTGTTAGACCGTGGGTCCGAGATCCTTTTCTCAAAAAAATTTTTTTTTGTTCTTACTGGTTAAGGTTAATTGGAGCCAGATATATTACGAATAGAATTCTCACAGTGAAGAACACAATATAATAATTCTCCTGCCCAAACAGAATTGTTTTTTTTTTTAAATTCTGAAATCTCAGTCAAAAGAAATATTTCAGTGCATTCCGATTTCTACTGCCAATCAGAATTTTCCCTGTCAGATTCCCAAAGCTATCAAAGGCCTTCAAGTCGATCTGGATTCTTTGGTTCGAACAAAATTTCCGGGTTTTACAAAATAATTAATTTGGTTTTCCGGGTTAATTTTTTTTTTCCGGGTCTAGCAGAATTTTAAGTAGTAACTGTGTGCTTAGCTAAGTACTTCGGGACCGCTGCGAATTTGTGAAAGGCCAGCGGTTTTTATAAGGTCAGAGGGGATTTCACTAATTGGGATTTTTTAGGTGAAGGATTGTTTTGTGTTTCATATTTAGGACTGAGGTTAGGATAAAAAAAATATTTTACATGTAAATGATACTTGCGCCAAAACAAACTAACATCTAGACCCGAAATTCGCAAACAAGAATTTTTTTAATATAGAAGTTCACTCATTCGTAGAAATGGCAGATACAATAATTCTTACGTGAATACCCACGAGTACGTATCTTATCGGATTCCATAGCGGATATTACAAAATGTTTTGTAAATGTTCAGAAACCATTCAAGAGGTAGCCTTTTAGACATATGATTGCGTAGCGTATCCAATTTTCACTTCATCTATCATCGACATCTCAGATCAAACAGTATGGTTTTTCTCGAAGGAAGCAAATACTTGGTGGTGTATCATTATAAACTAAATAGAGTTAGTTAAAACACTTAGTAATAAACCATTTTATTAATATTTATATAGCCGACCCGGTTTTGCTTTGTACCACCCTTCATCAGGGCTAAATATCATAACATAACAGAAAAGAGATACGGGTGCGACCGAGAACAATTACTGTTAAAGCTTTTTTTTAATTATATGAATTAATTATTCATAACACATATATGCATTATGCACACTAGGGCGTGCACTCCATAAAGGCACAAAAGCACTGCCTACTCTACCGTACTCGCATAAAAATATGTATAATATTGGATTGACTAATATGAAATTTTCGCAAAAAATACTTTTCCAGCACTTTTGCCTTTTCAGCGTCGCTATATAGAAAACTGTGAGGAAGATCGTTAAAGGATTTGAGAGGATATTTATAATACCAGAGTCTAGAAGGAAACTAGGATCAAGAGGTGGGAGTTATAAACTTTTAATATCTTCTATTAGCGAAAATAAATCAAAAAAATGAATTAGGCAAAATAATCAAATTTCCTTCGTCATTACTAATTAATTACCCACGCACTGACTGATTGACGGAGGACTTTAAAAATAAATCTATCCAAAAATGATAAATAATTATTATTTCGACAAGCAGTGTGGGCTGGTAGAAAGAGCCTTATTCACCCACAACGAACATGAATATATAATTTTTGTTATATGGAGGGTATTTATAGAAATACAAATTTTAAAAATCTTTTTAGTACGGCATGGAAAGTCTGAGGTAAGGCTCAGAACTCCAGCGCCCAAAAAATTAAAACTCTTCGTTTTATTTTTTTGGGTGTCTTGTTTCTTTATAATAATAACAATTAAAGTTTTATTGCAGAAAATATGCAGGTGTAGTGCAATGCAATATATTCCATAATTGATAATAATACATAAAATAAAATAAAATTTCTAATACATATATACACAATAGTGAAGAAAGAAAAAACATATATTTATAAGAAAAAAATAAATGTACAAATTATCAATTGAGGATATTAGGTCTCATGTCTACAGAAAGCAATCAAGAGGAAGTCCATCCTGGCAGCGTTAAGACTGATGGGGGCAATATCTTACTCCAATGAGCTGGAATTCGGGATACCATGATGAGGTCATTTCAAGAGTTGTTGATCGTTTACCTCATTCCTGCCAACCTGGTTCTCATGAGGGCTGCAAATCCGGAAACTCGCCCCCCGGCGAACATATTGGAAGCACTGCAGAGCCTGGGAATTAATTTTAAGAATGTTGGTGTTCATCATACGAAATTTCTCTATCTCTAATCAACTGGATCCGTTCCTTCACACCTTGAACACCTGTTTACCGACTGATACCCTTCGTCTACGAAAATCCGTCCTACACTCTGTCGACCTTCCACTCCTCCTATCATAATCCTCTTATGAACGAAATACTTGTTGCTCCATAGCATACGAGTATGTCAACGGTTGTTATACCGTTATACTTATTTTTAACCTTTATGTGACTGAAAGGGTACCCGGGTACCCCTTTCGGTTTTCAACATAGATTTTTTTAAAGTTCCAGTTAGTATAACCGGCTGAAACTTCCTGACTTCTCTACAATAGTGAAAATTAACAATTAAACATAACCGTTGGATATGTGGAGGGTGGTATGTGAGTGCTTTGTATGTGAGTGGTGGATGTGATTTACCTTGAGTTTCCGTAGGACCTGCTCGTTTGTATCCCATGCATGCATTAATTTATGTTGACATACGTATTATTTATATTTATTTCCCTTTCAGATTCAGTATTTTTTTGTAGGAACCCTAAATATAACCCATATATATTAATGAAAGGCTTTCTCTTTGCTCAAGCGATGAGAGAACCCTTCAAATTTCTACCCATCATTAAATTATAATTGTAATTGTTTTCTCTACAGCGCAAGAATTAATGATTTCAAATGTGCTGCCCCCTGGAATTCAGAGTGCCCCCTCAAACCTCACCCTCAAGGCTAAATTAAACTTTGATTTGGTAAGTTTGTTTATTACTACCTTTCACTAGTTAGTTGCACCATTTCTAAAACCTTCATTCCTTTCCTTTTTCTAGCCGATCTCCCCTCGGCTTGCAGGGGAATTTATTTGCGAAAAAAATAAGGTTTCTTGAAAAAAGTTAAAGTAATTTTATTTCCAATGTTAGAACCTGCATACCTTATATTATAAGGTACCGTCTTTGCTACCCTCCGGTTTAAACTAGCACCACTCTCGGCATCGACGCAATTTAAAAAAAATCTGTATCTGACTAAAGTCCCGGCTGTCGTAAACACCACCAGGTTATTGAGCACCCTGAAATCTATTTGGAAAATATATGTGATTACTGAGCATCACTAAGAAAGGGGAGCTTAAATGGGTCCAATGTACGGAGAAAGTAGTGTCAGAAAAAAAACATAGTGACGTCAATAAAATATTTGAGTTGGGATATATCGAGGATCGAAATAAAATTAATGATCGCCAAAGAACGGAATGCATGCCAGGACTGATTTGCACATTTCTGTCTGCAATGTGATGGTTTTTTAGTTTATTCTTCTTCGTATAGAAAGTAGATGCTGAGATTTTTCAGTAATTTAAAATCACGCGCATTATCAGTGTGCCTCTGGCAAACTGGTAGAGTGGGCACTCTTCAAAAATTTGCTCCATAGTTAGAATTTTTAACACAATGCCTTACCACGAGTCCTGACACACAAAGTAAGTGGAATATTTTTTTCACTTCTTTACAAGCATTGTATACGAGATGACGGATTTTGACAATTATGTCAGATTTTGTTACTTATTTCTTGCATAACATTATTTTCATACAATGGAAATATGTACTCGCTAAGCCACCATAAGCAACTTGTCAGTGGGAGTTTAATAAAACAATATCGTGTTGTACAACAATAAATTAAAATAATCATAAAAATAGCAGTACGTATCAAACAAAGAAAGACGCTGTCGTATTTGTTTTAAAGACAATATACGAAAAAGCAAATTACATCTTTACATAAGGTCACTTCCCACGGCAACTCCTACTAGTGAAATAGGCACAGCAAAAAACATCGTTATATTTTTTATCAAGATAAATAAAGAAAAATGGAACTCGTTGAACATTGAAGGCATAACGTGCTCGAGGGTTGGTTGACCATATTTGTTCTGAAACATAGGCACTGTGATTTGTTTTATTTTGTGCGAATCGTGTACAGTGTACATAATCCACTATCGTGTACGGCCCGTCAGATATATTTTGCATCACATTTTTTTTTGCTATCAAAAAGCCTGGAGTACCTAGGAGTAACGGTATAAGGAGGTAAAGCTAAATATTGCAACCTGTACAAATTTGCGATAAATCACTTTCTTCGGGTTTTTACGTCGTATACCATGAGAGAGAAAGAGATAAGAAAAGTCGTCCCATAATATTGTAACACTTCTAAGTATGTAAGAATGTTCTCCGTCCGCGATAGCTTCACATGATCGAGTCACATAACTTACGTCAACGGATTTTGAGGTTATTTCCTATATTCGAAGAATTATAAAATATCACTTTTCAGATGTATTTCAACAATTTCAATTTTTTTGACAGAACTTTATAATTGTCACATTTTTAATGATATAAAAACATAACATCAACAAAAAACTTCCATCATTATTTAGGCAATCTTTAAGGCTTCTGTTATTAGTGTTTGTGTGATATTTTTACTTTTTAATGGTGTATTGATATTGTTTTGTTTAATGTCTTCAAATTTGTTTTATTAAAAATGTCTGAATTCCATGTGGGCGGTAACTTATAGGCTATCCAACACCCTTTAATATATCTTTGTATCTTTCCATCGAGTTAGTATAAAGTCAACCGTCCTGACTACACTGTTTCGCAAAGGTACCTCTCCATGTCTACCAAGATACCAACACAAAATATAACAATGTCATACCTGAGATGTGACCCGCCTTATTTAAATTTAAAAATTCTCAAACCCGATTCGATCACTCTCTTATAGTAGCAATATTACTTATGTTATTTTTTAATTAAATAAATAAATAGATAAAAATATCGTTATCTATCATTTTTTAATATTTTATGGTTTAGATAAGTACCACCTACGTCTTAATCTGTTGATAATTCCGATAGTGTAACATTGAAATCATAACGAGTGATAACCATTTAATTATTGGGTATTTCATTATGACGTGTTATCTTATCATGTATTTTTTTATAGTGAATACCGCACGAGAGTTCCTACTGCACCCAACCGTCTAGAGCCAGTGAGACTATGGCATCCCCAATCGAGGTACGCTGTGAGGCTGAAGGTAGTGGGAAGGCCCTTGAGGTGATTTTCCCACAAAAACGGCGCTATTTTTTTTATTTTTTTTTTATAAATTTATTCCAGATCTCAGGGAGGGTGGTGCAATCCCATGAGTTCCATATAATACATAGAAAGATAAAAAAATACAAATACTATAAAAGTAATCCATTTATTATTATTATTATTATTAAGGGGAATGAGATGGGGAAGAGGAAGGTTAGGAAGTACCTGACTATTCAGGTATAGTCGGGCAAAAATATTTAAAACTGTTGAAATAACTCTGAAAAGTGATGTTTTGTAATCTTTGTGTAGTCTTATTTGAACAGTCACGCACATATCACCATCATGTTTGATTTATTTGTATAACCACTCCAAGTATTTTAATCAACAGAAATATAGGAAATAACCTGAAAATCTCTTGACGTAAGTTATGCGACTCGATGGTGTGAAGTTAGCGCGGACGGAGAACATTCTTACATACTTAAAAGTACAGCAATATTATGTGAAGACTTTTCGTGTATCTTTCTCTCTCATGGTTGAATTTGGTAGCCGCCTCTGGGCTGAAGTCCCCAAATACCTGAAAAAAACCCTTGACTCTGTGCAGAAACGGGCGGTCCGTTTGATAGATTCTCATATTTTAATAAATGGATTGCAATCTTTGGAGCACATACGTCAGGTAGGAATGCTGTCCTTGTTCTACCGGTATTTCAATGGAAGGTGCTTTGAATAACTTGTGTCATTGATCCTTTCGACACCGGTTCATAGACGGGAAACTCGCCAAACGCGCGCCCAACATTTGTACACGGTTGACATTCGTTACATGAAAACAGGTCGCTTTTACGACTCGTTCTTGTGTTCAACATCTCGGCTGTGGAACGATTTGCCGGCCTCTGTGTTTCCTCCCCCCTTCAACATTGGCCTCGTCAAGACCCAAGCTCACTCTACAAGACCCTCGATACAGCATCCTAAATGATGAAATAGGCCCCGAGGTAAGTTATTTCCCTTAAGGCCACCTGTGTGGAGTTAATGTAAAAAGAAAAACAATGCATGAACTTATCATTTAAATTTGTGTCGGTGCTCGCGTGGTTGCAAAGAGTTTTGTCGCGATGGTGCTTAGTTGTTAGACTACCAAAATATTTATGTAGATAAAGCAACTTTACACTTGTCTAATTTATTGTTGGTATTGGTAGAGTGTTTGATTCGGGTCAAATGTTGAAAATATGTTCCCACGTGGTAACGAAGATCGAAAAATTCGTAGCACTCTCCACGTCGAAGTCCAAATCCCAAAGCCAAAATCATGAAAACACATTTTCAGAAAGCTAGAGACATTAAATTAAATCGTCTCCGGAAAAGCAAAATGGCCGAAGCACCATTTTGGGAAGTACAGAGCACCTCAAAGTTTTTTTCATTATTTTTGACGGCCTGCATGGTCGAGTAGTAAGACGCTCGACTACGAATCCAGAGGTCGCGGGATCGAACCCGGCGTACGCAAATAAATTTTATTTAATTAATAGATACTCCGAGTATCGCCCTGGTGAAAGACCATCATTCAGAATTGAAACGTTGCTTGTAATGGCTTTAGCCGTGTTTGGTGACCAGATCTGAATAGCCAGGTACTTTCCAACCTTCCCCTTTCTCGTCTTCTTCCCCTCCCCACTACCTTCAGCCTCACAACATACCCCAATTGGGGATGCCATAGTCCCACTGGCTCCAGACGGTTGGGAAAAGTTGAAGCTCTTGTGCGGTATTCACTGTAAAAATATATATATTAAAAAAATATTACGCAAAATAAGGGATGAAGACTTGGTACCAATATAAAATATATACACGTTTAAAAAAATACGGTAAAATTCTCAGTACTTTTGAAAAAAAATGTTAACTCAGTTAATTCATTGCGCGCACTGCTAATAATCGAAGCGCCGCCAACGTCAAAGTGGATTATTCTATGTTCACTAGACTACACAAAATAAGTACGCTGTGAGCTGTTTGCCGTTGAAGTGGCGTGTTAGTATCTTTGTTAGTGTCTAAGGTAGTACTTTTACAGAAAAAATCCAATAGCAATCGGTGATATTTGTTGGTACCTATCTCTATTATCAATTATTCCACCATAATAAAAATAAGAAAAAATCATCTGTATTCGACTCAATTTTCACTGCGATACTTACAATGAGATTTGTCAGGTACATTTCAATCACATTTGGGAACCTTATTTACAGAAAGTTTAGGAACATATCCCATTATTCAGCCCATATTCAGACTTATACGAAACATTACGAAAAAAAGTACGGTAGGTACCTTGATGATACTTTATATGTTTTTTATCATTTGATTCGAAGGTAAATGAACAAACGACTCGAAGGGTTGTAATATTTGGGGTCGGCTTATGCTGTTATAGGTAAGAAGGGCGCCCTTTTGAGGGTTAAACATCCTTATCACCACGGTTACGGCCCCAAAGCTCTCGACAAGATAGTAAAAGTCAAGTGGAAAGGCACTTGATAAAAAAAAATACTGATGCCGACGTGTTTGTGTTAGCTACGATTGATAACATTGTGCCTTTGACGAGGTGGCTTTATTTTGATGGTGCTCACAGTTCCTTGCCCGTTTGCTCTTTAGATATTTAAGGCCCGTTTGGATGAGCGAAATTTATTCTCAGTTTTTGTTATCATAAGATTAAAAGGACAGAGGTGGGAGTATGGAAGAAGTCGGAGAATCAATATAAGACTAAGGTGAAGTTAGATGCCGATTGAGATAATATGCAACTGACCTTAACTACGAAAGAGAGCATCTGTTTATACGTCTCACTAAAAACTCCTTAAGCCAAAGTTTTCAGCTCGCTACCTCATTTTCATCAGCATTCATTTGAGATTTGAAATATTCTATATTTTGGGTTCAAAAAATAAAATCCTTCGAAAGGCAAAATAACTCGTTTGAGTGTTTCATTGAAGTAAAATATTAGGGAATATGAATTTATATAAACGTACTAAAAGTTAGTTAACAGACGAAGCCGGTTAGTAAAACTAGTATTCTGTTATGATACTATGTAATGCTCAACAATAGTAGAAAAATCGTCAACTACGGATTAAATTAAAAATAAAATATGATAATAATAGTGAATACTGCAGTACCAACTGCTTCTAACCTTCTAGAGCCAGTAAGACCATGATACCCTAATAGAGGTATTTTGTGAGGCTGAAGGTAGTGCAGAGGGGAGGGAGATGGGAAAGATGAAAGTTGGGAAGTACCTGTCTATTGAGATCTGGTTACTAAACACGACAAAAGCCATTTCAATAAACGTTTCGACTCTTAATTGTAGTATTTCACCAGGGTGATGATTTGAGTATTTACCACTCTGGAACGTACCGCAAATATGCTATTTATTAATTAAATGTGAAATAACACATATGAGTGAATATAATTTATTTGCGCACGCCGGGATTTGAACCCGCGACTTCTGGATTCGTAATCGAGCGTCTTTACCACCGACCACGGAGGCCGTCTAATGCATCTTATTTGTGACGGTGTTCAAAAAACTAAGGTGGTCTTATGGTTTAATGTTAAAAAAAGTTGGTTTATTCAATTTACGAATTGTTGGATTTCAAAGAGATAATTTGTTATGTTCCTACCTTCTTGTTTTTCATCCAGTTCCTACCTATCCAAACATTTCACTATATTCGATTTCCGTATTCAACAACATCGAGTTTTAAGACGAGTGACAATCAGAAGAGTTTTGTAAAAAAACGTGTTCGTTCTTTGGTGTCTCGTTTGGTCGTTCGTTTTGTTGTTGTTCTACAAATAATATTAAAATGAGTGTTTTTTGCTGTGGTGTCCGTTAATAATTCAATGTGTAAAAATAATCAAAAACTTAAACATCAATTTCATCGGTGAGTGAATTGGTTTCCTAACTTCCTTCACTCCAAAATCTGTCCACATCTATAATTAGACACTTCCATCAAGTAGTATAGTTTTATCGTTTTACAGTCCACTATTTTCCAAATTTCACCTGAAACTGAAAACACATTCAGTGTTTTATCGCAGCTTCGCTGCCAACACGAGGTGTAGTCCGTCCTTAAGGTTCGTTGATAAGGCTTCGGGGACGGGCCTCTAGTAAACGCCGGGACGTCGAACGGGCGAAACGTCTGGACGCAAGCGGAACGCGCCTGCCGTCGGAACCCGAACGATTCTGTTAAAACTTCACCCAGTACAAGGAAAATGTCCTCAAAGGACGGGAAACAGCGTGCGGCGCGTGGCGAAATAAATTTTACAAACCTGAAAACATCGCAATAAATTTTATTTGCGACTTTGCTTTTTCAACTAAAATTATCAATTGAACCACAATTTCAATGAAATTTTCGACAATATTTATTTATATTGAATCTGTTTTTGTGTTTTTGTAAATCAGTGTTACGTGAGTCGCAACAAATATGTTCAATTGACATTTTGTGTGCGCAATAAAAGGTGATTAATCATTCATTATTTCTGCAGAACTTTGGGAAAAAGTTGTATTTTTATGTTGCACCTTTTTAATGCCAAATTCGGTTGAGTAAATCTCTTATTAAGTGCCTTAATCAATTAAATCAGTTGTAAACCACAAACAATGTTAACTGTGAGTAGGTATGAATCTTTGTTTATGAAATTAATATTGCCACAAAAACAAATAACAATCTAAAGCTTAAACCTTTCTGTGCTTATCATTAATACAATCTACGACTACGGTACAACTAGTTCTACAACAATAAAGTAAATATTTCTTATCATATAACAACGATTTTACGACAGTTACAAGTATTAGTAAAAAAAATTGAACACTAAGAATACCAAATAATTACTACCACTAAAACTTATGGAGTATTGTTTTTTTATAATAATAAATATAGCATTAATACCTATAATTGGCCTAAAAAACAGATTACATAAAAAACAGAATACTGTAGAAATTAAAAATTTCAAATTGATTTCCTCTTCGGGTAGGTTATTTAACAGTTGTAAAATTAAATTGCTTTTGCCAGAAAATGGTTTCTAATATTTGCGACCCGACGGTGAAATTACATGTCTCTGTTTATTTTCAGAGTGAATATGTTGTTTCTGTTTCTGGAGATACATCTGTTTTGTATTCAAAAGCATTTGCATTATGTTTACTGATTAATTTTTTTAAATGTATTTAACCGTTTCAGTTATTTATACATCAAGGGTGCACAAATAAATCGAGATAATTCCAATTAAAAGAGTTTTCTGTAGGGAAACGTATTGAAATGCCAAGCATAGTAAGCCCAGTAGATTTTACACATTTTCGATACTAGCGTTAATTTAAACACAAAAAGTTTTTCATCGACTCGCCATCGTGTTAAAAAGTGTCCATTTACTACTTCAAATTCCACGATTGCATTAAAAACATGCATGTACTTATAATCACTATGAACAATGGATACGAGCAAAAACATTGCTCTTACTAAAAAAACCACTGCCCGGAAATTAATAATTTAATTATTTTTAATATTTTTTCTTGTTGTTGTTGATAAAACTCATTTACTTTTTGCGCATTACAAAATTGACAATTAACTTTTCAACTTCGTATTAAATTTCTTTAAACGCTCCTGAGTTGGTATATCACAAAAAATGACGTTATATGAATTATCCAAGTACATATTTATAAATACTCTTCCCTTCCCCCCTCTCCCCATCACATCCTAAAAATATATATTTTAATTTATAATTGTAATTCCTTAGAATGTATTTTTGAGATCCATAATATAATCTCCAAAATATGATGCAAGTACCCATATAACCCTTAACTTCCCAAATGATATAATTTAAGCAAACTCGTTGTTTGTGCCTTATCGAGCAAATGGGTGTTTTCCTCTGAAAAATAGGAAAATAAGTGAAATGTGTGTTGGAAAAAATAGACACATTGTATTTTTTTAATCTTAAAAAAAACATTATTATTGTCATATTCTAAAATGAATACAAACAAACATAAACAAGGAAATAAAAATTATGACTGAAAAATATGTTAAACTACGTTCCTCGTAAATTTGCAATGTTATTGTTCCCCTCGGAGCCTCCGGCAAAGCCTCCTTCCTGCGGTGAATGTACCAGCTAAACCTGTTGCTCTCCGTTCCTAGAGGTCTGGGGCGTCTGAGCTTCTGGGAAGCTGCCTACTTCTCGGTACTGCGCGATCCCTCTGATATTCAATGCCTCTCCGAATTTATTGCACCCCGTAGGCTGCTCTGTTTTATTCAAGAACATTTAAGGGGTTCCGCAGAAAATATTTGTATGAAACATTTTTTTTGTATCGTTATTGGCTGGAGTACCAGCTGACTCATAGAGGTTTTATTTATAAAAAATAAACACTGCAGAAAGCTATCGGGAAATTTAGAAAGAATTTTTTTTTAACCTTTTTTTAATGTTTATATATTTTATGTTGGTACCAAGTTTCATCCCTTATTCTGCGTAATATTTTTTAGATTTTTTTTATAGTGAGTACCGCATAAGAGTCCCAACTGCTTACAACCCTCTAGAGCTAGTAAGACTATGGCACCCCAATTGGGCCATGTTGTAAGGCTAAAGGTAGTGCGCGGGGGAAGGAGATGAGAAAGAGGAATTTCAGGAAGTACCTGGCTATTTAGAGCCATTTCAAGCAAAGTTTTGATTCTGAAAGGCGGTCTTTAACCAGGGCGATACTTAGAGTATTCACCAAACTGGAACGTGCAGAAAATATACAATATATATTTTTATATGAATTAAATGCGTTATGTCACACATCAATTAAGTAAAAGTTTTTTGCGCATGTAAGGTTTGAACCCGTAACCTCTGGATTCGCAGTCGGGCGTCTTACCACTCGACGACAGAGGCTGTCGAATATAGTTCATTCCAATCTCCAAATGCTCCCTTTAATTAGGGTGCATAAACATCTAGCGTCTCGGGAAATAAAATTGCAGACTCTTAAGTGAAACAAAGCGCGGCCAATATGATTATTACTCACAATTTTTATCCCCCAATTGACTAATAAATTTTTATCTGTCGTCAAAGTCAACCCGCAAATAATGCTCTGTATCTTGAAGTAACAATATATGGAGGGAGAGCTAATTATTTTTACCCAACCTATACAAACTTTCGAAAAACCACTTTCTTCGGGTTTTCACAGGTACACCATGAGAGAAAAAGAGACAGAAAATATAATACACCGCTTCTATTTACTGTAACGATGATCTTGGTCTCCTGGGTCACCGCGGGACCCCGCCCGTATTTTTTATTATGCCACTAAACTTGATACAACTAAACGGTTTTTAGGTTATACGAGTGTGCTACATTTTTGTTGAAAACAATATTGTAAAAAAGTGGCTATACGAATAAACAAAAACATTGTGTCGATATGTGCTATGAATGGATGTACAAATACCCTAGTCTTAGTCTTAGCCACGCTCAGGTCTGCCGAGTCCGGTAAAAATCATAAAAAAAATTGACTACACTGCCTTGGATAGGTACCACTCTATGTACTCTAAGCTCTGTATATTTGCATAAATATCCACCAAAACTATGTAACAGCTAATTTTAATTAACATCGGCTTCATTCTTTCTCAAATTGTGAAAATCGCGTTTTGCACTCGTAATTTTGATGTGTGAACTTTAGTCACATATTCTATGAAGTTCCTACTTCAACACGATATTCTTTCCTCATTCCTAACCCCTTTCGTTATTGTATTTTCTTTTTAATGTTTCTCATTTTCCATTAAAAACATTTTTTTTTTAATGTTAATAATACCAAATTTTAAACTTTACTCCACTATTTTTATTGACCGCACCGGTTTCACCGTATAGCGGGAATCCTCAGACTGGTACAATTTGAAGTGAAATTATGATAAACATACTATTTATGTCCGGAATAGACGTTTATTGGTTCTATATCATATTGAATATCTGTGACTTAGTATTGTGTTTTATTACTGACAGGGGCGGCTTTATAATTAATTTCCTAATATACCTTTTATATATAATAATAATAATATACCTAATATGCCTTTTAATTGTACTGGTGTGAATATTGCCGTTACAAGGTGAAACCGGTCCGGTCTTAATAAAAAAATAGTGAAATTCAGTGAAAATGTTGCTGTTATTAAATCATTCAAATGAATTCCACCACGAAAGCTTCAAATTATAAATAATTCTAAATTAGTAAAAATATATTTTCGCCTTCCACCCGCGAATTCCGCACTAATCGATTCAATGTAACAATATATATAAAATGTAACCTCCACGTAATAACTTTGTTCTTAAACTAACTAATTAACTAACCATCACGCCGCTTCCCCGCAGGGGTAGGGGCAGAGATGACGGACCGCCATATAACTCTGTCTTGGCACACACTCCTTGCTTCATTCACATTCATACATCGCCTCATACATACTCTTTTGTTATTCTGACTCTTCACATTACCCGATTCAACTATTTGATTTACTTGATCGTGTCGTGTCTTTCTCGGGCGTCTTCGACTTCTTCTTCCATTCACTTTTGCATCATATATTCTTTTCACACTCCTTTCTTCGTTCATTCGCTCTACATGCCCGAACCATCTAAGCGTCCCTTTCTTGATCCTATTCATTACGCTCACATCAGCCTTGCATTCTTTCCGGATATCCACATTTTTAATGCGGTCATGCATGGTTTTACGCACATACGTCTCAAGGATCTCATTTCCACAGCATTCAGCTTACTTTTATCCTTCCTCTGCCAGTTCCATGCCTCACTACCATACATCAGGGTTGGTATAAGCACTCCATTGTGGACTGCTAGCTTCGCTTCTTTGGACATTTTTTTTTGCGCCAACACCATTAAGTCCTCCATTAATGGAGTTTCTTGCATCTTTTCTTTTCTTTTTCCTTTTTATTCTTTTTTTTATTTTTGTGCACAACCTCTTATTCCTACAGTATCTATAAAATGTTACCTCTTTGTTCTTATATTAATATAATTTCAACTTTTCTTTCTTTTCTTCTTTTTCCTTCTCCTTTTTTAATACTTTTTATTAATATTTACATTTAATATTATACCATTTATGTACACTACGTCTGTCTTGACACAGGAATCTCCTAGTGAGATATACATGGACCAAACCCATGTTTTATATTTCTAAAAGATAAATAAAAAAAATGATGGCTAGCAACAATCGTAATATGCTCAAGCTAAATACAAATAGAATATATATATACATACTTAAAACAATTAATTACTTGAAAAAAAATCTTTTGAAAGTTGAAGGATATTCCCTTGTTCCTCTTTACTAATTTGACAGCTACTTGATTTTTGATAACCACCAATCAAAGATTTTTAGGAGCTATCGGGCATGGCTCTATTTGCCTTTCCGTAAAATACACATCACAAACGGCTTCTGTCTGCCGAACGTCTTCTAGCTTGTTGTATTTGTTTATAAATCTACCGGGCCGCGTCTTTGTACAAAAAAATTTCGATCTCAATATTCAGGGGATTAACAGAATGTCACCTTATAAAGCTGATAAAACTATCATCCCAACCCACTTTATGATAATGACGCGTTTCGTGGCGGGAGCGCGCAACGACCTCTCTATTGGAAGAATTTACTGTGACTGAATAAAATAGCCTAAAAACACGCGGGACCAAACAAACTCACTGTTGGGATCGCCAAATTCGAAACAGAAAAATTCTCCCGGCCTCAAGAGTCCTAGTTAACTTACTTTCTAGATAACCCTCGTATGTTGTTTTATAATCCGTATTTTTATTAAAAACATTCTTCCCAAACACAGATCACTAAAACGAATACCTACTTATCACAAACTCAACAATAATGTTTTATTCAATGTTTCTTTTATCTTCGAAGCGTTTTTTATTTACTACTTTTATGTTTTATTAATGTTATTATGGAAGTGTTTTGATTTATTGTAGGTAAATATTTTTCTAGGTTAGTTATAAAAATCGTTTTAGCTTTACAGTATGTACAGGATTTATTTTATGAAGAGTTTCACAGAAAATATTTAGAATTTTTTAACATTTTTTTCAAAACACATTTCATTACTTCAGAACATTCTGAATTCTGTGTGATTGTATAAGTAAATAAAACTACACACAAATAATCTATAAACATGCTTGTAGGAACCGATTGCTGTTTCCGACACCTTTTAGTAGGTAGGTACCTCCTTTGGAAATACAAATATTCATGCCAAATACGAGTGCCGTCACAATTGCAGCTGCCTTAGAAAACCTTGCAACGTC
Source organism: Drusus annulatus (assembly GCA_022651775.1). Taxonomy (NCBI): domain Eukaryota; kingdom Metazoa; phylum Arthropoda; class Insecta; order Trichoptera; family Limnephilidae; genus Drusus; species Drusus annulatus. The sequence continues at coordinate 153,625 of JAGWCC010000530.1, read as the reverse complement.
TTTATATTAAATATTTATTTACGTACCGCTTCTTCTATGTAAATGCAAATATTATATTAGACGGCGACATACCCGTGCAGTATTTTTATCGACGCATTTAGTACTGGAGTCTTTTATTGAAGGCTTTGATAGAATCTCAGAACAATAATATACGAAAGGGAGCGCTGTTGTAGTCGGTTTCGAAGAGTTTTGCCGGATTCGGCAAGACCTGGGCGTGGCTAGGGTATTTATACATCCGTTCATAGTACATGTCGACATAATGTTTTTGTTTATTCCTCTAACCACTTTTTCACAGTATTGTTATAAACAAAAATACAGCATATAACTTAAAAAACCGTTTAGTTATGTCAATTTATGTCGCAAATCAAAACGTGTGGACAGAGTCAACGGAGACGCGGGACACGAAGAACATTCTAACAATGCTTTAAAGCGGTGTGATAATTTGGGAGATGTTGTTGTCTCTTTCTTTCTCATGGTATACGACGTAAGAACCCGGAGAAAACCCCCCGTATGTTTCTTCCAGAAGAGATGAAGTTATTATCTAAAGATTAATTTAATATTGTCCTGATGATGGAAGGGTACTTCCGAAACCGGTAGACAAAATATTAAATAAAAAGTGGTTAAAAACAAAGTGTATGTGTTCTATTTATAAATATGGCAAGCCACAAAGTTAATGCTTTTTACGAATATACAATTATTTTCATTTATTTCTAGTTTAGAAACTTGAGAGATACAGTTTTGCACTCAGAGGACATGATATTAGCACAATGGTAGTCGGTATTTATTCAAATATTATTTATTTATTTAAATTGTGTTCGTTTATAAATTACTTGGAGGGTTTCAGAAGGAATGTAAATGTGTGGTAAATATATATTTTTTATGTGATTGTGTTAATAAATTACTTACGTATTACACGAAATAGATAAATAAACACAATATTATTAGATACGCTATCTGTCGTCTTATCATTTCGATAAGTCGATGGAGTGATATATATTTTTTAATTAGATAAAATACAAGAATATTTGTAAAATTTAGTCACACCATGCTTTTACTTATCAACCTTTTACTTAAATCAATATCGAAAAGGATTTTTATTTACAAATCAAGGTCGCAATACGTAATTGAATACTTTGACGCCCTTTTGAGAATACATTAGTATTAGAGTAAGCATTTCTGTAATTGTTGCATAGAAGTGGTATAAATATGTTTTCTTACCAAATTAATTTTGGAAATACATGGGTGATAAGTACCCGAAAATATATTCGCATTATATATGTGACCTCGCTAATTACCTGAATAGTAGGAATGCTTGATATCGGAAATTAAGTGTCACTGTGGTTCTAGTTACCGGTTATTTATCCAGCTATTTTCGGAACCAGTTCCTGGTGCCAGAAAAGTTCCACGAAGAAGATTTTAAAATTAAGATTATTATTATATATCTGTTATTTTTTTATTTCACGGGGGATGGGTTGCTAGCGATTTTTTAATAATGAAAAGAGCTGGAACCGGCTTCTCACCGAAAATTGGATATTCGCCATTTTTATTGGCAAGAAATATGAACCGGCTCCTCGGAGAAATAATATCGACGGTTCCAGCGACCGGCTTGGAACCGGTTCCTTTTAATCGGGACAGGAATATCGAACATCTCTACTGAATCGATACTATAAGTCATACCCTCTACTACTGTAAAAGGGAAAACTAGAAGTAAGGCATGACATGACATATTATTTTGTATTGGTATTGTATATTTTGAGCCTTTACCTTTTGTTTTTTTTTCTGTTAAAAAATAAAGTAAATATATATATATATATATATGTATTGTATATATATTTATATTTGCTTTATTGACAGCTGTTTCCTCTTCCGAAGGCATTGTTGAACTATTATTATATGATCGTATTTATTATGAAAAAAAAAATAATAACTGTCATTAACGAAAATTTAGTATAATATTATAAAAAATATACATTTTTTAAATGTATTATGAGAAATAAAAATTAAGCTCTACAAAATGCAGTTTCGAACAATAAATTCTAAAATTGAGATTTTTTTTCTTCAATAGTTCTATTAAGCTTCAAGTTTCACTGCCGGTTTGAAAATATGTAAAATGTATTATTATTAAGTAGTACCTACCCATTAGGTAACCTACCCATAAAATATTTTTGTTGTACGAAACGAAATTTTTTAACCTGGGTATTTGAGTTTGGTATGCTACAGTAATAAACATTTTTGAAACGTTTCGCTACAAAATATTTTTTTTTACGAAAAGCGCTTTAGATTCCTGATAAATTCCTTACCTAATGGAATTCATTCGCTTCTTAGCGCGGATGAAAATTATCACATTTCCGATGCATAAATGCGTATAATAAATTTGTTTTTGAAAATACTTTAAAATCTAAAAAAATGTAGACTTAAATAATTAGAAATAAATATAATTTGATAAAAAAATATACCTTATTATTATAATAACATATTGTGTGGTTCAGATGAAAATAATTAACGACTAGATTTTTTTAAACATATTATTTGTCTTAATTAGTGGTGTAAACTTACAAAGAAAAAATGAAGTACCCATCTTCTCCCCACAGAAGAGAGATATACGTGTGTAGTGGGCGTGTTCGTGTGCCCTAGATAAATATTTGTTTCCTTAGCTATCTACTTGGGTTGAAATTGGTCAAACGTTTTCAATTATTGAAATTTTTCGTCGACAGATTTTCAATTTCATTATTCTTTCTGAGGCTTAGGAGTTTAACGGTCTTATATAAACTGATAACACAGGTTTTCCTTTCAATCGGTATTGATAACTATGATCTTATCTTATCGGCATTGTCTGTTTCCTTATTACACCAAATAATGTATCTACACCTTTTGAGGTCCGATCAGTACATACACCAGACTAAAAGGATATAATTAGCTTACTGTGGAGTATATGTTATCTATCTATCATCATCATAGGCGCTACAGCCTTTGAAGTATCCTTGCTGCCTCTAGAAAATACCTCCAATTCTCTCCTTTTATCTCTTCACACTACGTCTTTATGCTGCAAGGACGCCGTGTTGGTCCTCTGTTATCTTAGTTTAGGTCCCCCAATGCTTCTTCTTACTGCAGGCTGATGGGGCATCTCAGGAAATAAACTACATTTTATCTTTGCCGCATGTCCCGCCCAGCGGAACAGTTTATAAATCTTGTTATCGATGGGTCTTTAAACAATTGGTTTTGCTCGTGGCGGTATTTATTTATTTATAAATTAACGGACTAAAGTCCAATTACAAAAAAAACATATAAAACACAAAATGGAATAAAGAGCAACAGAGAAGGAATAACTCATACATAATAATAAACGAAGCGATGATAAAAATAGGACAAAATAAACATAAAAGAAAACATTCATGTATCTTGTTCATCAGAAACATTTTTCTTGTTTACATTAAAAACATTTTAATGTATATTTAATCGACACAGATTAAGAAAATCTTTTGACCTTCTATCTCTAGTTTTGGGTTATAGGAAAATCGAAACTTTTTGATGGTCAAAATAACCGTTAGCATAACTGAAAATGATTTTTAATGCCTTTGCTCAACTTTTTAGTAGGTGCTTACTTTTTGGTTCTTGCGCTATTTCCACTAATGTATTCTCCCCATCAAGAAAAATAAGATCTACTCATTTGTTCGGACACCAACAACTAGCGATCAATTTTTTTTTATTGTTTAGATAAAAACAATATTTTTTTTGTGATTATTATCTAGTAATTCAATTTCAATTATTTATTTTTTAAACATTATAAAATTTTCTCTTTTTGCTTTTCTAAAGATGTTGTATGAAAAATATTCAGAATCTACAACATAGTTCAAAGTTTATATTTAAAACGAGAGGGAGAAAAAAAGTAATCAAACAAGATAGACATAGTTCTAAAATTTGACAAATAAACCTGATCTATACATAATAAGCAGTAATAACAAGCATAAAAAAGCTTGCTGTTTAAAGGCAGTTTTACTAATAAAAAATATGATGTCAATATCCGAAGCGATTCGATTCAACAGCAAGAGTGCCCTCCCTGCTGGCATGACCATTGGCAAGTTAGTCCAGCAGGCCGGGAGATAAAAAAAAACCTATGCTGTCGATGACGGTGATAACCATCGGGAACATAAAAGTGAATACTCTCCACGATAGCCAAGTTAAGTCGACCAACTTCTGCGATGGCGCTATCGTTCCCGTCGAACACAGTACAGAAAATGAAGCTATTGGGAGTAGTACTGTATCCATATATAACTAGCCGTTTGAAATAACAGCTAGATGCCGTCAACGTCCAACGCTATTGACGAATCTTTGCGCCAACAGTTGGATATCAATAGCTACATACGAATATTATCCAACGCAACGCAGTCTGGACACTCACTAAGTATGTACCTATTGTTTTAGTTTTAGCGTCACATAAACAAAGAGGTGTAAGAGTGTATACTTCGTGAACGATATTATGCGTAATTTGAAATGATCTTTTGGTTTAATACCCGACGTCTTTATGGACTTTGCCATCCGAAACGGCCGATACGTAGCGCCTAGCGTCAAGTGAATCTACCAATGGAAAGTAGTAAATAGCTGTTACAAAATAACACCCCCAACGGCACCAACGATCCAACTGTTTTAACATCAATATCGTCACGTCAACGTTACAAAATTGACGATTGCCAAGGCGGTGGCGTTGTTTCAAATTATCGGAGTTGTGCTAGCTAGTTGGGCGTAGTCATATAAAATAAACGGACGTGATATTTTAAGGATATTGTTTATATTACTTAACTGTTCTAACTTTATCGTAACCTTTTACATAGAATTTGACAACTATGTATTTCATTATTTATTTGTAAGTGGAAAGTTGTTGATTGAGTAAGACATACACTGAGAAAAACTTTTTTCAGGAAAAACGAAATGAAATAGCCAGTATTTTTGTAATTTACTAACTTGCTTAGTTTGTACCAGTGGTGGCTTGTGGTTTACCTCATTGAGAGATTAAAAAAGCGAAAAAAATAATCCCTCCGGTCGGATAAAAATATTCCCAGAATTTCACAGAAACCAGAAAACATTGCCACAAGTAAATGTAATGTATGTGTTTTTTTCTAGCCTCAAAAAACTTTTCATACTAATTTTCCTAGATCTAAAACTAACTCACAAACCGTGACGCTATTCCCCCGCAGGGGGAGGGAAATATGATAAATCGCTATAGAACTCTGCCTTGGCACACACTCCTGGCTTCATTCACATTCATACATCGTCTCATACATACTATTCTGTTATTCTGACTCTTGACATGGCCCGACTCAAGTATTTGATTCACTAGATCTTCCTAGATCTAAGAGAAAATTTTCAAATGATCGAATCAGCGACGTTTAGCGACCTAGCAACAGTATATTCGCAAAATTAGGTGATGCATGAAAACGCCTGTGGCTAAATAATATAGTGGCGTAAGATAAAAAAGAGTTTTAAATTAGACGTTCACAATTTACGCAAGAAACTGTTCGTTTTTTTATATGGGTATTTGCCAATGCTGGCAAATGCTAGAAATGCGGCAATAAGAAAATTAAAATCTTAAATAATCAACTTATTTAAAAAACTTAAAACATGAAGATCACAGTTGCTTGTTGATTTCTTTGGCCTTGCAAAATACCATTTTATACAAATAGGGTCAAAACCTCACAACAAGAATATATATGGAGAGAGAGCTTAACGTTTTTACCCAACCTATACCAATTTATTATAAATCACTTTCTCCGGGTTTTTACGTCGTACACCGTGAAAGAGAAAGAGACAAGTTCTCACACAATATAGCACCGCTTTTAGGTATGTAAGAATTTTTTACGTCTCCCGCGTCTCCAACGACTCCACCCACTACGTTTTGTTATGCGACATAACAGGACAGAACTCAACGGTTTTTTAGGTTATATCCTACATTTTTGTTTATAACAATACTGTAAAAATGTGGTTATACAAATTTATGAAAATATTATGTCGACATTAGCTATGAATGGATGTATAAAAACCCTAGCCCTAGCCCTAGCCACGCCCAGTCAGGCAAAAATCATCAATACTCACTACACTAGCTCCCTAGAATTTCTACCGCGCCAGCGCCACCAGTATGTTTTGGTGTTTTGAACTAACTCATTCTTAGGACCTTAGAGTCCATAGAGTAGTATCTATCAAGGCAGTGAAGTCAGTTTTTGACTTGTTTTTGATGATTTTAACCTGACTCGGCGCACCTGGGCGTGGCTAAGACTAAGGCTACGGTATTTGTACATCCGTTCATATCACATATCGACACAATGTTTTTGTTTATTCGTATGGCCACTTTTAACAGTATTTTTATCAACAAAAATATAGCACATAACCTAAAAAACCGTTTAGTTGTGTCAAGTTTAGTGGCATAATAAAAAATGTGGGAGGAGTTCCGCGGTGAACCAGGAGCTTAAGATCATTGCGACAGTATATAGAAGCGGTCTATGAAATTTATTGTCTCTTTCTCTCTCATGGTGAACGACGTAAAAATCCGGAGAAAGTGATTTATCGCAAGTTTGCGTAGGTTGGGTAAAAATAATTGGCTCTCCCTCCATATATTGTTACTTCAAGCTTAGGACGCAATGTCCATAGGTGCTGAATCCTTTTACAACGGATGGTATTCACTTCCGACTCGCTCTTGGACAGTAATATTTAGACGGGTAAAATTATAGCTCAAGTTTGACTTATTTTATTTAAAGGAGCTTACTGCGGAAACGATAGGATAGAGAACACCGCCACTGGTTTGTACCGTATGTGCTCAGTGTCATACTTCTCTTTTAGTTCAGATTCTTTTTCTATTTTTTTGCGAAAAGCGTTTTGAAACTGTAGCGAGATTCATACATAGTGTATAAACCTAAAGATATTATGTATTTAACAAATAGGAAGTAAAAAAGTAGGCATTATACCAACGTTATTATTGCGTAAGAATGTAAATAATAAAAAGTAAACGAATGGGTGCTTACACAGTCATTTTATTATTAAGTGGATTTTTTTCTTCTCCTTTTCTCTCCACGAGCTAGCGGTAACAGCCCTGAATATGGGCACTGCCAGATTTACCTTTGATGTGGCTGGAACTCTTAATAGACAAAATAATTCACTACGTTCTGAAGATCGGAAGCTATAAAAATATAAAGCCCAACTCTTATAGAAAGGAGAAAAGAGAAGAATTTATAATTTTTTGATATTTTTCTTTTGGCGAAAAATTAATTAAAAGTATTAAAATATTTTAAAGTAAAACACGAATTCACGAATTGTTCCTAGAAGTTATTAGTTTTTTTTTAATTATCGCTCTTTATGAATGAGGTCCCCCTTGAAGTGAGAGCCTTTCTTGGTGGTTTAGTATTAAATTTTAATCCTCTTTAATCTGCTGAAGGATCGCCTTTTAAAAATGTTTTTAAATTTATCGTTACTTACCACCACAAATTTGCCACGTGAATTTGGTTAAACTGTGGCCAGTAATTAAAACGCCATGCGTCAAAGTTATTTTTATGTCATATATCTATAAAAATAGAGATGTGTGCTTGGTTATCTTAAAAAATAAATTATAGTAAATACCGCACAAGAGTCTCAACTGCTCCCAACCGTCTAAAACCAATGAGACTATGGCATCCCCAACAAGTGTATGTTGTGAGTCTGAAGGTAGTGAGGAGAGGAAGGAGATGGGGAAGAGGTTGGGAAGTACCTGGCTATTCAGATCTGGTCACCAAACACGGCTAAAGCCATTTCAAGCAACGTTTCGATTCTGAATGGTGGTCTTTCACCAGGGCGATATTTACCACTCTGGAACGTGCCGCAAATATACTTTTTATTATTTTATATGAATTAAATGTGTTATGACACATATTTATTGAATAAAAGTTGTTGGCGCACGCCGGGTTTAAACCCGCGACCTTTGGATTCGTAGTCGAGCGTTTTACCATTCGACCATGAAGGCCGTCTAGATCTGTTGGTTTTTTTTTTTTCTGATTTTCTAGATCTAGAAGTGATGAATCATTTAAAGGTACTGACTCTAATTCTTGTTCCTTATACCAATAGAACGGCGCTATGCGCCTTACTTTGTTACCTCATGTGGGTGGAAAATGCTTTTACGTGACTATTGAATTTAAATTCACACTTCATTCAGTTAAGACGCCAAAAAATAAACCGTTTAATTTGACTGAATATTCACTTCCAATTACTACTATGTCCTTAATTTGAAAAACATATTTGAAATATACACTGAGTCCCTACCGTGTCATAAAACTGACGCATAACGGACTCCTGTCTTAAGTTGAATTCGATTTAAAGCTCAATTCCATGTAGGCAATATTATTTCATAAAGCAACTATAAAGCCTTTGAGACCCAGTGTTAATTCAAATTAACACGAACTTTGTGTTATTTCCCGTAACTACGGTGATTTAAAAAAGTCGGTTTTTTGTTTTCCAACAGTTGGCAATCTACCTACTCTACGGTGTCTATTTTTTTCCGCTAGGTTGCAATCCTTAATCCCCCCAAAAAAACCGAAAATGTTTTGGCGATAGCTGTCGCTTCGGCGGTCATGGTCGGCTTGGGATTCAATAGTATTTTTATTTTCTTTTATATTATCTTTAATTATTTTACTCATGGTAGATCGTAAATGTAACTAACCCTCAACTAACCATCACGCCGTTTCCCCGCACGGGTAGGCAGAGAGGACAAACCGCCATTCAACGCTGTCTTGGCACACACTCCTTGCTTCATTTACATTCATACATCGTCTCATACATACTCTTCTCTTATTCTGACTCTTCACACGACCTGATTCAAGTATTTAATTTACTTGATCGTGCCATGTCTTTCTCGGGCGTCCTCGACTTTTTTTCATTCACTTTCGCACCTTCCATTCACTTTCGTATTGTAAATGTATTTTTTTTAAATACAACAGTTCTGTGTTAAGTTTATTTCACCTTACTGAAAAAAATACCTTCCTGAGGCCCAATGTTAATTCAAATTAACACAGAAAAAAAAAAATCAACAAGCTTAGACAAAAAAATCAAACCATACAAAAAAAAAATTTCTCTCAGGGTATCATTACATATATTCTATACGTGGAAACAAAAACCGTGTACCAAAGGGATATAATCTGAAAATACTTTTTTTTACAACAAATGAATGTATTCTACATAGTTAGCTAGTTAACTGCCGAATCAGATTTGGTATTTGTTGATTCGTGTTCGTTTTACAATGAAGACCGCTATTTTGTGCAAAATTTAAATTCAGTTTTAGAAACAGTCCTTTTAGCGCCCGTAAATAAAAAAAGTTCAGTGTTGATAAAAAATATCATAACATCAACTTACATTCTATATTACAGCAATATTTTATTGCGCCGCTCAGTACAATCACACGCCATGGGCATTCTGCACATCTGTGAATAATGAACGATATTTATTTACTGGGCTAAAGAATTGATATTGTTTGCTGTCACCTGACACCCGACACCTGACACCTGATTTGCAATAGTAACAGTTAACATTGTTTGAAGGCAGTTGTTTTTACCCAAAGAATAAAAAATCACAAAACTTTTGACGCTTTTTAAAAAATATACTTTTTGGAGAAAATACAAATACAGACAGTAAATAAATAATAAATACATACACTGCAGAATTAGCCTGTATCACAACCATTTCTCACTGATTAACATATTGTAGCTGATAAATAAATCTCTACAGAATATTTGTATACAAATTTAAAGGGAAATAAAAGAAAATTAATTGACTAAGAGTTACAGAAAAAAATGAAAATGCAATGTTTAAATAAAAATAAATAACAATAAAAAAATTAAAAGTAGAGAAAATATAAACACTGAGTTGTTTTTTTTAAGTGAAAATAACTTTCAATTTTCTACTAAAATTACCGCTTGTATCAAAAAAATATGTTGGGGTCCATTGAAGTTTGATGTCGATTATATAAATAGCACATTCTTCTAATTGGATACCTGACACCAGCATTTGTGCGCGTCCGGCTAACGTGAAATAAGTCCTTAAGTCTAGTTGTCCTGGGTGGTATTTTGAAGTTGATTAGGTTTGCTTTTGATACACTCCATAAAATAAGAAAATTTCGCCAAATAACGCGAATATTTCAATTGTCTTAAACAAAAAAATTTAAACAACTATGAAGCGTAAAAAAAACATTTTGTAAGGTAAGTTAACACTCCCGCTCCTAGGGGTGGTTCTAATCTCACCCCGAACGAGAATTTAGTGCTATATCTTAGATAAAGATTCGACTCCATATCATTAAACATTATGGAACAAAAGCTTAAAAAAACAGGAATTATGAGTAAACCACTACAAAGCTACACGAATAATAGGACCCAGCGTATTAAACTAAATGATGAAAAGAGTGAAACATCAGTAAGAATTTATGGAGTTCCACAAGGTAGCACGCTCGGCCCAATTCTATTTCTAATCTATATCAATGATCTATCCAACCTGAAGGACAAAGGTGACGCTATAATTAGCTTTGCAGATGATACAGTGGTTTTGGTCAAAGAAAAAACTTGGGATGAAGTACATGTAAAGGCTGAGCATACTATGAAAAGAATTAAATCATGGCTTGACCGCAACCTTCTTACCTTAAATGCAAGTAAAACCAAATATTTATACTTCAGTATAACATGAGAGGTCAGCCAAGGTCCTACCCTGATATTGTTATGCACGAATGTGACGCTACCAGAAAAAACCATTGCAACTGTGAGGCAATCAAACATGCTAAGTTAAACTATTAAGTATCTAGGCATAATAATTGACGATAAGCTTCGTTGGGAATCGCACATCGAAATTTTAACGGAACGTGTTAAAAAATATATTTTCTGTTTTAAAATACTAAGGAATGTACTTGAACTGAAAGAGTTGCGTAGTGTATACTTTGCCTTATGTCAAAGCCATATAAGATATGGAATAGCTAGTTGGGGGGAGTTGCTATTACCTTGCTAGGTCCTCTTATAAAAATACAAAAAGTAATTGTACGAATTATATTTATAAAGCCTTTCAGGCACCCAACAACGCCACTCTTTCAACTTTTATGAATCCTCAATATCAGACAGTTATATCTTAAAATAGTTTAAAAAATAATTGATTCTTCAAAATCTTTAATGTATATCACACATAATAGAAATACAAGGGCCAAACAACAAAAAAGACTTTTAGTACCTAAATACAATACAGCTTTTGCACAAAGACACCATATGTACATCGCGCCTCACATTTACAACAAACTCCCACCACAGACTGTAGCCATCACCAATACGAGTATGTATTCTTTTAATCAAAACATTACTAAATGGCTAATGAGTAAGGACCGCAAGGAAATTGAAGACCTCCTAAAATAGCATTTGAAATTCTTCACTCATTCCATGACAAACTAGAGCAGCTTTGTAAAATGCTCGACCCTAAAAAATTACATTCCTCTTACATAGCACTGTCCTTTTACAATATCCACTGTCTTTAATTATAGGATTTAGTGCTTTGCAACTTCACCTACTGTCAATGTATCTTATATGGTATCAAGAGAGTTTTACGGTCAGTATCTGTTGCATCATCTAACATTGTGTATCAAATATCATCATTTAAAAAAAAAAATTCTACTTGTTCTCACTGTCACTTACCTCAGAACAGGTTCTTATGACCTAGTGAGGTTGGTAATGTAAAAAAATAATGAAAAAAACAAAAAGTTAATAAATAAATAAAAAAAAGATTACTGAAATATTATGAATATACTTCCCTCTAAGTATTACCAAAAACAAATTCCCTAAGATTATGTCATGAAAACGCTTTGATAAGAAACATTAAATGGGGTAACTACGTCATCTGCATTTGGATCGTGCGTTTGATTTTTACTTTCAAGTACGTAAAGGTTAATTAGTACATTGACATTACTAATGCTTAAATAATTCCCATAGTGCCGTTTTTATGATAATATCAAAAGCTCGAAGAATAATTTTAAACTAGTCAGAGAGAAATTACCTTTAGTGCAAGCTACTGACTCTTTAATCTTCTAGAAATGTATGATATTTACACAAACGTGTATTTTTTATAAAAAAAAATTACAGTGAATTCCACACAAGAGTCCCAACTGCCCCCAACCGTCTAGAGCCAGCGAGACTATGGCATCCCCAATCGGGGAATGTTGTTAGGCTGAAGGTAGTGGGGAGGGGAAGGAGATGGGGAAGAGGAAGGTTATAAAATACCTGGCTATTCAGATCTGGTCACTAAAGACGGCTAAAGCCATTTCAAGCAACGTTTCGATTCTTAATGGTGGTCTTTCACCAGGGCGATACTTAGAGTATCTACCACTCTGAAACGTGCCCCAAATATACTTGTTATTATTTTAGATGCATTAAATGTGTGATGACACATATTGATTAAATAAAAGTAATTGACGCACGCCGGGTTTGAACCTGCGACCTTTGGATTCGTAGTCGAGCGTCTTACCACTCGACCGTGGAGGCCGTCAAAATTGTGTATGAATATAACTGCTTTTACAGAAATGGGCGATTAGACAAGATTGAAATGGGTTTTAAAGTATGTTGCCGTTCAGTGAAATAATTGTAGTGTCATCAAAACATAAATTAGATAGTAGTTAGAAGAAAAAAACGGGTGATTAATTGACTCGAAGACGGATTCGGAATATTGTAACGATGTTTTAAATCATGCACTCATTTTCTTACCAATTTCCTATCACTTCACAACCTTCTCGAACTTTTTTTGTTAGTTCAGTATTCCCACCGGATCTTGTGTAAAAAAATAATTATATTATTATGTTGCCGTATGTATTATCTTCGTTTCAATTCAACCGACTATGCACCGGTGCCGAAGGGATGAATGACGCGAGTTCATCAAAGCATCTTTCATTGAAATACCAGTAGAACAGGGACAGCATTTTCACCTGACGTCTGTGCTCCAAAGATTGCATTCCGTTTGTTAAGATAGAAGAATTCATCAAACGGACCAGCCGTTTCTGCACAGAGTCAAGGTTTTCTCTGCATTTAAAAAAATAGGTGCGGAAGTATTTTTCCATGTTGATTTTGAATGGATGTGATCGGTTTTAATGCAAATATCAACAACTGTCCGGAAAGTCCACAGTCTGAACAAATACCAGTTGAGTGCATTAGAACCTGTGTGTGAGCTCGACCTTCGAATTGTCAATAGACCATAAAAAAAAACATTATTATAATTATGATGATACCACAATGTTTTATGGCGATTCTCGACCGATTTACACGAAAATGCCAATTTTATTGAAACTAAACTGCGTGAGGATCCGATCTTTGTTTAAATCGGTAAATACTAGTCTCTTTGTAATCTGATTTCAGACACAATAAAGATGTTTAAATTCAGTGTTTTGATAAATTACGTAGGATACGTTTTGATGTCGTTTGTAAGGATTTCAGGAATTTATTCATTACTCTCTTTTCGTCTTTACTACATATCTTCTCCCGAGTTTCGTATATATTTTTGAAAATCTTTCCTGTTATTGTCAAACACTTCATTCCAGACTGAACTTTGTAATGATAATAATGATAATATTTGAATGATTTGTATAGCGCCGTTTTTGTAAAAAATCCCCTCAAGGACGCTATACAGATCTTAGTTTCCATTATTAGATATAAATTCCTAGTTTAAAGAGAAAATATACAGGAACGTACTTACCTGGCAGGTCCCATCAGATAGACACACTTATTAACTTAAAATTATAATTTAGATCTTTATTTTTTATTTATTCATTTAAATTTTATTTGTTTTTTTATTTATTTTTTCCGATTTAGGGCATGGGAAGGAAATTAAAAATTGGCTTTCTGAATTTGTCGTATAGTACAGGGTTTGGTTAAAATTTCTATATCTAAAGGTGATTCGTCGAGAAACAGATTATGTTGAGATTCTTCCAATGAGTTTAAGGATATGAGAGTCTGAAAAGGTACGTTTTCAATTTGGACCGAAATTTGGACTGAAATTTTGTTCTAGTTTCACGATGCCCGTAGTTCATAGGTCGATATTGCTACTCAAAATCTAATTTTCGACTTAACAGTTACATAAAATATTGTACCTACTCATCTTTAATTCGTATTCAAGGGGAATATAATTCTTCTATCTGGTCCCCTAACTTAAATAATAATAATTGGCTGATTTATATAGCACTGCTTTCGTGACAGAAATATCACCTCAAGAGTGCTTTACAACATAATTAACATAATATTAAAACTAAGACTTAATACAAACTTATGCCTAATACTTATAACTAGTGACTTACAACTAACAAATTTACATCAACAAATATATGTAATGGCTGTTGCCCGTGCTGTCGGACCTGAGGTAGAAAAAAAACGGAATTAACAATGGTAAACTAAGTATGGCACTTGGACTGAGTGACCAAAACTCTAGTGAAGAAAATTGACGTTATTGTGGGTATGATAATTTAAAAAGGGGAGCCTTTAGTTTTGCTCTGAACTCAGTTGAGCTGTCGATCTTTCGCAAATGTGAAGGGAGGTTAGTGGAGCCTAAAATCCACTCCGACTCCATCGACAAAAATCAGCATAGATTTCTTAAATTTGAAATAAAAGCATCTTTGTTTTAACACTAATATATTGGATACATACACCAACCGGTTTCGGCTCTACCTGAACCTTCTTCAGGGTTGAATAAATATGTATTGGATTCATTAACTATAAACTTAATTTACCTACCGAAAATATAAACTATAACTACCTGCTGAAAGAATTAAATTTATTAAAACTTTCAGATCGAAGAATTATTTTTGATATTACTTTTATTAATAAATTTGTCGATGGTATTATATAAATCCCTGATTTACTGAAACTTATTTCATTTCACACACCAGCGAGAACCACTCGATCCAAAATTACATTTAGTTGTTATAATATCAGGACTGCGTCTTTCAGAAACTTGTACATAGATTGCATGTATTTGGTAATACATACGCAGAGGTGACTGATGTATTTTACTGCACGGAATGTAGACACAAGAAGGCTGTAATATCATATATGACTAATATTAATTCAATGTAATCAAACACCATTCTTTCCCATTTCACAACTATTCTTTATTTTGTTTGAGCAAACATTTTTTTTCACTGTTTAACCTTCCCCTTACTGTGCTGAATTATTATTTGCGTTACGGCGCTGTGTAATCATTAAACAGGTGAAAAATTGCGATTTTCAATCAGAAAAACAAGAATGTTCACAGCCAATCGCTTAAATTAATCATATTTGATTTAAAAAGGATAATACTTGAAATTTAAAAGCTGAAAACATGAAAAAACCATCGGCTGACGCTCACAAAATGGGCAAGAAAACCACCTCCACGGGACGCCCGAAAGCTATTGCCAGCCGTAGTTACTGTGCATCTAAAAGGAAAAAAACACAACTGCGAACTGAGATTCCATTTCTCGGGTTCCCATATAGCAAGTGATATGTGAATAGTGCCGTATCTCCCCGCACACTCTTTGCGTAACTTCGCATCCCCTAGTGGTTTTTTTAAATGAATATACCTACGTCACATGCTAGCACACGTTTGATTGTGTTGGTGAATTAATTCCCGATTTTCACAAAATATCTCGTATGTGCCTGATAAGTGCTAATTAACATAAACACTACTTTTTTTATTCAATGCGTTATTGTATTATGGAGGAATACCTAAAATCTGAAGCCAGTATTTATGATGGTTATAGAGGTATTAAAGTTATTAGAAGTATTGTGCAGTCGTTACACATCATAGTTAAGGAAAGGTTAATGTAAGCTTTTAAATGTAAAAGCTCACTCAGGCGTATACAATAAAATAAATAGGATAATAATAGTTTGGCTTTGGATCTAATATCTTTAACTGCTGCTTGCATAAATTTCATCGGAGTTAAGTGTCATATTCCTCTGACATGCGAAATAATTCAATTTAAATACAACCTCCGGGTTAGAATATAAAATACAAATCATTTAATTCAATTCTTTCCATGAAAGTTTAAGGTCAGGCGCTTTATTTTTAGGCAAAAAAAAAACACTTTGAACTGGATACATAACTTCTTGGTTTTGAGAAAATCTATTACGGGCTAAGACAGTGTGTTCAACTCTTTGACATTTAAATTATGGATTCCACATATAGAACATATTCAATGCTTGATAACACCTATTTTTTTTTGGTATATCAAAAGAAAGGTTTAAAAATTATTTTGCGTTAATTTGAATTAACATTGGGCCTCAGAGAGTTTTTTTTAAATTGGTAAGGCAAAAAAAAAATAGCACACAAATACATACGAATAGCATTTTTATTTAAAAAAAAAAAAATTTGCAGTGTAGCATGAATAAATATAAAGATAACACAAAATAAAATATTTACGATATTTGTGGCGGGAATAAAGATTGCAATCAAGTGAAAAAAAATACGCCATAGAGAAGTTTGCAAGCTATTAGAAAACAAAATCCCGTTTTTTTAAGTCGCTATGGTTAGGGTAAAAATTACAAAGTTCGTGTTTATTTGAACTAACATTGGGTTTCAAAAGGTTAAATGTTTTTACTTTGTTTAAATTCCTTCTTCTTATTACAGAATTTGAGCTATTAGTGTTATTCGTACTGGCCATTAAACTCGCTATATGGTAGATGACTTAATACTAGGTATGCGATTTAGTAATGCACGATACTCCAAAGATGCCGGCAACGTTTTATTTACCTACTCGCACTATGCAGAGTAAATATGATGGAGTGCCAATCTAATAACTAGGTCGCGGTAAAAGCTTCTAGAATTGATAAAAAAATACAATAGTACTCAAGTATTCGGCAATGTGCAAAAAAACATCTGCACCCATTACTACCCTCGAGTATATTATCGTGGTAATTGTAAATAAAAAATGCTCCTTCAACCAACTACTGTGTGTACAAGGGAATAGGTACAATTATTCAATTACTTTTGTATAAGCTGAACAGTGTATAATTTAAGTCGAGAACCTTTTTATGAACCAAGAAAAACAAGCGGAACCTGTTCTCGTCTGTACAATTTGACTATATTTTTTATCGACATTTCTAATGTTTTCGTACAGCGGTTTTTGTAATATAATCATTTTGGGCATTTTTTTTTATTGAGCGGGTTCTCAGTTTGTGTTGGATCCGAAGCTGCGATAAAACACCGAATGTGTTTTTAGCTTCAGATGAATTTTGAAAATAATGGACTGTAAAACGATAAAACTATACTACTTGATGAAAGTGTTTAATTATAAATGTGGTCAGATTATGGAGTGAAGGAAGTTAGGAAACCAATTCACTCACCGATGAAATTGATGTTTAAGCTCTTGATTATTCTTACACAACGAATTACAACACTTAACTCGATTTTACTTGAAGAACAAACAACTAAACGACGACCAAGCTAAACACCAACGAACGAACAACAAACACGTTTTTCACATAACTCTTCTGTTTCTTGATTGTCAATTGTTTTCGAACACAGTTTTGTTGAGTAAGAAAATCGAATAGCAAAATGGCGGGATAGGTAGGAAAGGATGAAAACCGAGAAAGTAAGAACCTATCAAATTATCATTTTGAAATCCAACAGTTTGGTTGGTGCCCTAAATAATTGTATTAAATGTATAAATTGCTATCAGAAACGATAAAGTGATTCCTGGAAACATATAACCTTCGATGATTACATTAATAACTTATCGATGCTTGGTTAATTAATTTGATGTCTTTGAGAATTCTATCTCAAACTTGCTATCTACGCGCAGTGTCAAAATTTCAATTTAAATAACTAAAATCCGCATGTTTTACAAATTTATATTTGAAATATACACTATGAACCTTCTTTAGCGAAAAAAAAACAAAATCTATGACAAGACGCCGAGATGTTGTTATTTTTTAGAAGAATTTCTAGAATTCTGAATGAAAGTACAAGGAAAAGAGCCTTAATGGACATACTGAATTTTTAATCAGTCTCCACCTGATAATAATTCTTTCCAGGTTTAATGAAGGCAATTGCTTTAATTAAGCAGAGTATTATGTATTCATGGACTGAATATAATATTCATTTTATATTAAATCGCGTTCAAGGAAGTAAGTAAAAAGGATCAGCAAATAATGATTGCAATTTAAAATATAAAAAAAACATATCCGCGGAGAAATTAACTCTTATACACGATTTAAATAAAACGATTCTAAAGAAATATCTGATTATTTTAAACAAAATAAATTGTTTTCACCAATCTTTGGTGGAAGTAAACGGTATTCTTATTGTTATTTTTTTATTTAATTCATAATCTTATTCTAAATATATAAACATCCTTTAGGCGGTTTTCTGGATCTAAGCAGGTTTAAAAGAATTACATCATGGCATAATCTTAGGTAATTTATTATTGGTAATACTTAGAGAGTTATCTTTATCAAAGATATTGTATAAAACTTTCATTTCCTTTGAAACGGGAGGGTTAAACACTACTTTGTATCTAACGCTTTATTTATAGGCAAATATAGAAGGCGAGTGATTACTTTATAGTAGTGTGCCAATTTTCTTTGAATTTCGAGTAATATTGCTAAAACGCAGAGGATTCTACAATCAAATGTTGAAATTTTTTAAAAATTATTTTCATGTATTTAACTTTTTACATTTTTCTTTTTTTTCAGAAATGCCACCCTGTGTTGCTAGGAAGAAAATTTCCGCATGAAATGAAGAACAACATGTGTGAAAGTTCGCCACCAAACGGAAAATACGTAGATAGTAACAAATTGGTAAAATCAGTGATATTAATTCAATAAGGGGGCGAGTGAATTCATGGGCTTAGTGAGAATGACGCAATTCTACGAAATGGAGAGATCTAATAAAACAATCACGGTTAACATGACTTTTAAAGCGAGGAGGAAGAAGGGAATGGTTAAAAGTGGTTTTGTGTTGGATAACAAACGTGTTTTGTGTTATGTTGTGTTTGTTGTAGTGTTTTTCCAGTTAGTTATGTGTTCGTTAGTTAGCGGAAGCGCGATGACCTCCTCGGTAAACGCCACAGAGGTGAGTCTTAACATATTTGTATGTATTATTAAATGCCATCAAATGGGCAAACGTGTGAGGTTCTTTCTGATATAAAAACAATAATAATACTTGGCTAATTCATTTAGCGCCGTTTTTGTGAAATATCACCTTAAGGGCGCTTTGTAAAACTTAAAGGCTATCACTAAATTTACCATAAAACTAACTAAATTCCTAAAGCTACAGCTAAAATTATTTTACTGGTTTTTACATATTAGTTATTTACATTTGTTGTGGGCTGTAAAAAAATTGACGAACTTTTTGTTTAGCAGTAGATCGAGGATTGCGGGACATTGCATGAAAAAATATTATTATACTGGTGAGTTTAGATGCTAACGGGTTAGCCTAGCTTTGTAAATTAAGGTGATTCTGTTATTTTTTTATTTATGGATATGATTTTCTAAATAGATTAGGTTTGAGTTCAGCTCTGATGATGTGGTAGTCTATTCCAGGCTTTAGGACCTGAGACTCCGAAGGCACACTCTCATAACTTAGGATTTAGTGTGCGCTTTAGTTCCTTCAGCCTTTCGATAGCTGATGACATTGCCGATCTAAGGGTTGACTGTCTGTGAATTGAAATCTTCAGGAATACACAGTTCCTATAAATAAGCCGGAGCCATTCCATTAATTGATTTAAATGCCATCCAGCAAAGTTTGAAGTGGATTTTTTCAACAGTTTTAAATATTTTTGACCGTACTTTATAATTTTCACATTTTTAATTATATAAAGACATAAAATCAACAAAAGGCTTCCATCATTATTTAGGCAAACCTTCTGTTATTAGTGTTTATGTGATATTTTGACTTTATAAATCATTTAAATGGGGTGTTGAATTTGTTTTGTTTATGGTAATGTGTTCAAATATGTTTATTAAAAGTCTCCGAATTCCATGTGGGCGGTAATTAAAAGGCTATCTAACATTCTTTAACATATCTTTGTCTTTTTCTATCGAGTCAGTATAAAGTCAACCGTCCTGACTACACTGTTTCGCAAAGGTGCCTCTCCAATTATATTCTTACTCCTATGCCACGAAGTTTGTCAAATGTATTAAATTTGCGCAATTTTATTGGAGTGAGGTGTCAACAGTTTACGTTAGCAACGTGGGCAAATAAAATATTTCTTATCGTTATCTCATGTTACATATCACACATAATAAACCAACGCATGGGCAAATGATCATAAATTGCATTTAGTATCAGAATAAAAATACCTACTTTATTACAAATTATCGTTTTTTTAAAATGCAGCTTTTTTTATATTTCAAGATACATTTACTTTTAAAAAATTGTGAGCACTCAATAAAAAAAAAAGATTTTCGGATTAGCAGAACACGACAAAACATTCATTTTATCTCGAGTACGTATGCTCGAGTGGCGTGCATTTTTCTTTTAAATTGGTATAGCAAATTCAATATTCAAAATGACGGTAAAAATGGTCAAATAAATGAATTTGATCTCAACTCCACTTACGCAAATATAATATATATAATTGTCAAAAAGTAATCTTAAGCCGTAGACTGTTCATTGATAAATCGTTAATCATTTATGCAAATAGAAAATTTTCCGGAAAATTCCCCAAATAAAGGGAAAGAGTTTTGCCGTCGACATTTTTCAAACTTATGTATTAGTTTTACTTACTCATAGTTTCAAGAAATTTAGCTTAGTTTCATAGAATTACTAAACGAAACAGCAACAAACGCCATATTCCAGCCAAAATTAACAAAAATTGTCTCCTGTGAGAAATATCACAAAATGATGTGCCTTCACTAATCTCAACCAATAACCTAGGACAGATCGGGAATCATCGATATGAGTAGAAATAAATTAAATCATCTATTTCAACTAATTGAAATAGACCGGAAACCACCTTATTTGTTATTGTTATTATCTTTGATTATGTATCGTTTATCTCAGAACATTTCCAGAAAATGCGATGCTATTTGTGTGTTATTAACCATCTCGTGACATCAATGTCAAATATATAATATAATATAAGATTATAATGATTGATTATGCTAGTTCGCAGAATCCAGGTAATGTTTTGTGGATACGTTCATATCATTGAACAGATGTAGATATATTTATCAATATTTTTCTTTTGTTTTAGCGAGATTTCAAAACACTGTAATTTTTGTAGGGATTTAACAGTGTGTCGTGATTCACTAAGCTGAATGGTGAAAAATAAATATTATGTCGAGTAGATTGATGATAAGTCTATTGTTACTGAGTACAAGTTGTGAATTTAGTCAAGTCGGACACATACGAGGCCTGTTGTAATGTACACAGCCCGAGAAAATTCAAAATTCACCTTTTCTTTTGAACAGGCTATGTGTATGAAGATAATGGTCTGCCTGACTGCCGATGAAGGTAGCTTGTTACTGAAAGCTCTCTAATTCCCTGACTGATCTTAAGGAGCAGGGTGGCGTATTTTATATCGTACAATTAATTGTTCCCTGCTGCTGGGAAGTCATTGTCCTCCGTTAAACTTTGCAGGCGCACCAGAACGGTTCTATTGCATCAGCAGTCTGGGAAACGTTCCCCACTTCGTTGCATCCGTTTTATCTGCAGTATATTTATTTCAAAGCCAACGATGAAAATAGTTCGTTTACTTGAAAAACTGTTCCTTATGATGCCAGAACTCAACATTCCACAGATTTTAGTGGGGCACATCACACAGATGTAGAAGAACAAACTTTAATACTTTGATTGAAAATTATTTATATCATAAGAGTAAGAATAATTAAATGTTTCATAACGTAGCTTTAGTTTATTCTAAAAGAAAATACGTTTAGATTGAGTATATAAGACGAGGATCAGCCGATATGAACCTATCATATTGGATAACTAGTATAAAATAAATGCAGATAGAAAAATATACTGCATAAAATTGTTGACTGTTTTTTTTAAGGAAAGACAAACAATCACAGGTTTTGAATAACCTGACAATATTTGAATTCATCCTACTACCATCATTATAAGTGAAAAATGTTGCTTTTGCAATACTGGAAGACCTAGCTGGTAGATGCAATGAACCACTCTACCAACTAACTATTCAAATGTATAGATCTGCAGAATGGAGTTGAGAAATCTTGCTTACCCAGTTATATCTACATCAAAACATGTTATAGGCAGATTTAAAAAACAACGTGTATTTGTTTACATGAAGATGTTTTACGATTAACACTTTTTACGGTGCTAAATATTGAAAGCAATATTAAATCTTTCAAAGGAGTGCTAACATAACTACCTTTAGCGAATTCTATTATACTTAGTGTGATTACAATAGAATGGTGAATGCAAGAAAGTCCATTAATGGAGGACTGAAAGCTGTTGGCGCAAATAAGAAATTATCCAAAGAAACGAAGCTAGCAGTCCACAATGAAGTACTTATACCAACCCTGGTGTATGGCAGTGTGGCGTGAAACTGGCAGAGAAAGGATGAAAGTAGACTGAATGCTATGGAAATGAGATCCCTGAGACGTATGTGCGGTAGAACCATGTATGACCGTATTAAAAATGTGGATATCCGGAAAGAATGCAAGGCTGATGTTAGCGTAATGAATAGGACTAAGAAAGGAGACACTTAGATGGTTTGGGCATGTAGAGCAAATGAACGAAGAAAGGAGTGTAAAAAGAATATATGATGCGAAAGTGAATGGAAGAAAAGGTCAAGGACGCCTGACGAAGACATGGCACTATCAAGTAAATCAAATACTTGAATCGGGCTATGTGAAGAGTCAGAATAACAGAAGAATATGTATGAGACAATGTATGAATGTGGATGATCAAGGAATGTGTGCCAAGACAGAGTTGTATGGCGGTCCGTCCTCTCTGCCTACCCCTGCGGGGAAACGGCGTGATAGTTAGTTAGTGATTACAATAGAAAATAAGCGAAATCAAATACTCAATTTAAATGGACCACTAATTTAAAAGCAAGAGAGAATATTACAAGTGGGTATTTTATTATCGTAATTGAATCAAGCCGCAAAGTGTTTGCTTTCCACGAAAATATAATGAAATGTGTGTTTTGGATTTAAAGCGATATTTCTTAGCTTACACGAGAGGCACTTTGTTATAGATTTTGATGTCTTGATATTGTTAAAATCTGTATTTTTATAATATTTTTTTTATTCCTAATTCCTCCCTATTTTTTTTCACTTACTATTTGTCGCGTTCGCGGTTCCAGTTACCGGTGACCACCGAGGAACCGGTTATTTATCCAGTTCTTTTTGGAACCGGTTCCTGGTGTTTTTTCGAAAAGTACTAACAAATCGACAAAAGTTCCTTGCCAAAAAAAAGTACTAGTCGGTAGAGATTTGAAAAAATAATTGAACTGGTTTCTCGCCAAAAAAATACGAAAAGAACAAACAAATGATATCGACCGTTTCATCGACCGACTATTTTTTCCAACGCCCTCTAATTTTCTCTGGGTCTCCTACTGCTCCCCTAAAAGTATCAAACGCCCACAAGCGGGCGTTTTTGCCCACGTTGAGAACCTATGATCTAGAGCCAGTAAGCCTATGGAATCTCCAATCGGAGTATGCTGTGAGGCTGACGGTAGTAAAAAGGCGAAGGAGATGGGGAAGAAGAAGGTCGTGAACTACCTGGCTGTTCAGATCTGGTCACCATACACGGCTACAACCACTTCAAGCGACGCGACGTTTCGATTCTGAATGGTGGTCTTTCACCAGGGCGATACATAGTATCTACCACTCTGAAACATGCCGCAAATATATTATAAATTACTTTATATGAATTAAAATGTGTTGTGACAAATACCAATGAAATAAAATATATGTGCGCACGCCGGATTCGAGCCCGAGACATTAGGATGTTACATGATGTAATTGGCTATTGGTAAAAAGTTTATTTTCTTAAATATATTATTGTTTTAAGTAAACAACCGGTTAATCAACAAAACTACGTAAACAAATGTTATATAGGTTTCAGTCACTTATTTTAAGTCAATAATTCAATTTTGAGTACTTATTTATATTTCAAGTCATTAGCATTAAGATTTTAATCAAAAGTTAGAGTTCGTTGGGTAGTAAGAGAGAAAATGTGAAGATTTAATTTCTTAGTTTGTAGTTTTCTTAGGTAAGCTAAATTAACATTTTTTATTACTTCTCAAAATGGTTTGAATCATCTTAAACAGAGAATCCAATATTTAAAATAAATTCCGTTTACAATGTAGACATAACAATAATATTTGAATTGGATAAATAAATCTATCTAAACTATGATATTGATTAAGTTTTAAAAAAAAATCTCATTACTTCGATTAAATTTGTTTGTGAAAAATTGCAAAACATACATCTGAATGAACTAGTCATTTGAACTTTATACACACAATTGGTTTTTGATTATTCGTCTATTGTTATTTGTCAGTATTTATTTTACATTCGGCTTTGGATTTTCACGCTTGCCCGGGGCCGGGAAGTGTGTCTTTAAGACACTGTACATTATGCAATGCTATTTACTTGCTGATGGAAATTTTAACACAACACTTTGTGCAGCTAAGGTCGCACATCGTCGGCAAAATAATCTTTCCGCGAGTGTCGATATTATCACCTGGACCCGGAATTTATACGCTACATAGGGCCTCACCTTTGGGGATAAAAATCGAAAATAACACTTATTTTAGATTAATACGTAATACGCGAGAAAGATTAAACCTCTATTTCTCTAAAGGCGAGTCCCTGTTTTTGCGACAAGAATCCGGGGCCTAATCATCACTCTACTCGAGCGTATTATTGACTCGGCTTATCGCCTGTCAGTTGTCGATACGAGTATATTAATAAATGGATACGGAGACTGATTCTACGCACTTCTTAAATACCTACCTGTCATTTCGCCACCGGTTGGAATACCAGGAAAACTACTATCAACACAGTGACGTGGAATGATAAAACACGTTTTTAACTAATGTGTTTATCTTTGTCTTAATCCAGATTTAAAAAAAACTTAAATAAATTACGTCATTTATGAAACACGCAATTCTAAACCACGAAAAGAACTAACTTCTTCAGGTACCACAGTGGTTGGATCGTCATTTCGGTTTTAAGTGTTAATTTTTAGTCGGACAATGATTTTATTGAAGAACATTTCCGATTCTTGTCGTTCACTTTCTATTAGCCATATTGTAATTTGTATTTTAAACGGGTTTTTAGATTGTTTTCTGCGTTGTTTATTGAAACCATTGTAAGCCTTAGGAGCTAAAAAAATATGAAATCGACATCCAAAATAAATATTCATTTTTGGTACCATCACCCTTGGTTGAGTTCCTAGTCGTCTCGTGTAACTATGATCTACAAGATTGTGTAAGTTAGACATGTTTGTATAGTACATTATAAGTACATGTAAATCTGCTTTAGATCTAATACGTGTGTTTCCTCGAATAGTGGTGTCGATGGGTAAATGTAAGGTTTTTTACTCATCACTCTTACTACAGCTTTTTGCGCCTTAGCTAACGGATCTAAAATTGTTTTTGCTCCTCCACCCCAGCTTAGTACACCATGTCGTATGACATTGTCGGGGGCATTGCAGTAGATTTATTTTTGAAGTATATGGCAACATTTACTACAGGCGGCTTTTCGAACCGTCTTTGGCACATTTTCTTTTTCATCAGAGATGAATTTTCATATAAAAAAGCTCCTCTACACCTAGAAAATTTGTCTACTGATGACTGTTTTTCTATTCCCAAAGTTTCCATTATATCTGTCAAAACCAATTATTTTCGTACGTAACAATTTTTTTAGTGATATACCATTTTTATTTTCTTTACAAATTTCAGGAGCTTGTTAATTTCTTTTAACACCTGCTCGTTTGTAACACGCACTGAAACTTTTGCTATTTCGTATAATTAAAAAACATGTTAGACTATTTCTTGATGAAAACCAGATAAATTTGGTACCTTACTCAAAACTTCTTTAACAACATCCTTAAACATGTTACATTTATTTCTGACTGCCCTTTCCATTTATCATTCCATAAACATAAAACCATTAAAATAAACATCAAATCTCTCAAATTCAATCATAATATTTCCTTCGAATCAGTTTCTCGATTTGAAGGCGGATTTTAGACCAGCTGGAGAGATATTTACTGGAGTTAATTAACGTTAATTTTCCCTGTAGGTAACGAATCGACTAACTTTCCCGGTACGAATCTAAGCTCCGTGAAATACACGGAAGAAACAATGTACTTCCTTATTATTTGTAGTAATTGTATTTTCCGATTGCGCGTTTTGGGCTTTCGCGATTTTAAAATAGTTTTTTTTCTTGAATGGTGGTTATGAAATTCAACTGTAGTACGCAGAATTTGTTTTACTACCGCTTCTGTACGAACGTTAAAGTAAGTAAAAAGATACCCTTAGTGGAAGCTTTATTTGCGTAGAATTACCGAGATACATGACGCCAGCATCCCTTTCAATATATCAATACTATTTTGGATACGTACAGTTTTTTCTCATAATTCCGTCGTCATTTTGCAAAATCTAATTACTCAGAAGTAACCTTTTACAAAAGCGAACAATTAATATTTTTTAAATTTTCTTTTTTATTGTTCTTTGAAAAATCATCATCCCATTAAACTACAATAAAATAGTTTGTCAACAGGATTGTCAATACAAGGTAAATATAGATGATCTTATCAATTATCAATATGCAATACATATTATTAAAATTCACACATCTTAAGAAATTGATATACTATTACACCATACCTTGATGCACTGGGCAGCATAATATAGTACAACAATACATCAATTTCTTATGTACACATAATATAAACGCCTAATATAATTTATTTCTACTTAGGAGCCATTTTTTCAGCATATATCTGACTCTTGTAAACAATTCACATTTTTTATATTGCTCAGTAGCATGTTAAATAATTTAGGCACGTTATACTGCATGGAATATGCATATTGGAATTATGCATATTGGATATGCATATTGGAATAAATGTTATTGCATATTTTTTAATATTCATATTTGATCACTATAGATTCACGCAAACGCGTTAATTTACAATCACTTTCATCAGTTATTTGAGACAAAAGTTGGTTTAGTAAACAAATACCTTTAGGCTTGTCGAAAAAATACTTTTATCTGTTGACTGTTGACTTAATGCCAACAATAGACAACACGGATTTAGCCTACGCAAAATTTATAACTATTAATAACTCAAAGTACCCAATTTAGAGTGGTAGATGCTCAAAGAATTGCCCTTGTGAAATACCACCATTCAGAAATGAAATGTTGCTTGAAATGGCTTTGGCCGTGTTTGGTGACCGGATCTGAATAACCAGGTACTTACTAACCTTCCTCTTCCCAATCTCCTTTTCTTTGCCATTAACTTCAACCTCAAAACATGCCCCGATTAGGGACGCCATAGTCTCACTGGCTCCAAACGGTTGGGAGCAGTTGGGACTCTTAGGCGATATTCACTGTAAAAAAATAGAGCTTTGCCTAACTCAATGATAAAAATTCATAAAACAAAATTAGTCCGTTTCTAAAGACGGTTTTGTTTTTGACTCCGCTGTTGGTGCGGCCACTCGCAAAAAACTACACGAAACGTTGGCAGATCACCGCCAGTTTATTTCTTACAGACAGATCGCTGAATTCGATTCTCAGTAACGCTGAATTACTATTGTCAACCCCTCGCTGAACGAGGTTTCGTCGTATTCCAGTGGAAAATTGGCGATGACTCGCTTCAAAGGGTATCTCTTCAGCGCCATCTATCATTGTTGTATCGTATCACACGCCGAATGAACTTACAATGTGATAAAGAAGGATAAATTGTATGAAATTCAAGGAAGCTTTCGAAAAATCCACTTTCTGGACGAAGATTCAACGGAAATAATTTTGAGAATTCAATGTTAAATTAGAACATTGGACCGAAGAGTAATTTTCTCTTTGGATTATCCCAGTATAATTTTTTTTTTTAAATCTAATAAACAAATGTTTTAGTACGTCGTTTAATATTTTTTTTTGTTGCGAAAAAATATTTTTAATGTTTAGAAGATAATTACTGATTTCAAAAAAACTTTATAAATAATAATTAATGAATACTTTTCGCCTGTGCAAATTTAAAACTTAGTAAGAGATATGTTTTCAGAAATGAGTTTCTTGCATTTTGTGATTTCTTAACACATTCATTGCTAACTAAAATTCGTACATATTAAAGTCATATGAATGACGCATCAATTCAAACTGACGAACAGTGGCGGGTTTCCCTGTGCCTTGTGGAACGACTCAAAACCACATGGCTGCATCTGTTTTATATCGGTTCGAAGCGAAGAGGCAGCACAACGCGCGTGGCGCGTTGGGCGCATACCGGTCACATGTCTGTCAATGCGCGACGCGCGGTGTCAGCAATGAACGCGTTAGTGGTTAAATGTATTTTTTTTGTAATTATCTAAGAAAACTCGAGTGGGACATAAAAAAACAACTCGTTAAAGACATGTTGATTTGCAAAAATATTCTAAAAGCAAACTCTCATGTTTTAATATTAAAACAACTAAAAATTAAAAAGAAGAATTAGGTACTCGTACTCTTCTGTGGATTTACACTAAAGCTTATATTACTAATGTATGCCAGATATTTACTTTAAAGAAGGCTTTTTTATTAAAGAGCCTCCTTACTAGCCGCCCAACTCTCGTAAAAGTACATACCTTCGCCGGTAAGGCTGAAGCTCTATTTTAGGAAGTTTACAACAAAGCGCTTTAGAATATTTTTTTTCAATAAAATTCAAGTCTTCAGTACCTGGGATTTTGAAAAAAAGAGTTAACCAAGGTAACTCAATGCTCTCACTGATTTACCTGAAGTGACAAAAACTTTAAAAAAGTCCCAAACTTGTGTGGCTTGAGTCAAGCTTTCTCCCAAATGGTAAATATATTTTGGATGGCCGAAGCGTCAAAGTCCTCAGAATCAAACGAGAGTCAGAGGGCGACGATATATTGCCCAATAAATAATTCAATCGAAGATTTAAGCTTTAAATTGCCTTCAAATCTGAAATGCAGCGATGCCACCCTTCCTTAAATATACTTTTCCATTGATTTCTGGGTAATTTTTTTCTGATTTCTAAATATCTTATAATGTACGTTATAAGTTGACCATAATAGGTAATTAACTTATATTTTGTTTTAACGTCAACGTTAGTAAGTCTTGTCGTATCAACTAACTGAATATAAAACAGAATGAGACACAGCATAAGACACAGAAAATACAAATATTGGATTGCGACCGAGACTCGAACTCGGGACCTCTACTTGAAATTAACTGAATAATTTTATTTGGGAAAACGACTACTTCTCGCTGAACGGTGTACAGATACGTCACTTTGAAGTCGATCAACAAATTACCTTAATAACAACTAGATGGTTAAATTAGTTTATTTGATCGATCTGATTTGCTGGCCAGATTAGCTTAAAGCGCTTGACAGCTCGTGATTGGCATTCTTAAATCCGGCACTCGGCCGAGTAACCTTCTTGTATTTTACCTGAACTTATAATTAATTTAGGGAATAAAGCGTCATTTGCAGGCCCGAGTGGCTTCACGTAAATCCAAAGCCCTTTCAAGAAGTCCCTTATCACTGAAACAAAGAAAGAATCACCCTCTGCGCAAAATGTCATAAAAATATTTGAATTAAGAATTTTAAACGCTTTTATAAAAAGGAGTTTATATAAAACATAACTATAAATTAGTTTTTTTTACTGTCTGGTTTCAAGGATCTGATTCTACCTACTTTAATTCTTTAAAAAATGAGAGGCGTTCATTTCTGAAAATACTTTCTGCTTGTTTTAATTACCCGTGTAAACAACTCACTTTTTCTTTTGTACGAAAACATACAACATTCAAATTCAAATATATATTTTTTTCCACTTTGAAAATGGCTTTGAACGCTGAAACAGCTGTCACAACAAACATTACATTAAAACTAGCAAAGTCTCATGACAACATATAATAAATTATTTATTTCTTTTAAAAACGTTATAAAGCTATAATTTTAAAGACATACAAAAATGTATAGCGGGTGAACAAAAAAAGAGGACAGAGAAAAGAGAGATAAATAAGTGATAAAAAAGAAAGACATAGTTTTAAAATTTAAAAAACAAACATGATGGATAAGGTAATTAAGCAAACATTATAGTATATAATATATGTATGATTGAATTTTAGCATTTGATAATAATTATTATTGTAATTTGTTTGCGTTTTTAATAAGAATAATATTCTTACGATGATTATGAAACAGAAAATCTTCTTTTGTGTCCCACTAAAAACTGTCTTACGGTCAACTCCAGCTTCATGAAATTTGCGATTATTTTCCTGGATCATTAAAAAAACAGGCAACGCAACTATACTAAAATAGCTCATCACTTGAAAAATGTGAAGAAAGTCCATTTTGCCCATCCCCACACTATACATCTTTTCCTTTTGGTGCCCTTTCCTAACGGAGGTTGGCTATCATCGAGGAAATCTTCACCTTGCAGGCTGCACCCGGAACAACTTGGCGAAATTGCACTCGTACGAGTCACGTTTCGAAACAATGAGGTTCGGCCAGTTCCTCTATTATCTCTTTCATCAATCTACCCCTTGATTTTCTTCATTACACTACAAATTAAGAGACCCTTAAGATAAATTGTCTAACTTACCAAACAAGGTAAATAATACGATTAATGAATGTTAACATTAACCCTGTTAACATTTTCTAAGTAAGCCAATTAGAATGGTAACCTTGTAGGAAAGTGTTAAGTTCCAATAAATTAGAGTTAAATTAGTGACTTGCTTTTAAGTTCTGACAGAACCTTAAGAAGGAAAACTACTTAGTAGGGTACGTAGGAAGGCTCCAACATCCTTCCCAGAATTGCAATACTTTCGCATCGAAACATGCTTGTACAGAGCGATAGATGCTCTCAGAATTGCCCTGGTAAAAGACCACCATTCGGAATCTAAACGTTGCTTGAAATGGGTATTGTGATGTTTGGCGATCAGATCTGAATTGTCAAGTATTTATTAACCTTCCTCTTTTCATCTCCCTTCCTTCCCTTCCCTTCAACCTCAAAAATACCCCAGTTGAGGTTGCCACAGTTCCACTGGCTCGGACAATTGTTTTTTTTTTAATATTGAATACTGCACAAGAGTTCCAATTGCTTCCATCCGTATGGATCCCCGATTGGGGTAAGTTGTGAGGCTAAAAGTAGTGGGGAGGGGAAGGATAAGGGTAAAAGGTAGGTTAGAAGTTATCTAGATATTTAGATCTGCTCACCAAACACGGCTTAAGCCATTTCAAGCAACGTTTCGATATCGGATAATTTTCTTTCACCAGGCCTACCAATGTAGAATGTGTCGTAAATATGCTATATATAATTTTAAATAAAGAAATAAATGTGAAATGACAAATATAAATCAAAAAAGATTTTATTTTCGCATTGATTTGAATGTTTTTTCTTATGTATGTTTTGCCCGATTTTCGTCATTGCTCTATCATTATGTATGTGCTGTTCTTTCTTTGTTGCTCTTTTTCCCATTTCAATGCTAATATGACATGACAAAAGTCCCTAATCTTGAAACTGTTAATTCCTGGTGGATCTCCATTTTAATGATTTTAATAATACCAAATTTTCAACTTTATTCCACTAATTTATCTTTAAGACCTGACCGGTTTCACCTTATGATAGGCATCTTCAGACTGGCACAATTTTGTGGCATTCATACTATTAGTGTCTGGAAAGGACGCTTATTAAGTCTCATAGTGAACATCTGTGACTTTGGGTTTTGTTTTATTTCTGACAGAGGAGGCTTTACAATAGCATTCAAAAATACTTTCGGGTAGTTTTTTTACCTTCTGAGAGACGGGTTATATGGGATGCGTTAGATTAATTTATCGTTTTTTTTAAATATATATACTATAATATCTATAGTTGTCAGCTTTATTTTTAACAGTTGGCTATTTTAATTTACTCTTTAAAGTTAAAAATTTGGTACTATTAAAATCATCAATAGTATAACTAACTAACTAACCATTACGCCGTTTCCCCGCAGGGGTAGGCAGAGAAGACGGACCGCCATACAACTCTGTCTTGGCACAAACTCCTTGCTTCGTTCACATTCATACACCGTCTCATATATACTCTTCTGTTATTCTGACTCTTCATATGACCAGATTCAAGTATGTGATTAACTTGATCGTGCCATGTCTTCCTCGGGCGTCCTCGCTTCTTCTTCCATTCACTTTCATTACGCTTACATTCTTTCCGGATATCCACATTTTAAATACGGTCATACATGGTTTTATCACACATACGTCTCAGGGATCTCATTTCCACAGCATTCAGTCTACTTTCATCCTTTCTCTGCCTGTTCCACGCCACACTGCCATACATCAGGGTTGGTATAAGCACTTCATTGTAGACTGCTTGCTTCGCCTCTTTGGAAAATTTCTTATTTGCGCCAACAGTGTTCGGTCCTCCATCAATGAAGTTTCCAGCATTCACCCTTCTTCAATATCCTTATCAGCCTTACCGTCTCTCGAAAACATAATTCCTAAATACACAAGCTCATTTACTTGCTCCAAGTATTCATCATTCACAACTATATTGCACGCTGTTTGCGTACTCTCTCTTTTGAACACCATGACTTTGAACTTACTTACAGTCATCATCAACTCATTCTGCATACATACTTGGTTCATCCTAGACACGAGAAACTGTAGATCTTCCATACTGTCAGCAATCAGCACCGCATCATCCGCATACAATAGGCAACATACTTTCAGATTGTTCATTTTCGCGCCCAAGCCCACACCTATCAATTCTCCGTAGGTTAGTTTATAAATAAACAAATATCACAGCATGAAAAACGATGGTATTTTAATAATATTTGACATTTGCAGGCACCCCTTCCAACCGACACCACAACCCCGTCCAGCCTGCCGCGGAAGCTCCTCTCGCAGAAGTCCAAGGAGATCCTGAAGCCGCACCAGCGGCCGGGTGCGATACCCAAGCGGCTAGGCCCGGCGCGAGACTTGCGCGCCGTGCCCGCCGTGGTGCACGGGCGCGACGCGCTGCAGCTCAACGTTTCGTGGCTGCCGCCCAAAGGTATAATTGTACATTGTTACGTTGAGAAAAAATGTCTCAGGTTACAGATTATATCGATGTAGCATATGATAATATATAAAGGAAACAAATTAACAAATCGTCGCTGGAAAGCTAAAAGGACTTAAGCGACCCTTGGGTCTAATATGACTTAAATATACAGTTTTGATCAATTTGTTTTCTGCATAGATTGCTTTGAGTCTCGTTTGATTTTTAAGACTTTTGTGGCTCTTCAGCCATCTCAAATATATTGATTGCGTTGAGTTAGCTGAGTTAACTTTTTTTTCAAAATCCAACCTGATCTGAATAGCCAGAAATAGCCTAACCTAACCTAACCTAACCCAACCTTCCCCTTCCCCATTTCTTCCCCCTCCCCGCTACCTTCAGCCTCACAACACTCCTAGTTGGGAGTTATATTAAAGTTATAGTTATAGTTGGGAGCAGTTGAGACTCTTGTGCGGTATTCCCGTAAAACAAAAAAAAAAGGTACTGAAGACTTATACATTTTACTGTAAAAAAAAAACAACTTTAAAGTGCTCTCGTGTATTCTTCTCAAAATGGCGCTACAACCCTTTTACCTGATGATGGCACCCCCAATCGGGATACGATGTAAGACTGAAGGTAGTGGGGTAGGAAAAAGATGTGGAAGAGGAAGTTGGGAAGTAACTGGCTATTCAGATCTGGTCACCGAACACGGTTAAAGCCAGTTCAAGCAACGTTTTGATTCTGAATAGTGGTCTTTCACCAGGACGATACTCAGAATATCTACCACTCTAGAAAATATACCATATGTTATTTTTATATGAATGAAATGTGTTAATTAAATAAAAGGTATTTGTGCACGCTGAGATTGAACCCGCGACCTCTGGATTCATAGTCGAGCGTACCACGGAGACCGTGCTTGTGTTCAACGAGCTGTTGAATGCAAGAACGAGTCGTAGAAGCGACCCGTTCTCATGCACCGAATGTCAACAGTGTACAAATGTTGGGCGCGCGTTTTGCGAGTTTTTCTCGACAGTGCACCGGTGCCGAAGGGATCAATGACGCAAGTTCCTTGGAGCATCTTCCATTGAAATACCTGTAGAATAAGGACAGTTTGCCCACCTGACGTCTGTGCTCCAAATATTGGAATGCGTATGTTACGATAGGTGAATCTATCAAACGGACCGCCTGTTTTTGCACAGAGTTAATGGTTTTTTCAGGTATTTAGGGGCTCTAGACGTAATATCATTTTTGATTTTGTCGTCTGGAATGATAACATGTTTTGAAAAAGTAAAGTAAATTGTGGGCGAAGAGAGAATTAAGAAGTGTCAATTTACATAAGACCTTTCAGAAAGGCCAATAAAAGTGGTTATCTGTTCAAGAAAAAAAAAAAAATTGATCGATTTCACCGGTGGAGTAAGAATATATATGGAGAGAGAGCTAAATATTTTTACCCAACCTATACAAATTTACGATAAATCACTTTCTTCGAGTTTTTACGTCGTAAACTGTGAGAGAGAAAGAAACAGAACAAGTTGTCACATAATATCGCACTACTTTTAGGTATGTATGCATGTTTTCAGTCTCCCGCGTCTCTGGCGACTCCTCTCACTACGTTTTGTTATGCGACATAACTCAGCGGTTCTTGAGATTATATCCTATATTTTTGTTGATAACAATACTTGAAAAAGTAGTTATACAAATAAACGCTACATTATGTCGACATGTGCTATGAATGGACGTAAAAGGTGTGTCCATGAAAACGTTAGCCACGCCCGAGTTAGGAAAAAAAAAAACAACAATCTTGACTACACTGTGTCGCAAAGCTATCCCTGCTGGTATATTATTGCTCTGAGAATAGAATATACCTTGCTTTAGACACACAGCCACTCTCCTAGCACAGTATATCGGTTTACCTTTTCAGTGGATAGATCGAGAGCTAGTTTTTATTTTTATCTTGCGCAAGAGCCGTTTCTCTATTTGCAACAGATATTTTATTATTTGCTAGGAACGTGTCATAATTTTTCGCCATTTGTTAATTAAGTACATATTTTCGAGAATGGCTCCACCCGCAAAAAATCACGGAAAATATTAATATTAATCTATTTATTTTAAATTCATATTTTGATGTTTTTTTTTTAACACTAAAGTGTTGTAAAAAGGTCAGTAAACCTTAAAGATATGTGACGGCTTAGAACAGACTGCCAAAGCACATAAAATAGTAATTATTTCAGTTCACCTCGCCTGATATAATATATTTACTTTGAAAGAGTACATTTAATTGAATAATTTAATTAGGCAATTTCCGAACTGAAAATTTACGTTTGGAAGAAAATTGTTTTTGGAATAAAATCGAAACTTCTTCAACTCGATTGCTTGAAGCTCGTTTCAACTTGCAAAATTCTGTTTAATTTAGCTCTTTATTATGTGAGTAGGTAATTATTTGTAGATTTACAAATGTATCTGTATGACTAGAGCTTCGCTCTTGTAGATATTGTAACTTACCTGTCCAAAAATAGTTGGTTTGATCATTAGTTCCTCTTTATAATATTTATGTGCAGAAAGTAATTTAAATGCCTCAAAAATTTTACCTTTGTTTAAAATTACTCTATTTATGTTCATGTCTGAAATTAAATATAACACATTACGTTATATTGTTGGAGGATGTATTACTTAAAATATTTTGTATTAACAGAGAGTTTAACTGTCTAAACAAATGTGTTAAAATTTTTAATTTTTGAAACCTTCAGGTCACGATCAGTTGGGTTGCAAATGTGGTCACAGTGTCAGTTTGTTTTCATAGTGGAAAACATTTTTAAAATCTCCACACTACTATATAGACTTCTAAGCTCTCAAGCTATTTTTTTTTCTTCAGTGCAAACATTTAGAAATTAAAACCGCAAATTGGGGGCGCCGCAAAGGCCGCGGAGGTGTGTGTGCAGGTCTCAAATAACGTATAGCATCCCCTGCCGTAATTGCGCTAACGCAGCGGAAGAAAACCGGACGTGCGCACAGGGTCTTTCCACTGAAATTTGGCCGTTAAACTTCCCTCATAAAACATTGGAAAAACAGTTTTTTCTTGTTTTCAAAAATACTGGAAAATTGAAGACTTAAAAATAAAAGGAAATCTTATTAAGTTTTTGTATTACTTCAAATTGTAAGAAAGATTTTATCAAATATATCAATCCCATTGAAACGTTCCGAATTCGCTGCATAGAGTGAAACATATGTGTTTGAAAGTAAACGATTGAACATGTTTCAGGGCAGCTTTTATTAGCTGGTATTGTGAGTTGCGAGCTGAACTCAATAAGGACGGATCGACAATAAACTTGATTAGAGCCTCCTCCCCTTCACCTTCCGCCTCCCCCGCCGCCAGCCCCACTGCCCCTCCCACGCACAAAACCCGTTTTTATCGCCGACGGTGTTTGTATTGGGAGATGCTAGTATCACTAGAAATAGAAATTAAACATTACACGCGTACAGAAATAGACTCTTTTGTTTGATGTCGATACTAAACTACCCCTCACATCCCCTTAAATCACGGGATATGACTTGTCGAGAAAAAAATTAGTCGCTTGAATCCACCCATTTCAAATATATAATAATATCTGTAAAAATAGAGTAAAGTTGGGTATTTTATTAGGCAGGTAGGGGTTTGATGAGATTCTCTTTGATTTTGATAATTTCAATTGACATCGGTTCAAAT
This sequence comes from Drusus annulatus, assembly GCA_022651775.1. Taxonomy (NCBI): domain Eukaryota; kingdom Metazoa; phylum Arthropoda; class Insecta; order Trichoptera; family Limnephilidae; genus Drusus; species Drusus annulatus. Next base: position 116,759 of record JAGWCC010000530.1, on the reverse strand, counting down.
TTGAAAAGTTCACACTCGTACGTTCGTGCGTACTCGCAGAGGAAATTATGTAGTGTACGATTCGTCGAAATAGAGCGAACAACGGGAGAAGCCTTCTTGAGAATTCGTTAGATACTCGGAATTTTCCCTGCGGACATCGATTTTATCAGGTATTGATGCAAATGGGTGAGTGATGTACCACACTTTACATCTACTCGTATGTCATTGGCTGCTGCCACAAAAACGGAGCAAATGCCGAGTTAATTAAAATTATTTTAATAAGGTATTGTTCAATATTGACAATAAGAGTAAAAAAATATAAATTAATCGGTTTTATGCGCTATTTAACACGTTGACGATATAATTTTTTAATGGTGGTTGCTTAGAGTATATAGAGTTGTATCCATCTAAGGCAGTGTAGTCAGTTTTTGATGATTTTTACCGGACTTGGCGGACCTGGGGGTGGCTAAGACTAAGGCTAGGGTATTTATACATCCATTCATAGCACATATCGACATAATGTTTTTGTTTATTCGTATAACCACTTTTTCACAGTATTGTTATCAACAAAAATATAGCATATAACTTAAAAAACCGTTTAATTGTGTCAAGTTTAGTGGCTTAGTATAAAATGTGGGCGGAGTCCCGCGGTGACCCAGGAGCCCAAGATCATTGTGACAGTACATAGAAGCGGTGTATTTGTTGTCTCTTTCTCTCTCATGGTGTACGACGTAAAAACCCGGAGAAAGTGATTTATCGCAAGTTTGTATAGGTTGGGTGAAAAATAATTAGTTCTCTCTCCATACATTGTTACTCCAAGGGTGGTTGTGTAGCACGTTCGAATGATAGACGCTGTCATTATCGCCCTGGTGAAAAACTACCACACAAAATCGAAACGTTGCTTGAATTGGCTTTAGCCGTGTTCATTAACCAGATCTGAATAACGCTTCTCAACCTTCCTCTATCTCATCTCCTATCTCTCCCTGTTCTCTTCAACCTCACAAAATACTCCAATCGTGAATGCCAAAGTCCCATCGGCTCTTAGCTGTTGGAACTCTTTTGCGGTAGTCGCATTGAAATAATAATAAATTAGACCAAAGAAGATTTTCAGTTGTACTGTAATTATTCATTATCCATTTGCCGATTACTTCCATGGCTGTCACAGCTAGGGACAGTGTTAAATTCATTCCGAGAAATTCGTAAAAATAAAAATTAAGAATTCCATTTTCTATGAAGTTTTGAAATTTCCATGAACTCGGCTGTTTTCGGCGGACCCCGGGCGAAATACGAAAATAAAATCACGCGTTTTACTACTCACAAGTTCCAGGAGATCAAAAAAAACGAACAAGAATCAAGCAAGTTTAATGAAAAACCTTTAAAAAATATTTTGTATACAAATACGCGTGCTTTGTGTTCACCTTGTGTTTATTAATATATGAAAACCCATATTGGTCTTGACATGTGCCAACCGGTTTCAACAGACGCGTGGTATCAAGGCTGACATTACAAATTAATAACAAAATTTAAATGTATCTTTCAAGTTGTGTGTGTACTTTTAAGCATTTCATTGCAAGAGGCTTATTATTTGTGTATTCTACAATTTAATCTACAGTACAATTTACAGTTCAGTTCAGTTCAACAGTTCATATAATTATTATTATTATGCGGTACTTGATTCACCCAAACTGATTTTATGTAGTTTTTTTAAGGTAGACCAGACCTTTCTAAGATGTACCATATAGGTCACACGATTTGAGTAATTTATGTATAAACTAACGGACTTTTGTCCAATTACAAAAAAAATACATAACACGAAATGGAAAAAAGAAAACTGTAGGATATAACCTAAAAAACCGTTGAAGCACTGTCCTGTTATGTCGCACAACAAAACGTAGTGGGCGGAGTCACCGGAGACGGAGAACATGCTTACACACCTAAAAGCGGTGCTATATTGTGTGATAACTTGTCTTATCTCTTTCTCTCTCACGGTTTACGTCGTAAAAACCCTGAGAAAGTGATTTATCGTAAATTTGTTTAGGTTGGGTAGAAACGTTTAGCTCTCTCTTCATATATATTCTTGCTCTACGCAATATACGCAACACAAGTTACAATGTTTTATCAATAACAATCTACCACAAACATAAGAAAGTGGAAGTAAGTACGAAAGTTACCAATTTTCAAAAACACATTTTTTAAATTCGTTTCATGAGTTGATTCTGTAGAGCGATGATCATCTTGGGTCGCGACCCTTTCAGCCGGCTTTCTAGCGAATTAAGGCTAGGAAACAAGATACTCTCCAAGAATAATAATCAAGAATGGTTATGTTTGAACATTCACTGCGAGATGTCGCTTAAAATATTAGCATCTTTTCTCAAATCATCATAATGTCATCATAAGACCTTTTTTTTCGTCAGACTGGATTTTGAATTTTAATGAATTCTCGACGTATACAGTCACTTTTCTTGGTGGCGTACCGATTAACCTTCGGTTACCAAGGCAAGCTTACAGGCAGACCTGGGCGTGGCTAGGACAAAAGCTAGGGTATTTATACATTCATTCATAGCACATGTCGACATAATGTTTTTGTTTATTCGTAAAACCACTTTTTAGAATTGCTGTTATTGGTGGCACGTTTTAAGTTGTGAACGCATTTCATTCGCTATTAAAATAAATTTACAACCGAGATCCACGTGCACTGAATCTTTTAAGAAAATCAAAAAAACAAAATATTCAACTGAAATATGTATTTTGAGGTCTGAAAAATAAAATTTTCATTAGGTATTTCAAACGCAAAAAGTTTGATTTGGTCAAAACGTTATTATTTTTACCATAAATGCACTAAAATTTTACCCGAAATCTTTTATTATTAAAAAATGTATCCCATTGCATTTGTTACCTCCAACGGCCTCTGTAATCGAGTGGTTAAGACACTCCACTACCAATCCAGAGGTCGCGAGCTCAAATCCCGGCGTGAACAAATACATTTTATTCAAAGAATTAAATGTTATTTCGCATTTGATTGGTATAAAATAATGTAAATATTATATTTGCGGTACGTTTCAGAGTGAAAGATACTCTCAGTATCGCCCTGCTGAAAGACCACTATTCAGAATCGAAACGTCGCTTGAAATGGCTTAAACCATGTTCGGTGCTCAGATCTGAGTATCCAGGCACTTCCCAACCTTCCTTTTCCTCATCTCCTTCCCATCCCCACTACTTTCAGCTTCAACAACATACCCCAATTGGAGATGCCATAGTCCTACTGGCTACAGATAGTTCGGATCCGTGTTTTTTACGTGAAAACCGCACAAGATTCTCAACTGCTCCCAACCGTCTAGAGCCAGTGAGACTATGGCATCCCCAACAGGGGTATATTGTGAGGCTGAAGGTAGTGGTGAGGGGAAGAAAATGAGGAAGGGAAGGTTGGAAAGTACCTGGCTATTCAGATCTGGTCACCAAACACGGCTAAAGTCATTTCAAGCAACGTTTCAATTCTGAATAGTGGTATTTAACCAGGGCGATACTTGGAGTATCTACCACTCTGGAACGTGCTGCATATATGCTATATTTTATTTTTTATATCAATAAAATAAAAAATGAAATACAGTAAATAAAAAAATAAGTAGTTAAAACTCTTGTGCAGTATTCACTTTAAAAAAACCTAAGGCGGCCTCTTAGCTTGCCAAGGCGGTCGCTACACCACTGATTTTACAAAATCAACCGAGCGTCACTGCCAAAAGCTCAAATAACAGTTTTATTTTGGAGAAGAGAAGAAACGTACTCTACCGATATAATTATCAACTCTATCTCCACGCAAAATTTCCTTTGCTTTGATCCGTCGAGATATTTTGTGTACAAAGTCTTCCGGGAACGGCCGGGTAAATTCTGGCTACAGCGGGTAATTTCACGAGACTCGATGATCTAGGCACGGCTTCTTGTGTTCTTCGAGATAACTGGGGAAGCCCTCGACACGGGGAAGCTCAGGTATTTCCAGTACTGTACCTAAGAAGCAATTTAACCTCCACTATAAACCTTATATTCTATTTCTGGGTCCCGCTGAAAACTCACGGGTTGGTCGTCATATAATTTCGCACAGGTTTGTGAGGTAATGAACTTGGAAATATTTATTTAACCATGGGAAAAAAGATTTCATGTTATTTTATACACGTTTTATGAGTATTGTATACACATAAATTAATAGAGCTCAGTGATTCACGAATTCCTTCAAAGATAAAATAAATAAATACGTGGTGATGATGACGTCATATGTCTTTCGCACAGATTTGTGATGTAATGAACTTCGGAAATATTCATTTAACCTTAGGTAAAAAAGTTCCATGTTATTTTATACACGTTTTAAACTGTTTTGAGTAAAATATATACATAATCAATAAATCTCAGTGATTCACGAATTCCATCAAAGATAAAACAAATAAATACGTAGCGATGATGACGTTATATGCATTTCGCACAGATTTGTGATGTAATGAACTTGAAATATTCATTTAACCTCGGGAAAAAAGGTTCCATGTTATTTTATACACGTTTTAAACTGTTATGAGTAAAATATATACATAATTAATAGAGTCTTAGTGATTCACGAATTCCTTCAAAGATAAAATTAATAAATACTTGGTGATGATGATCTTATATGTCTTATCTTTTTATGTCAATTTTTATAATTCGACGCTACTAGCATTAAGATAAAAATATTTTTAATTTAATTATTAAAATTTTGACATGGCCCGACTTGATTCAATTAATCGCACCGTATCTTCTTTGGGCGTCCCCGACTTCTTCCACTATCCACTGTCGCGTCAAATATTCTTCCCACGCTCCTTTCTTAGTTCAACCGCTCTACATGCCCAAACCGTATTTCTTAATCCTATTCATTACGCTTACATCAGCCCTGAATTGTTTTCGGATATCCACATTTTTAACACGGTCTTACATGGTTATACCGCACATACGCCCCAGGGATCTCATTTCTACAGCGTTTAGTTTCGACGGCCTACATAGTCGAGTGGTAAGACGCTCGACTACGAATCCAAATGTCGCGGGTTTAAACCGGGCGTGCGCCAATAACTTTTATTTAATCAATATGTGTCGTAACACATTTAATTCGTATAAAATAATATATAGTATATTTGCGGCACGTTCCAGAGTATTAGATACTCTAAGTATCGCCCTGGTGAAAGACCACCATTCAGAATTGAAACGGTGCTTGAAATGGTTTTAGCCGTGTTTGGTGATCAGATCTGAATAGCCAGGTACTTCCTAATCTTCTTTTTCCCCGTATCTTTCCCCTCCCCACTACCTCCAGCCTCACAACATACCCCAATCAGGGATGCCATAGTCTCACTGGCTCTAGATGGTTGGGAGCAGTTGGGATTCTTGTGCGGTATTCACAATAAAAAAACGTAATTAACTTTTAATAATGCTTTAAAAAAATTATAATATTTAAATAATAATAATAATTAAAATTCCACATTTATCTGTATATAAAAGAAATGTCTGTGTTATCGGAATATCTATCTTTCAAGATCATATAAGAGTTTATATTCTGTCAACATTGGTCACAATTTACAATCCAGCATTTATTTATAATAAATAGGGCCCATAACTGCTGAAATCGTACAAATATATAGTTTTTTAAAATGGAACTAATAGCATTGGTGGCATCTATCTTGATGGAACTAAGTCAAGTTCAAGATCTAGTTCTGTGTACTTTAGCTCAAGCTTTTAAAGCTGGCGTATTTCTAGAATTCGGAGGATTTAAATGAGATTTTGAAGATAAAGATAACCAACCGGATTTATTTTAGAAACGCTGCACAGTATATTTTAAAAATATTCACTTTCAAATATTTGAACTAGAAACAAATCATGCTCACATCTTAGAATGCTAAGAAATAAATAGTCCTTGGTGCGTGAAAAATGAAAATCGTACCAACAACGACGTTCTTGGAAGCTTTCAAAGGTTGAATCGTAAAAGCTTAGGAGCGGGTAAATATTTAACGTTTTAAACATTCAGTCATAATATTGATGCAATTAAAGAAATCAGTCAATTAATCTGTTAGCTAGTATTTTGTTAATTATGTTTTCATGAAAGGGACGCTTAGATGGTTTGGAGATGCAGAGCGAATGAACGAAGAAAGGAGTGTGAAAGGGAAAGTGAATGGAAGAAGTCGGGGACGCCCGAGGTCTATGGCATCCCCATCAGCCACCATCAACCGAGCGGACGAGCGAGCCTGAGCATATTTTTTGTTCTTCACCGTTCTCACCTTACATCTGCGAACCTGGATGGGCGTAACTGGAGGCCGGTATTCCTGTTTTACAGGCTTGTGCGGACATACCGTCCCGTACACATATTATGGGCTTATTTATTTTTATACAAACTTCTTCTGCGGGATATCGTTACCATAAACAACCAAAACAAATAATTTGAACTATTTTTTTTTGTGTAGCATCACTTTGTTACTAAAGTAACTAGTTTCGATTCAACCTGAACCTTCATCAGGACTGTATGAATGTATACTAATTAAATGTATACTAATTAAATGTCCACTCAGCTACCGGTCGGACCAACGCGTCGGATTCCCACCCGGACGTCGTGTGTTAAATTCCTCATCATTGCACAAGCAACATCTTCCGCTTCTTGTGATGGTAGGAGGAGTTTTTCAAATATTGTCAGGTTATTCGTAACCCGGGAATGTTTGTCTTTTTTAAAAAAATAAATAAAAAAGAACAGAATTAAACAAGTTATGCAAAATGTTTTAGATAACTTTCATCTTTGGTGTGGGTTAGATAAGAGAGAGGGGCAGTAGCGGCTCGCGACTTTTTAGTGTGCTAGAATGCAAAAATTCAAAAATACGACATTATTGATGTTTTTTGTAGCCGAAAATGATTTTTACTTTAAAAAATATATGATGCGAAAGTGAATGAAAGAAGAAGTCGGGACGGCCGAGAAGGACATGGAACGATCAAGTACATCAAATATTTGAATCCGGCCACGTGAAGAGTTAGAATAACAATAGAGTATGTATGCGACGATGTATGAATGTGAACAAAGCAAGGAGTGTATGCCAAGACAGAGTTGTATGGCGGTCCGTCTTCTCTACTTACCCACGCGGGGAAACGGCCTAATGGTGAGTTAGTTAGTTAAATTGTATGAAGATTTTCAGGATTTCAGTTTTGGTGGTGCACTTCACGGCTTACTGAAATATTTACATACAAAAAACAACAACATCAATCATGACGTTTTCTACATTCGTAGCACTCTAACACACTAAAAAGTGGCGAGCCGCCACTGGAGAGGGGGTAGAATAAGAAGTAGGGAAGGAAAGGGGGAACAAGTCTGAAATTGGCCTAAGCCATAAGTTCAACTGATTGTTTAGTAAAAAGGGCAGAGGAAAAAATGTAATCGGCATGATTTGATATTTGTATTATTATATATGTATTAATTATTGTTGATTTGCTGTTAATTTTCCCAAAAATAAAATAAATTAGTAAACCTAGCAACGTGGGCATTGCATTTGACGGCCTCCATGGTCGCTCGACTACGAATCCAAAGGTCGCGGGTTCAAACCCGGCGTGCGCCAATAGCTTTTATTTAATTAATATGTGTCATAACATATTTAATTCATATAAAATAATATATAGTATATTTGCGGCACGTTCCAGAGTGGTAGATACTCTAAGTATCGCCCTGGTGAAAGACCACCATTCAGAATCGAAACGTTGCTTGAAATGGCTTTAGCCGTGTTTGGTGACCAGATCTGAATAGCCAGGTACTTCCTAACCTTCCTCTTTCCAATCTCCTTCCTCTCCCCACTACCTTCAGCCTCACAACATGCCCTATTTGGGGATGCCATAGTCCCACTGGCTCTAGACGGTTGGGAGCAGTTGGGACTCTTGTGCGGTATTCATGTAAAAAAAATAGCAGTTGCCGGTTTGTAAATATTTTGAGTTCAACACAATCGTGTTAAAACATGAATAATTTATTTACAACAATTAAAGCGACTTGATGTTAGTCAAATAATTGACACCTCGTCTCTAGGGATGTCTGATCTCTGACCCCAAATCACCAAAATGACACAAATGACCTTTATTATTCCCACTCCAACTTATCAAAGAGTAACACTATAATCTCAGCGCTTACAAGGGGTGGTATTCCTGAAGGACCTAAAGTTTCACCCCTTGAAAATTGATCCTTCTCAAAGATAGCTCAAAATCGTGCCATTATTTGGTCCACATGATCTTTTCGTTATTTTACTGTTTTGTTTTATTTTATAGTGAATATCGCACAAGAGTCACAACTGCTGCCAACCGTCTGGAGCCAGTGGAATGATGGCATCCTTAATTTGTTGTCAGAGGTTGAAAGTAGCGGGGAGGGGAATGAGATGGGAAAGAGGAAGGTTGGAAAATACCTGGCAATTCATATCTGGTCACCAAACACAGCTTAAGCCATTTCAAGCAACGTTTCGGTTATGAGTGGTGGTCTTTCACCAGGGCGGTACTTAAAGTATCTACCACTCTAGAACGTGCCAGAAATATAGTATATATTATTCTATATTGATTGAATGTGAAATAACACAAATTAATAAAAACTATATTTATTAGGGCACGCCGGGATTTGAACTCGTGACCTCTGTAGTCGTAGCCGAGCGTTTTATCCACTCGACCACGGAGACCGACAGCGTCGTTCCATTACTCAGTGCAATTACAGTACTCACTTTTAATCTTTCGTCACATTTGATATCGCCGCTAATCAATGATCAGCGCATTTTTGTTGTTGTTTAGCATTTAAACGGTTTCCGTCAAACGCCGCTTGTCGGTTCGTCTCAGCTTTTGAACAAATTGTGATCAGCTGAAAGGCATGACGGTAATGTTTTTATGCTTGTCAGTTGATCATTAGTGGTTTAAAAGCTGAAACTGACAGGTGTAACGAGGGTTAGTAAAATATAAAAGAGGTATTTTATAGTTTCAATTTTGCTAACGACCAAGACGATGAAACATATTATATAACCTGAGTCTAAAGTACAAGGGGCTCGTATATGTAATAAGCTTAAATAAGATTATACGTTCTTAAGAAATACCTTAGATTTACTTTAAAATTCACGTTCGCGTTCTAAGCCAATTAATTGAATGTAAATTAAAATTTGGTTACCGTGGAAAGTTCGCTCTTCTCATTTCTAAGAATTGGATTGAAGGACTAGAGAGTTCGTCAACCCTTAGTATGTGCTTTTTCTCTGCCATTTAGTAAGGGATGTTCACCCTAAGTCGTATCTCAATAATAACACAAATGCGATGACATCCCTCTTCAACGGAGTGATCAGAAGCAAGTTGGAAGAAGCTAGCACTGTCTGGGCTCCACATCAGACCAAATATATAAATATGTTGGAACAGATTCAGAAAAAAATCCTCAGGTATGTGTACATGCGTTCGCACGGAACATACCCTATGTTCATACATCACATGGAACTAATCGAGGAGACAAATTTTCAAAGCTTAGAGACTAGGCGCAATGCTGGTCTCACGACAATAGGCTTTAAGATTATAAACCACTTGATCGACTGTCCATACCTCTTGGCATGCTACTGCTTATTCGTATCTGAGAAATACTGCCGCAGCAGAAATTATGCCATGTTTAGTATGCTCTATGGTCGGACAGATTTTTTGGCACAGCATAGCATGACAAGAGGTGAAATTCTATTGTAATTCTATTCTATTCTAATCTATAAATCATGTATATACGAGATATATTTACCGAAAATTTACCTATGTTCAAAAAACTTATTAATTTAAAAATGTTATAATTTAAAAATGTTTAGTTGTAAAAAACCTATTTTAGATTTTTTTCCATTGTACTGTAATTGGATTTGATTACTGTTGTAATTGGATTTGATTCTTTTTGTATTAATCTCATCTAACACCACCTGCATTGGACTTTGGATGGTGAAACAAGTGTTAAATAAAAAAAATATCGCCCGAGTTGTGAAATCGTATATTCCGTATTATATTTACACAGAAGCTGGGGATTTCCGTAAATAATTCTTATTTCTTCGTCGTATTGAAAATTCGATGGGTTTTCTTCCAAGAAGGGAGTACCCTTTTCCTGGAACTGGTTTCGGGGTTAAAGCTATGTTTACACAGTGTATTTTGTCTGAACGCTTGGCGCAAAATTCAATTTTCGTGTCTGCCTACTTCTTACGTCGTGCAATTCGTGGAAACAATATAAGATGTTTGTGAAATTTATAGATTACGAGAATAATTCCGCAGCGACTTTCCACTCGAACATTGTTCTCGCACAAGTGAATTTTGTGCATACAGTATATTTCAAACTTGTTATTCAACTTCTGCTGTTTTTTTACAGTGAAATTTATAAAAGCTGTATTAAAAAAATACATTCCTTACAGTTTTTTCGAACTAATGAATAAAAATAACACATTGAAAAAACTTTCATTGTTTACACTTGTAGGCATAAGGAAGATAAAATGGTGTTTCTCAGTGTCGTTTTGTAAATCAAAATAATATTTATTGTGCAATAAAGCAAAGTATACAGCACAAAGGGTGTAGTTTATATAGGTTTACCACTTCTTTCAGCTTACCCAAGAAAAATAACGAAAAACACATAAATAATAGTGAACATCATTAAACATCGATACAAAAAATATGTTTATTAATTGCATACAATATGTCGTCGCTGGAAAAGCAAAGGCTTATGCGATACTTTGGTCAAAAATGAGATTTATATGCATTTTTAATGAGGTGTTTTTTTTTCTGAATCAAAGGCTCTGACTCTCGTATGATTCTGAAGATTTTTGTGGCCCTTCAGACATCTAAAATATATTTACAATTTAGGAAAAGGCTTGACTCAAGCGACACAAGTTTGGGACTTTTTTTTAGCTTTTTTTCGCTTCGGTTAACTCAGTGAAAGCATTGAGTTAGTAACCTGAGTTAACTTTTTTTTCAAAAATCCAACCAGGTACTGACTTTTGGCCCTTTGCCTTTCCGGGAACAATATGGAATATATGTATTTATTTATAAAATAAAAGTATTTTTTAAAATTATTTATTGTTTAGTTGAGTAATTTAATGGGTTTTTCAAAATTATTTTAAGCCCTTATGTGGCTGAAGAAAACTACACCTTTTAAAAATTGATATGAAGATTTCTTTTACAGTATATCATTTTATGAAGTTTGCTGGACCACTTTTATGACGTCCCTTACTTAACACATGAGGGCACCCGGGTACTCTTTCAGTCATCAAAAGTTGTAAATTACACTTATGCGTTTTCCGCTAACATACCACTCTTCGAATATCCAACGCTTATGTTCAATTGTTCGTTTTAACTATTGTGGAGAAGTGAGGAAGTTGCAGCCGGTTAGACTTACTGGAACATTAAAAAAAATGTTGAAAACCGAAAAGGGTACCCGGGTACCCTTTCAGTCACATAAAGGTTAAATGTATTTTTTGGAATATTTACAATTTATATGTATCGTTATATTTTCTGTCAATTTTTCGCAAACCTGTTTTTGTTCCTAGTAACAGGCCTTTTTTCTTTCCAGCAAGCCGCAAACCTGATGGCTATGGTATAGTGGTACATCCTTTCGACATGGCTGGCTGTGAGACCATCTCTTGCTATTACGATACAACTAACGCAGTAAGTACCTACTATCTACAGAATTTCATCCACTTCATTTTGTTCACTTTAATTAAAAGAAAATGGTCATTAACTATCTTCTTTCATCATAAGACAGAAGGGAACAAGTCGCAATTCAAGAGCACCTGTCAATTTATTTGAAAACTTATTTTATAGATAGTTTCCACATTAAAAAAATAAAGATACGTTACCGGGTTACGAACAACCTGACAATATTTGGAAAATGTTGCTTAAGCAATGATGGAAGATTTATGGTAGGAAGCCGACGCTTTGAACCACTCGGCCGTTAACCGATCTATTCTTTAAGGGAATATTTTATATTGATCGTTTATTTATTCACCTAATTACCTTTTCTTTGATTGAACAAATATGTTAATATAAATGCATACGTTTCATTTGGATTTTTATACCCTTAGTTTTTAGTAAATTGTTTTTTTTTTTAATCTGTTGATGTATACCCATACCTGAAACTTTTTCTCTCATGATTTATTATAGCGATCATGATTTTAGATGGTTTTAATTTGTATACATATTATTTTCTCCTTGTTAGTTAGTCTCATAATCATAATTTATTTAGTGTAAAGCGCACTTGAGGTGAAATATCACAAAACTGCGCTATATAAGTTCGCTGTTATTAGTATTATATCTTGAAAATTTATCCCACAAGTCATTAATCTTATGATAATAATAATAGTAACATTGCGTTTACATAGCGCAGTTTTGTGATAATTCATCTTAAGTGGGCTCTACTAGAATAAGCTCGAAAATAAACATTTTGTGACACCATTTAGGGGCCATGTTCTTAAAATTACTGCCACAGTGCTCCTTGTAAAGATGAAAAATTAAATTTACGAAGAATTAAGCAGCAATAAATATGAATGTATGATTAATGTTAGATGTTGCTAAAATACAACACATAAACAGTTAACAAATAATATATAAACATTATAATGTAATTCAATTTACAGCCCCGACCATCTAAATTTCGCCCGGATACGTAAAATACAATTTATTTTAAAAAGCCTCGCTTAATCTAGGTGTAAATATGAGTTTAAAGAAAAACGTGTCAGTTCTGTAAAGCGACAGTTAAGTGATATTTCTTCAAAATTTTCACTATAAAGGTTAGCCGAGTATTATACCTCCTTTTCTATGGAAAAATAACATCCGTTATTTTTTTTGTTTTTTAGAGAACGTGTTAAAACCCTCTATTATAACACGATCATAATTCTTCTTAAAGTAAACGCGAGCGTAACATGTTTATAACTAGCATTAAAACGTAAAGAGTTTTTTCATATCCAGTTAATTTTGTATAGGAGGGTTTTTATAAACATCATCCAACGCAAAGGTGTCGAAATTGTGGATCGTGAAAAGTTTGGTAAAATTAATAACTTTTCGGAAGCCCTCACGAATAATTGTTTCAGAATTTGGACACGAATCTCGCAAAGAAAAAAACCTTATCTGCAGTTATTAACGGAATAAAAAATCACAAGTTTTTATGATGTTAAACTTAAATGACTACTCAAAACATTTCTAAAATTTGAATGCTTAGAAAGAAAAAATCATGTAACTTCTAATTTTCTGGGTAAAATATTTGGATTGTTCATTCATTTTATGACTTTTGTTTTTATTGCCATACTATTGATTCACTTTAAATTAAGAAACTAATTAGAATTCTCACATAAATTTTCAATATTTTGATTAATTTATTTTGTGTATTCAAATATACTTGTACCGTCAATAACTAAATTAAACAATATAATTTTCTCGTGTGTAGGTACGAGTGAGACATTTTCAAAATTGCAACTGATGTACTTGTAAAGAAAATGATTAAATTAGAATCTTTTCAAATCTAGACAACCGGTAACGTACCTACCCATAATGCATTTTATGAGACAATTACTTTTATTCTATATTTGAAATATGCGTCCGTTTTTCCATTTTTTTTTCGTAGTGGATCAAATGTAAAATAAGGTGGATTAAAGCAAACATACTTTTCCAGTTTTCATCTTGGCAAGTCAAGTTATATTGCGTGGTTTTTAACGCTTGTATGTAAAAACCACGCGAAACTTTTCCTTTCAGAGACTTTTACTGGTGTTGTGGTGAATGAATCAGGACTGATCAGCTATGCATTGTCGATGAGTGAACTGACAGAATGACCGAAGGCTGGTGGATACTCTCAGTATCGCCCTGGCGAAAGACCACCATTCAGAATCGAAACGTTGCTTGAAAAGGCTTTAGCCGTGTTATCCTAATATAAATTCATTTTTCTATCGATTTTCATGTTTTGATTTCTAACTTACATTCACTAAGACGGCCTGCGTGGACGAGTGGTAAGACGCTCGACTGAGAATCCAGTGGTTGCGGGTTCAAACCCGGCGTCCGCAAATAAATTTAATTTAATTATTATAATATGTGTCACAACACATTCAATTCATATAAAATAATATATTGTATTTTTGCGGCAGGTTTCAGAGTGGTAGATAGATACATACTATAAGTTTCGCCCTGTGGAAACATCAACATTCGGAATCAAAAAGTTTCTTGTAATAGGCTTAGCCGTGTGTGGTTACCAGATCTGAATAACCAGATACTTCCCACCTTTCTCTTCCCTATCTCCTTCCCCTCCCCTACTACTATCAACCACACAACATACCCCATTTGGAGATACCATAGTCTCACTGGCTCCAGACGGTTGGCAGAAATTAAGACTCTTTTTTTGGATGTTCCTGTGCGTATAATATTTTCCCAATAAGTGAATTACAATGCTACAGAGTTTGAGAACCTTCTTTCTATATCTGAAAACGATACCATTATGAAAACATGCTTTACATTCTATAATTATACTGTTGTATTTTAGCAAAGGTGTATAAATCGTTCAACTTCAAATTTTCTAATTAGTGCAAAACTAACATTGCACGAAAATAGTTGTTAATCATTCGACGTTTATAATAGCCGAAAGAATTTAGTTTATTAGTAAATAGTGTCAATCAGCCTCAGTTCATTTCTAACATTAAACGGCTCACATTTTTAAATACTGAATCACCTCTAGGAAAAACACCGGAAAATACGGTGAACTCATCACACCAAGCAAATTAATTGTTGCCCGTGAAAAATCGCCGGATGTAACTTGACTTGCCAATAACAAATGATCTTTCAAAGAATCCTAAGTCAAAAATAATGACTTTCAAAGTAAGAATGCCATTGTAACCAGGATAATTAGCTGCGTAACCAGCAAGAATTATTTTTCACTGTCACTAAGTTCTAAAGTATAACGCTTTGAAATTTGTCATTTTTCTTCGAAATGCCCTAAGTCAACGGTCTGTTTAGTTTCAAACGGGCCTTAGGCATGGCGCATATGCTGATCCATTACTGTTTCAAAATAGGGGATCTATCAGGTGTCCTGAATGATTTGAGTGAGCAAAGATTTAGAGGACTTTGAAGATGGTGCGAGCATTGTGGCTAAGGTAAGAACACGTAAATCCAACTCTAGTGGATGGAGGGTTAATATTGATGAAGAGAACCGAATCAGTATTAATGGAAAATATCCTAAAAATGTCGTGTAAACACAAACGGAAAACTTCTCTATGTTTGGCGTGGCAGAACCTAACACAAAGAGCTATCATATACGAGGCCTGTTCAAAAGAAATGGTGAATTTTGAATTTTCGCGGGCTGTGTGCATTCGATTATGGTTTTTTTTTGTTATGTTGGTATACATATGTTTATCATATGTTAGCATTATCAGCCATTTTGGATTAGTGGTTTGTTTTTGACAACTGGAAAGGTTAGTCACGTTTTTGTGTGTTCTTCAATTTTTCACTTTTGAAAAAATGGATCAAAGAATATGTATTAAATTTTGCGTTAAAGATGGAATAAAGTGCTTCAACGCACTTAAAATGTTGACTGTGGCATTCAGCGAGTCTACTTTGTTTCAAAAAAGTGATTATAAGTGGTACAAGCCCTTTGCAGAAGGCCGAGATGATGTTAATGACGATGAGCGTCCTGGAGTTGTGGAAAAACTTAGTACCTAACTAATACTATACAATTGACGATGACATTAATAAATTATAACATTGACGTATTTAAATTCACTGGCAAGATTGTTTATGACAAAAGATTGTCATTAGGATTATATAGTTAGTATCAAGCATCGAAATGCACTTAGTCAATGGGGTCAAACGATGGGGCACTTTTGTCAGCCGCTTTTCAATCATTAAAGTTACGTTTCATGAAGGTAGAATTTTCTTGCAAAATTGTGCAAATTCCTTTGCAGTAAAAGTATTGATATTTTATTTGGTTTCCACGAAGTCTCGTGGGAAATAAAAAAACAAACTTTTTTACATCAAAGTCAATGAACGAAAAAATGGAAAGAGGCCAACTTTATTCGCAATATCGCCTTTTTGTTTGGAAGAAATTTTGATACAACCAGATTTTTCACGTAAAAACAGTTAAAAAGTTTGACTTTAGATATGAAAGTATCGGGTTCTACTTTTTTACTGCAAAAACATTTAAAAGTATTGATGATCTTAGTTAAACCGCTTCAAAGACAATGTTATTAGAAGCATCTTGACCACTAGACCACGGAGGTCGCCTAATTATAACGAACACTTAATGATATAGTGAATAAAAATTATAAATTTTAACATTAAAATCGATATAAAAGTGTATTTATGTTAAGATAGCTGAGCTGCATTTTCGATTTTTTGAAAATTATTTGCTTAAATCTTTGTTTTAAGGGTAAGCACTCAAGAAAGACGCTAAACGTTACTTTCTAGCATTCTAGTACAAGCAATACTTCAAAAATCTTTAATTTTTTTATGGATTATTAAAAAAATGTCTGAGGTTTCCAGTGAATCCAATTTTATACTCTAATCCCTTATATTGTACGAAAAATATACTAAAATGTCAGTTGGTGCAATTTGAAAACTAGCAGTCATTTTTTAACGTTTTACCTGAAATGCCAGTATTCATTTCATAAAGAATTTAAAAGATAACAATCTAAGAATTGTTTTGTAATTTTATTGGGGGCCTCCGTAGTCGAGTGGTAAGACACTCGAATACGAATCCAGAGGTCGCGGGTTCAAACCCGGCGTGCGCAAATAAATTTTATTTGATTAAAATGTGTCAAAACACATTTTATTAATATAAACATTATATTTGCGGCACGTTCTAGAGGGGTAGATACTTTAAGTATCGCCCTGGTGAAAGACCACCATTCAAAATCGAAACGTTGCCTGAAATGGTTTTAACCGTGTTTGGTGACTAGATCTGAATAGCCAGGTACTTTCCGACCTTCCTCTTCCCCATATACTTCTCTATTACCTTCAGCTTCACAACATACCCCAATCGAGGATGCCATATTCTCACTGGCTCTAGACGGTTGGGAGCAGGTGGGACTCTTGTGCGGTAATCACTTTAAAAAATAAATTAAAAAATAGTAGAGTTGCATTTCAGATTTTTGAAAATTATTTCTTAAATCTTCGGTTTAAGGGTTAGCACTCAAGAATGACGCTAAACGCCTCAAACAGCGTTCCGATTCTGAATGTTTTCCACTAGGGCGATACTTCGAGTATCTACCACTCTGGAACGCAAATTTACTTTTTATTATTTTAAATGAATTAAATGTGTAATGACACATATTAATTGAATAAAAGTTATGTGCGTATGCGGGTTTGAACCAGCGACCTTTGGATTCGAAGTCGAGCGTCTTACCACTCGGCCGTGGAGGACGTCCTGTTTTTGGGTGCTGACCCTTAATCGTAGGTATTGCTATACTTTAACTTGAATCTAATCGTATAACAAAAACCTGGGCTAGTTTTTGCTTCCTGATCACAATTTCAAGGCCCTTTCAGTTAATCCGCGGTATTATCTTAAATCAGAGCTTGTAAATAAGGTTTACCTGTAGAACTGTAGATATGTCCCAGACAGGTAGATCAGACAGCGACAGCATAGATTTTATAGACTTCATATAACCATCTGCCACAGGCCATGTCTTATAGTTGATACCGCACAAGAGTCCCAACTGCTCCCAACCGTCTAGAGCCAGTGAGACTGTGCCATCCTCAGTCGGGGTATGTTGTGGGGCTGAAGGTAGTGGGAAGGGGAAGGATATTGAAAAACGGAAGCTTACTTCCCAAGCCTGGCTTTCGATTCTGAATGATGAGCTTTCACCGGGACGATACTTTAAGTGTCTACCGCTTTCATGGGTCATGCCGGTGGGGAGCGATTTCTCTCCGAACCTTAGAGTATATAGAGTGGTATCTATCCAAGGCAGTGTAGTCAGTTTTTGATGATTTTTACCGGACTCGGCGGACCTAGGCACGGCTAAGACTAAGGCTAGGATATTTATACATCCATTCATATCACATATCGACATAATATTTTTGTTTATTCGTAAAACCACTTTTTCACAGTATTGTTTTCAACAAAAATATAGCATATAACCTAAAAAACCGTTTAGTTGTGTCAAGTTTAGTGGCATAATACAAAATGTGGGCGGAGTCCCGCGGTGACCCAGGAGCCTAAGATCATTGTGACAGTACATAGAAGCGGTGTATTTGTTGTCTCCTTCTCTTTCATGGCAAGTTTGAATAGGTTGGGTAAAAATAATTAGCTCTCTTTCCATACATTGTTACTCCAAGCTCCGAACAAAGGCCCATTTTAAATTATACATTCAAAACAATAATATTTCTATTATAAGTTAGTTAATAGATAAACTAACTGACGAATAAACCCACCTACAGTAAATATTGAATAATTTACACACGAATAAACATTTTTCAATAAGTTTATTTGCTAAAAAGCATTAACTTTGTGGCTTGCCATATTTATAAATAGAACATATATACTTTGTTTTTAACCACTTTTTTATTTAATATTTTGTCTACCGGTTTCGGAAGTACCCTTCCATCATCAGGACAATATTAAATTAATCTTTAGATAATAACTTCATCTCTTCTGGAAGAAACATATGTGGAGATAAATTCTGTACACGATCAAAAAATGTATGTTTTGAAGTATCTGGAGAATGTATATACATTCTCCAGAATGTATATACATTCTCATTTTACAAAGATTTAAACTTATATAAACTTCAAAATCTTTGTAAAATGAATACTAATATACATTATCCAGATACTTCAAAACATACATTTTTTGATCGTGTACAGAATTTATCTCCACATATGTTTCTTCCAGAAGAGATGAAGTTATTATCTAAAGATTAATTTAATATTGTCCTGATGATGGAAGGGTACTTCCGAAACCGGTAGACAAAATATTAAATAAAAAAGTGGTTAAAAACAAAGTATACATGTTCTATTTATAAGTTTATTTGCTGCTAGAAAAGCACCACTTTTCAGAAACATTATTATGTCTTGTTTCTCGGAAGTAGTTCATACTATAAATATTGTTACAGGTATATTTGTAAGTTACAACGAATGGACTAGGCATTCGTAAATACGTCTTTTCGCACTTTGTATTTATAAAAAAAGTTTAATAAACATTTTAGATTTGTATGCAAAGTTTTTAAAATACAAAAAGAGTTTGAATTCGTTTGAAATATAATTTAACAAAATTGTATCGATTTATAAAAAAGTGAAAACCGCAAAATAGTCCCAACTGCTCCCAAGCGTCTAGGATTATGGCATATTCAATTGGGGTATGTTGTGAGGCTGAAATAAGTGGTGAGGGGAAGGAAATGATGAGGAGAAAGGTTGGAAAGTACCTAGCTATTCAGATCTAGTCTCCAAACACGATTAAAACCATTTCAAGCGACGTTTCGATTCTGAACGGTGGTCTTTCACCAGGGCGATACTTAGATTATCTACCACTCTGGAAAGTGCCGCAAATATAGTGTATATAATTAATTAATTTAATCAAATATCTCGACCTCTGGATTCGTAGTAGAGCGTGTTAATAATTCGACAACTGAGGCTGTCATAATTAAATAATTACAATCCAAAATCCATATTGCAGAATTATTTTGATACTGAAACATTTCGGTACGCTTGCAAATCTGCTGGTAGAGTAGATTGAATCACTGTAATGTTATTATTATAGATGAACGGAATTCGGCCATAATGACAAATAACTCACATAAACTTGAGTTTGGCAGACCGCTAGAGAATTCGCTCGATCACGGGACTAAATTCAGGTCGCAAATCAATTCCGAACTAAACAATAATATTATGATAAGCCAGCTTTGATTTATCTCTCCTCGGACAGCATCCGTTGTCTATTTCAGATCTCAGAACAAATAAACTTCACACGAAGAATATCACAGAGATGTATAAGTCCTACATCTTTTAAATTATTTCATGACTGGCGATTCTTAACTCTACTAACTCTAAGCGTTACTTGTGAGGTGGATTCCACAACTAAGAAAATCTTAACTATAAAGCAAAATAAGCTCTCACGTGAAATCTGCACAGCTTTTTTGTCTGGAATTTCCAGGTCAATGCTACTTTATGAAGCTTTAAACGTAGTTTTCACCATGAGCTACGGAGCAGTGAAAAAATCTACTCAACCCTGGAAAAATAACACCAGACGCCGGTATTGTTTGTTAGGTATTTTTCAATCGTTCATTTACTGATTTCGAAGATAAAGTGTTAAAGCTCTGAAAATATGTTAGTGAGAATCACAATCAATAATTATGATGGCCTACGTAGTCCAGTTGTAAGACGCTCGGCTACAAACCCAGAGATCACGGGTTCGAACCCGGCGTGAGAAAAGAAATTTTATTTGATTAATACGTGTCCATAATATATTTAATTAATATAAAATAATATATAGTAATTTTGAGGCATGTTGCAGATTGTAAGATATTCATAATATCGCCCTGGTAAAAGACCACCATTCAGAATCGAAACGTTGGCTTTATTTCACAGTTAATTCTGCACAAGAGTCCCAACCGTCTAGAGCCAGTGAGACTATGGCATCCCAAATTGGGGTATGTTGTAAGGCTGAAAGTAGTGGAAAAGGGGAGGAGATGGAAAAGAAGAAGGCCGGGAACAACCTGGCTATTCAGATCTGGTCACCAAACACGGCTAAAGCCGTTTCATGCAACGTTTCGATTCTAAACAGTGGTCATTCACCAAAGCGAAACTTAAAGAATCTACCATCATGGAACGTGCCGCAAACATACTTTATATTGATTAAATGACACACATTAAATAATTTTTTTTTTAAATTTATTTGAACCCGTGACCTCTGGATTGATAGTCAAGCGTCTTACCACTGTACTACTTTTTTATATGAATACCGCACAATAGTCTCAACTGCTCTCGACCGTCTAGTACCAGTGAGACTATGGCATCCCCAATAAGGGTATGTTGTGAGGCTGATAGTACTGAGGAGGGGAAGGAAATTGGGAAGAGGAAGGTTGGGAAGTACCTGGTTATTCAGATCTAGTCACCAAACACGGCTAAAGCCATTTTAAGCAACGTTTCAATTCTGAATGGTGATCTTTCACCAGGGCGATACTTAGAGTATCTACCACTCTGGGAGGTACTGAGGCCGTCAATGGTTCAAATGGTTTTAACCGTGTTTGGTGTCTAGATCTGAACAGCCAGGTACTTTCCAACCTTCATCTTCCTCATCTCCTTCCTCTTCCCACTACCTCACAAGATACCCCAATTGGGGATGCCATAGTCTCACCGGCTCCAGAAGGTTGAGAGCAGTTGAAATTCTTGTGTTGTTTTACTATAAATATATATATATATATATATATATATATATATATATACATATATATATATATATACATATAAATATATATATATATATATATATATATATATATATATATATATATATATATATATATATATATATATATATATATATATATATACATATATATATATATATATATATATATATATATATATATATATATATATATATATATATTTATATATATACATATATATTTATATTTATATATATTTAAAAAAAGCATGGTAAGTTTCCGATTTCATTCGGCCCTTACGGAATACTTCGTAAGAACGTTGTACTAAAATTCACCACGTATTATTAGCGCTCAGCCATTTTGTAGTAAACATTATTAAATATTGAAAGGTTTTATTTTTCAATTGCAGAATATTAATATTTGATAAATAGTTGTATTGATTTTTTCAAAGTTTTCCTTAGTTTTTTACGGGCGCAGGTCCGTTGACATAATGTGTAAAAATGGTTATCATTTTAATGTTTACTTGTAAAAATATGTTGTACATTATACTCGTATATTGTGTGAACCAACTTGAATCAACCCATAAAACTTTTCTCTCCACTGAACAAACACACTAAACATCCATTTCATAGCCGCTTATTTATTATATCATGAAGCAAAGTAAAACATTCTTCATTGCTCGTTCATTATCACGAAATATAGCATTGCGTAGTAGGTTGGGTAGGTATTCCTTCCGACTTTGTTTACGGGGAGCTTTTGTTTTTACCGATAACAAAGCTTTCTTTCGTTATTTTTTTGTTTGTTTTTTAGGTAGCTTTGTTGTTCACAGAATTTATTGTGTTTCAATTTCCAGGTCAGCACGTGTTTGTATTTGAACCATTAGTACCATACTTTTTGATTGCTTAATAATACTAAAAATAGTACTTGGCTAATTTACATAGCGCCATTTTTGTGAAGTATCACCTCAGGGTCGCTTTAAAAAACTGAAAATCTATAGCTAAATTTATCATAAATTTTAACACCTAAAGCTATAGCTATAATCACCTTATTGATATTTACATATTAGTTATTTAAATTTGTCGCAGGTTGTGAAAAATTGACGAACTTTTTGCTTAGCGGATTGAGGATCGCCGATCATTGGATAAACATATATTATTATATTGGTGAGTTTGGATGCTAACGGGTTAGCCTAGCTGCGCAAATTAGGGCAATTATGTTATTAATTGATATGGTTTCCTGAAAATATGAGTTTTGAGTTTAGCTCTGAACTCTGTCGAGTCTTTTATTATTCTCAGATCATGTGGTAGTCTATTCTAGGCTTTAGGACCTGACACTGCTGCAGTTCGCTCTCCCAACTTAGTGTCTGGTGTGCGCTTTGGTTCTTTCAACCTCCCGATAGTCGATGACATTTCCGATCTAAGGGTTGACTGTCGCAAATTGCAATCTTGAGAAATACACAGTTCCGATAATTAAGCCGGAGCCGTTCCGATAATTGATTTGAATGTCATCCAGCAAAGCTTGAACTGGATCCTATCGAGACTTTGAAGTCAGTGAAGATTTGAGGTGCTCTGAAATTTGGGAATATTTTGATATGCCGGTGATAAATCTTGCCGAGGGATTGAAAACTAGTTGTAATCTGTTAATTCGATATTTAGGAAGACTTACTTATATTCCGTTGCAGTAATCTAAACGCAAAACGACGTATGAGTTTACAAGTAATTTGGTAGTCTCTGTTGGTAGGTTTCTTCCCACTGTTTTTATTTGTCTTAATTGAAAGAACCCTGTGCTCACAGTCCTGTTAATATGAAATTTAAGGGAGAAATCAGCGTCCAGATTAACACCCAAAAGTTTGATAGAAAAATTGCTCATACATACAAAAGTTTGAAATTTTCTTCCGATTACGGTCCTTCATGATTAACTCAGTATGTTCCTTTTTATGTGTATGTCGTGACTAAACCACGCGGGAGCGGGTTTTTATCTGCTGGTTATGAATTATTCTCTCCATGTATCGCCAAAAACAAAGTCTCTAAGATTATTTCATGAAAACGCTTTAATAATCAAAATTTGCCGGGGCAGCCACGTCACCTCCCCTCGGATGGTACGTTTGATGTTTACTTTCAGGTGTGGAACAGTGCAGATGTCGCGGTTTAGTTGTTGGTTTATTGTCACATCATTAGGTACCTACCGAATGCAAACATGCAGATATTTAACAAAGATCGTATCTTATCACTAGACGTAGCCAAAGTCATTTCAAGCAACAACGTTTAAATTCACTCTCACTAGGGCCATACTGAGTATTTTCCACTGTTCAACTATATTGTTCACTGTCATAGAAAGCAAACACGTTGTGACCTGACATTATAATTTAAATAATAATATATTTTGTTTCAAACTAATTCATAATATACATGTGTTAACTAGTTTTGGTTAGAGCCAACCTTTTTCAAGACAATGTAATAGTTTATATTTATAATAATAAAATGGTTTAAAACAAAAGACACTACTTTTTAAATTATAATATTTTTCATTCTAAACGGTTTGAGAAATTATTTATTATTAATTTCTTCTGTAAGTATTTATGAATATACGTACGAGGGTGAACTTGTGAAATTAAGCAATTGATTGATTCATTAAAATTAAAATGATCAAATTAATTTAAAAAAATACATTTTTAAATCCCCACCTACCTAAAAGACATTATATACTTGAAACGCAAAGTCAAATTACATTCCGTGATTTTTAACGGGTAACACCAAGTCAAACAAAATAATTCCTTGTGAGTACGTACGTCCATACGTACGAGTGTGATATTTTCTAATTCGGAAGTCATATTTGTGTGAAGAAAATAATCTTTTTCAAATTGAGACAAGCAATAAAGTAGCAACCTATAATGTTTGAAATTCTGTATCTGAAATGTTTATACGTGAAGTCGAAAATTAAAAATAACATTGTTTTAAATCTAGATATTTTTCTAGATCACAAGGAAATTATATTGTTTAAAATAATCTCTATGTATAATTTAGCTTTGACGACTTTAACAACCTCCTTAACCTTTGAAATGCCGAATTCCCGCAAGGTACAGCTTCCGTCGTATTTTGCTGACTGTATTTCCCTTATGTTTTTGTCAATTGTGCTATCTTCCTAGATAAATGTGTTTTTGTATTTTTTCAAATTTTATGTTAATATTATAAACAGTTTTTCTGGAATAGCTACTTATATTCGGAAAATTGGTGTTTTCTCCCTCGTGTCACTAAAAAACGTTTCACTAAGAAATGGGAAGATTTTTTAAATTTTTATTGTATTTTCGTGTGGCTGAATAAATTTACTTCCAAATAAAAATAAAATTGCTCGAGGTATTTATGTAAATACAAACAGTAATGCCACTTTGAAAATCGTTTTTTAAGCCGTACTATCGTAAGCAAACTTCAAATATGTATTTCTCGACTTTTACCAAACTTAACGCAGTGATAAATATATTTATTGATTGATTGTTTTGTTGACAAGCGATTAAGGCTCATTCGTATATGCGAACAACAGCTTTTGAAGGATAAAAATTCCTGACAAGATAATGGTGAATGCAGGCGACGCCTATGGGCACCACCGGCACACGGCTTAACCGAGAGGATACGATTCTCGGTTACAAACCCGATGGTGCGGGTTCGAGGCCCGGCGTGCGCAAATAACTTAATTTATACATCTTCCTTTATTAAAAAAAATGAAATTGCATACAGTATATTTTAATCACATTCCAGAGTGCTAGATATTCTAGGTATCGCCCTGGTGAAAGACTACCATTCAGAATCAAAACGTTTCTTGAAATGGTACATAAGCCGCGCTTAGTGACCAGATCTGAAGAGCCAGGTACTTATCAACCTTCATCTTCTCCATCTCCTTCCCCTTCCTCTCCTGGGACGCCACGGCCCCACAGGCTTCGGACAGTTCAGAGCCACTTATCTAGATTTGATTCCTCGTTGATAAAGTACGTCTCCGTGAAAAATTATGGAAATTAATTGATTAACGTTAAACTGTCAGATCATTTGTTTTTGGTTGCTGTGTCAGGTGAGTGAGTTTGCGAATCCTCTTTATTTTCGTGGGCAACAACACGTTTTTTCAAGCATTTAAAAAAATGCATTCCGAAGAATTTCAATCTTACAATTAACGAACAAAAAATTATTGAATATTCAAGAGATAGACATATTTTACTCTCCCTTGGTGTTTTGCTGTTAACGGCCATATATAAATTTAGGTGAATTAAGCCCCAGCAGTCGAAAATGGGGCTAAAAGTCACTTTGCAGCATTTTTAAATAAGCAATACTATAAATCGCTTTGCTAGTTCAATACTATACATTTTTTACTTATAAGTGTTTTCTGATTCTTTTATTACAAAAATCAAAAACGGCAATAAGTCATAATTATTAATTTTTAATTGTTTTAGTATTGAACTGGCACAGCGAAGTAATTTATCCTTAAATTGTACATGGGTAGTTGGGAAAAAGTTGAAGATCTCCAGTGAACAAAATTTTTAAATTGCATTATTTTAAATTCTACGAAAAACATAATCAAAATGCAAGTTAAAGGTGCAGTTTGAAAACCAGCGAAAGCATTTTTTCAACGTTTTACCTAAAACTCCAGTATGAATTTCATAAATAATTTAAAAGATTACTATTAAAGAATTGTATTCACTGTAAACCATAGATTTAGCACCGGTCTAGAATTATCATATACAGTAGACGCTCTCTTAATCGGCCTTGACGGGACCGACCCATGGCCGGATAACGAAAAAGCTGGTTAAAGAGAAGGTAGTGAAAAACAAATTTAAAAAAAAAACTTTCGCGAGGAAGAAAAAAAACACATTTTTTTCAAAACAAAAAAAAAACAGAGCTTTTATTCTGTATTAAAAAGCAAGGACACACTGTTAATGCTAAATGATAAGTCTTCCCCTAAATAGTTAGTTTTGACTAGCTCACGATTAATTCAATCTTCTCAAACATGTTTAGTAGCTCTCTTATTCATCAACTTAAGGAAAAGGAAAAATTCAGAAAAAAATGGAAACAATTTAGAAACCAAAACGATTATGCCAGCTTCTCTATTTTACGAGCAAGAGTAAAAACTAATCCATTCAATTCCTTTAAAAATATGATACAATTTTTTTTTACATAAATATAATTTGCATAATTGATTAACTTAAAAAATATAATACAATGAAAAATAAAAATAATTTTGTGTCATTTGCCTGTAACATTGTTTTTAATTATGATGTTTTATTAGTTTGGCCACCATGTCATTATTGTTGTATGCATCATGTGTCAATTACCTAGGCACAATGTTGCGCGTAGTGCAGCGTTTGGGTATTATACTGTTAATTACAATATTATAATGTATGCTGTGAACATATTAATTTTGAAATATTTACAGTCATCTCTCTATTTGATAATACTTTTAACATGTTTATGTAAATATTTTGTTTATGTTCCTAATAAAATAAAATAAAAATAAAATTAGAAATTCACACATTAAAAATTAACATTTCACTAACTGTAAAAAAAATATGTACAGGAAAAAGCACTTGTCCGCGTGTATTTTGAGCGCAAGGCATTCCTAGAAGAGGCCGGTTAAAGCGGCGTCTACTGTATATGATTTTTAGTATTGCTTGTATTAGAAATCCAAAAAGTGTGTATTTTTGGGTGCTGACCTTCAAAGCAACATTTTTTTTTTACTTCTGTTGAAACAAAATTTCTCATTTTTCATCTTGGCAACTCTAGTTACATCCCGTTTTTTTTACGGCTAATAACTGGTAGAGGTGTTATCTGTCACTGTTTCGTGACGGATTGAAACACTCGAAAATTCTAACAGGAAACAGCGTTTACTTTGAAATAGTGACCATAAACTTGTCTTTAGTTTAATGTAAAAATATGGTACGTTTTTACAATAACCACAACTCACAACTAAAAGCTATTAAACCCGGATTGTGAGATGATTTCTTTATATTATTTCTTGCTAACGAAGAACTTTTAACTGCTTAAAAGAACTTTGACGGTCTCCGTGGCCGAGTGGTTAAGACGCTCGACTACGAATCCACAGGTGGTGGGTTCAAATCCCGGAGTGCGCAAATACATTTTATTTGATTGATGTGTGTTATTTTACATTTAATTCTAATTGTATTTTACTAACGAAAAACTTTGAACTGCTAAAAAGAACTTTGGCAGCCTCCGTGATGGAGTGATTAAGACGCTCTACTACGAATCTACAGGTCGCGGATTCAAACCCGGCGTGCGCAATTACATTTTATTTAATTGATGTATTATTTCACATTTAATTCATATAAAATAATATAAAGTATATTTGCGGTGAAAAACCGCCATTCAGAATTGAAAGGTTGCTTGAAATGGCTTCAGCCGTTGTGCCGCTATTTCGCCACTAGTGTCGCTAAAAGTTTGCCTACTTTTAAACAGGCACAAAATATAAAAAGACGGGCTCGTGAGTCCCAAGGATTCACTTACCTTTTTAAATGCCCTCCCGGTTAGCTTCAGCCGATAAAACGGATTTTTTTCCGTGTTTGAAATTCGTTTACTTTGATTTAGAGAGGACCTTCTTCTTCTTTGTTAAAGATGGGGGTTACAAAAGGGACCCATACTTGCAGGGTTGAAGGAATTCAATAATACACTCGCAAATGCTCTCTTGTATTATATTTGAGAATATTGATTCTACGCCCAGGAAAAGCTTGATTAACTTGGTGTATAACGTTAGAATTGGGTACTCGTAGAGACAAACTATTATACTAAATTCTTCAACTATCACCGATACTGGAAAACGCGTGGAACCTGTCCAGTCTGATAGCCGAGAAATCCCGCTAATTCGCTCCTCGATGGCGGCTGCCGGGGATCGCAGCGACTGTTCTCTTACTTATTACTACTTATTACTTTCGGCCCCCAATTATCGATCGTAATATTTAATTGAATTTACGATTTCACCATAGGCGGTAAATACTGTATTGACTCTAAAAGCGTTAACTGCTCTATTCGGTGTCTACTGTAAAAACTCTAATATTCACTCTGTTTCGCGGTAAAATGTTGACTTAATCTCCTGGCCGTTTCAGCCTGCGTTCGTTGGTCGTTTTGCTCCCACTTTTTTACTTTTCAGAGGGGCAAATAGACAAAACATTACACCATAGTAAATAGATTTTTACTAGCGCGAAAATTCAAAATCGCACTGGATCGAATTTATCGTGTTTCATAACACCGTGTTTGGTGACTCGTTTTGGTTGTTTGATCGGTCGGTAGCTGAGTAGGCAAACGCGTAGGATTATGATGGCAGTAGGAGTTTTTCAAATATTGTCAGGTTATTCGTAACCCGGGAACGTTTGTCTTTCTTAAAAATAAAAAATCTGAATATCCAGGTACTTTATAACCTTCCTCTCCCCCATCTCCTTCTCCTCCCCACTAACTTCAGCCACACAACATACCCCAATCGGGAATGCCATAGTCCCACTGGTTTCAGATGGTTGGGAGCAGTTGGGACTCTGGTGAGGTATTCACTATTAAAATAATTTAATTGATCCCTTTGCGACCACGCAAGGAGTCTTTTGATTTGTCCTACAGCTAGTCACCACCAAGTTCCTTACTGTGCCCTGATGATGTGTTGTTATTTATTTCAGCAGACGTCATACCTGGTGCCCGCCTTCGAGTCCTCGATCAACGGGGAGGAGTGCAGCATCCGCCCTGGCTGCTCTTACTCCGTCAGCCTCACCTCGTACCCCTCGCCGAGGAACGACCCCACCGTTATCACCCTTAACGTTACTATACCAGGTAAAGTAATCAATCATAATTTCAGTCGCATACTCGTATGGGGATACTTGTTGGCAGCAAGCAATATGCAACGGCGGGCTAGACACCAATCAACCGTCTTGCGAATAACTATTAATTTCAGTCTACAACTCTGAGCTTTAGATTTCATTATAAATATCATATTCCAATGCCAGTGAATTTTTACCCATCTTCCTGTGTCGACTGTGGCTAGAAAAAATGACGACTTAACACATTGATGTTTATGCATAAAATGAAGAACAACTTGTTACAAAAATATTTTTCTGAAAAAATTATCTACAACGTTGATATTCACAAATATAATACAAGAGCATGCAAAGAAATTAGACTACCAGAAAAGAATAGAGCCAACACACAAAATAGCTTACTATATAAAGGGATGAAGCCTTATAATGCGCTGCCGGAAACCATAAAAATTATGCCTGTCAACAAATTATAAAATTATTTAAAATGCATATAAATCAAAATAATAAGTAGTATTTAAGATAAAATATTATAAAGTCAAAAAGAAAATGAAATAATTAGTTACTTGTAAACTTGAATGTACAAAGTAACCAATATAAAATAAATACATAAAAAAATGCATCATTGAGGAGATAATCTTTTCTACCCTTAGTTTCAGTGTTCTCTTTACTTGTATCCTTTGACGGCTTGTATGGTCGAGTGGTAAGACGCTCGACTACGAATCCAGAGGTCGCGGGCTCGAACCCGGCGTGCGCAAATAATTTTATTTTATTAATATTTGTCATAAAACATTTATTTGATATAAAATAAAATATAGTATATTTGCGGCACGTTCCAGAGTTGTAGATACTCTAAGTATCGCCCTGGTAAAAGACCACCACTCAGAATTGAAAAGTTGCTTGAAATGGCTTTAGCCGCGTTTGGTGACCCGATCTGAATAGCCAGATAATACCCAACCTTCCCCTTCCTCATCTTATTCTTCTCCCCACTACCTTCAGCCTCACAACATACCCCTATTGGGGATGCCATAGTCTCACTGGCTCTAGACGGTTGGGAGCAGCTGAGATTCTTGTGCGGTATTCACGTAAAAAATAAAAGAGACTCAATGTCCTTACTGTCTACTGAAAACCCTAAACTCACTGTCATAAAATATTTCCTCGTTCTTTTATTACATGTGATATCACACTGTTAGCATTTTTAGAATCGTTAACTTATAATAATTGAATATTGATGGTTTTAAGTGCCAACACACTGACCGTCCTCAATATTATTTGCTTTTCCTTGCTTTAACAAATTGGTTAATATTTACACTTACTTTTCATCTGGTTTTATACGCAGTCAGCTTCTAGTAAATTGTGTTTTAACCCTGTTGATGGACACATGTACTGTTATACAGATATCTGAAGCGATCATGATTTTAGATTTAATTCGTGTACATATTGTGTATTAATTTTCCTTGTTATTTTAGGTTAGGTAATTTAGTGTGAAGCTCACTTGAGGTGAACCATCACAAAACTGCGCTACATAAATTCACTTTTATTTTTATATTACCCGGTGAGTGGGCTGTCCGCTCACCTCTCACCGGGTAGAAAAGATTTCTTCTCATTGATGTACCCTATCCACAGTAGACACAAGAAGAGGGTCAAATAAACACTCAGTGATACCGAGATTTAGCATTTGTAAGCTTAGCTGTCGTTCAGTTTGATTTCTGCAAATAAAAGCTGTCTGTCCCAAACTTTGTTTGTTTTCTCGTCAAACTAATTTGTTTTCTTCTGTTGAGTTTAATAATGGAATAGGTACAATACATCCAAACACTAAGGAAAATTTCGCGAGAAAGCACTATCACGTCCATGTCTTGTGTCGATCGCCGAAGTGGGGCTTATCGTTCCTCCGAGAAACTGAAAAGGGATCAATCAAATCCTAACCGTCGTGATTAATTTGTAAATAATAAGACAACTGTGTAGTAAATCATCAATCTTGATGATATTTTAATCCGGCCACAAAAGAGTTTCAGTTTTACGTGAAGAGCATTAATAACCTGTATCATATCGGCTCTCTACGGTATAATAAATTGTGAATTGTTTTATAAACAGCCCTGATTTACTTAGCTTAATTACCTTTCATGTACTGAACAGAACTACTCGATCCGAAATTCTTTCCAAGTGCAACAATAATATCAAGTCTGAGTCATTTAAATATTCGCTTGTACCTTGATTGCATACAGTGGGTAATTACTTCGCAGAATTAGTAGATATATTTAACTGCACTGCATCTAGTTACAAGAAGGCTATAATAGCATACCTCTTCCAAAAATACTGTTGTTAATTATTATTTCGGGTTGATTATTTCCATCGTAATATCTCTAGTAGCTTATTTATGTTTTAGTGTGCTAATAATTTACTCCATGTTATTTTTGTGTCACTATTATTTTATATCATATTTATTTATAAATTAACGGACTAAAGTCCAATTACAAAAATACATATAAAACACGAAATAGAAAAAAGAGTAACAGAGAAGGAATAGCATATAAATTAAAATAAATGAAGCGATGACAAAAATAAGGCAAAATAAACATAAAAGAGAACATTCAAGCCATGGTCTAGTCAAAGTTTTGGTAGAGTCGTAAAGCATGACAAAAATCATTTAGACTGCTACCAAAAATTTCAAGACCATGGCTTGAGTTAACAAGTCTTGACATTCTGGACATTGGAGAATTATACCCATAATTAGTATTGTGATGATTGAGGAATAGCAATTCATTGTTTCTGAGTCTACGGCAAGGAATGTTGAACTGGATAAGTCGCAACAGAGAAGGTGAGTCAATAAAGCAATTAATAATTTTGTAAATGAAAATTAAATCGAAGTCTTTCCTGCGCTTTTCTAATGCAGACATTTTCAATAATTGTTCAATTTCATCATATGAATAATCGCCTCTTTCTCGCCCCAATCTCCATGCAATACCGCGCAAGAAGCGATGTTTACGGATTCAATATGATGAATATGAACGGTATGGAAAGGGGACCAAATTACACTAGCATATTCTAAATGAGGGCGAACTAATGAGCAGTAAAGGGTTTTTAGAGTCTTTATATTCTTAAAGTCACATGTAATTCTATTGATGAAGCCAAGAAGTTTTAATGATTTATTAGCTACATTATTAATGTGATCACGAAAAGAAAGATTATAGTCTAGAGTGACACCAAGATCTTTTATAGATCTGACGGTAGATAGGGAGACACTATTTAATTTATAATTGAAGAGGATCGGTTTATGAGTTCTATGAAATGACATAATTTTACATTTATCAATGTTTAATTCTAGGCAGTTAGTTTCACACCATTCATTAAATGAATCATATATTGCACAGTTATGTGAAAGTCCAAAAATACGTATAAAATAAAATAATTTTACATACATTTCATTCGTATTTGTTAGTATTAGTTACTTATCGTGTCGGTATTAGTCCAAGTTCAGACGAAGGGTAAAATATTATTCTCGGAGCTTTCAAAACAAAATCTTAAAATAAAGAATATGCATTATTAATTATTCACATAATTCAACCTCCCCTTTGGCCAGGTAAACAAATATTTAATGTGCCTAGAAAGGAACACGATTACCGCATCAAATTATATTTTATTCAGAGCTGGCGTAGGCGTAGGGTTGTTAAACATTCATTATAATGTGGACTTTTTTCGTAGGGCAAGGGATATTTTGTTTCTCAAACACGTAGCTATTATAATAACATGCATGAGTTGAATTCAATGAAAACAGTACATATACGATACTCTAGCCCAAATTAAATATCATGAGCTCCGTGCAAAAGATTTTGCTGAATATACCATATCGCCATGCTTGCATGGGTAGTCAGAGAGGATTGAACGCTACACAGCTCTGTCTTACCACACACTTCTTACTTCATCCATATTTTTTTTGTAAATTATACTAAACATAAATCCTATTGCATCAATTTAACAATGCCCATATTTTTGAAGATAGGAAAATTACTAGAACCCTAAGGTAGTCACATATACAATATTTTAATATCCCAGCCTTATATTATTATTATTACTCACCTTAAATGCCAAGTCAAATTATTATTTTTTATTTCTTATCATGTAAGTACTATATTTTTAAATTTTTCATGAATAAACACCATTGTAAATAGTCATCCCAACACAGCTATATGCCTAGTGGGATGACCAATATACCAAACAATAAAAACACAAAAAAAAATCAAGTAAAATAATAAAAAAATTAAATCAATAATCTCATATATTACTATTATGTTTATTTTGTTGTAGTCAATAGCGCACAAAAGTCTCAACTGCTCCCAACCGTCTAGAGCCAGTGAGACTATGACATCCCTAATTGGGGTATGTTGTAAGCTTAGAGTACATAGAGTGGTACCTTCCCAAGGCAGTGTGGTCAGTTTTTAATGATTTTTGCCAGACTCGGCAGACCTGGGTGTGGCTAGGGTATTTATTCATTCATTCATAGCACATGTCGACATAATGTTTTTGTTTATTCGCATAACCACTTTTTGACAGTATTGTTATCAACAAAAATATAGCATATAACCTAAAAAACCGTTTAGTTGTGTCGAGCTTAGTTGCATACAAAAAACATGTGTGCGGAGTTACCGGAGACGCGGGAGACCAAGATCATCCTTACAGTACAAAAAAGCAGTGTGTTGTTTTTCTTGTCTCTTTCTCTCTCATGGTGTACGGCATACAAACCCGGAGAAGGTGATTTATCGCAAGTTTGTATAGGTTGGGTAAAAAGAATTAGCTATCTCTCCAAATATTGTTACTCCAAGGTTGTAAGGCTAAAGGAAGTGGGGAGGGGAAGGCGATGGGGAAGATTGGGACGGTTGGGACGTACCTGGCTATTCAGATCTGGTCATCAAACACGGATAAAGCCATTTTTAAGCAACGTTTCGATTCTGAATGGTGGTTTTCACCAGGACGATACTAATTATATGAATTAAATGTGTTGAGGCCGTCAAATTCAATTCAATCAATTAATTTTACTGTACTGTTATTCATATTCTTGACATTATTCGTCTTTAGAATCAAATATGTGACTTAATTACTGAATATTTCATTCCCATCATTCTCTTTCTTTTCTTATTGAAGAGAGTTATTTAAAATTTAAAAAATAATCTCATAAAGATGACTGTTTTTATTTACACTCACACCACGAAAAAAACGCAAAATTATTTTTATTTAGTTCAAACATAGAATCTGATAGGTTTGAAAAAATTGCCAACTGACAGTAAAACCTTACCTTGGAGTAACAATATATGAAGAGAGAGCTAATTGTTTTTACCCAACCTATACGAATTTGGGATTAATCACTTTCTCCGGGTTTTTACGTCGCACACCATGAGAAAGAAAGAGACGACAAAATTTCCCAAATTATTACACCGCTTTTAAGTATTGTAAAAATGTTCCTCGTGTCCCGCGTCTACGTTGACTCCGCCTACACGTTTTGACATGCGACATAAATGGACATACTCGTAACTCAACGGTTTTTTAGGTTATATACTGTATTTTTGTTTATAACAATACTGTGAAAAGTAGTTATACGAATAAACAAAAACATTACGCCGATATGTGCTATGAATGGATGAATAAATACCCTAGCCCTAGTCTTAGCCACGCCCAGGTCTAGTCGAGTCCGGCAAAACTCATCAAAAATGACTACAGCAGCGCTCCCTCTTGTACATTATTGCTCTGGGAACCTTACTAAATAAAATATATAAAATAGTTATGGTAATTTAAACGTATATTTGATGGAAACCTTTTTGCTGTTGTTTCAGAATGTGTAGAGAGTGTGTGCTCGTGTAACGGTCCATCGGGGTTGTTAGCGCCTTCGATCAAAGCTACCGCCTTCAACAACAACACCGTCTACGTCTCCTGGGGCTACAACTCTTCGGTGGTTGTGGACATCTCCATCATCAAGTACTATAAACTAATGTATGTATTAAACCTCTTTACTGTTGGGTTATTTGTACTGAAAAGCCATTTATCAAAATATCGAGTGACTTTATTTGATTGGTAACACACTGATTTTTATAATCGTTTTAATAAAAACATTTTTTTAACTTTAGTTAAAAAATAGTGGAGTTAAAAAAATAGTATTATTAAAATCATTAAAATAGAGTTCCACCACGAATTAAGAGTTTCAAAATATAATAGTTTGTGTTCAATTTGTAGAACTCCGTTTTTTTTATTTTTTATATAATCCAGTTGAATTAAATTTAATATTATTATTATTTAGTTCTGCTATTTTAAGGTTTTTTGTTTTTAGTGACAGCTGTTTCGGCGTTTAAGTCCATTATTAAATTGTGGTTTGGCTAAATGGAAACGACTTATTTATACGATGTGACATAAACACTAATAATATTAAATTTAATTCAACTGAATTATAAAAAAATATATAATACACTGATTACTTACTAACAAATTTACTACTGATAATAAACGTAATAATTCGAATGAATTTTGGGAAGCGCGTCCAATATGGCCGCCTTTCACACTGTAGAGATGTGTTGTCCGGCTAGTGATATCTGATTCAATTGAAATTAGTTTGGATACAGTTCAAGGCTTGTAACAAGATACATACCTTATTACGACAAAAAATATTTCTGTTTTTTTTGTTTATTCGCAATAACAAGAACAAACAGAGCTCTGGGTAAAACAACTAGAGGTCCCCATCTGACCCATAAATATTTGGAGAAAGTGGCGAGTGCTCTCGACTGTCTTAGCGTTAGTTTCACATAAAAAAATGCTAGAAACTCTCTTATTTGACAAGTTTTTTCACTAATTTGCCTCTATGTGACGTCAATAATCTCAACAGCCGGTGCCATAACGTTAAGCAGCTGACTGCCTTATTTATCTGGGTGCGTTCTGATGGTATTCGACAGAATATGAAAACACTTTGCTTACTTTAACATTTATTTTTAGATTTTATTTACCTCAATGTGTAAAGCCTGGTTCGAACATTTCAATAAATGAACTTTATATTAATTCAAGTTTTGTGGTTGAAAATGTTGCAGCAAAGTTTTCTCATAAATAATGGAAGAGTATGTAAATAGTTCGCCAAGAACAACAAATTTGAAAAACTTTTATTGAAATTCAAAATAAGGGTTTTTGAGGTTACCCAGCTATTACATGTGCCTATTATTTTTCACGTTTTTTGGACTTTCACCTAGTTACATAAAATCGTAATAAAATTGCGCTATATAAATCGCGTTGTGTACCCTGTCAGCTACTAATAGCGCGCGCTATTGGGTGTCGTAGGCCGATGACAATACGTTTACATAAGTTAGCGTCCCATTCGGCAGTTACGCGAACCATATAGTATTTCAGCTAGTGAGCTAACAGCTTAGTATCGACACACACCTCAGAAAAGATATTGTGAGTTCATCGTGCAGTTACGTGATCGGAAGTAAATATAATTAATTTAATTTGAATTTTTCACTTCCACTGTGTATGCAAAAGAAGCAGCGTTGGACAGGTAACCTACAGGCCTTGATACGTGGTACAAGCGGAAAACTTAAAAATATAGATCACATTTGGAGTCAATTTTGTACTAGTTGGGTCTTGAACTCATGTTTGTCAACTGTCCTGTGCTACCTACTCCAGTGGCCTCAGTTCACTGAGTGCCAATCTCTCCCTGCACAGCATCTGAAGCAGTGGCGGCTCTTGACTTTTTAGTGTCCTAGAGTGCTAAAATTGAAAAAAAACCTCAAGATTGATCTTGTAGTTGAAAACGATTTTGCTGTATGAAGATTTTTGAGCAAGCCGTGCAGTACACCACTAAAACTGAAAAATTCTTTTGAATGAAACAAAAATCTTTTTCGCTTACAAAGAAAAAAAAAGTAAAAAAATAAACTAAATACTAACCTATTTGAATCATCATACCCACAATAACGTCAATTTGCTTCACTAGAGTTTTGATCACTCAGTCCAAGTGCAATACTCAGTTTCCTATTGCTAATTCCGTTTTTATTCTACCCTAGGTTCGACAGCCCGGCAACAACTATTGTATATATATGTTGATGTAAATTTGTTAGTTGTAAGTCACTAGTTATAAGTATTAGACATAAGTGAGTTTTAATAATATGTTAATTTTGTTATAAAGCGCTCTTGGGGTGATATTTCTGTCACGAAAACAGCGCTATATAAATCAGTAACCATTACATATATTTGTTAATGTAAATATATTAGTTGGAAGTCATTAGTTGTGAGTACTAGGCATAAGTTAATATTAAGTCTAAGTTTTAGTATTATGTTAGTTATGCGGTAAAGGGCCCTTTAGGCATAGATATAAAATACAAGACACGTCATAGTCATACAAATCTTACGAAAAATGTAGCAGCACTAGTAACGTCTTGTATTCCGTTTCACCCGCGTATGAAAAGGATAGCCATTCAAAGAATATGTGTGTACGGATGAGATAGCTATATGAACGTCCCACGCTACTGTTATAATCGGGTATTGAGCTACTAGTTCTGCTTGTCTTTCACACACTTATGTATTTCTGCATTCGCTATCTCATAGCGTTGAACCTTTAAACCTTGTGAATAATTGTATTTATTGAATTGAAATAATAAGTGATTTGTGGGTAATTATGAATGGAAAGAAACTCCACGAGATAAGTTTTTTTTACTTCTGAACGATTTTTACACCTCTCAAGGCATTTTTTCTCAGAAAGGAGCCTACAGCGACGCGTTTGTAGCAGCTGGTGACAGCTTGTCTGTCGAACGAATGTTTGTGTGAAACTAAACGTAGTAAGCATCAGGCATGTCTCGCGGAATCGGTTTAGTGCATCCACGCGCGTTGTCTCAGTAACCTATTTACATTATTTAATCAATCTAAGCCTTAAGGTGATATTTCTGTCGCGATAACAAAAATCAGCCAATCATTATTATTATTATTACAAAAACATCAATGACGTCGTATTTTTCAATAGTTTCTTTCCATTATAGTTTTAAAAAGCCATTAAAAATGGGCAGATGTATGACGGTTGTTTCTTTTAGTTTCAGGAAACCATCGGTAGTCTCCTCTCACCCGTTGCCGTGGGCGGTTCTGGACCAGGAG
This sequence comes from Drusus annulatus, assembly GCA_022651775.1. Lineage (NCBI taxonomy): Eukaryota > Metazoa > Arthropoda > Insecta > Trichoptera > Limnephilidae > Drusus > Drusus annulatus. The sequence goes on along the minus strand of JAGWCC010000530.1, from coordinate 78,533 downwards.
TTCGACATCCCCTCTCAGAACAAGACGTACTTCTCGAAGGTGATCAGGAGAAACATCACCCCGGGCCTCAACTACCTGGTGATGGTCCACGCGGTCAGCGATAAGAATTGCGAGGGACCCGCCGCGGATGACACCGTCACAAGTGAGTTTACATTACATGTTACAAACGTACACGTACCAGATCGTGGACTGCGGTAATACAGTGTATGACCTAAAAAGGAAGAAGAAGTCGAGGACGCCCGAGAAAGACATGGCTAACTAACTAACTAACTAACCATCACACCGTTTCCCCGCAGGAGTAGGCAGAGAGGACGGACCGCCATTCAACTCTGTCTCGGCACACGCTCCTTGCTTCATTCACATTCATACATTGAGTCATACATACTCTTCTGTTATTCTGATTCTTCACATGACCCGATTCAAGAATTTCATTTACTTGATCGTGCCATGTCTATGTATGACCGTATTAAAAATGTGGATATCCGGATATCCGCTTATTTTTTCTTCCCATCACACGTATTCCTTTTTTATTCATTTTTCCTGACTCTGGAGTGGCTAGGGCTAGGGTATTTATACATCCATTCATAGCACATGTCGACATAATTTAACGTTTATTTGCATAACCACTTTTTCACAGAATTGTTATCAACAAAAATGTAGGATTTAACGTAAAAAATCGTTGAGTTATGTCCTGTAATACCGCATAACAAAACGTAGTGGGAGGAGTCGCCGGAGACGCGGGAGACGGAAAATATGCTTACATACCGAATGGTGGCGCTATATTATGTCAGAACTTGTCTTGTCTCTTTCCCTCTCACGGTTTACGACGTAAAAATCCGGAGAAAGTGATTTATCGTAAATTTGTATAGGTTAGGTAAAAATATGTAGCTCTCTCTCCATATATATTCTTGCTCTAAGGTTTGAACATTAAGGGCGGATGGACGAGTTAGCAGGAAAATATTTGACACGCAAATTTAATAAATGGAATAAGTCTAGAATAGCGTCTCCCTTTCTACCGTCAGATTTATAAATGATCTTAGTGTCACTCTAGACCATAATCTTTCTTTTCGTGATCACATTAATAATATAGCTAATAAATCACTAAAACTTCTTGGCTTCACCAATAGAATTGCATGTGACTTTAAGAATATAAAGACCCTAAAAACCCTTAACAGTTCATTAGTTCGCCCTCATTTAGAATATGCTAGTATAATTTGGTCCCCTTTCTATACCGTTCATATTCATCAGATTGAATCCGTACAACATTGCTTCTTACGCGGTATTGCACGGAGGTTAGGGCGAGAAAGAGGCCATTATTCATATTATGAAATCGAACAATTCTTGAAAATGTCTTCATTAGAAAAGCGCAGGAAAGACTTTGATTTAATTTTCATTTACAAAATTATTAATTGTTTTATTGACTCACCTTCTCTGTTGCAACTTATACAGTTCAACATTCCTTGCCGTAGACTCAGAAACGATGAATTGCTGTTCCTCAATCATTCCAGTACTAATTATGGGTGTAATTCTCCTATGTCCAGAATGTCAAGACTTGTTAACTCAAGCCATGGTCTTGAAATTTTTGGTAGCAGTCTAAATGATTTTCGTCATTCTTTACGACTCTACCAAAACTTTGACTAGACCATGGCTTGAATGTTCTCTCTTATGTTTATTTTGCCTTATTTTTGTCATCGCTACATTTATTATTATGTATATGCTATTCCTTCTCTGTTGCCCTTTTTTTCCATTTCGTGTTTTATATGTATTTTTTGTAATTGGACTTTAGTCTGTTAATTTATAAGTTAATAAATAAATAAGTTGGGGGTGTTCCTGACAAAAAATGGCACGATCGAGTAATGTTAAGAATCTTAACATCAAAAGAACATATCGTCGTAGGAATGGCAAAAGGGCTGAATCGCCATTTTGGGAAGTTTACATCAGAGGACCTTAAAGATTTTGTTAGTCTTACAATAAAATAAGCCTTCAGTAACTGGTTGGATTTAATAAAAAAAGTTAACTCAGGTAATTTAATGCTATCACTGAGTTACCTGAAGCGAAAAAAAGCTAAAAAAAAAAACCCAAACTTGTGTCAAGTCTCCTCTCAAATGGTAAATATATTTGAGATGGCTGAAGGGTCACAAAAGTCTTCAGAATCAAACAAGAGTCAGAGCATTCGATGCAGAATACAAAAATGATCAAAACTGCCTTTTTTCATTATTTTTTTATCATGGTGTCGCTTAAGCCCATTTGCCTTTCCAGCGACGATATACGATTATTTTTTTATTTTTATTATATTAACTCTACACAGGAGACATTGAGAAAAATAATTTCCTTCAGGATCTATGTCATCTTTGGGAATGCTGTGTTGGGGGTCTTTTTGAGGTGATGAAGGAGTGAACTTGGGTATTCAAGAGACCTATGCTGTATGAGAGAGGAAACACAGAAGCCAGCAACAGACGTTCTGATATTTACTCAAAGAAGATCTTTGTTTAATTAGTAATAATTCTCGTTGAAAAAGTACTTAGTAGACAAAACATCTACCTAAGACACCTAAATACCTTAAGGTAGGTGTGTTTCATTTTTTTTTTATTATGCTAAGGTGTTAAGATTTTGTTATGGTCGAAAATTGTTTAATTTTTTTTAAGAATTTTAATTTTTCATATCAAGATTTTTCAGCCACCACCAAAACTAAAAAATCCTTCAAATCCTGAAAATCTTCCATCAATTTTTATTTTAATTCATTTTCGACTACAACAACATCAATAAGGTTGTCTTTTTCAATCTTAGCACTGTAAGAAACTTGTAAGGTGTGAAGTATAACTTGTGGTTTTTAATACGTCTTTCGTTTCTTTCAGTTCCCGACGAAGTCAATGTTGACACAAGACCACAGCAAACTAAGGTAAGCTTGCATAATGTTTAAAGGTAACATAAGCCAGATATTTACGTATTTTGAGTCTTGTCTCGTCTTGAATAAAATTTAACAGACACGGTATATATTTCAATTTAAATTTTATTGATTGCCGCAGGGGTAAAGCCCTCGTTAGCATGCACCGATATAAAACACACAGGGTTCGGTATTCCTTTGCGGAGAAAAATACTTTTCACATCATTTTGACAAGCACATCGTTAGCTTATAATACTTTCATATTGATGTTCTTAAGTACCAACACGCAGGGATGGTCCTGTGCAGGCGCAAATGGAGCAGTCCGCTCCAGGCGGCGAATTGCCAAGGCACTGATTTTTAGGATCTGTTAACCACTTGTTTTTGTCAGATGGAAAACCTGACAATAACAAGTGGTTAACGGTGATGACATTTCTACAAAAGTTATTTTTTTATATAATAATATTTTTTTAAGTCATTTTACTAGACGCAAGATTTGCTGTTAAAATTAAAATTTTGACAAAGGGCGCCAAATTAAAATTTTTTTTTTTTTTTTCACGAATTCACCACAATTTTCTATAATTGTAAATTGTTTTTTAATCTGTTAATGTACACATGCACCGCTGTACCCACATCTTTTTTCATGATTTATGACAGCGATCATGAAATATGAGGATATTGAAAGAACGGTGAATGCAGGACACTCTATTAATGGAGGACTGAACGCTGTTGGCGTAAATAAAAAAAAATCCAAAGAAGCGAAGCTAGCAGTCCACAAGGCAGTGCTTATACCAACCCTAGTGTATGGCAATGAGGCATGGAACTGGCAAAAAAATGATACAAGTAGACGGAATGCTGTAGAAATGAGATCCTTGAGGCGTATGTGTGGTAGAACCATGTATGACCGTGTTAAAAATGTGAATATCCGGAAAAAATGCAGGGCTAATGTAAGTGTAATGAACAGGATTAAAAAAGGGATGCTTAGAAGATTTGGGCATGTAGAGTGGATGATAAAAAAAGGAGTGTAAGAAGAATATATGACAAGAAGTTGAATGGAAGAAGAAGTCGGGGACGCCGGAGGAAGATCAATTGAATCAAATACTTGAGTCGGGCCATTTAAATAAAACGTTTTATTATGGTGTCACTAAAATAATTAGATTTTTTGAAATTATGAAACAGTGATTTGTATTCTGAGACAGCATCAAAAAACAACAGAAAGCTGTGGTGTTATGAAATTGTACAGCTTTTTCTCGATTTTTATGTTCAGAGCAAATTGTATCAACTCGCGACGTCATTTCACTCAAATTTTGTGGCGCTTTGATACATTTAACTGTCAGAAAATAAGACAAATTTAAGATTCTAAACGAGTATGTATTATTCTGTATTTTTCAATTATTCGATACGAAATAAGATTTGAGAGGTAACAAAGCTAAATAAAGTCATTTTAATAATTAAATAAATATATTTTTGAAATATTACAGAGGCAATTGTAATAACGGAAGCAAATAAATTACGTTTAACAAATATGAAATTTAAGAAACGTGCTAATTAAATACATTTAAAACACGTTCATAACAAAAACAAATTACAATGTTGTGAAAAACTTTGTCGCCGGATCCGCCCCATACTGCGAAATTACTCAACCACTGTTTGGGAATTGGCTTCGTGGAAAACTGTGAGAGGGGAGGGTGCTTCGAGGAATCTGGGTGGCGGCGGTGGGGTGAGTGGCTCAGTGGGTTGTGGGAGAGGGTGGGGGGGACCCCGAGCGGGAGTCCCGCTTTCCCGGAAGGTTCCGGGAAAAGTGACGGGAATTCCTGGATTCGTCGCACCGGGCTTTCCTCGCCTGGAAATAAGATTATATAAAATGCGGATCCAGCATGTGTTTATGGGTCGTCTGGTGCAGTGACGGCCTGCATGTTGGAGGGGTGAGACGCTCGAATACGAATCCAGAAGTCACGGGTTCGAACTCGGCGTGCGCAAATAATTTTTATTTAATTTATATGTGTCATAACACATTTAATTGATAACATAAAATATAGTATATTTGCGGCACGTTCCAGGGTAATAGATACTCTAAGTATCGCCCTGGTGAAAGACCACCGTTCAGAATTGAAACGTTGCTTGAAGTTGCTTTGGCCGTGTTTGGTGACCAGATCTGAATAGCCAGGTACTTCCCAACCTTCCCCTTCCTCATCTCCTCCCTCTCCTCACTACCCTTAGCCTTACAACATACCCCTATTTGGGAATGCCATAGTCTCACTGGCTCTAGACGGTTGAGAGCAGTAGAGAGTCTTGTGCGGTATTCACGTAAAAAAAATGATGAAAGAGCACAAGATGGCCACGATTGAAATATTTCTAAAATTTACCGTTTTTTTTTAAGGTATTAAAATTTACAACAAGAAGTTGTGTCGTTAAAAAAACTGGGCAACACCGTATTGCGTATGTCGAGGTCATATAAATGCAAATTTGCTTATTTAGGAACGTTAAAAAAAAACCAAATGGGTATTATTAAAGTTGGCACATACTTCACTGGTCAACTTTAAAGCAGTAACTACATTTTTAGAAAGATGTTTTTTGGAAGATGTAAGGAAGTCGGAGAAGAGTAGAACATGTGTAAAATAAGAATGGAATTATTTGACTATTTAAACGCCTAAAGTCTTTCAACGCATTATTTTTTGTCTAAATAGTTGATTCCCTCTATATCAAAATTCAAAATGCTTTACAATCTGTAAAAAAGCATTCAAATTGGATCACAACTTTTCACTGTGTCTGGTTTTTCTAGGTCTCTCAATAAGAGTTGAGGCCGGGAAAGTACTCACACCAACTCACACAGATACATAGCTTACGTACAGCGTGTCCCGTTGGAAACTTAAAAAAAAAACAATTATTGATTACTTAACACCTCGGAGATCGTATCCAAAGCGTGTTAAAGTCAGTTATATAACCTTTTTTTTTTCAATATTTACGTTGTTTTATTTCATTGTTATTAATACAGAATTTTCTTAGAATGCAGATCATAATAAAATACTGAATTTTAAGGAGCATTAAAAAAATTATGCAAGGTACCCAGAAATTCGTAGTATTCCCCGATTTGGGACATTCTGGAGCACGAGCATGGATGCTAATTACTGTTTCTTCAAAACAGATTATAATATTATTTTCAACAGCACCCGGTCAAACTGCATGAATAAAACACCCTGTAAGCGCACTCTCAATATACTAGAAGAATCATCGTAAACACTTGCTGTCCCTTTTCCACTAGTGACAATAAGTAAATGTAAACAAGGAAAAGGGCTTTTAATTTATGACGCATCTTAAATACGTCGCCACTGGAGTGTATACCGATACGCAATACACCCAACGCTAAGAATGTATTGTTTGTTTCAACTCTGGTTGCGTTACCTATACCCTGCGACCCCCTGTCCAGAAATCTAACACAAGCTGAATCAATCGCGAAAATTTTTATTTTATTTCATTACATTGTTTCACGAAATAGAAGTCTCACGTATCATTTTCTCTTTTGTCCAATATGGAAAATCCTTTATTGGTATTTTATCACTGGCACTACGCACACATACGAGTATCACTAATACTATCTTGTTGGTGTGAGTTTCTCGTGTACGTATTCGACGTAGCTATCTTTAGGTTTTGCTCTGCCCGGGTTTTATCGGTATTTTCCAAGGCTAGACGAATCGGGTTGGATGATGGGAAGAAAACTCAACTAATTTCAACATTTTCATGGAAAAGTGTATATTTAGTTCAAATAGTAACAAAATCCAAATAAGTTGGAAATGTTATTTTGATGTCGTGCCTTGTTCTTTGTTAAAAGCTTTTTAAATTAGTGGCTTAATCACATTAATGAGAAATCAATTAGCACGCTGAACTTTTTAAAAAAGGGAATGCTAATTGAGGTTGGAAATGTAACCATGAACCGATGCAATACCCTTTTTGTGTGTGAGTTTCTCATGTGATTACTTAATGTGGGAACCATGAGTCATAAGTAATTTGCATATTAAATGATAATTTTGCAGTAAATCAGAAGTAAACATGAATCTTTAATTTATTTTTCAATTTTTTCATCATTTGTAGGATTACTTGTATTAAAATGCTAAAAAGTAACGTTTAGTGTCATTTTTGAGTGCTGACCCATAATATATTCACTTGTAGTGTTCGTGATAATTAGTTTTCAAGTATTACAGCTGTCATGAAATTTGGGAATACACCATACATAATACTGAAAAGGGTTGCACGATTGCTAGGCTGGCAGTGAGTAAATATTTTCTTTGAGAGTATTCGACATTCTGTTATATATTTTTAATTTATCGTTTTCCTGAAAGGCGTGGGTATCTAGGTTAATTTTGGAAAGATTTTTGAAAGATTAACATTACTTGTCGATGATTTATGGTTATGATGGTACTCTGAAAGGGTAAACTGTATTAATTATGAAGTTCGCACTTATTTTTTTTACGAAACTAAATATTTTTTTTGGAGGAAAAGTGAAACAGTTTAGATTGTTAATATAATTATTATAACAACGATCTTTGGTATGCCTTTCTTGCTGCTTCAGAGCAAAAATATATATATATATGGAGAGAGAAGTAAACATTTTACCCAACCTATACAAATTTACGATAAATCACTTTCTCCGGGTTTATACGTCGTAAACTGTGAGAGAGAAAGAGATAAGATAAGTTCTCGCACAATATAGGTCCGCTATTCTGTATGTAAATATGTTCTCCGTCTCCGGTGACTCCACCCACTATGTTTTGTTATGCGACATAACAGGACAGAACTTAACTGCTTTTTAGGTTATATCCTAATTTTTTTTATAACAATACCGTGAAGAAGTGGTTATACAAATAAACAAAAACATTTTGTCGACATGTACCATGAACAAATGTACAAATACCCTAGCTCTACTCTTAGCCACGCCCAGGCCTAGCCAAGTCAGTCAAAAATCATCAATACTGACTACAGAAGCGCTCCCTCCTGTATATTATTGCTCTGAGCTTGCTGCCTATGACAGGCATATTGAAATTTTCGATGCTCGCACTCTTAATTTGTTACCAAAAATACGCATAAATGTATTGAAAACAAATTTAAAAAGCTTGATTGGGATATCGTTCAACCCTTATGTGATTGAAGAAAATTACACCTTTTTAAAATTGATATGAAGGTTTCTTTTACAGTATATCATTTGCTGAAGTTCGTTGGACTACTTTTATGACGTAATATATTTCAACTCAGTTCATTACTTGGGGAAGTGGATAGGAATTTCACCCAGTACCATCTTATCTTGGGGTTTTTAGTTAGATAGGTGATCAAAAATAGTATTAAGGATACAGGTGATGTACTTTGAACACAACGGTACATCATATTTATCATTTAAAATAAGATAAAATGATTAATAAATACGGACAAGCTTCAATAAATCATATAAAACACATGAGGGTACCCGGGTACTCTTTCAGTCATCAGAAGTTGTAAATTTCCGCTAACATACCACCCTCCGCATATCCATCGGTTATGTTCAATTATTCATTTTAACTATTGTGGAGAAGTCAGGAAGTTTCAGCCGGTTAGACTTACTGGAACATTTAAAAAAAATCTATGTTTTGAACCGAAGAGGGTACCCGGGTACCCTTTCAGTCACATTAAGGTTAAAAATCAAAAATACGTTTTAATGAAATTCGTTATGGCGGCCCCAATAGGCCGGTGCCTACTTTTGGCTGGATGGAGAATATTTTGGTCGAAACTCCTCATTTCTCACAATATTTTTCTTTACTTTGCTCTTTACTTTCTTTGTATTATGATTAAATTGATTGTTTAAACCCTTTTTTGAGTTTGATATAAATATTATTTCTACATTGCTTTATCTTGTAATGTTTTTCCTTTGGAAAAAAAATATTTGTGTTCAGCCATAACTTAACATAGAAAATAATATTATACATATTGTTGGTACAGCTGTATGTTGCCACAAGAACAACACCATGAAAACATTTTTGAATCATATAAAAGCAAAGAAAGGGTAGATTTCATAGGTATAGAGTTAACACGATGTTTATTTACGATGTAATATTGATTTACGAAATTTTGACTGGAAATGGTGGTATATTATTGGCCACGGTCCAGGGAGGTACCGCGACACTTCAATATTCAAAGAAAAAAATAGTTTTTTTACCACCCACTTTCCAAAAAAAAAAAAAAAGCTTTTTCATTTATTTTATATTAAATATTACATTTAGCTCTTAAAAGTTACATTATTTAGAAAGTTGGTAGAAAACAGAGATATTATATTATGTATGAAAGTTGTCGTAGACTTGTATTAAAATGGTAGATTTTACAAAAGATCAATCGATTCTCACGTCGCTAACATCTGGTGAGAGTAGGCACCCGCCCGCTTAAAATAAATAGTCAACAGATTTCGCATTTAGCGAGCCAGTAGCTGTTTTATTTTTTTAAGTGATTTCCGCACAGGAGTCCTAACTTTATTTGCCATTCTTAGGCTATCTACTATCATAAAATAATATTTTCTTTCACCGATCGCGAATACAAAATATTGTTAGTATATATATTTTTTTACACTTCGATTTTTATGAAAAACTACCCCTTTGGGTGTTTGAAAATTTATTGAGTTCTTATCTTCAAATTTATAATCCAATTCCCTATCTGCCTAACCATTTCCACCGTATCATTCGAAACAATTGACAATCGAACAGAAGAGTGTTTGTGAGAAAAAAAAACGTGGTTACTCGTTCGTTTCGCTAGTTTTTTGATTTTGTTGTTTAATCTTCTAAAAATATAAAATAAATGTGGTGTTTCGTGAATGAGAAAACTAAATGAAGTGTAGTGCTTTCGTGAATTGTTTCCTTGGTGAAATTGTGCAAAGAAGAATCAATAACTTAAACTTTATCGGTGAGTGAATGGCTTACCATTTTCTTTAATTCCATCATTCGTTCCACATCTATAATTAGATATATCCATTAAGTAGTATAGTTTATCGTTTACAGTTTAATATTTTACAAATTCATCTGAAGTTGGAAACACTTAGTTGGTTATGAAAATAATTTTATTTGTTCGAAAAATCAATCAGAATAAGTTTCAGAAAAAAATCAGCATAGTAATAATTAAAATATTACTCTTTTGATGCATGTCGTTTAGGAAAAGAGCATAAGAAATCAAATAAATATAAACGTTCTAGTGTTATAAAGAGTAACGAATCCGCAAGGTTGTAAATATTAACATTATTCGAAGAGATGCCCTTTTGATTAGTTCGCGTGATTAATTTGAAATGTTCATTATTATCAAATCCCATGGCGTCTTGATTGAGATGAAAGGGTGGAAAATACGGTGGGGGGCGAATGGGTGGTTGTTTTTCTTGGGGGTATGGAAATTGGGTACCTATTCACGCATAATGAGGGTTTGATAACTGAATTTACAATATTATGTCAATAAATTCTTATAGATACCTCTTATAGACCTCGAAAAGGCCCGATCGAATAAATTTGCAATGTAATTATCAATTAATGAGATAAGTTTTGTTCGCTTGCGGCGCTTAACGAAAAATTGAAGAAACTAAGGAAATTTTGGGAAAAATTCCTAGTACTAAATTTAAAAAAAAAGTATTAGCATTGAAATATGTTTAAAAATATTTTATCTTATACCTTCATACCTGTATACCTGTATGAATTGAGCCGTTAGTTAGGAATATTTTCATTCTCCTCTCTGATTACTTGAGCAATTAAGGTGAACAAATCTCACCTAATTAATCAATTGATATGTATGCTTCAATATTCGTGAAAACATAGATTTAAGGCTCTTTCTTGCCCCATACTCCCCATATTGGTATTTGAGTTATATTCTAATCCCTGACTATTTTTATTTAATTATTTCAACGGTATATTAGTACATTTTAATAACATCTATGAAGAAATAATGTTCCCACAAAGAACACATAAACCAATTTAAAATATTTTACAAAACAATAGATACAATAATAAAACAGTAAGATTTCGGCTGTGATGTGAGTACGTAGCATTTTTTTTCAGTACGTATAGTTTTTTTTACATTTACTCCACACAAAAGGCTCCCGGGGAAATTATTTCCCTCAGGGCTTTTGTCGTGTTTGGGGATGCTGAGTCCTGAATGGAGAGTCTTTTTGAAGAAAAGAAGGAGTGAACCTGGGTTTTGAAGAGGCCCGTATTGTAGGAGGGAGGAAACATAGAGGTCGACAAATCATCCCACAGCCGAGGTGATGAACATAATAACGAGTCGTATAAGTAACCCTTGCACATGTATCGAATGTCAAGTGTGTATAAATGATCATACAACAACGATCTTTATTTATTTATTATATCGTCGATGCACTTCAAATATGGGCTATGTGACGTTTCGTACATTCTGAGATAATCGATAAAAACTGTTTTAAAAAATAACTAAACGGTAATTAATACTTCTGTTTATGGACAAAGTAGGAAAAGAATATTGCATTCAATAAAAGAATACATTCATTGCAAATTTTAATTATTTTAAACCAAAAAATCGCATTTTACTGCGATTTTTGCACATAGCTCATATTCTATGCACAGTTTTCGTCACATAGCCCATATTTTACACTAGCTCTCACAATATTTCATTCATTTTCTTTTTTTTAATTCTGTCCATTAGACACTGGTCTAGTAATAGTAAGATGGGATTATATTATCACTAAATATATGTGAATGTTTTATACATACCGTGACAGTGAAATTTTGTAGCGATATGCAGAGGATGTGGCATTTTTTTAGTACGTTAATTTTATACTGTTTTGGCAAATGTTTATTTGAATGATACTTTTTTTTCAACATTTTCAAGTATTAACACTTATCTTTGAGTCATCACAACACCCAGACTTGCAGCACCCACATTTATGCAGATTTTTTTTTAATATTATGAATAGACCGATCAATTACTTAATTATTTTATTAGTAATTGGCGCTGCAGCGGTAATTAAACGCGCAACCGTTATTTAAATTTCTAATCATACAAACATGAAACAAACAAATAATAATAAATATAAATAATAACAACGTAATAACGTTCCCTTATACAACATTGACATTATCAATTAGAACACAATTCACAATATAAAAAAAAACTAAATTAATGATTTTGCTTCTATAATTCTTTCACGTACGTAAGGGAATCATCAAAAGGGTGATGATATTTGGCTATCACCAGTAAAAATTGTTGGAACAACTCTAACCAATCCTTCGGCTGATATAATTTTTAAAAGATATCCCCGACGGTAAGTACTTCAGAATCCTGAACTCTGTGACAGCGGGATGCCCTACTTTCTTTCACGGTCTTGAAGTAATGCTGCAGCACCGAATGGACATTATTGACTTCTATCACAGTATGACTATTCTCCAGAAATATTCGTTCTACTGTGACTGATGATATTTTCGATCACTCGAACCACTTGCCAGTATTAGGTTGCGATTTAGGTAATTGCTATCATCAGAAATTAATATGATCTCATTATATTGACGTGGCAAGTTCTATAAATAGTTCATAATGCAACTTTAAACTCGTTGGCGGTCACACATCCATCTGCTTCATGCCACTCGTTCACGTCCACATCATTGAACATGTAAAGTGAAATTGTGGAGTTGAGGTTTCTGTTTGTAGTAAATACCAATTTAGGACATAATAACATTGGCACATTGTTATTAGTGTATTAAATATTGAAGATTGATAGCATGTGTAGAGTCGATAAAAAGACGATTCTACATATTATCGTCTATTTGAGGTGTGCGATAATGATTTGGAACAAGTAGTAGAAGATTTAACCACTTTTCCACTTCATAATTCTTCTTCATGATAACTGTACTTTCATGACGACACATTCTTATAGCACGTATTGTCAGAAAGCTCATAAAATGCGCTTTTTCTTCGACCAACTTTTCCATTTCCAAAAACTATTAATCATGCGCAGACGATGTCCTTTTCCGTCATTTTCTGACAATAAAAATAATGTTTCTGTGCCACCTTTGGGTAATTGGTGTGAACATCTTATAGACTTTGATGACTTCAATTGGCTTTGTTCATATTTACCGCAATACTTTTTTATACCCGACATACCCTTTCCGCAAGATTCTCCATTTCTGTTTTTTTTTTTGATTTTCCGAACAACTGAAATATCAGAATTCATTGGTAAAGAAACATCCATATCAATTTGTGGGATCAACTCTCCAGTTAATCCACACAGACTTCTGTTTACAGTGATATCTTTGTTTGGTGTAGGGCCAATGTTTAGCGATAGGTTTGGAATAAATTTTCCAGTCACAGGACATAACATCACACTGTCATACATTTGACTGTCTGTTTCTACATCTCCAACATTCACAACCACTGATACAGAACTGCGCATCGTATTTAAATGTACATTTTCGAACAAAATCAAAATTGAAAACATAATTCAATAATTTTCGTGCTGATTTCATTGCAGTAATACAAATATGAATTCACTTGAAACTTGTTTGAATTTGTCAGCGAACAGTGTTAATTCCTTTACACTTTTGCTCTTGGTTATCATCAAAGAAATTCTTTCCTGGAAGAGAAAATTTACAGAATGAAATATAACTTTCAAAGCACACAAAACTATAACAATAATAAAATAAAATGTTGTTAAAAGTTAGATAAATACTTGCAGATTTCAGAGCCAAATGATGTGTAATGCTTGGTTGAAAATGATGTGTTTCTTCCTTTTTTGGAGTTAAATTTTAGTATTAAGCCTTTCTTCAAACATAAAAAATACATTAACTTCAATAAGGTTCCACAAAGTGCAGATATGTGAGGCTAATCACAAGATTAAACTCAAATTACGACCATTCAAAGGGCAGTCATTTTTTATAAATTCTCAATGAATTTTTTGTCAATATTCTTAAGAAAATAGATAAAATTTATTAGAAAAAACATAATCACTTACCGCTACTTTACAAACCAAATGGTAACGTGCTATTAGGTGGAATTTCTATATTTAAAAGTCCAAAAACAGTTACCGCGCGTACTACGGCGGGAACAAGTTGAGAACTGTCTGCTGTAGAATATGGGTTATGTGACACAGGCGCGGTATTAAATATGAGCTATGTGCGCAGTACGATCACATAGCCCATATTTAAATGCAAAATTTTGGCTGTTGGCACATGGTTCGTTTTCTATCTCCTGATCTATTTGTTATTATCACGTGGTTCTTATTTCAGAAGGTGGAGAAAAAAAAAAGAAATAAAACTGTATATTTAACTCATTTTCGTAAAAACCGCCACATAGCCCATATTTGATGTGCATCGACGATATGACGTTTTAAAGATGTCTACCCCCACGCAGTAAAATAATTTCCCTGCAAAAGCAATCTAGACAATGACGAGTAAATAGGGCAGTTAACTCAAGAATTCCTGTGCTAAAAACAAAAATTGCTTTTTAGTATTGCGTATCGGTATTTTAAAATTTATCATTGCACGCAATTTCGGACAATCACATGCACTATTTAAAATTTTATACAGAAATACCAAGTCAGTGAAAATCTTTCCGTCCGATTATTTGAACATCTTCACATCATTAAATTTAACATATAATTATAGTATGAATTTTCTGGAATACCAATTATAAAGCTTACTTTTTTGTACTTCGATTTCACACATTTTTGTCACCTTTGCAGTATTTAATTATTATCATCAAATAACGCAATTAAGATTGTGTCATGACTGATTAACTGATTATTGCCACCTGTTGGGGGTCGCGGAAAGCATACTGCTATTTTGACTTCCGTTCGTTCTCGAGCACTATTCCAACGTGAAGAATTTTTTAATTTTAAGGAAAGACAAACATTAGTTACGAATAACCTGTCAATATTTGAAGAATTCCTACTACCGTCATAATAAGCGGAAGATGTTGCTTGTGCAATGAAGGACGACTTAGCTAGCAGAGGAATTGAACCCATGACGCCCGGATGGGTTTCAGACGCGCTTACACTCAGCTACCAACCAATTTACTTGAACAGGGAGAAGACATAGTTTTTATTTCGCGGATGGAGATCACGAGTTTATCCATTAATTTTATTATACTTCAGAGGGATAGCAATAGCTTAACAGTTGTCTTAAGAAACATATCTTACAATGAACCTTTTACAAACCAACGAGATTGTCTACTGGCGGTACATCACAGATGTTAGCAACATTGCCTCAAAGTAGGTGCTTAACCATGAAATATATTTTCTTCCGCTCTGTTGGCCACACAGGCCTTGTAGAATTTAAAAGACTGGGAGCCCAAATAATATAGCCCTACGTCATCAGATAAAGAGATGAAACCACCCTGTGGGGAGAATGGACGTTTGTAAAGCCTTAAAAATCTATTCTGCCTGTGAACAACCTTAACCATTAACAATATGAACCATTTTTTGTGACTAAATAATGTCAAAAGTTTTTTTCAGAAACATTTTTGTTTGATTATTTTTATTTGATAATAATCCTAATTTTAGTTTAATAAGCGAACATAACATAAAATTCATTCTCCCCCCTTAGATATGTTCAAACCGAGATTTTAAAAAATATCATGGCTCAAGCATCATTATTCAGGGAAAAAGCCCTGTTATTCCAAAATTAATTAGGAAATACCTTTAAATTTATAATATCCAATCGGATGTCATTGATAGTTGCAGAGCTTGGTATGACACGAGGCTGAATTAATACTTTGCGATAGCATACTAGAACATGTCAATGTTTGGGATTACTGAGTGATCTCTACATATAAATTTATCACTCTGCCTGACTTCTCACCTATAAAACATTTATGCACGGCTACTGATTGCTTACCAACAATTGCTGAACTTCCCATTAGACAGATCATAAAATCTAAGACGACTTATCGCATCGTGTCATAGATTTTCTTCTGTTGTTGTTTCGTATTATTATTCGGCGGTGTGTTTGGTGATACTGATGACCCTCGTCTACACATACGAGTACAGACAACGAGACATACATTGTTATACTAAATATTTTAAATAAATTTAAGTAAATCTTCTGGAATATAACTGTTGGAGGTAAGAACCAAAGAAATAATTTCTTTGGTTCTTACCTTCTTGTTTTTCATCCAGTTCCTATCTTATCCAACCATTTCACTATATTCGATTTCCGACAACACCGAGGTTGAAATCAAGTGACAATCAAGAAGAAGAGTTATGTGACAAAACGTGTTCGTTCTTTGGTATTCCGTTGGGTCGTTTGTTTTATTTTTGTTCTTCAAATAATATTAAGTATTTTTTATTGTGGTGTTCGTTAAAAATACAATGTGTAAGAATAATCAAGAACTTAAACAACAAATTCATCGGTGAGTGAAGTGGTTTCCTTACTTCCTTCATTCCATAATCTTTCCACATTCATAATTAGTCACTTCCATCAAGTAGTATAGTTTTATCGTTTTACAGTCCACTATTTTCCGAATTCCTCTGAAGCTGAAAACACATTCGGTGTTTTATTGCAGCTTCGGATCCAACAACAACCTTTTCTTTATACAAAATGTCAACAGCATTTTATTATGGAATATCGTCGAGGTTCGCGACATAGCCTCAGGGATGACCATCGAACAAATGCTCTCTCGGTGATTTATTATAAGTGAAAAATATTTTACCAAGCAGACGTAGGAAAACCTTTTAAAAACATAAAGGGATAATGATATGAGACTTACAAAATGATCTAACTGGGAAACATGATCACATTAAAACATTTATCCCGTTAAAGACATGTCGCAATCCATGTACAGTAAAGTACGAGAAATATATAAACTCCTTCATAACAAGCCTGCTTCATAATGTAAGAACCTTTTTTAGTTTGTTTTTATAAATTTGCCTACCTATTATTCTATTACCTATCGGTATACCTTTCCTCCTTTCACGTTATGTAATGTGAGATCCACCCAATGATTATTCGCTTTTTCCATTTCACTATTCTATTTCAGTTTTTATATCATATTTATGAAACATTGTACAAAATAACAGTGAACAGTATCTGTAAAATATCGTTTCTTAATTTATGCTTTTATAAAATATACAAGGGAGCAGCTTAGAATATCAATTTGGTAAATAATGAAATTATTTAATAGAATCTTTGTTAATACAGCTTTCAAATTGGTCTTTTTTTAAAGTGAAAACCACACAAAAGTCAGTATAACCTCTAATGTGCCGGAGGTGCCAATAGTTACCAGGCATTCATCATTATGTTTTCAGGAGTTTTAATCCTTTGAAACCTGTTGTTTGCATATTTGAATTGACTAAAATCGCTTTTTAACAAATAATCAACAAAAGAGATATTTTGCGTTGCGGTAAGTTCGGCACAAGTTGAGTAATACATATTTGAAGTTTGCTCAGGTTAGTGCGGCAGAAAAAAACAAATTTAAAAGTGAAATTACTGTTTGTATTTACAAGAAACCTCATGCAATTATTTTTATTTGGAAGGAAATTTACTCAGCTACACAAAAATAATAAAATAGCAAAAAATCTTTTCATTATCTTAACAAACTTTTTTTAGTGGGATGAGAGTGACAAAACAAATTCTTCGAATATAAGGAAGTATTCCAGAAAAAAACACTTACACCATTAATATACAATTTTAAAAAAATACATAAAGACAGTACGTGAAAATATACATTGACAAAAACATCATTTTGTAAAACACATGTGAATTATCACAAAATTAAAGTCAGCACGGTTTTTTTTGCATGAATACCGCACAAGAGTCTCAACTGCTTCCAACCGTCTAGAGTCAGTGAGACTATGGCATTCCCGGTAGGGGTAAGTTGTGAGGCTGAAGGTAGTGTGGAGGGGAAGGAGATTAAGAAGGGGAAGGTTGGAAAATACCTGGCTATTCAGATCTGGTCACCAAACACGGCTAAAGCCATTTCAAGCAACGTTTCAATTCTGAATGGTGGTCTTTCACCAGGGCGATACTTAGAGTATCTACCACTCTGGAACGTGCCGTAATTATACTATATTTTATTTTATTTCAATTAAATGTGTCATGATACATATCAATTAAATAAATTTTATTTGTGCACGCCGGGTTCGAACCCGTGACCTCTCCATTCTTAGTCGAGCGTCTTACCATTCGACCATGCAGGCCGTCAAACGGTACGACGGAAATCGTACCTTGCTGGAATCCGGAATTCCAGAGGTTAAGCAACGTTTCCATTCTGAATGATAGTTTTTCACCAGGACAATACTGAAAGTATCTACGACTCTGCAACGTGCCGCAAATATACTACGAAATAACATACACATATTTCGAACTGTGCAACTCCCTGATAAAATATCGTCGCTGGATAGGCAAAAGGACACTTTAGTCAAAACGGAATATGCGGTTTTGATCAGTTTTTATTTCTGCATCAAATGCTTTGAATCTCGTTTGTTTCTGAAGACTTTTGTGGCCCTTCAGCCATCTAAAATATATTTACCATTCGGGAAAATGCCTGACTCAAGCGACACAAGTGTGGGACTTTTTCAAAGCCTTTTGTCGCTTCAGATAACTCAGTGAGAGCATTTAGTTAGCTGCGTTAACTCTTTTTTAAACCAACCAGGTTCTTAAGACTTATGAATTTTATTGTAAAACAAAAACAAAAAAAACTTTGTAGTGGTCTGGTGTAAACTTCCCAAAATGGCGCTTCAGCTCTTTTACCTTTCTGGCGACGATGTGGTTGAATTGGCTGGGAGGCTTCGGGAAGAACAATTGGACGTAGTTATGCAGAAAGCGTCCAACCCACAACTTGCCACAATCGAGTTTTACATATTTTCTCATAGATAAATACGAGATTTATATCTGCTGAAAACATCCAGTCTGTAAATGCAATAGATTTTTGGTAAATTATTTTATTACTCACGCACATTGCAGATATTTTACTTAAATTGAAGTTTAAAAACATTTTTAAATGTAGGATAACATACGAAATACATTTTTTTTAATAAACACATTGATAGATTATAAATTACTTATTTATAATAATGCCCATAAAGAAAAAAACACTGATATTCACTTTACAAATGCCGATTACGCATATTAATGCTTTTTATCGTCATATTTTCAAACGCCCTTTTCTCAGTTTCATCTTTGTGGGGTTGGACGCTTTCCGCATAACTTCGTCCAATTTTAGATTCGCTTTTGAAGGCCCAGAAATTCATAATTAGAGTCATTATGCGTAAACACTATAGATTCTCTAGCGAAGAGCTCTTCTAAGAATTTAATATCCTTGATGTTATCCAACTTTACATATAAGGCACATCCTCGTACAAATAACCTAGAATATCGTCAAAATCGATTACAAATATATTATGAGAAGTCGGGAAACATCTCCGCGTCTCAATGAGCAACACGTAAAAGTAACAAAAGACAAATCTATATCTGAAAGATATACATAGCCTGTTCAAAAGAAGAGGCGAATTTTGAATTTTCGCGGGCTGTGTACATTCGATTATCGATTTTTTTTTGTTATGTTGGTACACATATGTTTATCATATGTTGGCATTATCAGTCATTTTGGATTAGTGGTTTGTTTTTGACAGCTGGAAAGGTAAGTCACGTTTTTGTGTGTTCTTCGATTATTTACTTTTGAAAAAAATGGATCAAAGAATAAAATTCATAATTTGTTTTTCCACAACTCCAGGACGCTCATCTTCTGTAAAGCGCTTGTACCACTTATAAACACTTTTTGAGACAAAGTAGACTCGCCGAATGCCAAAGTCAACATTTTAAGTGTGTTGGAAGACTTTATTCCATTTTTAACGCAAAATTTAATACATATTCTTTGATCCATTTTTTTCAAAAGTAAAAAATCTAAGAACACACAAAAACGTGACTAACCTTTCCAGTTGTCAAAAACAAACCACTAATCCAAAATGGCTGGTAATGCTAACATATGATAAACATATGTGTACCAGAGATTCATTTATCAGCTACAATATGTAAATCAGTGAGAAATGGTTGTGATACAGGCTAATTCTCCAGTGTATGTATTTATATACTTGTTATTAATTTACTGTCTGTATCTGTATTTTCTTCATTAATAAATAATAAAAAAAACATAACAAACAAAAAAACGATGATCAAATGTGCACAGTCCGCGAAAATTCAAAATTCACCTTTTATTTTGAACAGGCCTCGTATCTGGAACCTAAAATATCCAATAAAATCTTTCCAGAAATAAGCATTAAAACCTGTAATTTGTCATACATAGGTCCAAGAATAACCAAATGGTAAATTGGCTTGGAGAAAAGGCAGTACAGCATTTCTGAATAATATCATTCAAACATATCAATATCTACTGTAATATCAAAGCTGTTTATATAGATCCAAAGACAATAGTAACTACAAAATAAACACTTCGCGTAGCTGGTTCATTTGGTTCCTTAGAAGGGCAATCTGCCTATCTAGAAACTAATATCGACCAGAAAAAACATAGTAGCAATTATTTAGCAAACGGGTTCGCTGCTCTGATGCGTCACAGAGTGGCCGGAACGAGACAGCGCTACCGGGAATGCGAGAACACTCCAGATATGGTCGATATTCCTGTCCTGGTTAAAAGGAACCAGTTCCTAGCCGGTCACTGGAACCGTCGATATTATTTCTCCGAGGAACCTGCTCCAAATTTTCTATAATAAAAATATCGATATCCTTCGATT
The DNA here is from genome assembly GCA_022651775.1 of Drusus annulatus. NCBI lineage: Eukaryota > Metazoa > Arthropoda > Insecta > Trichoptera > Limnephilidae > Drusus > Drusus annulatus. The sequence continues at coordinate 57,951 of JAGWCC010000530.1, read as the reverse complement.
TGATTTGCTAGTACTTTTCGAAAAAATCTCCTTCGTGGAACTTTTCTGACACCAGGAACCGGTTCCAAAAAGAACTGAATAAATAACCGGTTCCTCGCCGGTCACCGGTAACTGGGACCGCAGACCATCTCTAGAGCACTCTCGTCCAGGCTGCCGGTCAGTGGCACAGTGCGCCCCTACATCACAGGTGGAGAATTTCCCTCCATCCGCCGTAAAAGTTATTTTCTCTTTTGCATTATTATTTATTTATGTAATTGCATATGCTCCTTTATTATTATTATCATTTTATGTTTTTTTCTTAAATTATTATAATATTTTTTTTTTTTGCTTTTATTTTTAATAATATTTTATGTTATCTCTATCGTTGTTTTCATTTAACTCACGTGTATTATTATTTATATGGCAGACAGAGTATTGCATCCACCGCTCTATTTCTTTGAAATAAAATGCTGTTATTATTATTAACTATACAAATTTTAAAATCTTTTCATTTTTACTAAATTATACATTTATTTTTATACTGAATACCGCATAAGAGTCCCAACTGCTTCCAACCGTCTAGAGCCAGTGAGCCAATAGTATCTTTGATTGGGTTATGTTGTGAGGTTGAACGTTGTGTAGGGGGAAGGAGATGGGTAAGAGTAAGGTTGGCAAGTATCTGGCTGTTCAGATCTGGTCACCACACACGGCTAAATCCATTTCAAGCAACATTTTAATTCTGAATGGCGGTCTTTCATCAGGGCAATATTAAGAGCATCTACCACTCTGGAACGTGCCCCAAATTTACTATATATTTATTTATTTACGCCCTAGTGGGCTTTTACATCAAATTGGTAAAAATATAGTTGACAAAGGTAGAGAATTATATGATGGTACATGATACATTAAAAATAAAACTAAAAGTACATACTTCTTGAAAAAATCTAGTAAATTATATTACAACAAGTGGTAAATACAAAAGGCAATATAAAAAAATAACAATAATTATTATATAAAAGCATAGAAGAGAAACATAACAATAATATATTGTGTGGTAGGCTCGTATATTTCAGTGAAGTATTTGTGATGAGTTCGTTTTATCCCTAATACTGAATCACCAAGATCAACATTCCCAAATCATATTATTTCAAATGTATCAAATGTGTTATGACACATATTAATTAAATAAAATTTATTTGCGCACGCCGGGTTTTAGCCCGCCATCTCTGTATTCGTAGTATTCGTATTTATTACTGTGTAATAATAATTCAGTGATCAATAAAAAATGTAGTTTTATGTTGAAATGTTTTATTTCAGACGTTTTTCATAGAAATCGAATGTTCTGGAAGAGTTTAGACTGAAATTATATTATTACGTTTAATTTTTTACAAGTGTGGTCAGTTTTGCAACTTAAGCAAAAAATATTTTTACGCCGTCATTATAGACTCTTTTTTCGATTGAAACCTTATTTTTTCGCGAATATTATATAAAAGTATCTATATGAGATATACGTGTGCAGGGTATTATAATTTAGCGATAAGAATACCATACAAAAAACCTCATTGTCTGGAAAAAACAGGTTTTAAATTTAAAAAACCGACGTTGAATTTTTGACCTTCAATTTATTTTCTAAATTCTGGAAGACTTGAATAAACAGCGCACTATTTTTTCACTTCTTGAATTAATATATAAAAATAATCCTTGAACCCGTGTTCAACTATTCAAAACCCTTCAATATCTGCTTTTAGCTGTCTTTTCGGGCGTATCTTCAAATTCGTATTTACACAAAAAACACGCACTGTTTTTTTTTTAGAAAACATAGACATTGAAATGTAATTAAAATATTATTTTGATATTTGAATTCTAATAATCTTATGAAACTACTTATTCAAGTAGTTAGGTACTTCAGTCACATTTTTAGTTATAAAAACAAATAATGTATCAAAACAATTAATTCAAAAAGCTTATTATAGTTTTAGTTTGGTGTGGGTGGTATTTTATCTTGAAAATATTAACCCCGAAATAAACGAGTTATAACATTTTTTGTGAAATAACTCGTTCATTCATCGAAAAATAATTAAAATTAATATAATTTAACCATGTTATTTTCGTTTTCAGGCATAATACTTTTGATGAAAGTTGTAATTTCTAAGTTTTTTTAAATTTTATTTTTTAAATATTTAGCTTAGTTATTTATTTAATAATTTCTTTGTAGGTTGGTACCGGATTCCCGCGACATGTGAGAGGTGACATGCATGTGTATACTTTAATCTCGTGCGAAATGTTTTGTTTTCAGACAGATGATTTTTTCGTAACTATTTAAAAACTATTTTACAAATATTTTTACGACAATCGAATAGCCATTTTTCAAACCTCTTTTGGTGATGTTAATATTTTGAACACTGTATGGTAATCAAACCTAAAACCTCCATACATGTATATCGAATTAAACGTTAATTTAAACTTAATCTGAAATTACGTATTTTTTCAATAATCGAATATATTTTTACCTGCCGATTTAAAAAGGCCAAGTCGAAGCAAATATCATATTAAACGTTTGGTCATTTGTTAACTGAGATAAAAGTTAAATCAGATGGTGAATGCGAAATTTTGATGAGATTTTTTCTTTGTAATCCGCCATTTTTACAAGGAACATCAACATTGAGAGTTTTATTTATAGCTACAAGAAACAGCATCATCATTTAAATATGGATCGCCAATAATTTTACAAAAATTTTCCAATATAAATTTGAACCATTAAAAATACTTCGGGAATCACGAATTACTTGTACGGAATTATTTTATAAGTAAATCAACGAAAGATGTGTTCCAATTATGAAAATTTTAAATCTGAAACACGCCTCGGGGGAAAATCTCACATTTTAGATACTAACATTAAAAAAACTATAAAACATGAAACATAGCAGACAATTTTAGAACCAACATAAGATACGAAATACTAACAGTTTATGCGAAACCGGTCGATTAATGTTTTAACAAAAAGTGGTTAAAAACAAAATGTTGAATGCATTATATTCATAATATGCTTACATATTAGAGAAATTATTTTATAACTAGGTATATATTTTTATTTTTTGAATGTGGAAAAATCATTTATCTTCCACGAAATTTAATCCCATGAGGCATTTTCCTGATATATTTATTTCAATAATTTCAACGGTACTAACATTAGTAACTTTTATTAATACGTATGAAGAAATAATGATAACATAATCAAAACACTAACTAACTTACTAACCATCACGCCGTTTCCCCGAAGGGATAGGCAGAGAGGACGGACCGCCATATAACTCTGTCGTGGCACACACTCCTTGCTTCATTCACATTCATACATCGTCTCATTCGTATTCTTCTGTTATTCTGACTCTTCACATGACCCGATTCAAGTATTTGATTTACTTGATCGTGCCATGTCTTTTTCGGGCGTCCTCGACTTCTTCTTCCATTCACTTTCGCATCATATATTCTTTTATTTATTTATTTATTTTTCACACTCCTTTCTTCGTTCATTCGCTCCACATGCCTAAACCATCTAAGCGTCCCTTTCTTGATCCTATTCATTACGCTCACATCAGTCTTGCATTCTTTACGGATATCCACATTTTTAATACATGGTTTAAAAATAAAACGCATTAAACATAAGCCAATTAAATTATTACACAAGCCGAGAGACACAATAATACGTAATGAAGATAAAAAAATAATTTCCAAAAAAAATTGTCAACAACAACAATCTTTTATATTTATTAAATGACGAGTTAATGATGGAATGATACCAACGCGGTATGATTATTTTCCTGCAATAGCAATATAGGCAATTTGGCAACCCCCTGATTTTCTTTTTGAGTTCCAAGAAATTAGCAATAGCAAGCCATACTTCCTGGACAATTGTAGACACTAAAACATGTCCTCGCTGGAAAGGCAAAAGGGCTTAAGCGACACTTTGGTCAAAAATGAGTCAAATATGCAGTTGAGATCAGTTTTTTTTTCTGCAACGTAAGCTCTGACTCTCGTTTGATTCTTTTGAAAACTTTTGTAGCCTTTCAGCCATCTAAAATATATTTACTATTTGGGAGAAGGCTCGACTCAAGCGACACAAGTTTGGGTTTTTTGTTTTTTGTCGCTTCAGGTAACTCAATGAAAGCATTGAGTTACCTGAGTTAATTTATTTTTTCTAAATCAAATCAGGTACTGAATGAATTTTATTGTAAAATAATAAATAAAGTACTCTGGTGTAAACTTCCCAAAATGGCGCTTCAGCCCTTTTGCCTTTCCGGCGACGATATAAATACGTCTTTTTTTAATTTAAAATATCTTTGAATTGTTAATAGTTCACAGGCCATTCATCGTCTACGGACATACTCGTATATTGTGTTTAGCCTGTGATGGCCTCGGTGGTCGGGTGGTCAAGACACTCGACTACGAATCTAGAGTTCACAGGTTGAAATCCTTCGGGCAAATTAATATAAAATAGTACACAGTATATTTGCTACAGGTTCCCGAGTGATACGAGCGACACCATTCAGAATCTAAACGTTGCTTGAAATGTCTTTAGTCATGTTTTGTGACCAGATCTAAATAGCCAAGGACCTCTTAACCTTATTTTTACACATCTCCTTCTATTCCCCACTACCTCCAGCCTCAAAACATACCCCGACTGGGGACACCATAGTCCCACTGGCTCCAGACAGTTGGGAGCGGTTGGTAAAAAGTTTAATTTGACATCATTCCGCTTGTGACAGCAATAAACTATTTCCTTTCAGATACACCCGGAGTTCTGGGCGCTCTGTGCCGTTTTCGTGTTTGTCGTGTTCGTCCTGGTGGTGTTCATGACGAGGAGGTGCCAGCCGCCCTGCCACATCAAGCAGGCGCTGCAGCGCAGGGCGGCCAACGCCAGGACGGCCGGGACGGCCGCCCTCCACCAGCAAACGGCGTGGCCGCCCGCCTACTTGCGTGGGAATGAGTGAGTACTTTACATGATTTATAGTATGCCTCTTCTTGGTTTGGTTGAATAGTTGATGGTTACAACATGGCAACCCCAAAATTTTTAAGACATTCAATAGCATTCGAGGCATGCAGCGGCCCTGCATCAATATAGATCGTTACCAAGCCCGGCTGCAAATCGCATTCACATCGACTAAATTGATCATGTTTAGTCGACGTGATTGCAGTCGACATAGTCTATAAAATCTATATCGATGTTTCTTGCTAGGGCCCCCGGCGTAGGTAAAATTGGTGTCGCTCCCTGTCAAAAATTACAAATTATAAAATGATGGCGCTCTCGGAGCAGCCTGGCGTGTTTTAGTCTTTCTCGTTATTTTTCGCCAAATAAGTGGGATATTTTACAAATTACTTATTTAAAATTACACTAAAATTACCGTTGTTGTGTATAGGTTAAGTGAATAAACTCTAAATAATTTTAAAGTGACTAGTTTCGACGTAATTTCGATTTTTAAGAAAATATTTTAATCTTCAAATATCAGTTTTTAAATGCAGTGCCACAGCCCGGGAATGGTCACATGCCCATTGATGACCATTGGCCACATGTTTCGTCCCTTCGACCGCTGGCCCGGTAACCGGCAGGGGGCGGGGGGAGTGCCGATCTCGACCGACTGTTCCCGAACCCGAGCGATGTTTTCAATAAATGTTTTTTTTTTTACTGAGAGAGGCGGCCTTTTTTGTCAATTCAATACAATCATCTTTAAATTTTTTTGTTTTTTTTTTGTTCGTTAGTTCTTCTTTTTGCCTGCGCAAATAACCTGTTAGATATGTCGTGGCGCTTTCGCAGCTGCCTGACGTGTTTTAGTCTTTCTTGTTATTTTTCGCCAAATAAGTAGGATATTTCACAAATCACTTCTTAAAAATTCCCGTACTGTATGACAAATTCAAAAAGTCCATTCTTTTAATTTCGCTCCCATGCCCTAAATCAAAAATAATAATAATAATTAAAATAATAATCATAATTTTAAGTTAATAATTGTGTCTATCTGATGGGACCTGCCAGGTAAGTATGTTCCTGTATATTTTTTTATCTAAACTAGGAATTAATATGTAATGATAGAAAGTAAGATCTGTACAGCGCCCTTGAGATGATTTTTCACAAAAACGGCGCTATATAAATCGCCCAAATATTATTATTATTATTATTGCCACGGCATGATTAGTTTCTTAGAACGGTCAACCGCCTAGTTAGAAACTAATGTTGACCATAATGTATTCACACTTGTATCGGAGCTTACCCTTGAAACACTTATGTACACACCTTGTTTACATTTGGCTTATTTTTGAAAAGAGAAGACGCAGATCTGATGTGCCGATGATCTGACAGGTAATTTTCGTAGGATCTTTACAATTATTTTTTTTCCCTACGTTAACTTAAATTCAATAGCCACGTTAATGCATTTTTCCACCTACGTGAGGTGATAAAGTATGTCGCAGTGCGCCGTTCTATTGGTATAAGGAATAAGAGTAAGAGTCAGTAGCTTTAAATGATTCACCACTTAATGATAAATAATAAGAATCTGGATAATGTTTTAAAAAAAAAAAAGTTATATTTTGTATCAAAATAAATATACATATTTAAATATATATATAAGAGGCGCGAAATCAAATTCCGCGCCATCGGGTCGGCTACAGTTACCTGCGGTTGCTATCCATTGGTGGTATGTTTATTTTTAATGTAATATTATGTATAGGCGCTGGGTTTATAAGAAAACACTCTAATTATGTACTCTCAGCGCATTAATAATTCGCCGACTGGAGCGGACTGCTCCAATCGCGCCTGCACAGGACTGGTCCTGATTCGAAGTCACGTCATGCAGCATTGTTTCGCCTCGAAGGACTGATAACTGCAAATTGAGTGTCCACTCTGCTCTTCGCCGCTGGGTAATAATTTTACTTGAGCGTGGAGATTTTAGCGGTTATTTCGACTACCTGCATTCTTTATATTTCATTCACTCGTCTTTCTAGTTATACTTGTACGCAGTAAGGGGCAGAACTGAGACATTTAACCAATTCAACATATTCTAGAAATGTTTGGAATATATGAATAATATTATTTGTATGAAACCTAACCTTTAAAGATTTATTTAAAAAAAAACATTCATTAACATTCAATTTAACATCGTGGAGAAAAAACATATTAGTTTTATTTGTTTCCTTGGGGGATAATAACAATGATTTACACAGTCTGAACAGAATTTTGAAAATTCGAAGCCTTTAATGAAAAATAAATATATTTTGATATTTACATCGTATAAATTGAGTGGATTTTTCAAAGTTTGTTGAACAAATATGTATTTTTTTAAAACATGTTTTTTTTTATGGAATATGAAATTCTATTCCGGCATTTTTCGCAAAACCCAAATTGCATTTTTTTTATTTTCTGTGTACAAAAACATTATGATTCTGGTGTATACAGATAAAATTCTTAAATACTTATGTTAGAATTTCCATCTTGTATCTTTTATACACGTTAATAATGTTTTTTTACAAGTATTTGTAAAAAAAAAACCAAATTTAATATTTTCAAGTAAAACATATTACGTTGTAATATGTTTTACTTGAAAGGTTACGAGTTATCCTGATAGGTACCTATGCATAAAAAATCGTATATTGGTTTTGAGTAAAAGCTCTCACGTTTACTCTTTTTAATAAATTCACATCTTATAATATCTTATTAAATTTTACATACAGATAGAGTTACACATGGAAACATATTGACGGTATTCATTGATTATGTAGCTAGTTCCCTAGAAAGTGGATACCAGGTAGACTGTTCATATAACGATTTCTCCAAAACCTTTGATACAGTGTATCTGACGGTATTCATTGATTATGTACCTAGTTCCCTAGAAAGTGGATACCAGGTAGACTGTTCATATAACGATTTCTCCAAAACCTTTGATACAGTGTATCTGACGGTATTCATTGATTATGTAGCTAGTTCTCTAGAAAGTGGATACCAGGTAGACTGTTCAAATAACGATTTCTCTAAAACATTTGATACAGTGTATCATGGTATCTTACTCGCAAAACTTGTCCAAATGGGTTTCTCCCTTCATACACTAGAATTGTTTAGACGTAAACTCTGTTATAGAAAGCAATTTGTCGCACGTGGAATTTTTCAATCCGACGAGTTTTCCGTTTTTTGGGGTTCCTTAAGGATCAGTCCTAGGGCCACTTCTCTTTTACATTTTCATTAATAACATTGCTGAAGTCATTCGTCTTTTTCGCTTTCTCTCTTACGCAGACGACCTCAAAATATTTCTACAAATTGTGAATATTCAGGATTACCTGCATCTCCAAGCTGACGTCGATAACATTTCTGTATGGAGTCAATATCTCGAAATATATAGTCCTTTCTTTCACCAGAGCATTTAGTCTCACCTACCACAGGTACACTATACTCGGTCATAATCTTAAATGTGTTTCCACCATAAAGGATCTTGGGATTGAGTATGAAAGCCTGCATTTCATGATTATTTGAGAGAATGTGCCAGTCTGCATTAAATATGTTAGGGCTTGGTCTCCGAATCGTCAAAGTTTTTCTCAATAACCGAACTCTGAGAATGCTTTTTTTTTTTTGGTCCGCAGTCAGCTGGAGAGTGGCTTGGCTATTTGAGATCCTCATGAGGTAGGGTACTCCCTCATATTGGAGAGGGTCCAGAAAACAATTCTGAAATTTCTTTACATCGTGGAGTGCGGCCACTGTTTGTGGCTTTACCAAACAAACTTTCTGCAGGGCATGCACGGACTTCATTCCTTGCAGCTCGGAAGAGAGGGATATGCCGCAACTCATCGTTTCAGACTGCTAAGGCTATAACAAAAACCCTGCTATTTTGAAGCGTGTGAACCCATATATATTCCCGATGACTGTCTAAGACAGCGACATTATAGATAATTCCATCTTCCTGCCTGTAGGACCAACTGACAATGATTCTGATATCGACATATTCTACGTCATTGAAAAGATATTCAGAAAGGAAATCCGATTTTTTTAAAATTTATATTGTTCTTCAAAAATCATCATCCCGCTAAACTACAATTAAGTATTTAAATTAACTCGAAAGCTTTTATGTTTATTATTTTAAAATTAATTATTGAAATAATATCTATAATTTTCAACGTAAATATGAAACAGAAAAATTCGCGGTCGCAACCGTTATTTTTTCTGTTTCATATTTACGTTAAAAGATTATTATACTTATACTTACATGATATTTGCATCAGACACACGAAATACTATAACTGAAAAGGGAACATTACTTAAGGATTGGCTTCTTTATTCAAATATTTGCTAAGTGTACAGATTACCAATTGCTCGAAATGATTTTAGAAAGCGTTTGCAAAAAGGTAGTTTTTCGATTTAATTAGTTTTTCCTAGACAATGATATTTTTTATTCTTTTAATATGAATACCGCATAAGAGTCGCAACTGCTCTCGGCCGTTTAAAGCCAGTGACACTATGGCATCCTCGAATAGTGTATGTTGTGAGGCTGAAGGTAGTTGGGAGGGGAAGGAGATTGGGAAGAGGAAGGTTGAGAATTACCCGACTATTCAGATCTGGTCACCAAACACGGTTAAACCAATTTCAAGCAACGTTTCGATTCTGAATGGTGGTGTTTCACCAGGGCGATACTTAGAGTATCTACCACTCTGGAACGTGCCGAAAATAAACTTTTTATTATTTTATATGAATCAAATGTGTTTTGACACATATTAATTGAATAAAAGTAATTGGCGCACGCCGGGTTTGAACCTGCGACCTTTGGATTCGTAGTCGAGCGTCTTACCACTCAACCATGGAGGCCGTCATGAAATATAATTTAAAAAAATATTTATTGGTTTTACACATATATAATTTTATACTATATGTTTATTTATTTTCCGTTGACATGGGCTTGAGGCTTATGCAACCTGTGGGAGGATCTATTCTAAGGAAATATGTACTAACTCTATATTTCGTAGAAAGCAATCACTTTGTGGTTTGACATATTTAATGATAGTGAAATAATAACTAGTAATAAAGAAAGTCATTAAAATTAAAACTCATATTCTTAATAATCAATTTAATTTGTCGAGCAGTCCAATATTAGGAATATTTTCCGTAAACTCATAAAATTTTTCATTATTCTTTTATGACCTTCTCATTTATTTTGCCTCTTTCATTTCATATTTTCTGTCTCTTTCTCTTTGTTATTCTATTGTTTTGTTATTTTATTTTATTTTTTCCCTCTGTATGTATATATAGCCGCACACTTTGTATTTTTTGTTTAGTTTAATTTTCTACCCTGATGATGCTTAGGCTAAGCGAAACCGATCGGTCATAAAAATTAAAATAAAAACTGTGGTCTTATACAAAGTTATTATTTCATTTTCATTATGTATTTACTATTGAATAAAATCTTTCCGCTTTTGCGTGGGGCTTAGGATTTTGGCCCTGGTCCGGGGACCGTGAGTTCAAAACAATATTTACGCTGGAGTTTATAAAAATACTGATTTCGGAAATAAATAAATCGGTCGGTGTGTTTTGACTATCCCACTTCTACGGTAACCTAGCAGCAAAAATAGTGATGCCATATTTCCAGGTAGTTAGGGCTTGTGTGCGATTTTGCATTCAATTTGGTGGATACATTGAAAGATACCGGGAGAGATCTTCTTTCAGCGGTAGATTGAGCAAAATATTACTTTTTATCTGAAAAATATTACGTTCCCAGCTTACTAATAACCTGAAAATATTTGAAAAACTCCTACTGCCATCATAAGAAGCGAAATATGTTGCTTGTGCAATGATGCAGGACTTGGCCAGTAGAAGAGTTGAACCCAAGTACCAGGGGTGTTAGTTGAAGTTTGCCAGTTTTTTCAATAAAGAAAACGCTTAATTCTCAAGAGAATCTCAATTTTTTTTATTCAAAGTATTGACCATCGGATTGTATACATTTTGCCCATCTTTGAGGTAAATCATGGATACCATTCCAAAAAAAAAATTCTCTTTCGAGGCAAACCATTCGACGAGCCATTTTTCAACTTTTTCAAAATTTGCGAAGCGCTGCTCTGCGAGTGAGTGTCATATCGATGCGGAAGGGTGATAGTCGGACGGGGCAAGGTCTAGAAAGTACGGCGGGTGCGATAATATTTCCCAATTCAATGCTTTGAGAGTGTTCTTCACTACTTTAGCTGTATGAGGCATTTCACAAATGGTTTTGCGATTTTCGATTTGTCTCTCGTTCATTTGGTGTGGTACCCATTTTCCATACTTTCGGATCTTTCTCATGGATTTTAAACGTTGGCAAATTGCTCCTTGGGTCACATTAAGTGTTTGGGCCAATTGTTGTTGCGATTGGGTTGGGTCTTCATCCAATAACGCCTGCAATTCCTCGTCTTCGAACTTTTTCGTTGCACCAGGATGTTCATTGTCTGTTAAATCGAAATCTCCACTTTTAAATTGACGAAACCAGTCTCACGTGTTTTAATATCACTGAAGCATGTTCACCATAAGTTTCTACCAGCAACCTATGAGCTTCAACTGCTTTTTCTTTTGATGAAATAAGAAAAGCAACGAATGCCGCAAATGCGATTTACTTGGAACGAAACTCGACATATATTCACTGAGGTAAACAACTATGACACTATTATTTTGGCAGAATGTAACTTGTGTATTTTTGAAGGTTAATGTCCATAAAAAAATATGACATAGATGCCAAATCATAGAAATGTATACATATCTCTAGCGACATCTATGAGTAAAACCGGCAAACTTCAACTAACACCCCTGGTAAAAGCAAAACAAACGTATTAATATCATCACAATGACGAGCGCAAAGGTCGCGGCCACCGCACAAAACCGGGACCCTGCCCAAGAGACCTGTTCCTGGCAAAGTTTACACTCGGCACATTACTAAATGATTATATAACCACTTGTTCCTCCCCGGGCCCTGCCGTGCCACCCGCCCCACCCTGCGCTACCCGTCCCACCCACACCGCCATCAGCTGTTACCGTGGATACCGGCGTTGTCAGGGACTCAGAAACGGTTGCGAAGGCGGCAGCGAAGGACGACCCCCAGGCAGGGTTGCCACAACGTCGGTACACAAAACAACTCACGGAGTGAAGCACCATTTACATTTACCGGATTTTCGTGGAAATGAAAGTAGGTGCGCACGCGTTGGGAGCGTGTATGAAGAAAGACAATCCAAGCTTTGTAATGTATTACAGCTGTATTTACTTGGAAATCACCCTAAATTATAAAATCACTTGCTATTTCACAAAAGTAAGCTCCGCTGTACAATAAAGCTTAATTTCTTGTTTAAAAAAAAAACCGAAATTGTTTTCGTACTCGGTGAGTACAGCGATACTTCTTCGGGGAAAATAGTAAGCTTCTTTATCTTCAGATAACCGACAAAATAAATGGGCCTATGTGATTTTTTTAATGATTTAAATATTTTTAACATATGTGCACCTCGTCCTGGTGTGGAAGACACTCCCTGGCAAAATACAGATATATACTAAACAGCGGATGTTACGGAAACTGATTTGTAGAAATCACTCAAATAAATAGCACGGTTTCGTCTGAGCTTTAACAATATTAAAAAAATATATTAAATGTACTTTAAGATCGAATGTGCTGTAAATTTAAACCGTTTTCTTTCTGGTAGTGCTTAAAAAAATAAAACAATCATTAATAAGCTTCTATTTTGCCTCTTTTTGTTTTATGCTCATTTTAACTGAGCAGTTATAGAAGAAAGGAGTGTGAAAATAATATATGACGCGAAATCGAATGGAAGAAGAAGTCGGGGACGTTCAAGGAAGACATGAGCATGATTGAGTGAATCAAATACTTGAGTCGGACCATGTCAAGAGTCAGAATAACATAATAGCATGTACGAGACGATGAATGAATGTGGATGAAGCAAGGAGTGTGTGCCAATACAGAGATGTATGGCCGTTTATCCTCTCTACCTACCTCATGTGGGGAAACGGCGTGATGGTTAGCTAGTTAGTCAGTTCGATGCACTATAATTAAGTGCGACGTACAGACAAGGGTAAAAGATAAATTAAGGCAGCTGACATTAAACTTACTTATTTTAATGTATACCTACATAAAAAAATCGTCCTGGTGGTGTTAAAAGATCGTAAAAAAAATATACTTATTATGAAATATACGGAAACAGTACAAGAAATGTTAAGAAAGAAATCAAGTTTATTAAAAATTCCTTATGTACCGAGTCTTGATAGTTTGTTAGTTAGTGTTGTTATATAAAAGTTGAAAACTCTATAAAACATGTTGGAAATGACGTTACGGGCTGAAAATAGTTGCATTGGCGTAGGATTTACCCACGGCAAATGTCATGATGCCAGATATCAGTTTCCCAGATCAGAGGTTAGTTTTGGTTGCTTTAAATCAACGAATTTATTTATGTTTGCATTAGAGATGGTCGATATTCCGATTCAAAGAAGCCGGTTCCGTTAATATTATTTCTCTAAGGAACCGGTTCCTTTTTTTGGAAAATAAAAATCGATATCAATTGTCCGAGGAGCCGGTTCCTTTTTTGTGCACAATAGTTTTTTGGCGGAAAGGTCCCTTTTACGAGGAACCGGTTCCATTTTTTTGTTGATTTGCTAGTACTTTTTTAAGGTGGAACTTTTATCGATTTGCTAGTGCTTTTTTTTCGAAGAGGATTTTTTGTTGATTTGCTTGTACTTTTCGATTTGAATACACAAACCTCCCCTTCGTGGAACTTTTCTGGCACCAGGAACCGGTTCCAAAAATAACTGGATTAATAGCTGATTCCTCGCCAGTCACCGGTAACTGGAACTGCAGGTGCAACTAATTTCCGATATCAACCATCCCTAGTTTGCATTGTAAATATTATATTTCATTTCTTTAATAGTAATAAGGCAGGAATAACAACAGCTGGTTGTTTGGTTGCCCTGCTGAAGCCGGTGGGGGTGTATGTTTCCCCCGGTGGTTGGGGGGGCGAGGGAATGCCCGGGCGTGCGCTAAACTTAACCTGTAGCCCTGTCCTGGCTACACTCCGCGCTCCACACTCCCGTGTCGCTCGCTACTTCTACTCGCCTGGCGCCTCGGCCCGCAACCGCCGCCCCCGCCCGCGCCCCCGCCTCCGCCCGCGGGCTGTACAGGGCCCGCTGAACACGAACAGGGCTCTCTCCACAGCCTCCTTACCAGGCTCGCACGCCATGCAGGGGGGCGGAGGGAGGATTCCGGGGAGCCGTGCACACTTACCGGGAATTTCGGGCGTTCTCGGAAGCTTGGAGCCACGCTGTTGCTTATGGGGAACCTCAGAGCAAGAATATATATGGAGAGCGAGCTAAATATTTTTACCCAACCTATACAAATTTACGATAAAACACTTTCTCCGAGTTTTTACGTCGCAAACCGTGAGATAAAAAGAGACAAGACAAGTTCTCACATAATATAGCACCACCATTCGGTATGTAAGCATGTTTTCCGTCTCCCGCGTCTCCGGTGACTCCGCCCACTACGTTTTGTTATGTGACATAACTCAACGGTTTTTCAGGGTATATCCTATGTTTTTGTTTATAACAATACTGTAAAAAAGTGGTTATACAAATAAACAAAAACATTATGTCGACATGAATGGATGTATAACTACCCTAACCCTAGTCCTAGTCATGCCCTAGTCAGGCAAAGATCATCAATACTGACTACAGAAGCGCTCCCTCCTGTACCATTGCTCTGAGTGGGGAACAAATCACCTGCTCGATCATTCCCAAAGATGACGTACTTTTTAAATTATGTGTGTTTTGTTTAACTAACTAAACATCACGCCGCTTTCCGCAGATAGGGTAGGCAGATATGACAGACCGCCACACAGCTCTGTCCTGGCACACACTTCTTGCTTCGTTCAAATTCATACACTATCTCTTTTTTTTACAGTTAATGCCACACAACAGTCCCAACTGCTCCCAACCGTCTGGAGCCAGTGAGACTATGGCATTCCCAATCGGGGTGTGTTGTGAGACTGAAGGTAGCGGGGAGGGGAAGTGGTGGGAAAGAGGAAGGTTGGGAGTACCTAGGTATTCAGATCTGGTCACCAAATACGGCTAAATCCATTTCAAGCAACGTTTCGTTTTTGAATGGTGGTCTTTCACCAGGGTGATACTATGAGCATCTACCACTCTGGAACGTGCCACAAATATACCATACATTATTTTGTTTTATTTTATATTCTTCTGTTATTGCCCGACTCTTTTTTTTTTACTTTGATTCCCTTTATCGTACCCTGTCTTTCTCGAGTGTCTCCGACGACTTCCTCTGCCATGCACTTTCGCGTCATATACTCTTCTCAGCCTCCTTTTTTCGTTCATTTGACGGCCTGCGTGGTAAGACGCTCAAATACGAATCCATAGGTCGCGGGTTCAAACCCGGCGTGCGCAAATATTTGTTATCGAATTAATATATGGCATAATATGTATGCTATATCTATCGTATAAATAAACTGGTTTTAGTTCAGCCTGAATCTTTATCAGTACTTTGAATATATAAAATTAACATAGGCGAGTACGACCTAACAAGCAATAATATTTAAAAAAAACTTATTTTAAATTACCATGTTTTACCGAAAAGTGTTTGCTTCACGTAAAAAAAAAACATGAACGTCAACTTCAAAAGAAGAGAAGAAAGGATAAGTTATTACGTAATTAATCGCCTATTCAATTATTTTATTACATGAAAATAAAATTGATAAAACTGAAAATATAAAATTTTCCAGTACGCCATCTCTGAGAGCGGTTGTTAAATTGTGTAACGTTGCTGAATTAGTCTTAACACACCCTACAAAAGGAACATAGTGAATAAAGCGCGAAGTAGCTTAATCTAAATAAACTTTCTGACCTTTTTGCGTGTGAGCAAAAATGACATTTACATTTTTTCAAGTATATTGTATTAGGCCAAATGTTTTTGCAGACATTAGCGCTGTATACGGCGATCAAACGAAACACGCACAGAATACGGCTTAGCGTATTAATACTATCCTACTAGTTTCGTCTTGACACACACGTCAAAAGGGACATGGCGAGTAAATCGCGAAATAGCGTAATCGGAATAAAATTTCAAACTTGTGAGCGAAAGTTAGCTGTATTGTTTTTGCAGACATTAGCGCTGCACGCGGTGATCTAACGAATCGTGTACAGAAGATGGCTTAGCGTATTAATACTATCAGATTTTGAGTTTGACGGCGCTAAATAAATTATCCAAATATTATTTTAATTTTTATGCGCTTAAGCATGGCGTTGTGGTGATATTTATTTAATTAGATGGAAAATGATCGTATTAAGCTAATTGTTTATTCATCAATCGCATATATTTATCATGCGGGAGGTTGTGGTGCGGTTCACGCAACGGCGCAAGAAGTAATTGATATGGATTTTTGATTTGGCACGTGGAGGTTGACGTTGACGAGCCGGATGTTGTACATAATGTATTACCTCCCAACCCAAATAATGTTTAGCGGGCCTACCCTTACCCACTGGAGGGATACGTAAGGCGAACGAAAAAAATTTATTTTATTCACTAATTATTGGAAAGTATAAAGTGTTATTGGATTATTGGAGATGTAGTAAGTCTTGTCGACAAGGAGGTCGCTGCAATCGTTTACGGCAGCACCTAGATTTAAAAAACGTAAATACCGCACAATAGTCCCAACTGCTCCCAACCGTCTGCCCCCGACGGGCTGCCTGAATACATAGGTCGCGGGTTCGAACCCGGCGTGCGCAAATAAATTTTATTTAATCAATATGTATCATAACACATTTCATTGATATAAAATAAAATAAGGTATATTTGCGGCACTTTACAGCGTGGGTTCGTTTTGAAGAACTAGCAGTTCGTGAACCATTCACAAAATATTGAAGTTTTTCCCAATGTTGATTTCGTTATTAACTAGAGTGGTAGATATTATCAGTATCGCCCTGGTGAAAGACCACCATTCAAAATCGTAACGAAAAAATTGAAATGGTTTTAGCCGTGTTTGGTGACCAGATCTAAATAGCCAGGTACTTCCCAATCTTCCCCTTCCTCATCTCCTTCCCCTCCCCGCTGCCTTATGCCTCACAACATACCCTTGTTGGGGATGCCATAGTCTCACTGGCTCTAGACGGTTGGGAGCAGTTGAGACTCTTGTGCGGTATTTACGTAAAAATAAACAAGTGAGACTATGTTATCCCCAATTGGGGTATGTTGTGAGGCTATAGGTAGTGTAACGAGAAAGAAGACGGGAAGAAGAATGTTAGGAAGTTCTTGGCTATTCAGAACTGGTCACCGAACATGGCCAAAGTCATTTCAAGCAACGTTTCGATACTGAATGGTGTTATTTTACCAGTGCGGTACTTAAAGTATCTACCGCTATGGAACGTGCCGCAAATAAATAAAATAAAATAGCCTGAAAAAAATATTTACAATGCATATAAGTAAAAAAAATATGTAGTTTGTAAGTAAAAATATTATTAAGTCACAAAGAAAATGAAACAATCACCTACTTTTAACCTTGAATGTAAAAAGTAACTAATATAAAATAAATAAAACTAAATATACTCGTATATATAATATCGACGGTGGAAAGGCACAAGGACAGAATCAAAATTCTCACCTTTCGTTTTATACTTGATACGAGTCGGCACCTATTCTTTATTCGAACGAAAAATGTACACGGGGAAGAAAAATAAATAAAATTAAGCAGAAAATAGCAGCACAAAACGAGACACCTATGAGCGCGAAGAAAAAAAATCTTTTTTTTATAATGAGCCAAACTGCGCCTGGCGCACGTAATTTAACCTAATCTAACCTATCCTTTATTCGAACGAAAATTTTACACGGGGGGTGTAAAAGAGATAAAATTATGCAGTAAATAGCAGTATACTCGTAAAACGAGACACCTACGGGCCGCGAAGAAAATAAATATCCATATTTTTTTATAATCAGCCGAACCGTAATTTTTTGTCGTCCTTTGCCAACATTTGCAAAGTATAAAAACAGAGGCGCACATCTCTATTCCGCGCCGCCGGGTCAGGATTTTATGCGTTCGATTGCTATCAATAAATAGCATGTTTTTATTTATTTCATATTGTATATATATATATTTTATTTTTTGTATTACTACGCCAAAGAAGAGAACTAGCTCTTGAGCTTGGCGTAGGAGTTTTTTTAAAAAGAAATAGGATATTTTTAGAAAAATGTGTCTTGTTAATAATTCAACTTGGTAATTAGTTTCCAATAGAAACAAGTTATTGCTTTCTAGTTTAATAAATTGTTAGAAAAAAAAGATTTTAGTTTTTTTTTGAAAGTTGGTGAATTTTTTTATTTTTTTTATTTCGTCGGGAAGGCTATTAAAATTCTTTATCCCCTTGAAAAGATAGTTATTATGCATTTGTTGAGTGGAATGAAAAGGAATTTTTATGTTATATTTATACCTTAAAGATGAATTTACTTTTAGATTATGAGAAAGATTTTCTTTGATAGTTTGTAGTATTGACTGTTTCTTATAGATGTCCTCTATTTTAGGAACTTGAAAAATTTTGAAAAGTGTTTCTGTTGAGAATCTAGATGGCTTTTTTAGTATTACTTTAATAATCAATCTTTGAACCACCTTTACAGGATTAACAATGTTATCATATGCACCACCCCATCCGATAATTCCATAGTGGATTAAATTGTGGACTAATGCGTAATAAACTTTTTTTAAGTTTTCTAACTTTAGAGTATTTCTTAATCTAATGAATATATAAATACATTTCCTGATTCGATTGACAAGTTCACATACATGTCTATTCCATTTCATGTGTTGGTCAACTATTACACCCAGGTATTTTATTTCCGTCGTTTTGTTTATAATGTTACATGTGTTGGTACAGGCAGTTTTTTTACAGTTTCTGTTGTGTATAATTATGTTAATGCTCGGAATATATTTTAACTTATGTAATTGAGAATGGAATATAAAAGGTTTTTTTTACATTTATTGAAAGTAGGTTATTATCAAACCAATATTTTAGGATTTCCATATGTATATTATTGGCGCTGGGCATGTAAAAAAGCACTCTTATTAGGTATTCTTGGCTCCATGGCAACTCTCCGCCTGGAGCGGACTGCCCGAATTGCGCCTGCACAGGACCGGCCCTGGCGGTAAGACACATTGATGAATAAAGTATACGAGTACTTGTTCATATTGCTGTACGGAGGCGTTTCTACGCGATTCTATTTCTTTACCATGGCGATCAACTCTGCGAAATACGTGGTACCTACTACAAACAATTTCATAACCAAGGAAATACAGAATTAGATCAAGAGGCCCAAATATTATTCTATTGCTTACTCATCTATGAAATCGACATAGATAACTACAGAGCAGTAAAGCTTTAATAAATATAAAATACCCGATTTGTAAACATGCTATGTATTAAAATATATTAGTATAATTTATTTAATTTTAACTTTATTTCAATTGTATTTAAAAAATATATATACTCATTATATGATGTTTTAATTTTCATTTTATTACTTTATTATTTTTCAGATATATGTTATTTATTTTTGTCATATATTTCTCTTTTGGAAATGTTTAAGTTTTATATTTTATGAATAACAAATCATTATGTTTGTATTCAACGCATAATAATAATATTACTTGGCTAATTTATATTATAATAATAATAACATTTTATTTCAGCGAAACAGAGGGGTGGTTGCAATATTCTGTCTACCATATAAATAATAATACAAATAAGTTACATGCAAACTGCAGAAATGGAACAGCTATTTTTTTTAAAATTAATAAATAATGTGAAACCCGTTTAATTATTTAATAATGTGAAAAACCGAAAACCCTTTTTTTACGAACGTCATAATTTGAAAATAATTGTTTTTTTCACTGATTCAACATATTTTATTCCAAAAAGATTTATTGAAAGTCAGTGCACGTCACTGTAGATATTATCTAGGAGATGTTCCTTACATATTTTGACATAACTATTCAAGCCTTATTATTTTACATTTCTCTTCACTTGCGCGTGTTATTATTATTCCGTTCTTCCCTCGTTATTCGAAACATCCCTTTGTTTTTGTTTCCCTTCTTTGTACATCAAACATGATACGGTATTTGTTTAGAAAGCTATATTATCATAATAACTTGGAAATTTGTACAGTATACACCCACATGTTTAATCTTAAACACGCGTCGTATTGCAGAGAAAACACGCGTCGTTTGCCACGTGCAATGCCCAATTTTTCGAGTTTACCAATGTTTTGTTTCAAACGTCTGCCGAATATTATGAATTAACTGTAATATTAAATACGAATTGGCACTCCCCAAACAAATCTGGGCGCACGCGTAGCCTTACCCGTAGCGGAAGACTTAATCATCAAGCGTTTTTAGTAAAACTCTTAAATATTTAAAACAATTCCTCTTATCTAATTATGATAGTACATTAAACGTTTACCTTGGAAAATATAAGTCTATGTTGTTTTCCCTCTTCTTGGATTTCTTTTGTTAGATATTTATAAATAAATTTATAATTTAGACTCAGTTGTCAGTGAAGCCGACATTCAAACAAATGCTCTTTCGCAACTTCGACAGAGATGTTTTATAGCAAGTAAAAAAGCTACACGAAGGTATCTGAACATCTATAGATCTAGTAAAAAATATGTGGATTTATTCGCATAGACACGACAGAAACAGTTTCTTTAGGAGATACTGGTATTCAATCATTTGAATATTGATCGGCAGATGTCATGTGGTTATTTATAAACACGTAATGCTAGGGTGGATAGATGATAAAAAAACATAAGATAAAGCTTCTCCGCAATAAGTTCTTTGAATCAAGGTCGGAAAATCAAATCAGGTAAACACGTACATTGCTAACTGAAATTCGTACATATTAATGCCATATGAATGACAGTTCAATTCAAACTGACGAACAGTGACGGGTTTCCCTGTGCCCTGTGGATTGACTCAAAACCATGGCTGCGTCTGTTTTAGATCGGTTCAAAGCGAAGAGACGGCACAACGCGCGTGGCTCGTTGTGCGCATACCGGTCACATGTTTGTAAAATTTTTTTACTGACATTTTTCTAACATGCAGAATTTAACGATAAATCATTTGTAACATTACTTGTATTAGAAAGCCAAAAAATGAGTATTTTTAATTGTTGATGTCTTAAAGAATGGTGTGATAAGAAATGTAACACCAAAGTTTCCGAATCGTGTACACGGTAAGCCAGTTTCCAAGAAAAGTCCAATTCGGAAAATTTACCGCACTGCGTATTTACAAGGCGAAACGATGAATTTTCTCGGTGTTGATAGTGAGTGACAAAAAATCTCATCGACTTATTATGGTTCATGGCGTTATTATCTCACACATAATATTCTTATTATGTGTACCGTATTACGAATGTAATTTCATTTCCCCTTCGGCTGTAAAAGTTCGAGGAGCACTCCGTACGAAGAAGGATCTTGAATGAGGTAAATAAATTTACCATGACAAATGAGCAGTTAATTATTTCTATTTACAACTAGGATAAGCGCCCACCTGAGTGTTTTCAAGTGTAGGCACGTGTTACTTTCAATACGGGTATAATGACAGGGGCTGTGATACCATGCTCTTAGAATTTACTGAATGTGCTTAAGTAAAATAAATTATAATTAATACCTACCGTGTAAGAGTCTCAACCGTCTGTAGCCAGTGGGACTATGGCATCCCCAATTGGGGTATGTTGTAAGGCTGGAGGTAGTGCATCAAGGAAGAAGATGGGAAAACGACGGTTGGAAAGCTTATGAGAGAGTACGAGAACAGCGTGCAATACAGCTGTGAATGGTGAATACTTGGAGCAAGTGGATGAGTTTGTGTATTTAAGAAGTATGTTCACGAGAGACGGAAAGGCTGATAAGGATATTGAAAGAAGGGTGAATGCAGAAAACTCCATTAATAAAGGACTGAACGCTGTTGGCGCAAATAAGAAATTGTCCTTGAAAGCTAGCAGTCCACAATGGAGTACTTATACCAACCCTGATGTATGGCAGTGAGGCATGGAACTGGCCGAGAAAGAATGAAAGTAGACTGAATGATGTGGAAATGAGATCCTTGAGACGTATGTGCGCTAAAACCATCTATGACCGTATTAAAAATGTGGATATCCGGAATGAATGCAAGGCTGATGTGAGCGTAATGAATAGGATCAAGAAAGGGACGCTTAGATGGTTTAGGCATGTAGAGCGAATGAACGAAGAAAGGAGTGTGAAAAGAATACATGATGCGAAAGTGAATGGAAGAAGAAGTCGAAGACGCCCGAGAAAGATATGGCACGATCAAGTAAATTAAATACTTGAATCGGGTCATGTGAAGAGTCAGAATAACAGAAGAGTATGTATGAGACGATGTATGAATGTGAATGAAGCAAGGAGTGAGTGCCAAGACAGAGTTACGTGGCGGTCCGTCTTCTCTGCCTACCCCTGCAGAGAAACGGCGTGATAGTTAGTTGGTTTATTTCTTTTAGAAAAGAGCCTAACTATTCAGAATTTTAATGCATTTTTCAAGCAACTCTTAAGCCATTTCCAGCAACGTTTTAATTCTGAATGGTGGTGTTTTACCACTGCAGAGTATCTACCGTTATGGAACGTGGTGCAAATATAAAGGCAATAGGTCTTAAGCGACACTATGGTCAGACATGAGTTAAATGTGCAGTATTTTTTTCTTCGAATGCTCTGACACTCTTTTGATGTTTTTGTTTATTCGAATAATCACTTTTTCACAGTATTGTCATGAACAAAAGTATAGCATATAACCTAAAAAACCGTTGAGTTATGTCAATTGAGGTCGTATATCAAAACGTGTAGGCGGAGTCAACGGAGACGCGGGACACGAAGAACACTCGTACAATAATGATTTAATAAAACAAATTTGTAACTTTATTCCACTTTTATTATTTTGACTGGACCGGTTTCAGCCTATGACGGCCATCTTCAGACTAGTACAAATGTTTGTTAACCTACGGCTTATATACTATTTTTGGGGATGTTAGGGGTAGTAAACAATGATTTTACTTTAATTATATTCATCAGTATTGTTGCATGATTTTAATAGTTACAGGGTAAAAGTTACTTTTAATTTATTGGTATTACTATTTTATATATCTATCTGGAATATTTACAAATTAATTAGTTACAAATTTGTTTTATTAAATCATTAAAATGGAATTCCACCACGAATTAATTATTAGTAATTTATTGGTATTACTATTTTATATATCTATCTGGAATATTTACAAATTAATAAGTTACAAATTTGTTTTATTAAATCATTAAAATGGAATTCCACCACGAATTAACAGTTTCAAAATTAGAAATACTCGTACATTACTTTAAAGCGGTGTGATAAGTTGGGAAGTTTTGTTGTCTCTTTCTTTCTCTCTTGGTGTACGATGTAAAAACCCGGAGAAAGTGATTTATCCCAAGTTTTTATAGGTCGGGTAAAAATAATTAGCTCTCTCTCCATATATTGTTACTCCAAGGGGAGTACTACATAGGTTGAAAAAATGTTGTTTGATTTTCGACCTCAAGTGCGCGTCGTATCGGTTACAGTGACTTGCAAAAGCAACGCGTTTAAGCCTGATTCACACCAACGTCCGGTTCCGCTCAGTGCCGATATTGTTCCGCAAGAAACAATTTTTTTACCACTAAATAATATTTTTATCAATTATTAAAAATATTATTTAGTGATAAAAAAATGGTTTTTGATAAAAAAAAATTTGCGATGTTAATATTTTTACACTTCAAAATAATTATTTAACTAACTAAGTAGTTAAATATCACAAGGGTGGGCAGAAGGATATACTGCCACACAAATTTGTCTTAGCACATACTCCTTGATTGATATTCATACCATATCAATAAGTTTTCTTGCGGAACAATATCGGCACTGAGCGGAACCGGACGTTGGTGTGAATCAGGCTTTATTGTATTTGTTTGCTTAAACAATGAAATCATGGTATTATTTTACTAGGTCAGCTTAAGCCCGATGAGGCGTTTGTACATTACACATGTTTTTTTTTTAAATTATGCAGGAAATTTATATATCGTCACCGGAAAGGCAAAAGGTCTGAAGCGCCATTTCGGGAAGCTTACACCAGAGCACTTTAAAGTTTTTTTTTTTTTTAATCAAATTCGTAAGTCTTCAGTACCTGGTTGGATTTTGAAAAAAAAGTTAACTCAGGTAACTCAATGCTCTTACTGAGTTACCTGAAGCGAAAAAAAACTAACATAGTCCCAAACATGTGTCGCTTGAGTCAAGCCTTCTCCCAAAAGGTAAATATATTTTGGATGGCTGAAGAGCCACAAAAGCGATTTCTATTTATATTGGAAATAACTTATTGTTGTTTGGTATTAATTATCGAACAATGTCGATAATTTTCTTTTTTTTTTCATTTCATTCGGATAGTTGAAAACATTAGAACACCACAAACTTGTAGCGGTTTATTGAAAATATTTGATTTTAAAGAAATATGAAGAAGCCTTAACAAACACAAAAAGAAAGCCATACAAATATACTAAAAACGTGATGGAAGTAAATTAATGTGATAATAAATGAAGGTTTTAATTTGAATTTAAAGCGCCCTTGAGGAGAACTTTCACAAAAACACCGGGTTTTATGAAAACAAAGCAAATGATTTTCTTTACCTACTGCCAACTCAGGGGAGCTTTGATGGTCAATTTTATGGTTTTTGTATTTTTATTTGTGGCTGAGCAAAATTTGACGTTAGTCGTTTTTTAGTACAACCACTTTTAATCACTCAACGGCCTACTCGGTCGAGTGGTAAGACGCTCGAATCCAGACGTCACGGGTTCAAAAATGGCGTGCGCAATTGTTTAAAAATTAAAATGTCTCATAACACATTTAATTCATTTCATTTAATATTTTACTATAGTATATTTGCGGTACGTTCCAGACTGGTAGATACTTTAAGGATAGACCTGGTGAAAGACCACCATCCAGAATTGAGATGATGCCTAAAATGGGTTCATCTGTGGTGACCAGATCTGAATAGCCAGGTACTTCCCAACCTTCTTTTCCCCATTTCCTTCTCCTCCTAACTACCTTCAACCTCACAACATACCCTGATTTGGGATGCCATAGTCTCACTAGCTCTAGATGATTGGGCGCAGTTGGGACTCTTGTGCGGTATTTACTTTATATTTTTTTGAATATTAAAATAGCTCAGCAAGCGGGATGGAGTCATAAGTCCTTGTAGTTTTGTTTATTTGTATTGATAAGTTTTTTCAATTTATAATCTTGGCTGCCTGCTTAATGTTATGGAAATTCTGGATCATATTACATTGTATCACTCTATTCAAGCGTTGAAAGAGGTGAAACTAGTGATTATTTAGCGTCACTAACAGACTAACTCACCGACACGCAATGTCTTTACAGGGGTGGGTAGGGAGGGTGGAACACCACAGAACTTGACCTGGGCACACAAACCTTGCTTAATTATCATGGATACACGTATCATCCTTACCTTTCTGTTATATCGACCCGTGGTAGGTAGTGTGAGAAAAGAAAAACGGAATGAGTAAAAAAAACTAGTTTTTAGTTAAGTTTACAGAATTGTTCCTTAGATACATACATAATATACCAGGAGGGATAGCTTTGTGAAACAGTGTATTCAGGATTGTGGTTTTATTATGACTCGGGCATGGCTAGGGTTTTCATGGACACACCTTTTTTACATCCATTCATAGCACATGTCGACAAAATGTTCAAAAATATAGGATATAACCTAAAAAATCGTTGAGTTATGTCGCATAACAAAACGTAGTGGACGGAGTTGCCGGACATACGGGACGCGGAAAACATGCTTACATACCTAAAAGTGGTGCGATATTATTTGAAAACTTGTCTTGTCCTTTCTCTTTCACGGTTTACGACGTGAAAATCCGGAGAAAGTGATTTATCGTAAATTTGTATAGGTTGGGTAAAAATATCTCTCCATATATACATTCTTACTCCAAGGATACATATCTAGCAAGGAAAAATGAGATGTGTCAGAAAATAAAGTAATGTGCGATTATTTTTTTGTAAAAGGACGTATGATATATGACACGATTACGTGAAAAAAAAACAAAATTCATAAATTATGTTTTGGCTCTCCTGAAAACCTGCGTTTTTTTTAAAACTTATTTCGTTTTTGCTTTCGCACACAGATGCATATATATATATATATATTTATATATATATATATATATATATATATATATATATATATATATATATATATATATATATATATATATATTTATATTTATTTATAAATATATATATATAAATATTTATATATAAATATATATATATATATATATATATATATATATATATATATATATATATATATATATATATATATATATGTTTATATTTAGATGTTTTTTTTTAAAGAAAGAAGGAGGTTACGAATTACCTGACAATATTTGAAAAACTCCTACTCAACAGAAGTGGAAGATGTTGCTTGTGCAATGATAGAGGATTTAGCTTGCACATGAATTGAACTCACTACGTTCGGGTGGGAATCCGACGCGTTTGTTCACTCGTCTACTAACCGGTATATTTAATTCGCTTAATCGTGTCGTGTTTTCCTAGGGTGTTCATTATTCTTTTGAATCTCTAAATAAGTTTTATTTTAGTAACTTAACTGAGTTGGTGGGGGAAGTGGAAGGTGGAAGGGTGGAAGGGTGGATGGTAATGGAATAAAGGGAAGGAGGACGGGAGTAGATGAAAAGTTAGTTTCAGTGATCTAGTTTGTGTGCAGTCGGGTAATGGATTTTAGTTTGATGTCACGTATGGTCGAGTTAAAAATGTCAATGTGGTAATCATTTCAGTTGAATGAATTTGTAGTTCTGTAAATAAAATAATTTTGTTTCGAATTGGTTTTACAATATTGATCTATTGGCATTGATCCTTTATCAAGGAAAATCCTTAAAAGGAAGCTTATGTTTGATTTCTTGGGAGTTTCGATATTTAATCCGGCCTTTGACTTCAAACATCATTATTTAAATGAAGAGCAAATTAAGTACGCGAATTTCGTTTAATTTTGAAAGATTCAAAAATGAGATCACCGTTCTTCTGCCTTATAATCAGCCAAACGTTCATAAAGACGTAATACTTTGTTTGAATTCAATCAACAATTTTAAATCATAAGTTTCCTTTCTTTCGATTAAAAAGCTGGTTCCATTTTGTTATATTATTGTGCTAGATACTACTCAGTTTTTTTTTCATGCAAGGTGACATTTTTACCTACCGCAAGCAGCTCGGTGCGTTGGCCCAAACGCAAAACAAGGATACCATACCGAACGACTTTTTGAATTTCTTAAAAAACCCCGATATTTTTTATTGTCATATTTAACATTCAATATTTTTATAACAGTATTGCGTTAACTAATATCGTACTATGTTTGATTACATGAAACTCATGAGATTAAATGAGATTTGACCGGTCGGTAGCTGAGTGGAGAACGCGTCGGATTCCCACCCGGGCGTCGTGCGTTCAATTCCTCTGCTGGCTAAGCCCTCCATCATTGCACAAGCAACGTCTTCCGCTTTTTATGGTGGCAGTAGGAGTTTTTCAAATATTGTCAGGTTATTCGTAACCCGGGAATGTTTGTCTTACTTTTAAAAAATTATATTTAAAAAAGTTACCCACCCAGAGATCTGGATTAAACAATTACTAGCAGGTAAATAACCCGCTGCTTCGAAAATGGTTCTAGACCCCGCGGGCGGCTTTTGGTTGGGCTGCGCCCATTTTAGATGTTGATGTCCATTTCCATTACTTCGCCCTTTTGTATGACTTATCACTGCCAATTCATGGCATGGCATGTTTTCGTAAAAAGGTAGGTATATAGAAATGATGCACCACTTAATACTTTTTCTTGGGAGTAGATCTCAGGTACGGTAGCCAGAAAACACGGTTATTAATTGTTAATTTAATAAAACAAATTTATAACCAAAAAAATTACGACGGCCATCTTCAGACTAGTCTGAAGATGGCCGTCACAAATAAAAGTGGAATAAAGTAACTTGTTTTATTAAATCATTAAAATGGAATTCCACCACGAATTAACAGTTTCAAAATTAGAAATAATATTAATTGTTAATAAAACTCAAAAAAAAAAATTACGATACCTCTACATGAGAGAGTTAGGTTTTTACTCATAATCTGTTTCTAATAGCCTTTATCTCGGAAATACTACAAATCTGCAGCATTGGTTATATGAGGAATATTGCACTACTCCTTGTGGCGTATAAGCTTCTGAACGGTTTCCTATCAGTAGCTGATATCCTGTCTGAGATAGGATTCCATGACCTGGATAATTTAACGTTAATTGGTTTAATTTTTTTTTTGAAAATTAATATAAAAAAATATTTTCCCAAAGACCCAGTTTACGACACACTATGGTTAATGTCCCATAGACCGAAAAATGGTTGGTTCTATTCGTTCCATATCGTCATAAGAAAGCAATACTGATGTAACCATTGCGAATGACGTTTTAGAAAGTTTTAAAAAGTTTTAAACTAGAATATTCTATGGAATTTTCGTGGAATACAAATAGATCCATACGGAAAAAAGTAAAGTTCGTATATGAATTATTCCTTTCTAGTACTTTCACGAATGTTTTATTTTCTTTATGCAAATATACTTTTAGTTCTCAGAGCCATGGATTAATTTGAATTACGTATGACTTTCAAAATTAAACCGAATTTTTTCAATCCAGTTGACATAATTTTGCAGATAAAAGTCTATTTGTATGGCCCTAGACGCGCATTTCAAACGAATGGACTCTGATGGCCTGCTTTTTGTTGAGCACATGTTTCACAACCAAGTTAAAAGTGGAATAAACATAAAATTTCTTCATAATATATGATTTATGATCTAATATTGAAGTTAATACATTAACGATCTTGAGGTCAACCAGACACTTTTATTTATTCGAAATGTTTATTTTACCAAATTGAAACCATACCTATATAAAGTTTGCCATTGATTTTTTAAAATTTTTTGGAAGACATATGCTGAAATTGCAATGAAGACGAAATAGTAAGGCTTTCTGTTTTACAAAATGAGGCTACATTTTTATTGAGCCTCGTAAAGATTTTTACGAATATACAAGTTGGTAAGAAACTTCGCTAGGTATACAGATAAAATAAAATAAAACGATGCAAGTGTTTGGCGCTATAATATTTTTTTTACTGAAATGCAAATTTATGCAATATGGTATGTATTCGTACACAAGTAAGATATCGTCGCCGGAAAGGCAAAAGGACTAAAGCACCATTTTGGGAAGTTTACACCAGAGCACTTTCAAGTTTTTTTAATAAACTTCATAAGTCTTCAGGACCTGGTTGGATTTTGAAAAAAAAAGTTAACTCAGGTGACTCAATGCTGTCACTGAGTTACCTGAAGCGACAAAAAGCTTGAAAAAATTCCCAAACATGCGTCGCTTGAGTCAAGCCTTCTCCTAAATGATAAATATATTTTAGATGTTCACAAAAGTCTTCAGAACCAAACGAGAGTCATTCGATGCAGAAAAAAAACTGATCAAAACTTCATATTTAATTCGTTTTTTACCAAAGTGTCGCTTCAGCCCTTTTGCTTTTCGAGTGACAAAATGGGTACGATATGGATTTGATACAGTATACAATATTATGTTTAATCTGTATACATAAAATAACCAATGAAGTGATATGAAAGGAATTTAGTTGAAAAACAATCAACACCTTTAAAATATATGGATACTGGACGGATTTGTAAAATGCATGAGATTGGGTGCCTACGTTTATGACACGCCTATGGGTGTCGTAAATCTCAAAAGGCTATGCAATTTAATAATTGAAATTAAATAATGACTTTATTTAAGAGCACAAACCTGTGGTATAACAAATAAATAATATTTGTGGATTTGGTAACGGAATAAGATAATTTATAATCTTTGTAATCAATACCTAGCTATTAATTTACATAATATAAGCTTGCGGCACTCAGTTCTGTGATTTATCTTAAGATAAAAAAGGTTTTTTCTCGAATTTAATCGAAATGAAATAACGAGTTAATACGGTGAGAAAAATTTGAACCCGTCTTTTTTTCAGATCGGACTGATGTTACTATTATTATTAGGTTCTTACTTGTCAGTCTAATCACCGTTTTTCCATTACGATAGGTTTGTGTCTTGGATAAAAATATTACTTGAGTTCCAACCTACCGATCGAATAACAGAGATGTCACTCACTAAGCGGTCCATCTCATTTCAGCGTTGGCAGTCGGAAATAAACTTCTTTCGGGTTTGACTTAAATGAAAATCTCGTTGGTAAAAAGAAAATATTAAAATGTATTTTAATAAATTTACATTGTAATAGGTAAAGGCTTATTTGAATATTTGACTATTTATTAATAATATACGAGTTTTACAAATTAGTCGGAAAACTTTTTATTTTCTTTTTTCTTAAACGACATAAAAAGGTTACTTTCAAAGATTTTGGTTTTTGCGAAAGTGATGTCGGGCTAGATTAGACTACTTTAGGTATAAACAAACAAAAAAAATGCTCTTAATCGTGTGGAGCCAGCGGGACTATGCCATCTCCAATTGGGTTATGTTGTAAGGCTGAAGGTAGTGTGGAGGGGAAGGAGACGAGGAAGTGGAAGATTAGGAAGTATTTGAATATTCATATCTGGTCACCGAACACGGATTAAGACATTTCAAGCAAAGTTTCGATTCGGAATTGTTGTCTTTTCCCAGGGCGATTCTGAGAATATCTACCTACCACTCTAGTTAATAACGAAATTAGCGTTGGGAAAAACTTCAATGTTTTGTGAATGCTTTAAAACTGCTAGTTCTTTAAAATAAACTCTTCAATTAAAGTCGAATTTGCCAAAGAGAGATTTGAAATTAGAGATGAGGTCGGATATCAGAATTGGGTGTGTTGCGGTTCCAATCACCGGTGACCAGCAAGGGACCGGTTATTTATCCAGGAACCGATTCATGGTGTTTTTTCGAAGAATACTAAAGTAGTAAAGTCGGACTTCAATTGAAGTACTTGAAATGAAGTACTTCTTTGTAGGCTTTGTAGTTCAACCTCGCAACTGAATTGCCCCAAAATAAAGTAGTTCTTTGTAATCTAACTTCAATTGAAGTATTTGTTCAATGAAATGAAATGAAGTTTGAACTGTCGCAAAATGAAGTAGTTCACACGGAGCGGTCACAACGCTAAAATGAACATATGAGCGGAACTGCCAACTTCAATTGAAGTATTTTAAAAATTAAGGAAGTGGGAACTGCTACCAAAAGAAGTAGTTCTTACGGAGCGATTACAACGCTAAACGAAAAACATTATATATTGCTGTGTGTAAATGCCGGATTGGACAGTTTTTAAACAGTGGTTTATTTTGACTCCGTTCTTGAAGGGCCTGAATGATTTCCAATGGTAAATATTTTCTGTATATTCTTTTAAAAAATCAGGCTCATGAATTTGAATGGTAAAATATATTCCTGATTCGGTCCTTAGTTTTCTTAATAAAACAAGTGTGCTCTGTCGTTGAATAAACATAATTCAATGTCGTCAAAACCTCCTTGGCGTTGAAACAATCATGTTTTTCCGAGAATTTCCCATTAAGCGGCCGCATGTCCTCGCTAAAAAAGTTCGGCGGAATTCTATTAGGGGGTGGTATTTAAAAATAACCATATTTTTACTATTTCTATAGCGTCGTTTTCATGAAAAATTTTTGTGAAAGGCGCTGCGACGGGCAATAACACCTGCAATATTTTAAATAAGATCCCTTTCTGAATAATGATTTCTGTTTTTCTCCTGAAAAAACATGGCAGAATAAAGAAAAGCCGCGAAGGAAAATATTAAGGTAGAAAACGGTCTTTAAAAACAGCGAAAAAAATACATTGAATAATTTTTCCTACAAATGGGGCAAATTAAATGATAATGATGTCTTCACGTGAAAATTATTCATTATCTATTTGTAAAAACTTCAGCAAGTCCAAATTGCTTTTGAATGTATTAAAATAACTTTACTATTTTTTTTAAACTCTGACAATCTAATATACAGCGCAGTTCACAGCGTGCCAAAGTTTATTTAACCGCGGTGGACTTGACAAGATGTATAATGATATGGACTTAACAAGTGACGCGAAGGCTTCGAAGACGGTTCCTTCAGATTCTCATCGGCAAAAATATGAGTTAAAATACATATTAAATCTTCATAAAAATCGTTATATTGAGCAATTTTTTTAACGCTTACGAGCACTATTATGTAGTTTCGAAGATTTTAGAGCATTTCAGTTATGAAGTGGAGAGTTATTTTCCACATTTTTCAATGTTAAAAGATGTTATCGCACATATCTACCTCTTATATCTACATTTTTATTCATATGATGAAATTGAACAAACATAAAAAATATTCTTCATTAGAAAAGCGTAGGAAAGACTTCGGACAATATTATTAATTGTATTATTGACTCGCTTTCTTTGTTGCGACTAATACAGTTCAACATTCCTTGCCGTAGACTCAGAAATAATGAATTGCTGTTCCTCAATCATCACTCTACTAATTATTGGTATCATTCTCCACTGTCCAGAATGTCGAGACTTGTTAACTCAAGCCATGGTCTTGAAATTTTTGGTACCAGTCTAAATGATTTTTGTCATTCTTTACGACTTTACCAAAAATTTAACTTGACCTTGGCTGTGACATTAATGTTATTTTAAATGTAAATTTTTTCATTGCTTCATTAAAATATTATGTACGAGTATGTGCTGTTATTTCTCTGTTGCTCTTTTTTCTCATTTCGTGTTATGTATTTTTTTATAAATAATATTAAATGAAAAGTATGTCATGAAAAAAATACTAAAAAACTGTTACTATGGTGCCATGAGAAATTTTTTTTTTGTTTTTATGAAAAAATATTTTAACACGTTGGTAGCTAAAGAATTGTGTTTTCATTGGGCTTGCGGGACCACCTTTAATTTGTGTTAAACATTCCCGGGTTACAGACAAACTGTTAATTTTAAAAAACTCTTACTACCATCATGATAAGCAGAAAATATTGCTCCTGTAATGATGGAGGACTAAGCTAGTAGGGGAATTGAACCCACATATTTGAAGAATATGGGAAGAATCGAGTGATTTATATAAAATTAATGATTCACAAGATTGCTGGAAGTAAATTACTGACACTGTTTAAACAAATATTCAGAATAGTACCTAACTAGATGTTTTAGCAGACGTTAGCGCCCCACACGGCGATAAATCTTATCGTGTACAGAAGATGGCTTAGCGTATTAATACTGTCAGATACGAACTCCTTATAAATGCAAATTCATAAAACCTTGGGCCACTCAAACTCTTCTTAAAATATGTAAGACAGAGAGACATATTGCACTTGAAAACTATTACGAATCAACTTTTATTTTCTTTACTAAATCTTTATAAACATTATTGGAACATGTCTTCCAAACTTCGAAAAATTGCCAAATGTAATTATTACAAACAACAAATTCAAAGCTGTTATAATAACCCCCAAAAAATGTGATACAAGTTAAATAAATATTTATATAAACAAGGAATTAATATTGACTAGAGATTAAGATTTGTACAACGTCTTTGAGGTGATTTTTCACAAAAACGGCGCTATGCAAATTATCCAAATAAAGCAAGATATCCAAATAGGTTAAGAAAGCATGCAATCCCATAATATGAAACCGAGAAAAATAAGTTTGAAAATATGATAATACAAAAGCATTAATATGCGTAATGTTTTTCACCTGAATAAACCATGGCAGAATAAAAAATGAAAACAATAACAAAAAGCTAGAAAACGATCTTTGAAAATAGCAAAAAAATACGATTAATATTTTTTTTCCTTAAAATGGGTAATGGGTTAAAGTAGATTACTTTTATCATTATCGTTTATTTGGTATAAAGTTAATATAATAAAATTAATGTTATTCGAGGTGGTACGAAGATCTACCTTTGGAAGAAAATTATTATTACGAAATGGTATTCATTATTTTATAATCTGATATCTTTACTAAGTAGCTGATTTCATCCCTTTTAATGGACTTTTAATGTTTTCTAATCCCGAAAATAAACTATTGGCTATGTTGTTGTGAAAATACATTAATTATTTCTCAAATCTTCATCCAGATTTTCACTGCTATTTAGAGATCTTATTTGTTATAGATTTCAAGAAAAACTCTGGAAAACAACCGTAAAAAAATAGGAAATATTAAAATTATTCAAATCCCATTTTATTGAAGTTACGTAGGTGTAACATGGAACGTGAAAACTGAGTGCGTACAAAAAGGTGACAGTAAATATATCATTTATTTATATATCAATACTATAACAAGTAAAATAAATATTTTTTTGACTCATTGGCGTTTTTTGATTCCTTATAACTTAACATAAAGAATCAAAAGACACCAATAACCTAATTTATTTTTGACTTGTTATAGTATTGAACTAGCACAGCGATATAATGAGTTTAAAAAGTAGATTTCATTTGACTTATGATTTGGAGCCGTTTGAGTTTTTCCATATCAGAACAAAAAAAATATTTATACGCTTTTTAATCTGTTTTAAATGAAACGAAAGGCTTAAAAACAGTTCCGTATTACTTATAAAAATATTAATTAGCATTATCAACTTATTTAAAAAATATTTTTTCTTAGTGTCACCTCTTATTTTTTTCTCACTCGGTTTTCTCTGTTTCGTTTTGCACCTAGGTGAGTTTAATAAAAAGGGATTTAATTAAGCTGAATATTTCGTATGATCAAGTGGCTTCTTCAATCTTCTCTTTGCATCTTATTCTTCTGTTATTTTCCAGGTGTTAACTTGATCTGCGTAACAGATGAGATATCTCCACAGCAGTGGAAATTGATGCCAATCACGTTAGGGAAACATTGAGATTTGTTTATTTCTTTCATCCCCGTGTGAAAATACGTCGTGGTTGGTGTATGATTAAATTTTAAACTCTTTGTTGAAATAGCAATCTACGGATTTTAGAATTTAAGCTTTCAACATTTTTTGGTAAAATGTGTGTTCCGAAATTTGCAGTCACTTCGTGTAAGGCCAGGTTCCGACTAGGCGAATTCGTCCGCGGGTATTTTGGAAGCCTTCCAACGGGTACCAGATGTGCGTGGGTTTTACTAAAGCGATCGGCTTCGCCTAATCTCAGAACAATCCGGTTGAGATTTGGAAGAAAGAATATGTATCATACTCGGAGTAAGAATATACATGGAGAGAAAGTATAAGATATTTTTACCCAACTAAATCACTTTCTCCGGATTTTTACGTCGTATACCATGAGAGAGAAAGAGACAAGAAGAGTCTAAATATAATATTGCAGCATTTGTGTGTAAGAATGTTCTCCGTCCGCGCTAACTTCACATCATCGAGTCGCATACCTTACGTCTACGGATTTTGAGGTTATTCCATATGTCTGTGTTGGTTAAAGAACTTACAGTGGTTATACAAATAATGATGGTGATATGTGCTATGCGTGAATGTTCAAATAAGACCACACAAAGATTATAAAACATCACTTTTTAGACGTATTTCGACAGTTTTAAATATTTTTGACCGAATTTTCACATTTTTAATGATATAAAGACATAAAATCAATAAAAAGCTTCCATCATTATTTAAGGCAAACCTTCTGTTATTAATGTTTCGTGTGATATTTTGACTTTATAAAATCATTTTATCGGTGTATTGATGTTGTTTTGTTTGATGTCAAACATGTTTATTAAAAATGTCCGAATGCCATGTGAGCGGTAACTAATAGGCTATCCAACTTCCTTTAACATATTAGCTTTGTCTCATTCAATCGAGTCAGTATAAAGTCAACAATACTGACTACACTATTTCGCAATGGTACCTCTCCATGTATATTCTTAAATCCAAGGTATCATACGTGGTTTCTCCACACAATATATTCAATCCTTTACATTTACAAGAACCAATTGTTCAAATTCTTCACTTAACATATCAAAATGTCAATAAAGTCTATCGGCGGTATAATTTAACAATTCACATGTCGCTCCAGCAGAGGAAAGTATATTGTTTACATAATACGGTCGCAGTCCGCACTTCAAATTTACACACAAGACTTTGCATGGAATATAAGCCGCATAACATTTCCCCGGAAACAGCCTTAGATGAATTAATATGTCTGTGGAGACAGCACTGAACGCAGTGTGACGCTCTCTAGAAGGTGTCACCATGCAGATCCGTCCTGTTGAAATTGATTCTGACGATTTTCCCTCTTCTGAACTTGGTTAGAAAACTATTTACCATATACGAGGCCTGTTCAAAAGAAAAGGTGAATTTTGAATTTTCGCGGGCTGTGTACGTTCAGATTATCGATTTTTTTTTGTTATGTTGGTACACGTGTGTTTATCATATGTTAGCATTATCAGCAATTTTGGATTAGTGGTTTGTTTTTGACAACTGGAAAGGTTAGTCACGTTTTGTGTGTTCTTCAATTTTTTACTTTGGATCTAAAATCTAAAATTAATTTTAAAATGGATCAAAGAATATGCATTAAATTTTGCGGTAAAAATGGAATTAAGTGCTCCAACGCACTTAAAATGTTGACTGTGGCATTCGGCGAGTCTACATTGTCTCAAAAAAGTGTTTACAAGTGGTACAAGCGCTTTACAGAAGGCCGAGAAGATGTTAATGACGATGAGCGTCCTGGAGTTGTGGAAAAACCAATAATTTATTCTTTGATCCATTTTTTTCAAAAGTAAAAAATTCGAAAGAACACACAAAAACGTGACTAACCTTTCCAGTTGTCAAAAATAAACCACTAATCCAAAATGACTGATAATGCTAACATGTGAAACAACATAACAAAAAAAAAATCGATAATCGAATGTACACAGCCTGCGAAAATTCAAAATTCACCTTTTCTTTTAAACAGGCCATGTATATCATATATCATCGTTCCCATTTAGAAAAAAAAAATTGCACTATGCTATTATCGCGGTAAGAATATGAAAATGATACTTGGCTAATTTAAACAGCGCCATTTTTAGCCAACCTAACTAAGAATAACTAACTTACCATCACGCCGTTTCCCCCTAGGGGTAGGCAGAAATTACGGTCCGCCATAAAACTCTGTCTTGCCACACACTCCTTGCTTTATTCACATCCATACATTGTCTTAAACATACTCTTCTATAATTCTGACTCTTGACATGGCCCGACTCAATTATTTGATTCTACTTGATCGTGACATGTCTTTCTCGGGCGTCCCCGACTTCATCTTCCATTTGATTTCGCGTCATATATTCTTTTCACACTCCTTTCTTCGATCATTCGCTCTACATGCCCAAACCATCTAAGCATCCCTTTTCATCCTATTATACGCTTAGATCAGCCTTTCGTTTTTTTCTGGATATCCACACTTTTAACACGGTCACACATGGTTTTACTGCACATACGCCTCAGGGATGAGGCAAAAGTGAATGGAAGAAGAAATCGGGACGCCTGAGAAAGACATAGCGCGATCAAGTGAATCAAATACTTGAATCGAGCCATGTGAAGAGTCAGTATAACAGAAGAGTATGTATGTGACGATGTATGAATGTGAACGAAGCAAGGAGTGTGTGTCAAGACAGAGTTGTATGGCGGTCCTCTCTGCCTACCCCTGCGGAGAAACGGCGTAATGGTTAGTTAAGTTTATTTTCACTCAGACAATGATTTTATGGAGGAACACTTCCGGGTATATTCAATTTATTTTCTTTATTCACCTGGATAATAAGGAATACAATGTTTTTATATGCCTATCTCACTGGGAGAAGTTTTCGTGTCAAAACAAACGCATAATATGAATGTAATTATTATTATAGTCGTGGATATGATTAACAGTTTATTCTCCAAAGGAATGACGGCCTCCATGGTCGAGTGGTAAGACGCTCGACTTCGAATCCAAAGGTCGCGGGTTCGAACCCGGTGGGCCCAAATAAATTAAATTTAATTAATATGTGTCATAACACATTTAATTGATATAAAACAAAATATAGTATATTTGCGGCACGTTCCAGAGTAGTAGATACTCTAAGTATCGCCCTGGTTAAAGACCACCATTCAGAATTGAAACGTTGCTTGAAATGGCTCTAGCCGTGTTTGCTGACTAGATCTGAATAGCCAGATGCTTCCTCTCCTTACTACCTTCAGCCTCACAACATACTATTGGGGATGCCATAGTCTCACTGGCTCCAGACGGTTGGGAGCAGTTGGGACTCTTGGGCGGTATTCACGTAAAAAAAAACCCTGATTGGGGTATGTTGTGAAGGTGAAATTAGTGGGGAGGAAAGGAGATGCGGTAGAGAATGGCTGGAAAGCAGCTAGCTAGTAAGATCTAGTCACTAAACACGGCTAAAGTCGTTTCAAGGAACGTTTCGATAGTGATCTTTCACCAGGGCGATACTTAGTATCACTGTAGAATATTTTATTTTATTTGAATAATGCTGTAATAATTGCTGGAGTGATGGCGTCGCAATTGAGACTCCTGTGCGGTATTCATGTAAAACGTAAATAATAAAAAAATTGTAAGATTTCGATTGGAAAAAATGTTTTACGAGTAGATATCTAGATCCAGCTTAAAAAAATAAATTATTACGAAAATTTATTCGTAATTTTAACGTTCATTTTATGATCCGATATCATTACAAGTTACCGACCTCATCCCTTTTAATATATATTTTTTTTATGTTTTCTAAGCTCGTAATTAAAATGTTTCAGTGAAAATATTCAAATTTCTCAGAGAAAGTAATTTGTTCCGATGATAAAACCTGTCTTTAAATGTCGCACGAATACAATGCGGATTTTGTAACCGTCTTGTGAAACGAAATCCTCTTCTGACTGCGACCTCTGATATTTAAAAAAAAACACGTGTTTTCTTATATGAATGTTTTATCAAATGAATCAGCTCATTTATGATTGAATCGCGTGAGAAAGTAGATGTGTTGCTTGTGACGTGTGACTTCGCGCTGACGAGGAAATAACGTTTTTGCGATGGGGGGTTATTCAGTATTACCCTTAGAGTACATAGAGTGGTACCTATCCGAGGCAGTGTAGTCAGTTTTTGATGATTTTCGCCGGACTCGGCAGACCTGGGTATGGCTAAGACTAGGGCTAGGGTATTTATACATCCATTCATAGCACATGTCGACATAATGTTTTTGTTTATTCGGATAACCACTTTTTCACAGTGTCGTTATCAACAAAAATATAGCATATTACCTAAAAAACCGTTTAGTTGTGTCGAGTTTGGTCGCATATGAAAACATGTGGGCGGAGTCCCCGCAGGTGAGGGAGACCAAGATCATTCTTACAGTACATAAAAGCGGTGCGTTGTTTTTGTTGTCTCTTTCCCTCTCATGGTGTACGACGTAAGAACCCGGAGAAAGTGATTTATCCCAAGTTTGTATTGGTTGGGTAAAAAGAATCAGCTCTCTCTCCAAACATTGTTTCTCCAAGGTATTACCTTTAAACCTACGTTTTAAAGAGTGGGTGGCTTCTTCCTTGGTTTACCTCTGGGGGTCTAACCAACGAAATCTCGTGATGCTCAAATAAATTGTCGTGTTGTTTCATTTTAGTGAGAGGTCAAGCAGTATCTATCCAAGGCAGTTAAGTCAGTTTTTTTGATGGTTTTAACCTGACTCGGCGCACCTGGGCGTGGCTAAGACTAAGGCTACGGTATTTATACATCCATTCATATCACATATCGACATATTGTTTTTGTTTATTCGTATAGCCACTTTTTCACAGTATTTTTTATCAACAAAAATATAGCATATAACCTAAAAACCCGTTTAGTTTAGTGGCATAATAAAAAATATGGGCGGAGTCCCGCGGTGAACCAGGAGCTTAAGATCATCTTTACGGTATATAGAAGCGGTCTATGAAATTTCTTGTCTCTTTCTCTCTCATGGTGTACGACGTAAGAACCCGGAGAAAGTGATTTATCGCAATTTGGTAGGTTGGGTAAAAATAATTGGCTCTCGCCTCCATATATTGTTACTTCAAGTTTTCATCAGTATCATAATCACGACGATACATCCTGGGATGGGATTTGTTTTCCTCCATCAATGTTCTTCGTCAGCTCCGGTTCCTTGCCACTCGTCTCCAGTCTTCAAGGTTTCCCATCCTGCGTCAATCTTCTTCCATGCTGAGAGTTCACCTATTTTTTCTATCTGTGTCTTAGTTGATTCCACTGGGAGATTTACTTCATCGTGATTTCTAATGTCATATCGTCTGACATTTTTCCATATGCCAACTATGCCTAGTCAATAAATTCCAATATAAAGGAATAAACACGTTTTATTTTCACTGCGCCTCATTAGGAGCTCGTGACCTCCGAACCCAGAGCCTTTGCTTTGAGCATTATTTATTTATTTTATTACACACGCCCGAGTGAGCTCTTACATATAAAAAAACAAAATTTTTTATTTTATACTGGGTTTTGACAAATGTTCTCACTTACGTGAAAACAATTCAGTTATAAAAACTCAGTGTACAATAATTGTTTAAAAAAATACAAATAAAAAGATACATCAAATATAAAATTACAAAAAACAATATAATTAGCCCAAACAATGTTACATATTTTTAAGCAATAGCAGGTCATTTTTCCTGAAACTCTGTATAAATCATCGACAAAATGTCTAAATCAGCACACTCTATTTTATATACAGTAGTACATTTGAGACAGAGGGCTAAAGTAGGCAATATTATTTCTGAATGTACTCAGGTGGAATGTGCTAATGAGAATTGTATAACTAATTTTTTCATACAAAAGAAAGAATGGTTGTAAAATAGTGTTTGCTCACACTAAATTAATTTTGGTTGAAGATATACTGATATTTTTAGTTATATATTGTTCTTAGTGAAACATGGCTGTCATGAAATGTGTTAACAAAAAATACTTTTGCCATATTATTGAATCTTCCAACAATGTTTCTGATCAATTATTCGTATGTGTTCTACTTGGTAGCAAAAAACTTATACTTGGTTATGTCTATATTCCTCCCCCTTTTCTCCTTTGGAAGTGTATAAGTCACATACTGAATTAGTGGAACGTGTATCTAAAAAATCCGAGTCCACATTTATTTGTGGAGATTATAATTTACCTAAACTATTGTGGACTAACGACAACCTAGGTGTGAAAACTGCTGGTGGTACTCTTTCCTTACAAGCTACTGCAATTGTTAAATTTCTTCGCCCATATGAATATGTTCCAAGTAAATTTACAAGTTTGCCTAGTGTCTCTGTAAATGAAGCTTCGGACTCATTGTTACCAATCGATAAATACCATCTATAAAAGTTACAATTTTTTTTTCAATATTAATTCATTAAATCCACGTGTTTCTTATTACAACAAAATTTAATTGATGTTATAAATTTATATGTTTCAAGGGGAATCTACTCCAAACCTAAGTTTCCTCAATGGTTCAGGATTAAGCTGAAACAGCTGATATTTGAAAAAAAGAAAACTCACAAATTCTGGCATCTTAAGACATTATCAAAAATTTTAGTAATCTTAGAGAATTGTCTAAAGTTGAATCAGATCAAATCCTTCAAAGAAGTTACTGAGTCAAAATTACAACTAAACCCAAAACAATTTTGGCCATTCGTGTCGGACTAAAAATGGTATCCCTTCAACTATGTATTATAATGAAACTCATGCCACAAACGAACTTGACAAAGTTAACCTCTTTGCCAAACACTTCTTCTCTGTTTATTCTAATAAATCGTGCACCACCCCATCACACAACTATTCAGAAAATGTTGACTTGAATAATTACCAAATCTAATTTTTAGATTTATTTAATTCTTAAAAAAATCTATTTCTCTTTTCTTTTTGAAATTGGACTTTAGTCCGTTAATTTATAAATAAGTGAATTATAGCCCTCTCGTATCTAAATTCCGTGCAGTTAAAAAAAAATCAGCGGCTTCTACGTATGTATTACCAACTACAAGCAATCCAGGTACAAGCGGGTATCTGAAAGACTCAGTCCTGATATTATTGTTACAATTAAATAGAAATTTGGATCGAGCTGTTATCATTATGACCTTGTTAGTGAAATGGTCACTGAATAAATCATAATAATAGGGAATAAGAAAGAGGAAGAAGTACCCGACTATCTTGACCTTAAAACTTTGGAATTTCCAAAATAGTTTTCATATTTATTTATTTGTTTATTTTAGCGACTATATAAATGATTATGTGCAAATACAAAATATGATGTCGGTATAAAAATGTTTACAGAACAACAGTAAAAATACAAAGAGGTATATTAATTAATAAATTAAAGTTTTTACACCATTTGTTGTTAATTAGTTTGTTTTTTCTTATTCCTCCTCACTAGGGGGTCCTGTGCTGAGGCGGACTAGAGATATTCATTTCCATGTCATCTAATGCGGTGCGTCTTCTATGTAGCTTTTAGTGTTGCTTTTAAGGTTATTTTATTGACCTCTTTCAGCCAGACAATTCTTGATTTGTACTCATTCGAATTTTTTATTCGTTTTATATCTGGCGGAAGGATATTGTGGAGTTTTGTTGCAAAGTATATGTAGTTTCTTTGTCCGAATGTGGTTTTATAACATGGAATGTTTTTCATGTCGTTTTGATTTGATCTAGTGACATGCATGCGTGGTCTAGTGAGGGGTTTCGTATTTTTGAATGGTGTCAATATTTATCTTTTTACTTGTAATATCATGTAGAATAACCTTCCGGAGTTACTGCACACCTTATATATTTGTATGTCATACATGTTTTATAGGAAATTCTGCAATAATGTATTGCTCGGTGTGACGCAGCTCGTATTGATGTAATGTTTTCTGATGTAATCTGTTTTTTTTAAATATTTTTTACTACCAGCAAGACCCATACCAGACAGAAATAAACGAAACGTAGGATAAGGTATTTTTTATGTGGGAAGAGGACGTTTTAATTTCACGATTTTTTTTCGATTTTGCCAATCGTATCAAATCTCTGACAATTAGGTGAAGAGCTATGTGTCACGAAATACCCCAAAATGAGTTACGTATGCAGTTTTACTTTAGAAGGTTCAAGGAAGGTCGGGAATTAAATCAAATTTAACTCGGGCATTCAATTTTGTGCATTTACAATTTATGCATACAAAGTACGCAAAGAATTGTTTTGAGAAATAAAGTGGATGCGAAATGAACTTTGCCTCTCCTGAAAAAATAGAGAATTGTGACCTATTAATTAATTAAGCTTTTAAGTGATGCATTAAAATTTAACCACTCTGCCACGGGGATTTTTATAGAAATTATAAATATATATTTTTTAATTTACTTGTCTCACAGGCACAATCTCAGTGTCTCCAACGTAAGTGAGCATATTAT
Source organism: Drusus annulatus (assembly GCA_022651775.1). Lineage (NCBI taxonomy): Eukaryota > Metazoa > Arthropoda > Insecta > Trichoptera > Limnephilidae > Drusus > Drusus annulatus. Next base: position 14,492 of record JAGWCC010000530.1, on the reverse strand, counting down.
CACTCAGCTAGGCCCTGAACTGTCGAACGATCACTTTCCCCGTCCAGAACATATGACGGCCTCCGTGGCTGAGTGTTAAAACGCTCGACTACGAATCCAGATGTCACGGGTTCGAACCCGGCGTGCACCAATAAATTTTATTTTATCAAAATGTGTCATAACACATTTGAATCATGTAAAATAAAATATAGTATATTTGCGGCACGTTCCAGAGTGGTAGATACTCCAAGTATCGGGCTGGTAAAAGACCACCATTCAGAATTGAAACGTTGCTTGAAATGGCTTTAGCCGTGTTTGGTGACCAGATCTGAATTACCATTTACTGCTCAACCTTCCTATTACCTATCTCCTTCCGTTCCCCACTACCTTCAGCCTCACAATATACCACGATCGAAGATCTAGTAATAGTCTCACTAGCTCTAGAAGGTTGAGAGCAGCTGGGACTCTTATGAGGTATTCAGTGTAAAAAAAATGGTCTAAAAGTGTTACTTTTTCAAGACCGTTGGCATAGAGCAAACAGTTTGTCAAAAAATGTTGACGCTTTGAAATTATAATAGAGTTACGTTTCGTTAGGGGTAATTTATTATTTAACTTAGCGTTTGCTTAGTTTTGTTTTGTAAAAAACCTTGTATTATGTGAAACCTTCAGTGGTCCATGAATAAAAACATGAAAACTAAAATTTTCATCACCATTCGTGTATTTATCTAAACGAGATGTCCAACAGAAGCCGAATCGAGCCACAGGCAATTGAAACACACATTGCCCAACTGTTGCTGAAAAGGTTTCTTCATTAACACAGTCAACAATAATGACCTCGAATGGCACCAGCAAACATAGCTGTATTTACTTAACACTGTAGTTCGCTTAAATTTGTAAATTTCAACAATGTCCCATATATGTTATTAATAATGTTATATATAATGTAAATAATTTACAAAAATGGCGCCATATAAACTAACTTAGTGTTAATTAATACTGTCAGAATTAGTTTTCACATCTAAACTAAGAATCTTTTAAAAATAGCAGCTTTAAAAGTTAGCATTTTTGTTGGAAAATAGATATTTCGTTTGAAAATTAGAAAGACGACATTATTGGATATTTAATATTTAAAAAATGATGAAAAAATAAGTGCTTGCCAATGTTTGAACTGTTTGAATTTCCTGAATATTTTGTAAGGACTTTTGGAAGAGAGATTCCCAACTGCTCTCAACCGTCCAGGGTATGTTGTGAGGCTGAAGATAGTGGGGAGGGGAAGGAGATGGGAAAGATGAAGATTGGGAAGTTTCTGGCTATTCAGATCTGGTCACTAAACACGGTTGAAGCCATTTCAAGCAACGTTTCGATTCTGAATGGTGGTCTTTCACCAGGGCGATACTTAGAGTATCTACCATTCTGGAACGCAAATATACTTTTTTATTTTTGCGTGAATACCGCACAAGAGTCTAAGCTGCTCCCAACCGTCTAGAGCCAGTGAGACTATGGCATCTCCAATAGGGGTATGGTGTGAGGCTCTAGGTAGTGGGGAGGGAAAGGAGATGAGGGAGGAGAAGGTTGGAAAGTGCCTGGCTATTCAGATCTGGTCATCAAGCACGGTTAAAGCTATTTCAAGTAACGTTTCAATTCTGAATGGTGGTTTTTCACCAGGGCGGTACTTAAGAGTATCTACCACTCTGAAACGTACCGCAAATATACATTTAAATAATATCTATGAATAAATCGTGTTATGACACATGTTTATTCAATAAAAGTTATTGGTGCACGCCGGGTTTGAACCTGCGACCTTTGGATTCGCAGTCAAGCTTCTCGACCATGGAGGCCGTTAAATGCAAAATATTATGATACCATTTTATTAAATACTGTTAATTTCAAGCACGAAATCACGTCACCGCATCGCTTACAGATTGACATACTTAAAGATGCAGTATATACTAGATATTTTGGGTACAAAAAAATAATGAATTAAAAAAATTATAAAATAGCCCTCTTGCGGAGATAAATATACTGTAATTTAATTAATTTTGTTTGTAAAGGTAACAAATTGAATTCCAGTAAAAATAATAATAGCTTGTTCTGTTATGTAAAATTATTAAAATCTATTTTTTTGGATAGAATTTTCTAAGCCTTCAAAGCCTTTTTAGCATTCGAATTAATGTTTTAAATAATAGAATTTCTTTGCGTTCATTCCTCGCTAAATAATACTTCCGGGATGTGTTATTGAACGTTCGGAAATACCCTCGTCATTATATATGTTTTGTGCAAACCACCCAGCCACGGATGTCGTTTGGGCACCTCAGTTTTTCAAAGAAACGTTTCAATGTCAGAGCAATAATATACAAGAGGGAGCGCTGCTGTAGTCAGTTCTGATGAGTTTTGGCGGACTCGACTAGACATAGGCGTGGTTAGGACTAGGGCTAGGGAATTCCCTAGCCCTAGTCCTAACCAAACGGCACTGTGGTGTGGTCTTTCACCAGGGCGATACTTGGAGTATCTACCACTCTGGAACGTGCCGCAAATAAACTTTACATTATTTCATAAATGTGTTATGACACATATTAATTGAATAAAAGTTATTGGCGCGCGCCGGGTTTGAACCCGCCGCCTTTGGATTCGTAGTCGAGCGTCTTACCACTCGACCATGGAGGCCGTCAAATTGATTGGCGATCGATGTAAAATGATTTGTCAAGCGTCATATCGTATTTAGTAATATGGTAAAGATTTATTCGTTGGTTTGGGAAGTCGCGAGATTAATTTCCGCCGAGCCTCAGAAATATATTGATATTATTTATATCTTTTCAAATACTTGCTGTTCCTCAATCATCACAATATTAACTATGGGTATAATTCTCCATTGTCCAGAATGTCAAGACTTGTTAACTCAAGCCATGGTCTTGATATTTTTGGTAGCAGTCTAAACGATTTTTGACATTCTTTACGACTCCACCAAAACTTTGACTAGACCATGGCTTGAATGTTCTCTCTTATGTTTATTTTGCCTTATTTTTGTCATTGCTTCATTTATTATTATGTTTATGCTATTCCTTCTCTGTTGCTCTTTTTTTCATTTCGTGTTTTATATGTATTTTTTGCAATTGGACTTTGGTCCATTAATTTTTAAATAAATAAATACTTATAAAACTAAGGAACTATAATGAATGAACGCAGTAGGTAATTGTCAAATGATAGTCTTTAAGGTTAGGTAGATCACTTTTATTTACGAATTAAAACACGCTGACGGAAGTAATCACAAGAGAAGCGGTGTCTTCCGTCACGAAAGGTAAAACCGCAGTCTCCGCGGGCAAATTCATCCTTTCCCGCCGGAAACATCTTTCTCTGCTAGGCTGTTAGGTGCGCCCTGTTGCTGGCCATGTAAATACATGTTATAATACGCCTAAATAGGCGTAATATACACATGATTTTTGACTGAATTGAGAAAGCAACGGCTTTTCAGCTAGTGTAAAAACACCTAGATTTGTTTTTTTTTTTAAATTCATCTTTAGAGTTCATAAAACACACTTACCTCTGAAACATTGAAAAGAGAGCGTTAATGGATTTTTCTCACTAATTCACGAAATATTTATCTTTGGCGAAACTCTTTTCAATTCGCAAATTTCTTTGTATTGGCATAGCGTTTGTGAGTACACAAAGAACTGTTTTTTTTAGAAGGTAATTTCACAACCGGTATCATTCTCCGTAAAATAATGCATAGGTAATTAAATCCGTTCACATTATTTATGCTTCTACGTGACACTGCACAAGTCTAAGTGTCAGACACTCCATGTGGAACTAATGGAACGGACTAATAGAACCCCGAACTGTGGGATTTTGAGTGGTGGAAGGAAAATATTTTTATTTTTTTGTACAAAATGAACATTTTTTTAACTTAATACTAACAGTAGGTATAATATAAATTGAATAAATGTACAATGTCTAGTTTCTAGTTAATGATAATTGCCTCCCTAATTGGGAAAGTTCTCGTGCTTAGGGAGGGATAAACTATATACTATACTTATTCATGTATTTCTATTATTACTCTATAAAAAGATCATCTCTATGATGGATCGTCATTCAACTCTGTTTTGGCACTCACTCCTTGCTTCATTCACATTTAAACATCGTCTCAAACATACTCTTTTGTTATTGATTCTTGACATGGCCCGAATTAAGTATTTGATTCACTTGATCGTGCCATGTCCTCCGTGGGCGTTCCCGGCTTCTTTCTCCATTCTCTTCGCGTCATACATTATTTTCACACTCCTTTCTTCATTCATCCGCTCTATATGCCCAAACCATCTAGGTTTCCTTTTCTTAATCCTATTCATTACGCTTGCATCAGTTCAATCATATGCCAGTTTCATGTCTCACTGCAATACATCAGGGTCGGTATGAGCACTCCCCTGTGGACTGCTAGCTTCGCTTTTTAGAACATTTTTCTATTTGCGCCAACAGCGTTCAGTTCCCCATTAGTGGAGTTTCCTGCTTTCGCCCTATTTTTCAATTTCCTAATCAGCCTTTCCGTCTCTCGTAAACGTACTTCCTCAATACACAAACTCATCCACTTGCTCCAAGTATTCATGATTCACAACTATATTGCACGCTGTTGCTCGTACTCTCTCTTTCAAGCACCATGACTTAGACGTTTTTTAATGCTGAAAAAAGCGGGAGAAGAAAAATAGTAGAGAGAAGTACTTGGCTATTCAAATCTGGTCACGAAATATAGTTGTAATCCATTTTAAAAAAGTAAATCCAAGTATCGTTTCAATTCTGATTGCCGGTGTCCTATCACGGCGATTCTCAGTGTCTTTCTCAATTTTGAATTAGCAGCAACAGAAACTGTCGCGTGATCGGTTTTATAAAAAAAACTCAAAATCATTTGAGTTCAATTGTAAAACAGCAAAAAAACTATTTACGACAGTCTGAAAAATGGTCCGGAGTTGCATTGGATTTTTTTTGATACCATAGACTATAAACCTTTTCACTAATCATAACCTGTTGAAAATGTAAGAATCGAACTTAATCCGTCCGACATCTAATCGAGCTGAAATCTCGCAGGTAAACAAACAGGAAGGATTTCATTATGATGAGCGCATTGTACCGTCTAGAAAGCCCTGGCACAAAGTACTCAATTAGTAGTACTCAAACATCTGCATAATTAATTTATACCTGTTCAAGATTCACACTCGTATCAAGTGCTTTTCAAATATTGTGCGTACCTGTTTGGTAGTCACTTTGCCAATTATTTCACAACTTGTTTTTACCCGTGAAAAGTCGCGGTATGTGACTTGACTTGCTAAGAAAAAATATTAACTAGTTAAATCCACCCATTTCAACATGGCATCTCAAATTGCGGAAATTAGCTTTATCCATATTTTGTAACCAGATATAAATAGGAAGAAACATGTGATTCCTCCTCTTTCTCTTCTCTCTTCTATCCCCATTTCCTCCTGTCACATAAAGATTTTTGTTTGTGAATACCGCACAAGAGTCCCACCTGCCTGGAGCTAAGTAAACTATGGCATCCCCTCGATTGGGTATGTTGTGAGGCTAAAATAGTGAGATGGAGAAGAAAATGGGATGGTAGAGGTAGGTTGAAAATAATCTAAGCATTCGGATCTGGTCACCAAACACGCCTAAAACAAGCAACGTTTCGATTCTGAATAGTGGTATTTCACCATAGCGATACTTACCACTTGTAATAGAGTATCTATCACTCTGGAAAGTTCCGCAAAAATATTGTATATTATTTATATGAATTAAATGTGTTATGACACATATTAATTCAATAAACTTTATTTGTGCCCGCTGGGTTTTTGAACCAGCGATCTCTGGATTCGTAGTCGAGCGTTTAAACCACTCGACCACGGATGCGTCGAATGATTAAATTGGTGCTGTAGAAAAAAAACTAGTATCGCCATCAAAGTAATTTAATTTCCATTAGGAAAAGCTATTCTGCCGTCAGAGATGCCACTCTAAAACATTTGTAAATATAAAAAAAGGTAAACCCATACCTTTGTAGGTTCTTTTTTTTATATAAGACAGTATTTTTGGACAACTGATGGTACGAACTTCCTGAAAATATTTAAATTTCTCCTACGACCATCATAATAAGTGTAAAATGTTGCTTGTGCAATGATGAGGGACTTAGCTAGCAGAGGATTGAACACGCGACACCTGGTTAAAAAGCCGACGCTTTGGGCCACTCGACCACTAACCGACCTAAATATCTTCGTACGTTTGAAACCTAATTTCAATTCCTGTCTTCACGAAGTACGTTATTGTTAGCGCAGGGAGACGATCCCAAATTTGGGTAATGTTTCTGTTGTTCTGAAGCGATATGCATCTCATACTCTATGTACGAATATATGAAATTTGTTTCTATTCTGTTTAAACTTATTTTGGGAATGGCTTAATATTTAATTGCTGTTTGAGACAGGTTCCTACTTGAACGATGTGTGTAACATTTTTATAATCAATTAAAAGCCTACACAGCGGATCTTCTATTTGAAACGCGTGGTAAAGTTTAGTGGTCTATGGTGAATTTATTAGCACACCGGATATCGAATAACACTTTCACCGCTTTTATGTCAGTTTTGTTCTACACCATAATTATCGCACGTAAGTTTTTGGTTGGTTTCTTAATAAAAATAGAAACAGGAAACATAATTAAAAATAGATATATATATTTTTTTTTTGATTTATTTGATTTATTTTGTTACATACATTTAAAGAAATAATAAAATAATGTAGACATAACAAAAAAAATCCCACATAGGCAAAAGCCAGTGCGTGGGTATACTAATTCAAATCATAGTTATAGCTCTCTATAGTTACATTTTACAGTATAAGGTACATTTCAAATTAAGTAAAAAAAAAAAATAATAATAATTAAAAAAAAAATATATATATATTATTGTTATTATTAGTTATTATTATTATTTTTTTTTTTTTTTTTTTTTCTTCTTTCTTCAACAGATAAGTTAGTTAATTTTTTAGAATTAAGCACTTATAGTATGAAGAGGCTGGTATCTTTTGCTTTTATCCAGTTTTTTATTACATTTTTGTATGTATTTAAGGAAGTTGTATTTGAACACTTAAAATGTAATGAAAGTGAATTATAAATTTTTGGGGCAATGAAGTATGCATGTCTCTGCGCAAGTCTAGTTTTGCAGAGAGGTACCTCCAGTACATTATTTATTCTGTTGCTGTAACGATTTTCATTTTTTGCAAATAGTTTACTTCTAGCGAAAATATGTAATTTAGGCACTGTATACAATAAATTTTTTCTTATATCTAAGAGATCAGCTTCTTGGAATAATTGTATGGAGGGGTATGTAATGTTTTTTATGCAACATTATTTTTATTATTAATTTTTGAGATATTTCTAATGGCCTAATATGAGTATTATAAATACCCCCCAACCGATTATTCCATAAGATACTGATGACTGAACCAATGCAAGGTACACCAATTTCATTATTTTTATGTCAACTATGTTATTTAATCGTTTAAAAATGTAAGTTAAATATCTTAGTTTATTTACAAGCTTTTCTACATGATTCGTCCATTTGAGTTGGCTATCTATTGTAATTCCTAAATATTTGACTGTATTTCCCGATTTCATTTCTACACAATTAGAGCATAAAATAGGGTTGCAGTTATTGTTATGGAACCTTATATTTAGGTTAGTTAGAGGTGCAGCCTTTTTTGGTATTATAGAATGGAATATAAATAGTTTTTTCACAGTTCAGAGTTAAAAGGTTTTGGTTGAGCCATTCTTTCTTTGACAATGGAGGTGCATTTATTAGCATTTTCAGTGACTTCGTTCCAGGATTTACCATGTACTGTGATTGCAGTATCGTCAGCATATGAGAATAGTTTTCCCGAAATGTTAATATTACAGAGATCATTTATATAAATTAGGAACAATAACGGGCCGATAACTGTTCCTTGTGGAACCCCATGTCTAACACACTTTGGTTTACTAACACACTTTGGGCGATAAGATAAATAATTTTTCAATATGAGAACCATTTTTTGTGCATTGATGGCGATAAGATAAATAATTTTTTCAAAAGGGGATTGTTAGGCTTTTTCATATTTGACAGTTTATTTTTAGTTAATTCCTAAATTATTAAGTTTTCCAATCAGTGATTTGTATATTATGATTGACGGTATCTTGAATGCCTTTTCTGCAAGTCTAAGAAAATTGGTATGTATTTTCATATTTGAGTCAAGATTACTGTATATATTTTTCAATTGAACAATATTGAACGATTGGAACAATATTTGAGAGTTTAAAGGAGTAAATATATTGTTTGGGAATGTGTTTTTTTGTGGGCAAGAATTAAATATATGTTGCAGAGGTAAGGATATATGTTGTTTAATAGATTTGATTGTGAGGGGCAGCGAATTCATCGGGTCCATTGGCTGTATTTGTGTTGAGATTATCAATGTGTTTTATGATTTCCGATTCAGTTACACGTTTAAATTGAGATGTAAAATAGGAATATTTACAGAGTGTCCATATCCGTTAATTAGAGTAGGTCTGGACTTGTTTCTAAATGAAGGATTATTATTTATTAAATCTGAGGCAACGTTTGTAAAAAAATCGTTGAATTTATTTTTGTAATTTTTAGTGTATACAATTAACTATTTTAAGTATATTAAAAAATTTGTCTGTTATAATTTTTTCTGTTGTAAAGTTGCATTGGAATTTGTATGTTTTATGCGTACAGTATTTGCGATTTCGTTTATGACTTGTTCACGTTTTTTGAATCATTATCCACGCTAATTGTAATTTTTTAGTGTAGTATTCTTGTTTACACCTTTTTATAAGTATATTAAAAAAATTTCTACTCTGAAATTATATATTGCTGTTGTAAATTTGCATTATGAATAACAGAGCGGTGTTATGGTATGTTGTTAGTCGTACAGTATTTCTCATGTTTTTTGTAAAATTTTGTAAAAGCTTGTTCCTGTGTTTCAAATATATAATTTTTTGTGTTTTCTTTTGGGTGTAGGTGTTGGTTCTAAACTATTATTTATATTATTATTTAATACTGAATAAAAATTGTTCAATGACTGATTCGGGTCATATATATATCGGGTATCAAACAGGGAAACTGATGCTTGATGCAAATTTTTTTTTTTTTTTACAATAACTCCACACAGGAGGCCTTGAGGAAAACAATTTCCCTCAGGGCCTATGTCATCTTTGGGGATGCTGTGTGGAGGGTTTTTTTGAGGAAAGGAAGGAGTGAACTTGGGTCTTCAAGAGGCCCATGTTGAAGGAGGGAGGAAACACAGAGGCCGGCAAATCGTTCCATAGCTGAGCTGTTGAACATAAGAACGAGTCGTAAAAGCGACCCATTCTCATGTATTGAATGTCAACCGTGTACAAATGTTGGGCGCGCGTTTGGCGAGTTTCCCGACTATGCACCGGTGCCGAAGGGATCAATGACGCAAGTTCCTCGGAGCATCTTCCATTGAAATACCTGTAGAACAAGGACAGCATTCCCACCTGACGTCTGTGCTCCAAAGTTTGCAATCCGTTTGTTAAGATAGGAGAATCTATCAAACGGGCCGCCCGTTTCTGCACAGAGTCAAGGGTTTTTTTCAGGTATTTAGGGGCTCCAGACCAGAGGTGGCTGCCAAATTCAACAGTGAGGCGTACTTGCGATTTGTACAAGGTCAGCAGTTGTGTACTACTGAAGTATCTACGGGGCCTGTACAACACGCCCAACTTCTGAGAGGCTAACTTTACTCTGGCTTCGATGGAGCCCCGGTGCCTTAACTGGTCACTTAAGGTTACACCAAGTATCTCAATGGAAGGTTTGTTGGGAAGATTACTTCCGTTGAAGGAGACTAAATTATCATTTGGATCCATTTTAGTCGTAATCAGACATGATTGGGTCTTTGAAACATTAAATTCGACGAGATTATTCTTACCCCAAGAGGAGATTCTCTCAAGGTACTCGTCCATTCTCTGCTTCAAGGCCCTCCGAGCCGTTTTTGTTTCTGTGCCCTTTGGGGGCTTGTCAAACAAAAAACCATCATGAACTGTACTGTCATCCGCGTAACAATGTATTGGTGCACATGACAAAAGGTCACAAATAATGAAGGATGCAATAGAAGAAACACACGCAAAAGAAGATCATGGAGACTCTGAACTCTAAAGACTCTGAACATGATAAATAACGTAACATTTGTATTTATAGTAGCGCTTACGCAATAATGTGCAATACAAAATGTCAAATGTGCGCGCAGTGAGTGGTTTCGATTTTGTATGTTTAACTATCGTATGCTAAAATAATACCGGTGAACTGAATAAACGCATTGTTCATGGGACATAACACTACAAAAGCGGGGAGTTTGTCTGATTGTGAGTGAATTTAAGCATGTAAGTAATTTATATTTTAGATTAATAAAAACTGACACCATTCACATTCTTACCATAAAATCGAAACCATTTAAGATTATAGTAAAATGATTATCAAAATGAATTAAAGTTTACACCTCAAGCAGAATACCTTTCTAGGCCTGCTACAGCAAACTCTCAACCCTATGCCTCTTATATCCGTCGGGCGACAAGCATTATTTTTTTAAATTTCGCCTTTTGAGTTGCGATGTTTTAGATCAGTTGCCGCCCGTGAGCCAATAAACATGTCGAATCTGTGCTAATCTTCAGCGTGAATTTGACATTTATTTTTGAGGAATATTGAAAACTTTGTTTTTTTAACATTTTGACATCAATTAACTGCAAATAAAGTGTTATATTTCAGCATTTTAACAATTACATAGAACATGGACGAATGATAATTAGTTAAGTCTCCATCAATTTTTTAAAGCGCCTATCACCGATTTACTTCTAAGGTAGTGTATCCTCTGAAATAATATTTGTTATCAAATAAAAAAAGATAGTCATACTGGTTACCAAAGACTAGCACCCCTGGCATCGCTTTTACGTAGCTTCCTGTCACGTTCTTAAATGGGAGTGGTAGATATTCTAAATGTCGCCCTGGCCAAAGACCACCATTCAGAGTCGAAATGTTACATGAAATGGCTTTAGACCGGACCTGAATAGCCAAGTACTTTCCAACCTTCCTCTTCTCGATATCCTTCCCCTCTCCACCACCTTCAGCATCACAACATACCCCGATCGGGGAGGCCATAGTTTCAATGGATTCAGACGGTTGGGAATCTTGTACGGTATTAAGTTTAAAAAATAATAATACTTCGAATAAAGTACTGCTTATTTTGTTCGTATACTGAGATTTTGTTTCCCAAAATGAATATTTTAACGTAAATCAGATCTACTCTTCTCGTGCCTGTTGTGCTCTGACGCCAGACTGTTTTTATAAATACGAAATAAGCTATACAGCTTATTGTACTATTTGTATTAATTTTAAATGATTTTTCAATGAAACAGCTCCCAATGCAAATGATTTTGCGAGCTGACAAAAAAGTTCACCAAGAAATTTGTCAGAATCTCATGTCATCTCAACGTTTTCCCCTTGTCCTATTCGTGTCGGGGACCCATCGCTTCGATAGGGCGCCTCTGGGCGTTCCTGTCCTGAGCCTCTTCTCGACCTCTGGTGTTGCTTTCCCCAGAGACTTACAAGTTGTGCAAATTTGACACCAGAGCTCACCGTTCAAGGGTATTTGTTGCTCTGGTACACGATTTTTTTGCTTAACAGTTAAGCTGAACCGTTTACTTACAATACTTGAATATTAATGTTTTAAGTACCAACATATTAACTGTCCTCAATTTAACTACCTTTTATTTGGTTTGACAAATATGTCAATATGAATTCATACGTTTCATCTGAATTTTTATACCCTTAGCTTCGGGTTAATTATTTTTTTAATCTGTTGATGTACACATGCACCGTTATTCCTATATCTGAATCTTTTCTCTCATGATTTATGATAACGATCATGATTTTATTCATGATGATCTCTTGATCTCTCGTTTGATTCCAAAGACTTTTGTGGTCCTTCAGCCATCCAAAATATATTTACCATTTGAGAGAAGACTCGACTCAAGTGACACAAGTCGTTGTAACTCAGTGAGAGCACTGAGTTACCTGAGCTAATTTTTTTTCAAAATCCTTGGTACTGAAGACTTAATAATTTGATTTTAAAAGAAAACAAAAACTTTAAAGTGCTCTGGTGTAAATTTCTCAAAATGGCGCATCAGCCCTTTTACCTTTACGCCTACGATATTTTCATAATCTACAATTATGAACACTTTATTTATAACTGCATTAATTTTATTGAAGCAAAAGTATTCGTCATTTTTATTTTATTTGTTATTGCGCAGCTTCGAAAGTATATTGGAAATTGTTTCCTTTGTTATAATTTTTTTAATACCCAGGTAGGTACTGAAAATACCTGTATAAAATGTATTTCTTTTTTATTGTTTTCACAGGACGTTTTCAATATTTTGTTAGGCCGCAGATAAGGGAACAGCATAACAATACGGGGTCACGTGGGGTAATCCGGGATTATTTTCCTTTTATGTTTGGGGCAGCCTCATACGCAAAAATACAGCAGCAGAATAATGTACTTAGTTTTACCTGTCATGCTTCACGTTTATTTAAAATTATTTTTATAAAATTACCTTGGGTTCGTAAATATTTTGTTTTTCCATTGCCACCAGAGAAATACAACTAGAACCTTTCTATTTCCCTTCTATTTCTTCTCCCCACTCCCCTAAGCATCACAAAGTACCCCAATGGAGGTTGCTATAATCCTAACGACTTCGGATAGTCGAGAATCTTGTTCGGTGTTCACAAAAAAAAAAAACCTACAAAATGAAGCCCAATTGTGTCGTAAAAATATTCATGGCTTTTTGTTTAGGAAATATTTCTTAATCACGAGGATCTTTCGTCGAATAAAACCTGCATGAAACTAATTCTCATGTTTTATATTAACGGCTGAACTTTCGGATCCTAGTACTTCTCCACGAAACTTACATACTGGAAGTCTAAATGCTTCCGGAGTCTTTTTGTACCAATGGTAGTGCCCACCACTTTGCTACTGAGTTCGCCTAATCTCGCCAATCCACAATTATCAACACATCTTGTTTTATATTTTCGTAGAAAGCATTTACTTTGTGGTTTGACATATTTAATAAAATGAAAAAATAACTTTATAAGACCACAGATTTAATTATATTTTTTATTAACGACCGGTTTCGTTTAGCCTATGCATCACCAGGGTACAGAATTAAACTAAACAAAAAATACAAAGTATGCGTTTATATATACATGCAGAGGAATAAAACAAAAGAATAATATAAAAATATATGTAAGAATCAGCTAAATTTTAAGTTATTATGATATGGTGATTGTGTCCTGCCAGAAGTGCCCTGTCAGGTAAGTATGTTTCTGTATATGTATATAAATTAAGAATTAATATTAAGTAGAAATTAAGATTATTTGTACAGCGCCCTTGAGGAGATTTTTCACAAAAACGGCGCTGTACAAATTATCCAAATATTACTATTAAATTACAACAAAATTATTTAAATGTTATTCTTTTGTTTTCTCAGTGCTCTCTTATATTATTTTATATTGTGTTCTCCCTCTGTATGTATATATAACCGCACACTTTGTATTTTTGTTTGGTTTAATTTTGTTTCGTGATGATGCTTAGGCTAAGCGAAACCGGTCGGTCATAAAAATTAAAGTAAAATCTGCGGTGTTATTTAAGGTTATTTTTTTATTTCATTAAATACATCTTATTTTGCTTCGGTGATCTGGATAGCCTTGTGTTATTATTTTCTGATCATTATAATTCACACATAACTTTAAAAAAAAAAATTCAGCTCTGATAAATAAATTGAGGAAGGTAATTAAAATTTGTAATCATGTTGTTATCCTTTGAATAGCTCAGCAACTCGATCAGTTGAACAGCTCGTTGAGTTTTTTTAGCCTTTAAATTTAAAAAAAATATCACGTAAAAAAAGGATTTACAACGCTATTGTTTTTCATGAAGGAGGCAATGTTTTTTTTTATGGGTAACGAAATAGACATTGCTTAACGTAATCATATGTAGAATCTAAAAAAATAAATAATACGAAAGAGTGTATTTTTTTTAACAAAATATTTCCAATTTAAAGTTAGAAAAAAACTTTATATTTATTCTGCAATGTGAAATTCCATAAATCGAAAAATGTCGCTGCACGTCACTTTTCGGAAGGTTTTCGCTCAATTGTTTGTCAATTTAATATAAGTTGCGCTTTCCCCAAAACAAACGGACCTCTATTGACGCGGATCTTATGTGTACTCTGTTCTCAGGTGGTTTACGAATAATTAGATGGAATGGAGAATGAAATTATTAGTGATAATAATTATATTAAACAAAAAGTTAGATTTTCAAACATCTTTATCGAAATTTACTCGTTTTTGATCATTCACACTCGCAGTTCAAGCTGTTCTTTGATGCTTTCGATCATGCGAATTCGTAGTTCATCTCGTTCTTTAAGGCTT